>JAVTVX010000008.1:14367500-15567500 GCA_033439265.1 Dillenia suffruticosa | reverse complement strand
TCGCTAATCTGTCACTGATTTGTTGAAAATATATATATATATATATATATATATATATATATATATAGTCTTCAGCGACGGAAAATTACCGACGGATTATTGACGGAAATTTTAGTGACAGATTTTTTAATATTTTTAATATTTTTAATATTTTTAATATTTTTAATATTTTAATATTTTAATATTTTAATATTTTTAATATTTTAATATTTTAATATTTTAATATTTTAATATTTTATTTTTTTTTAATTTTTTAATTTTTATTAATTATTTTAATTTTAATTTTTATTTTATTTTGTACAGAAATAATATTATTTTATTTTTTAAAATTTTTTATTATTTTATTTTAAGCTTAAATTTTATTATTTTATAATAAATTAAAATTTTATATTATTTTATTATTAATAAAAAATATAAAATAAAGATAATAAATAAAAAAAATATACACAAAAGATAAACATTAGCAGGGTGGTTGTGTTGTTTACAATGATTCACATGTGCCTGAATTCGATTCCAGACGGATGCATGCATTTTGAAGGCAATTTACACAACTAAAGCAAGCAAGCGGATTGGGTGAGCACATGCGCGTGCGGACGTTTAGGGGCATGCGCGCGTGTGCAGGGACGAAAAAATTATCGCTTGATATGTAATGTAAGTGTTAGATTTAAAAATATTTTTTAAATCATATTATTTTATTTTTTTTTCAAAATCATTTTCGTATAAAACTCCTTTTCAAACAAAGTTCTCCTCTCCCCGCTCTCTTTTCAAACACACACACACACACTCACTCTCTCTCTCTCTCTCTCTCTCTCTCTCTCTCTCTCCAAATAATTTGAGAAAAAACTTTAAAAAAAATGACAAGCTGCTTAATATTTGGTTCGATTTTTATGTGAAAACGGGATAAAATTGTTGTGTAGGTACTTTTGAGTGCCAAGCGAGTATGAAATATTGCCACTGTTGTCACACACAAACTGACCAATGTTATGCAACCGCATATGAGTGTATAAAATGTCTATGTCATGTCCGAGTGTACAATTAGATTGCATTAAATTGGATAAACAATAATACCCACATTTTACATAGAAATGATTAGTAAATTTATAGAAAGATCTTATGCAATTACTCACGGTTCAACTAATCATATATTTTAGTCGTAATATTAATTGACTTACCCTTTTGAAGTGCATTAAAATAGCTTTAAATTCGAGGCCTTCTTCTAAAATTCTATCTACTATCAACTTACAAATATTATAATGAATTATAACTCAACTGATATGTCTTTTCCAAGGAGATACTATCCCCCCTTGCTCTCAAACTGAAACAGCTGGTTTAAGGATTTTATCAGGGATGCGAAAGGAATTCCACCATTTAACTTTGAATTTACGGATAAGAATGGTGGATCCGTCAGAAAAGGCATAATCTAAATACCATTGGCTAACCCATGGTACATAGAATTTGGAACAGAAAAGACATAGAGGTGAAAACTTCTTTTCTACCTCTGAGGGTTTGTATTGGGTTTTAAAGAGGTCAAAGGATTCTTTGACCGATGGAACAAGAATATCGGGCAAAGATCCAAAAAATTTCCACCAATGGGGAAACCATGCCGGGTATTTATGAATTTGGGTTTTTTCATGGAAATAAAAGAGCCATGAATGGGTCCTTTTACTGTTTTGGATAAGAAATGTGTTATACCAGGCTTGAACATAATCCCAGTATGAGAAAATAGGACAGAAGTTTATCTTGGTTTTAAGGTTTACCGGAAAAGTTTTAGGTTTGGAAAGTTCCTGTCCCCAATCAGAAGGATGGATGACTTTCAAAATTTTACAAGTGGAATAAGAGGGAAACTGTTGTTCTGAGGAGAATTTAAAATGTTTGAACTCAGCACTTTCCGTTAATTCCAAAATGGTTTGATAATAATCAATTGTTTTGGATAAATCCCAAGGTTTATAAAATCAATTTTTTAGAAAATACCCCTCCATAGTCTGGAAAGGGTCCTTTTGGGAAAATCCTTCGTCAATAGTCAAAATGTTTTGAGAATATATTTTCTCAATAAAACTAGAAGATTTTAGAGATTTTGGATCCGTTAAAACTAGGGTTTTACTACTGGTAGTAGTCAAAATTTTAGGATCCGCTTGAGACAAGGTTTTAGAAGATGAATCTCCTTTTTCTCTGCTGGAAGGGAGAATAGAAGTTTTACCTGTTTTACCTGTGTGCTGAGTCGGGATTAAACTCAGGGTTGCTTTAAGGGTTTGAAACAAGTCAGGGCTCCACAAGTTTGGTTGATCTGGAACCGATTCGACCCATTTTTGGATTAGGGCGAGTCTGTCTTCAGACTGGGCTGCTGTTTTAAATGGGCTTTGGGCTTCAGCCCTGTTCTGTGAGGCTTCCTCTTCGATCACCATTTCATACCATGATTTTATTGGTTTTGTCGAATCTATACCGATTTTTGCTTTGTCTTTAGTAGTTTTTCGTGGCATTTGATCTGCACAGAACAAATAAAGATTTCAGATTATTTAAAGAGCAAATTCTTTCATATTAAGTCTAATAAGCCAGATTCTGGTTTTATTGTTTTCGATGTTTGCACGAAGAATATTGCGATGTGCCCATCGCTGTTCGTGTTTTAGCTGTTCTTTGAAGAGTTTGATTTCAGCGTTATAACGATGGATTTTATTCTTCATCTCGAACAAGGTCTTCCAATACGCCATCTGCAAAAGAGGTTATAACAGTTTTATTTGTCCTGTAAAAATTCTCTGGTTAGAAAATCAGGCAGAGAATTTCTTTCACCTTTGATATATTCAATATCAAAATCAAAAATAGATAATATAGCTTGCCATCGTGCAAAAATTTGTTTAGAAGCAATGTTTTGGACATCCTTTTGCAAAATTTCTTTTGCAAATTTACAATCGATACGTAATAAAAATTTTTGATTTAACAAGTCGCTTTGAAATTTTGTAATGCATAAAACAATTGACAAAATTTCCTTTTTTATGGTAGAATAGTTTTTCTGGGTTTGATTCCAGTGACCAGAGGTATATTGGATTACAACTTCTTTATGATCCTGGAGTTGTTTTAGGATTCCTCCATATCCTAAATCACTAGCATCGGTTTCAACAATTTTAGGGAGGCTAGGATTGGCAATATGAAGACAAGGAATTTCTAGGATTTGTTTTTTAATGAGTCGGACAGTTTCGGTATGTTCATTTGTCCAAGGTTTAGGGTTTTTCTTTAATCTGTTATGAAGAGGTTGTGCAATTTTATTGATATTTGGAAAGAAATCTATGACATAATTTAGACTTCCTAGAAATCTCTGAAGCTGAGTTTTATCAAGAATTTTATCTGGAAATTTGTTTGCAAATTCCAAAGATCTTTCTATTGGTTTTATGGTTCCACAAGTTATGTGGTGACCTAAAAATCTTATTCTTGTTTGGAATAAAGATATCTTTTTAGCTGATAAAACCAGTCCATTCTTTTTACAAACATAGAAGAATGTTTTGAGATTTTTAAAATGTTGTTCTATTGATGAGGAGAATATAAGTACATCATCAATATAAACAATGCAGAATTCCGAGTATGGATTGAATATATCATTCATAATTCGTTGAAATTCTGAAGGTGCATTTTTTAAACCAAATGGCATAACATTCCATTCGTATTGTCCAAATGGAACAGTAAACGCCGTTTTATATCTATCTTTAGGATGAATTTGGATTTGCCAAAATCCTGATTTCATATCGAATTTTGAAAATATGTTGGCGGAATTTAGTTTTTGTAATAAGTCTTTTTTGTTAGGGATTGGATAGCGGATCCATTTTAAAGCTTCATTTAGAGGTTTATAGTTTATGACAAGTCTAGGGGTTCCTCTTTCTATTTCTGAATTTTTGTTTACATAGAAAGCTGCACAACTCCATGGAGATCTGGATTTTGAAATTAATCCCTTGGATTCAAGGTCTTGAATTTCCTTTTTACAATATTGTTCTAATTCGGCATTCATTTGAATTGGCCTTGCTTTAGTAGGAATATTTCGTTCATCGAATCCTTTTTCATATGGTAGATCGACCATATGTTGTTTTCTATCCCAAAAGGCATTGGGAAGATCAGAACAGATATCGGTTTCAATGTTTTTCTGGATTTCAGAGATTTTTTGTTTTATAGAATTGGTTTGTAATTGTTGTTCAATCCTTTGGAGATCAATATGCTGTTTTAGATATAATATGTCAAATTGTTTTTTCTGTATTAAAAGATTGATTGAGTTTTCATGGATGAAAGCGGCTTTGATTAAATTTAAGCTTCTAGTTTTAGGAGGTTCTAGGAATGGAAAGAAGAGTTTTTCGGTTTTGTTTTTTGATTTAATTCCATTGTATTCAACCTTATAAGGGGTAATAAGATTGATAAACGGAGTTCCCAGTATTACTGTTTGTCGGATGTCAGAAACTAGGACGAAAGTTGTTTTAATTGTGAATTTTTCATTTTGGATTCCTGCATCTAGTTTGGCAATTATATGTAATTTGGAACTATTTGCCGCAGATAGTCTTTCGCTAGTTTTTTCATGAAATCTTTTTGGAATGAGATCTGCTTTTATGCAATTTAAGTCAGCTCCGGTATCGAATAGAGCGACCGTATCAATTTTAAAATTTTCGGATAATCTAAGTGTGATTTTTATAAGGTATTTTCGGGAAGTAATTTCCTTTAGGACGAAAAGGATTTCTTCAGGAAAGGTTTTATTGGTTTTTACGAGGTGTTGGATGGTCTGAGGATCTAAAGGATCCTCATCCGAATTTTCTTCATCATTGCTTGAATCAGTAACTACATTTTTGGCTTTTATTTGAGATAATAAGATCGAAATGGTTTTAGAATTTTCCTCTTGTTTGTGTTTTAATTCTTTTAATTCTTTTTTGATTGTTTTTATTTCTTCTTGCAATTCTGGAATTGTTGCAGAGGATTTTTTATTGAATTTCTTTTTATTTAATATGGAAGTGAGATTGTACATACCGATATTAATATGAGGAGTACTAGAAGGATTTTCAGAACTTCCTTCTAGAGATTGTTTTAATTGATCCAAACATTTTTTCTGGATTTCCTGATTGTTTATATGTTGAATGGCTTCCAGAATTAAGCTTTGTTCCTTGGTTATCATGTTTATATGTTTTGAATCTGAAGAGTCAGTATCGGATTCTGTTTTACTGGAACTGGTTATAAGTTCATCAATTTGAGGATTACTAGTAGAAGTTTCTGAACTGATTGTATCTGTATCAGAACTATCTACTAATAAAACTGAGATTTTATTTAGAATTTCTTCGTCCAAATGGAGTTCTCTAATCTTTTTAGATACTCTGCAATATTTGGAAGTATGTCCTTTTCTTCCACATTTGAAACATGTTATATCTTTTAATGATTTTGAGGTTGAAGGTTTTGAGATTGAAGGTTTCTCTTCCTTTTTGTATTGCTTAGTTTTACGAAATTTTTTATAAGGTTTTTTATAATAATCCTCTTTATATTTTTTATAGGGTTTGAATTTTTTAGGATATTCTTTTTTAGAGTATTTTTTGGATTGTTTCTTACTGCATTCTCCATTGCAGGTTTTATGTTTATTAAGATCAAACTGGGCACAGAATGATCCTAATTCTTTTTTGGTTTTCTTCATTTCCCATTTTAGATGTTTTTGGAGTTTTAAGTCTTGACAGATTTTAAGACCTTCCTTTTGTGTGAAGCTAACTAATTCACCGTAAGTAAGTTGGTCATATGGAATAATTTGTTTTCCAAAAGTTTCACGAATGGTGTTCCTAACCTTTTCTCCTAACAAGGTTGGAAGTCCGGCAAGGAATTTTTCTTTCCAAAAGGGTTGATTAGAGTCTTCGCGAAGCATGACCCTGGATAGAAAGGTGGTTTTATACCATTGGAAGTCACTGAGTTTTTTACATCGGAGGTTGGATAAGAGATCGGTATTTTTATCTTTTAGATGGGATGAGTCGCCAATAAAATGAAGTGATATAGTGAATATTAGGGTTGCGACAGCATCTTGGATTGGTTCACCCAAATGATTTAAAATTGGTTCACCTTCTTCACCAATTTGAATTGCATTTAAAATACTTAATTGTTGTTCTATATTGAGATGAAAATCCCACCATCCTTTTAATTGGCCAGAAAATCCTGCGATAAGGAGTTCTGCAACTGTTTTATCAGTTGTTCCTTGTTGGGTTTTGTAGGCATTGGATGCCATTGTCATTTGTTGTAATGTATTCAGGATTTGGTATTCACTCATTCCATCTATATTCCATACATAGATAGAATTGGCGTTGTATTTTGGCTGGACCAATATCTCGGGTTGATTACCTATTTCTAACTCAGGTAATCTGGTTTTAACATATTCGGTTTTAGGAGTTTTCCAAAGAAGTTTGTTTATCTCAGGATCTTGTTCCTGAAAAGCTTCTTCTTCATCCTCATCTAATTCGGATGAAAGGGTTTTATTTAGGACTGTAATATCTTGATTTACAGATTGAGGAGTGTCAGGAACAATCGGATTGGACTGTCCTGAAGATGACTCGATTTTACTGAGTTGAAGTTTTATGGCTTCCAAGAATTCTTGTTTATTGGTTTTGATTTCTTGGTTGGCTTGGTTCGAAATTTGATAGGGTTTGAAAATAGGGTCTTTTGATTTTTTAAGCTTTTCTATTTGATTAGACTCAGTAGGTTCTTTTTGTGATTTGTCGATTTTGGAAAGTTGTTTTCCAATTGTGTGTAAATGTGCATTTGTATAATTATTTTGGATGATGATATTTTTTAAGTTTACAGAGTCATTTTCCTGAGGTTTTTTATAAGGACTCGCCTCAATGTTTTCTGTACCAACAGTGATTTTGATCGTCCGAAGAGGTGGATGATCAGACTCGATGTTTTCACCATCTTTGGTTTCCCATGAGGGTTTTTTGTTTCTTTTTGTGATAGGGTTGGCTGTTTTGAATGGATATTTAATGTTGTGTTTTTTAGTATACGTTTCAAGCCATGTGAAAAATAAAATATTTATTTTATTTTTTCTACAAAACTTAAAATGTTTATCTTGGATTTTGAAAATGTTTTCTCCAAAAGTTTTAAAAAACCAATTTCTTTTTTCTTTGTTTTTATCAGAGAAAAAAACATTTTCTAAATATTCTTTATTTATTTCAAAATCATTTTTGATGAGAATATTGAGTTTTGTCAAAATCTCATTTTCATCATATGTTTTATCAAAACCATTTTCTTTTTCTAAAACGTTTAATTCATTTTCCCTTCCAACGTTTTCTGTTATAGCTGAAGGTGTTGGAGAGGTTGGTTCTGAATCAATTGGGTTTTGTTCTTCTGTTTGAGAACGTGTATAGACCGGTTGTGGGATTGTTTTTCCTAATACGATATTTTTTAAAGAGGTCGTCGGAATATCTGAGGTCGAATACCTCGGAGGTTTTATTGGGCTTTTATCATGAAGATTTATAACGGATGGTAATTTTGAGATTCTTCCCAGATTTATATATTCAGACGATGTTGTTGATATATCCGAAAATCTGGAGCTATAAAATGGTCTATCAAAACTTATTTTAACATTACCATCTGTATATTGTGTTATTTGTTTTATTCTGGTACTTGGTTCTGGAATGTCATTGTTTGATTTTGGTTGAACTGCTCCTTCTAGCATCCAATCTTCTGGAAGGGTTATTTCTTCCCATCTGATAGGTTTTGGAATAACCAGGTTGGATTTTGTAATATCGGTTTGGAGAAGAAGAGTTTCTCCTTTTTTGTGTTGAATTTTGTGTTTTGAGCCGAAGGCTGTTGTCATGGCTTTATAATGTATTTTATATATTAGAGCGACCGGAATTGATCCCTCCATCATATCATAATTATGTATTTTAACTTGTAGAATAAGGGATTTTAATATATTTTTATCATTTAAGGAGATTATAAGATTTGGAAAACAGTCGAAGGAAACTGGACCTTTACATAGACTGGATTCAACAGTTCCTAACAAGGAATCTGAGAAGTTATTATGTCTGGCATCCCTAAGAGTTACCAGAATAGAAGTATTTAATCCTTCTCTTGTTAATGGTCTAAGACCGATTTGGACTAATCCGATATGGACATATTTATATCCTTTGGACATATGTTTTTCTAAAGATTTTTTGGAAAATAGTTGTATAGTTTCAAAAGATTTAAAAGTTGAATGTCTCTTTCTTCGGTTTTAATGGTATAATCTGTTTTAAAGAAACTGATTTTGGGTGTTTTGTATATTTGGTCTATACTTATTTTGGGTATCTCCCATTCATCTATTCCTTTTTCAAAATCTTCAATTGTTATTTCTTCACTGTTTATTATATCTTTAGTTCTTGAAGAACTTGACATAGAACTCGAAGAGCTAGTAGTTCTACAGAATATAGGGTTCATCGTTTTGATTCTGCACTGCAAATCCAACTATATACCTATGGAACACTGGGATGTCCAACGGCCTTACTGCCCCTCTTGGGTCTTACTTCGCCTGGACCACCGGTGTCTAAAGGACTCGGTATATAATCAGATCTGAAGTTTAGAACTTCAAACAATTAAATCTATATGCTGTATAATACTATCCCCCCTTGGCTCTGATACCAAGAAGACCCTGGATATATATATATATATATATATATATATAGATTGTTACCAATTTAAGTGGCTAATAAAATACTAGGGATTGTTTGTGATGCTCCAGAGTCTCCCATGAACGAGCGATTTATTATTTATTTTTTTGAGTTTTCATCGTGATATCCTGATTTTATCCTATTAGATTCAAATACTATGGAATTCATTTTAAAGGTTAGCTCTCCCATTTTAAGGTTTTACACGAGCGATTTAGTTATTTACAAAAAAAAAGAAAAATTTTCAAAAATAAATTTAACTTTGTAATTGCTCTTAAAACATTTTCCTCATTTTATGTGCATATGAACTTTTGTTACTCTGATTATAAACAGGTGGGAAACGAAAATGACAAAGTTATTGGATAACCAAACTTGAATAATGAAGTTTTTCCCATTTGTTTTGCTAAAGCCAAGTGCCCCATCATTAGAGGAGGTACTTGCTGTTGTTGTAAGAAGCAAATAATTGTTTGTTTCCCTACTTGGGAAGAATATCATGTGAGAAAGAAAAAAAAAAAACTTTTAAAAAGAATGTATTATTAAATAAATGAAAAAGACACAATCACTTAATACTTATCTTAATTTGAAAACCATGAAAATGACATATGAGTTTGACACTATTCTAGGTCTCACCAGGGCCAAAGAAAAAACTCCTCAAAGTTATCCTTATCTAGGTATACAATAGCTTCATGCTTGGATATCATTATTAGATATATGTTGGAATTATTTCTTCTTTTTTTTTTTTTGGGGAAAAACCACTTAAATTGCATTATCTGTTTGATATAGCTTTACTTGGGGAGTGTATCTGACTTCTAAAAGTTTAATTTATGTTGTGATTAGATTACTCTTATCCTGTAATTTTAAGATCACTTATCTTCTCATAAATAAAAAAGATTAATGGGCTCAATTTTTAAACCATAATTATAATTCAAAATAAATATTTTATTTTTTAAAATAATTATGAACCCTTATCAAATCGTACTATCCTACTCTTTCAAGGAAGAGAGAGAGAAAAAAAAAAAACCCCCCAAAAACATAAAACCAAAATTAATTCCTGATACATTCAACTCATAAGGTCCAAATAAGGAAAATGAATCAACAATTCATTTTACATATTTCTCACCTTTTAATATTGGTCTTCTATAACCACAATTAGAGCAAACCTAGTTCAAAAATTATAAAAATCAAAGTCAACAAACTTGACGAATCATTTACCAGATGTAACAGGGTAGCCGATTCCATGCCTCTTAGTAGGAAAAATCATAAACAGCAAACTACAAATCAAGCCAATCCCAATAGGCACAATGTCCAGAACCTCTTGAGTTTGGTGACCAGGAGTTGGATAAAAACAAGACAACACATTCTTATCCCTCAAAGCCACAGCAACAAAAATAAACACTGATAAAACGGCATGAACCCCATCAATGAAGCTCAATCTATACTTGCTCAAATCCGGTGGAAGCCCCGAATTCGATGCCCCCGGATAGTCAAACACATAGAGCCCCTTGAATGTTGCCATGCCATAGTAGACTTGACCATCTGAGGCCTTGAAGCTATCTGTGAAGCAAGCCAAGAAGCATGAGATGGTCAGGAGGATGAGAAGGAGGGAGGTCATGGTGCGCGTGGCGGTGTCGCACGAGCCATTGTTGGTGAAGATTGGAGTGAGGATTTGGAAGGCTAGGAGTGTGCCTGTTGGGAGGAGGTTGGCAAGGTTGGCTGTGCCCTGGAGGGTTTGTGAGATTGCGCGTTGTGAAAATGATGATGATCTTGACAAGGATGATGGTGTTGTTTGTATTTGGTTAGTCGCGGTGGTGGCGGCGGTGGCGGTGGGCACAGTGGTTTCGGAGGTGGAGGGTTGCTTAGTGGGCCTTGCTCTTAGAGAGCTTTGATTTTGGGGCTGTGTTCCAGACATTTTTGGAGATAATTTAGGAGAAGATGTGAGAGAGTTTGGCAAAGGAATATAAAATGGTGGGGCTGTGAATGCAACGGAGGAAGAGAGAAATGATAGTAAAGGTAAGAGGTCCACCTAAATAAGGTGTTTGGTGTATGGGGCTCTCATTCTGGCAAATGAGTGGGTGTTGCCAAGCTGTTTGTTTTTGGACATTTTGCTTGGCGTGGTCCATGCTCATGAGATTGGCACAAAATTGAAAAACAATATGAAGTCTAATTGTCAATTGCGTGACGTTTTTTATTTTGACAAACAGAAATCGGTCGGTGGGATGGGAGGGCCACCACAGCACCTTCCTCCTGGCATCATTTTAAACGTGTAATAAGTAAATAAAATGAAATCGAAGTGATAAAACTGCATTCTTGTGGCCCACCAGGCAAAGTCTTTTCTATTACGTGATAGGCTCCCATCAATGTCCTATGTACATTCTTGTCTGACAATACGTGGTTGTGAAAAGTCTTTCCATTGCAGAGGAAAATTTCCCTCCCCGATTAAGGCACAACCCACGGAACATGCAAGTCCCCTCCGATGGCGCCTACACCTTTATCTAGAGGTGAGTATGGTATTGTTAATCATATCAAATACATATACTATTATTGTTATTGTTATCGAGAAAAATAAGAATTAATTTTTTTAATATCGTTATATCACTGAAATGTTTTATTTATCACCATCGCACTTTACCCAAAATGGTACAGTGACAATGGGTAGAATGACCCAACATCTAAAGAAAATGAGAGCAAGGAGAAGCAGAACCAACAACTGAGAGCATGGTTGGTACCAGGGGAAATGATATAGAGGTAAACAATAAATTAGCCTACCCAGAGATCGTATAATGAACAATTCTTTACACACTCAGAAATTTTGCCTACTAGAGATCGTACTGGAGTTTTGATCATGGTGTCCGTAGAGATTGCGTGGGGCTCGATCGGGTGCGAAGAATTGAGGGGTCACTTGAGATAGAGAGAGGGAGTTTGGTTGGTTTTTTATGCGGGATGAGAGGAGAGAATGGCGTATCTCATGACACATTACTTCAAAATATGCAACTAACCCATACCATTCCGTCGAATAAAAATAGTGTTTTATGAAGATCTCACGTAAAAAAAAAAAGAGTATAATTTAAAAAAATAATTATTTATTTTTTAAAATATATAATTAATGAAATTATTTGATATTATAATAATGAAATTATTTAATGGTATACTCTGCCATTTTTGTAATTTTAATATTATTATATATATACAATGTATTAAAATAATATAAAAATATTTTTATTTTTATTTTTAATACTTTTTTCTTTTTCTCACTAATTTTTATCCTCTTTTTTCAGTAATTTATCTATTAAATCTTATGTTTATATAGAATTATCATGATCAAAGTTTTTTCTTCTATTTCTGTGATAAGAACAAGGAAAATAGTGTCTTATGGAGGTTATAAGGAGTTCCCCTCCTATGTCTGGAACAAAAATTATTGATAGGTAAAAATTAACTTTCACAACAAAGTAAATTACTATTTTATTTAACTTTATATTATTATTCTATTTAACTTATATCTTATGATAAGAAGTTCTATTCATAGCGTAAGCGTAAGCGGGGACACGTGACAAATATCAATGATTTTTGCACTTTTTTTTGTCAGAAACATAATTATTAGGAATACAATAATTAAAAAAAAAACTTAAAATTTAACATCAAGAGTCAAAGACAATTAAAAATGGATGGACTACAATGAATAAAAATTGTTTTTCCATAAGATCTTGAATTTAAATTTTATATTTGATAAAAATAGATATCAAAAAATTTTTCTATCTTAAAATTCAAATTCAATTCAAATGAAATTTAGTTGGATTAATATGATTATCGGAGGCCAATGACATATATATATATATATATTATACAATTGTGGGAATATAAAAGCCGGTTCATGAAAAAAATAAAAATAAAAATAAAAGCCGGCCGACTGGACATGTAAAACGACCCAACTGATTTGGGCTTCGGCCCAAACATCCCAAAAACGCACAATTCAAATCCCATCTCCATTCTCCCAAAAGATTTAAATTTTCGGGTTGTTTTTCGGATCCTCTCTCTCTCTCGTATCAATATCATTCGCTCCTTTGGTTGCTCGTCAAGAATTTTCTTTTTAAATTAAAAAAAAAAAAAAAGAAAAAAAGAGCGAGACTGAAGCTGTGTTCTCTAGTCCAGCAGAAACGATAGAGCGACAAATTTTTCAGTGGTACGTCAGAACGTTGCTTTCAATTTTAAAATTCAAAATTTTGTTTTTTAGGGTTCTTTTCTCTCTGTATTATTCATGATTCCTGGTCGATTTTGGTCTCTTTTTTGACTTTCTCCCCCCCCAAAAAACATAATTCGAATTGCTTGATTTGAATCATATGCTCTTATATCCGAATTTCTCCAAATCAATTCTAGGGTTTGTTTGTTTGAACCTCTGATTTTTTGGTTTGATTTATATAATCTTTCTTTTTTTGAATTTTTTTGGAGGGAATTGAAATGATCGATTTTATTTATCTTTTACGGCAATTTGAGATGTGGGCAATGATCCTATTGGTGCAGTAATGTTTAAAGATTCTACTTTGTGCTTTGGCACTTCTTATTTTGCCAATTTGGTCGTTAAATTTAAGAATTTAACCTAAAATTGGTGGCCTGTGGTTTTTTATTATGCATCCTCTGGTAATGTTCTTTAATGGAGATTTGCAGGCTTTTGAGTATATAGGGCAAGTTTTGGAAGAAGAAAAATTAGGGTTTTCGGTGAAAGATGAAGAGGAAACGTGGGCATCGGAAAGGAAAGTCAAAGAAGAAGCTGGTTCTAGAGGGGGGAACAAAAGAGGAGTCTCCCGGTGTTATTGTAAATATGGAAGACAATTCTGGGTTGGATGAGTCTTATAACAATAATGAATCTGATTCTGGAACAGAAGCTGAGACACCATCATTGATGGGAACTTTTGAGGCTAATTCTATTGCCATCAAACCTGAGCCTGAAAAAGCTAATCAGGAGATTCAGGATGTAATAATTGAAAGTAAGCAGGTGGAAAGAAAGGTTTATGGACGTGTTAGGGTAAAGCTCAAGACTACAAAAGTATCGGATGCCCAGATTACATCTTCTGATGGACTGACACTGAGTGATACGGATAGGAGCAGTCAGCAAGTGGGCGTGGAGAAACGAGCAGTTGGTTTTGAGAGAATGGAGGACAGTGCTAATTCACCGCAAACAGTTGGTTTATGGAATTCATCAAAGAAAATGGCAAGCATAAAGATCAAGACATCCAAGAGCCTGGGTTCATCAAGTTTAAACCACATTGGTGGTAATACTGCATCTGTCCAGGGAGAGGTAACACAGCAAAGGGGAGTGATCCAACAAGCTCCAAATCCTCGATACAACAAACGGGAATTGGAAGATGCTCTTATTGTATGTTGGATTTTGAAATAATACCTGTTTCATTGTGGTTGGTGCATTTATAGTGATATTTTCTAGTCCTTACATTTGGTCTTTGCAGGTGATCAAAAAGATTATGAAAATGGATGCAGCTGAGCCCTTCAACGTACCGGTTAATCCTATTGAATTGGGAATTCCAGTAAGCCCTTACCTGATCTAGAGGTTTTGATTTTTATACTGGAAATGAATCCGTCTGTGTGGATGTGGTACTTAGGCAATTTACTTGCTTTGAAATGTCCTGATTATTTGTATTTGTTTTTCAGACAGGGACAAAGCTCTTTCTTCTTAAATAATGTTGGAAACGTTTTCTTTTTAAGCATAATGCAGTTACATCTCTTATTTTTGGTCCATTCTGCGTTTACCTCTTGCCACTTGCATTTTTAAACCTTTTCTTTCCTAAAAGTTCTTCTTCTCTCAATTGTTGTTTTCTTAAAGTTATATACATGTATGTATGTATGTACACATTATCCATTATGTGTGTACCTGATAAGTGCTGTTCATGCAAGTTAAGTTCCATAGATGACAGATTCAGCCACCTTTTCAAACTAGTATAGACATTCCATACACGATAGTTAATTTCTAACATATCGGCTTTTTGGAGGTTATTTGCTGCGTATTGTTTCTTATCTTATTCCATTCCCTGCTTGTATGTATACTAATGAGTCTGATCTTTACTCTTCTAGTCAGAGAAATACTGTTCACAGGGAGAATGAGTGTTGCATATTGCTTTCTTGAAGTGCCCTACCTGACAGCACTTCATGACCTCTGCCCAATGGGCTATTGGTGAATTTTCTGCTTATGCAACAGCACTGCTATTTTTACCTCCCTTTTGTTCATTATAGTAATGGGCCATATGTAACTTCTGATGCTGGTAGAACTTCGGTGGTAGTTTTGGTTGTCAGTCTACCATTACATTTGTCTGCAATTTGCCATAACAAGGACTTTGTTTTTTAATGGCTTGATCAATTACACGATTGATGTACTTACCATAGAACTCTAATGTTGTTCTTTTATTCTATAAAAATTAATTATGTATAAGTTTTAATGTGGCTGAAACCAGGATTACTTTGATATCATTGATACACCAATGGATTTTGGTACGATATGTGGCAATCTTGAAAGTGGAGTCAAGTACATGAATTCAGAGGATGTTTTCAAGGATGTGCAGCATATTTGGGATAACTGCTATAAATACAACAACAAGGGTGACTATATATTAGAACTTATGAAGCGCGTGAAGAAGAACTTTACAAAGTATTGGGCAGCAGCTGGATTGTACAACAAACATATGAAGAGACCAAGTGATGAATGTCTCGCATTTATGCTCTTTCTTTTTCATTGATTTTGTGGTTGTGTACATTGTTTGTTTCTGTGTGTTTCATTTGTGGATTTGGTAGTGGTCTCTTTGATTTTAATGTTCTCTCCTATGTAGTATTTACTGACACTTCTACTATCATGTAGGTTTATTTGTGGAGACCAGGGTTGACATTCTTTCTGTCTGTTTAATAGTTCATAAATATTTGTGTAGCCTTGACTATGTATGATTCTTGCACGTGTACATGTGGGAGATGCACTGCTACAAAATAATAGTAATGTTTACAACCTAGTTGTTAACAATATTATTTGTTCAAAGAGATAAGCATCTCAATTACTTAACAGTACCATGAATCTTATGAGGGACCTATGGATTTGCCCCTTTTAGTGTCACAAAAAGGTTTTAGAGAATTGAATCTAGAGAGAGAGTGAAACTGTTATGGCAGGATGTTCTGGAGGTTATGGAAATGATGACATGGCGCCTGCTTGGATGGATGAGGTGGCTGCACCAAAGATTCTGCAGGTTTACAACCGCAGAAGGATGAAGGGAAGTGTGATAGAGGATGGCAAGTAACAAACTCAACTGCAAGCATCTTAGAGGTTAAGAGGGTTTAAGGGATTATAAAATGTAAGGGGAGGGGAGAAGGAGAGCCAGTGAGGAGAATTCTTATCAGTGTACTCGACCATTGGCTGGTCAGTCTTGCTTCTTTGCAGGCTGTAGTTCTCTCTGTAGTCTGAGTTTCTATTTCAATGAAAGATAGCACTATGTGCAGCAAGATCTTCTCTCCAATCCTCTTCTTTTACTCCCTAAATTCTGATTACAACAGAAACCTCATTAAAAGGCAAGCTTGTTCTTCTGGTCTATCTAACCACAAGAAAAAGGAATAAAAAGGGTGAAACGAGGCCAGGTCATTTTAGAGCTCTGTAGTGAGGTAGCTTTGGTGGATTGCAGGATTTTCTTTGGGGCTTGGCAGACGTGGGGTTTTCTTACGTGGATTGTAGATATTCTGGTCTATCTAGGGCCCTTTTCTGGTTTTAGCTGAGTAGTGTTCAAGTTGGTTTGAAGAATAGTTCTTCTTTTGTTCTTTGTTTGTTTGCTTTTTCTCTTCTGAGGATTTCGTATCCTTGGTGTGTCTGCAAATTCTTCTGTTTCCTAATAAAATTTCTTTTTCTATCCAAAAAAAGGGAAAACAGAGAGAGAACTGAACTTCTCCATTTTAGCCACTTCGCAATGTTCTGGCATTTAAGTGACAATCAAGGTTACAAGGTTTCAGATTTTTTTTTTTTTTTAAATTACTTGTAATGTAGCTGTAAATGGTTGTGACGTTACAGTAGTGGCAAAGGGAATACTCAAGTTTTGAGGCTTTAGATTTTCAATGTTTCATGATGAAGGCATCTCTAAAATGTCATGTAAGAGGAAATGCATGCTGTAATGTTAATTTCACAAAATTCCACTCAAGAGAAATGGAGTGAATATCTTTCTTTGGTAGCTGGAGAGCATTTTTTCCCACAAATTGTTGTAAATGCATGTTGCATTCTTTTTCTCCTAATAATTTCTTCTGTGATTTCAGTTTCTAAGTAGTCCATAGATATTCCATAATTTTCTAATCCTACTGGGTTCAATAATATTCTTGAATTGCAGATGCGATTAGCGGTCAAGACAATGTTACAGAAGGAGTTACTCAGGAAGGTGGCCATGTAAGAGACATGGCTCCTGAAGTGAGAAACCCAAGCACAAACTCCAAGGAAGATATTCTTGCAAGTTCAAGCAGAATTGGTGAGTAGAACTTGCAACATAGTATATATTGATTGTTTTGAAGCAGAAATCAATTAAAAGCTCTATGCTGTCCAATGTGCCATCTATTCATGTTTATGCTCCAATTTGGTGTATAATATAGTAAGCTGGCAATGTGCCATCTAGATGGTGAGGATTGATGTGACATTCTTGTGAATAGGTCAAGGCAGCATTCAGGCAGAGAAACTTATTCCTTCTAGTCAAGTAAAAATGTATTCAAAAGGAGCTCACAAACAAAAGAAACGAAAGCGGTGAGTCTTTCTGTGTGCGAATGTTTCGTTAAAGTGATACCGTGAATATCTTCTGTATAGGCATTTCATGGGAACTTGCCAAGTAACTACTTCATTTGCAGAATGAAACGCCACAAAGATGATTGCATGTGTGCTGTATGTATATTAAAACGGCGTAGGCGAGAACGTGAGGAGAGTGCTCGATTGATCAACAATCAAGTTATGCTTGTTGACAATAACGATGCCCAAATTCTCAAACATGAGGTAGTTACCTTTTTTACTACTGAAAAAGTAATTTCATTTACTTCTGCACCGGTTCATATGGCAGCACTTGTCTCCTTAGAGATGGCTTATTTGAAAAAGCAATATGGCAGTTCTGTAATGTTGTTTAGAATATGTTTTCACAAGGAAAAATAAGTCTTTTGGCTTAACATCGAGTTGGTATTGTGCAACTCTAGATCAATGCGGTTCCATGATCTGAATTTTCTTGGTAGTTCTCAACTTGTGAAGTAATAACATGTTCATCGTTGCCGTTATGATTATTGTCTGTTTCCCTTCAGTTCCATCAGCTCGAGTTGTGAATTTTGGGATGATGTATATTTGCTTTTTTGTTATTTGACTTAATTCTCTTTTCTTCATCATTCATCAAACATCCTGTGAAGTCAATAATTCAATTTTCAAATTTGCAATTCCGTGAAGCATCCTGCTCTTTTTTCTGAATTCTATCAAAAAACTTGCACATTTAATAAGTAAAGATATTGAAGGAAAAATGATATTCCTTTTTTTCTTCTCATTAATTTAGTCAATCTGGAAATATTGACCTTTTTTAAGGTTGGCAATTTGTGCTAATATGTATTTTGTTCATTTATCTTCTAAGGAAATGTCCCCAATAGAAGGTCCCTCTGGTGAGGATACATCATCAAATGTGGAAAATTCAATGGAACAAGATGCAGATGCTGATGTTGAGTTGGAAGAAAAGGGAGACACAGGTACTACGAAGCAGACCTTTAGCTTCCCAGAGGAGAAGCATGTGAAGGATAAAAATATAGAGATTCCTAAAACAGATGAATTGGAATCTCCCGAGCAGTCACAGCCAAGTGATATGTCTGGAGAGGATCAACCAACTCAAGAACAAGTAGGAAGGGACTCAGGTGAAGGAATGCCAACTCATAGCCAAAAAGAGGAAACCCTGGTGCAGCATGAGGAAGAAGCTGCTGCAATTCAGTTACAAAAGCAGAAGGTTCTCGCTTTTGTTGTCCACTATTTTCAAAGATTGTCAGCATTCTTGTGATCAGCCTCCCTTTTTCCCCTTATCCTTTTGCGCGTGCGTGCATGCGTGCGTGCGTGCGTGCGTGTGTGTGTGTGTGAGAGAGAGAGAGAGAGAAAGAGAGAGGTCTTTTGTTAGTTCAGGTTCTAGACATTGCATTGGGAGCAACATAACATCATTGTTTTTTGGCTGTATAGGAGTCCCAAGAGAAGCGCCACAAGGCTCAAATGTATGAGAGCTTCCTCCGTTTTGAAAATCCTATGCTTGAAAAGTTGTGTGAGACCCTTTTCCCTAACAACTCAAGATCTGTCTGGAGTGGACCGCACTCGCTTGCTTACCAGCAGCATCCTGCTCAGAAAAGCTCCTTAGATGCAGTTGTCTCATTATTCATGAAGTAAGTACTTAAAGCGTTTCATATTCCTATACTTGATACTTGTTTTCTGTTCTCTTTTTTAGCAAATAGTGTGCGGCATCTTTGGCTTCTGGTCTAAGTGCAGAATGCTTATAACATGTTCCAATAAATTTTCTGTGAAATTGGGTACTTGGGCATCTTGTGGAAAAAGAAACAAAAGCTGAAAGAGTAAAGATCACGAGAAGGCGATTTGGGAGCTGCTTTGTAGTAGACTTGCAGATTCTCTGCAATTGAAGAATCACATCCCTCTCCTAAAGAAGTGGAGACAGATTCAATTTAAATTTGTATAGAACTTTTTATTAGCCTACTGTGCTAAAGGTGAGAGTTGAGCATGTATTTGTGCCCCCTTTGATTTAATTGCATTTGTATAATCAACATGTAAGAAGCTGTATCTTACTCAAAATTTCTCAAAAGCTTCTGTTAATTCTCTGTTATTTGGGCCAGTTTGGTTGGCCTAAAAGGCCTACGTATAGAAAATAAAAGCAATTGCGTGGGATATGGCCCCTGGTGTAGAAAATGACGGGAAAGGCAATTAAAGAGGAGAACCTAAAAATAAAAAATAAAAAATAAAAATTCCTGGAATGTTCAAATTGAAAGGTGTTGTTTAGGACAGGATAACACTTCTCCAAGCTAACATTTTCTCTGCAATTGAGGATCCTCATGGAACCATTCCCAAAATTTTTTACATACGGTTTCTATTGCATGATTTTGGGAATAACCCTAATTTTGTGCCGTGAGAGGCCTAAATTTTAAGCCACTCCGCGAAGTCAAAAACTAAAATATAAAACACTGAAGATTGGTCCTATTTGTGGCAGCCTTATCACAATTAGATAGCTTTGGTGACCAAAGTGATAAGAGCCATCATCACCTGAGATTCAGATTTCCAAAATCAAAGCTCAGACAAGTTCCATCAGGAACTATTCTATATTTCCTTCCTAGTTGTGAGGATTTTCTAGTCAGCTGCTTTGCGGATGAACGCTCCATCATTCTGGAAGGATGGCACGATTATGGCAAGACATCTAAAAGAGAGCTTGACTAGCCAAAACATGCTTGTGAGCTGCTGCTAATTCTCGTCCTCCGGCAAATCATATTTCACACAGCCAAGAAGAGATCACATGCAGGGACCATTGGTTTTGTAGCACTTACAGTCTTCGCGCTCAGGATCCTCTCAACTATTATTTTTGATCAGCCGAGAGAAAGAGAGAGAGATTAGAGCCAAGTAGGAGCGGACATAAGGACCTTCCTGTTTCCAAGGATAAATATGCAGCAAAGGAAAAACTTAAATAAAACCATCAGATGCCGTTAACTCTCCCGTGCCAACACATTTGAGAACACCAACAAGCAATCTCACCTGACCCCAATTTAACCATTATTTTGGCGAAGATTTCAAGAAAATAGTTCAATGTACACAATAATAATGCTCGAGATTCATTACTTAAACAAAACTATATCCAAGTGTTCAAGCAACATATTTAAATCCTTTCTTTATACCAAAGCCAACTTCGATCTGGGCATCTGAACTAGTCAAAAATAGAAATATCAATGAAGCAGAACCAAAAATGAGAAACACATCAAAGAAGCATAAAACCAACCTGATGGTAGAGAAAGGATCATGCACGTGCAGTTACCACATAACAACGGTGACTTTTTCTAATGCCAAATTCTCGATTGACTTCAACTTTAGAATTTTTTACTCTATTTACCATGTGGGGAAGTGAGATCAGTCCCAGGCTTCTTCAAGCAAGAGTCTATTTCTCCACAAATGATATTGTTTTGCTCCATTTCCATGGGTGCAGAAAAGAAGGGAGTTGCTACCTCATTAACACGGATTTCATCCAATGTTCTTATAGGTGAGTTTGCCTGAAATGGTTGGGAAAAAGCCAGGTAACATATGGTCTTCAAAAGAACATATCCGTCAACTGAATGCTAGTTAAGATAAAGCACCCAGAGATGACCAACCATATAGAATACCTATCATACAAGGTGCCAGGTGATTGCTGAGGGAAAATAAAATATAATAGAAAGTTGAGCAATAGTTTTCACCAAATCAAGGAAGTTTGATAATGAGCTCAAATTGCTCTTCTTCCATTCCATAAAGAAAAATACTTAAGGCCCAGGACTGTTATGCAAACCAAGTTGAGTTCGAGTTGCTCGTGAGCCACTCGATCAACGGCTTAACTTGACTCGATTGTGACCAAATTCGAATCAAGTTCATTATACAATTGAATCGAGTTCGAATAATATAATTTTAGGTTCAAAAACTAGTCTAGTAATTCGATAACATATATTAATATATTATATATATATATATATATATTTATATATGACTATAATATAAAAAATAAAATAAAATAAAATATATTAATATATTATATAATAATCGAGTTTTCAAGTCGTGTTCAAGTCTTATTATTTACTACTTGTTGAGTTCGAATTTGACTTTGAGTCATGTTAAAAAAATAAAGTTTGAATTCGAGAATAAGGATAATCGGAATCGACTCGAAACGAATACATCCTACCGGTCAAGCTCAACCTGCCTATGGTATGCAAACCTCTAGATTGGACGAGTGTCAGCCCAACAATGTGCTAGCGCAGGCGCCTGTTGCAAATCAATAGATTGATCTTAGCCGAACACTGAGTCCTAACCGGATGCTTTCCTTGCTAATGGACCAACATGAAGGGGCAGGGAGGGACGTCGAAATTTTGGAGGGTAGAACCCACTGAGGCCGAAGTTGGTGGGTTTATCACCAATTCCTCAAATATCTTATCTTCCTTCGTCCCATTATTAACAAAAATATTTGAAGACATGCAGTAATAATTGAAATGTATTAGATGTTTTTAACTTTATTTTCCAAAAGCCAATTTCTTCCAAAAATGCCCCTAGATTAAGTTGTTTCATCTACTTTGTTATGGGTAAAATAGTAAATATATATATATATATATATATATATATATATGTGTTAAAAAAGTAGTAAAATCATTTATTTATGAAATTGAATATTAAGTATTTGGCACTTATTAAAAACTTGGATGGGGGGAGCATACATGATTACAAAGTTGTTGATAGCCACCTCATTTTGCAAATTTATACAATTAGTTCTACAGGGCATCTTTGATCACAACTTAAGTGGTTAAGTTCTACCCAGAATATAAAAATAAAAATAAAAAAATAAAAAAAATATTTAGTTGCTTGAGCTTTTTGAAGAAATGTTTCTCATCATCATATATTCAACAAAATGATTCTATGATATATGTAAATAGATGCAAGTAAGCATAACGAGTTATATCAAACTTAGAATGATGCATAAGAGATCTCTAACACAGAAGTATAAATTCTGGTTCAAATATACAACAAAATGAGGAAGGAAAGACAAGAAACAAAATTGGGGTGACAGAGACTTTGTGGACTAAAATGGGGAAATAGAAAAGAAGATCACAGAGAGAGAGAGAGAGAGAGAGAGAGAGAGAGAGAGAGAGAGAGAGAGAGAGAGAGAGAGAGAGAGAGAGAGAGAGAGAGAGAGAGAGCATGTCTTGGCAGAAAGTAGGACAGAAAAAATAAAACACCAAGAAGGGATTTTCAGGTCTAAAATTTAACCCAGACTTTTGGGAAAGCTTAAAATATTGTGGTCAAAGGGATCTAGCCACATAACATTAAAACCAATATCTAGGATTTCTGCAACAATCCTCTCTAGATAAGGAAAATGTATTGAGAGAGATAGAAAGAGAGAGAGAAAGAGAATTAAGAGATAGAGAGAGAAAGACTATAGAGAAAAAGAGAGGGAGAATACAAGAGAGAAAAAGATATTACATTTGTTTTTCATCGAATTCCATATCAATATATGTCATTACATTCCTATTTATACTATTTTTACTGACTTTTTAACAATTTCTATTAACTACTAACTAATACATTAACTATTAACTAATATTTTTAACTATGATTAACTACTAACCATAATTATTACAATACTTCTCCCCTTGAGAACATTCTTGTCCTCAAGGATGGAAAATCAATAATTGAATTTAAATTCATGAATCTTGAACCATAATTTACATTTGTATTGAAAGATAAGATGATGAAGATAAACAATCGATATAACTTGAATTACATGAAGAGTAGTGAGAGAAAAATAAAAATGAGAAACTTTGATAGAGACATTTTTTGAATTTCTTTTTGGTGAATGATTTTTTCCAAAAAACAATGGAAATTCAATTTTTAGAGAGTTTGACAATTATCCACAATCAATAACTTTTTTCTTGGATAATCGAAATCTTGCTTCATTGATGGGTTTTTCATTAGTCATTTGTGATCTTTCTTCCACGTTTAACATTTATTCACTAAAAGTGGATATAATAGAAGACTCAAAAAATATATCAATACATTGTTCTTTCATATGTATTGATATTGTTTCATTTGTCACTTGAGTTGTTTCATTGCTTTCCAATTTCTTTTTATTTTCTTGCTTCTTTTCCATAAAAGTTTTCGTATCCTCATTGATACCAATTTTCAATGATAAAGCATTGATTCGAAAGTCCATATTGCTCAAGATCGACTCCCATTTTTGATTTTGCTCATGCAGACTTTGGCATAATTCTTCTATTTATTTATTGAATTGAAGGCGTTGCTCTCTAGCTTCATATGCCATTTTCTACAATCTGGCTTCAATTTTCCTGAATCGATTATCAGTTACCTTCTGTTAAGTGACTTTTGTCATCAATTCCTTCACACGTCCAACGATTGTAAAGTTCTGATACCAATTTGTAACAATTCTTTCTAGAGAGAGAAAATGCATAGAGAGAGATAGAAAGAGAAAGAGAAAGAAAGAGAATTAAGAGATAGAGAGAGAAAGATTATAGAGAAAGAGAGAGGGAGAATACAAGAGAGAAAGAGATTATATTTGTTTTTCATCCAATTCCATACAAATAATATTTTTACTAACTATTTATAATATTTTTACTAACTATTTAACTATTTTTATTAATTATCAACTAATACATTAACTACTAACTAATATTTCTAATTATGATTAACTACTAATTATAGTCATTACAATTTCACAGTGAAGATCATTAACAAGGAAACCCATTTTATAAGCCACAAAAGCATGGCTTTGCGTTTTCATCGGTAGGCAAACATTATCAAGAAAAGAGGTCTCAAGCTAAAGTAGCTAGTCAAACACCTTTTCCCAATCACTTTCAAGCCTCAAACCCTGTTGGAATTATTACACTATATACACATGCGGAATCGTATAATTAAAATTTTTAAAATTTTGATATAAATATTTCGATATATAGGGATTCAATAAAACAATCGAAATCATGCTATTTCTCGTACAGATCGCTCGGTCAGGATGGTAATCACGAAACGAACCATCATCATGGATCCACAACGCCTCAACCCTAAATTCGATGACCCAAATGATGAAAGAAATTTTCCTATATGAAAATTCCTCAAACCATCGCTTATTCTCTCTGGTAATTTTCCATCTTATTCGTGGCAATGTATTCATCTTAGACGCAATGTGTTTGGCAGCAACGCCGCCCCACTTCCTATTCCCAATTCTGGTGACTCTTAGATGAAGCCTATTTCGAATGCACCAGGGAGAGGGATTACACTCAACCACCAATGGGGAATTATTTTGGGGGTTAACATTTTTTGAAAATGGGATAACTACCTGTCCACGTGGGCACAAAACCAACAAACCCAATGCAAAAACAACCCCCCGGTAGGAGGGGAGGGGGTTTGTTAATTTTATCTCAAAGTTAAAAAATAATTAATTTGATTCGAATATTTACAGAAATATTATTTAGGATATGACTGTCTTAATATAATTTTTTTTTATTTTTAAATTATAAAATTGAGATTTGAATAAACACTTTAATATCTCATCTTGATAGTTTTACCAAAAAATTGAAGATCTAGATCGACTACACCTGAATGCTTATTGGCATTACCCCCAGTACCCAAGAGGCACCAGGCAAGCTCCATAATTGCCCTCGACAATACTAGTTAATACTTAAGAAAGACAAAGCACTGTAGTATTTTATAAATTCCAAGATACTCACAAGAGTTATAATAGCCAGCCAAAAAAGAAAAACACACAGAAGAGTGGAGCAACAGCATCAAACCACTAGAAGGTTAACTAGCTGGCAACCAGCTGCTCTAAAGGAGCTAAAATCGTGACATCCAACAAGAATTTTGCAGACTTCCTACAAAAGAATGCTAACCCATAAGAACTATAGAATCGAGAATTATCTTTTAAAGTGCTTGTAATGTAGGAAGTGCTGGGGGAACAGGGTGGGAAAAACTAAACTTGCACTTAGTTTTCATTCTTATCGGGTCACTGTCCCCATTTGGAAAAGATAAAATAATTAAAAAGAAAAGGGGATAACTACTTTGACAAAGAAAAGAAAAGAAAATCACCAGAAGGCCCATAAGGATCATTGGCAGTTTCAGGGTCTGAAGATCAATTAAAATAAGAGTAGTTTGTGTTATTAATCTTGGAAAAAAGAATCCTGTACAAAAATTTTGCTGAGTCTAGAGGGGAACTTTCCGCCCCCTACTAAATACCACAACGATTTCTTTTCCCTCACAACAATAGAAAACAATCAAAGGAATCAAGGACTAATGTCCTATGTGGGTATAACGGTCAGATATTATATTTTTTTAACTAAAATCTCTAATTTAAAATTTAAGAATAAAAAAATAAATATCAGAAAAATCAATTCTTAAATAGAATTTTAAAATAGAAGAAGACAAAGTTACATGGAACGGTAAGATTTTTGCAAAAAGTCAAAAATGTTCCATAAACTAGTGTAAAGTGATCATTATACCGGTAAGTCTTGCTGTTGAACACCTCTTTTTTCCTACGGAAGAACCAGGCCTCTACTATATCCAAACGGGGCCTGAGAGGACTTAATCTCAATATCTAGTAAGTATACACCCATAGCAGCAGCTTCCTTGTAGCAATATCTCCCTTGAAGCCTACTGAGAAAGAGCCCACAACCACCCAGGATTCACCTGTGTTCCCTCTGTCATGCGTAAGAAACATCCAGTATCCCCCTCTTCTTGTTGGCTTTAACACATACCAAAACTCAAGTGAGGTTGATCTTGGGCAAGTGAAATCAGGCACCTTGAAATCGATTTTATGGAAATTGACTTTGAAGTCGACTTCTATACTTTTGAAATAAAATATATATATATATATATTCCATATTTTTAAAATTTTTGTCCAATTTTCCAATATTTTGGGAAATAATCCTTGAATGTAGTATCTGTAGCGAGCGTCCATTTGAGTATTGTGTAGAATATGGCTTACAATTTGAAGTTTTTGTGCTTCTTGGGAATTTTTATCAATGAATCTAATATGATTGGATCTTATAGTGTAGGAATCATATTGAAAGGAAAGGATGTTCCTTGGAGTCATAGGAGGCTTCAAGGCTATTGTTTTATGTGACTTTAGAATCTAAGAGTCTTCCCCTGCTGAAACATGGATTTGAAAATTTCTTTTAAGTTGTGTTATTTTCACAAAAGTTGCAAATCATGAAATTTGAGAAGTCATGTCATTTAAAATTCTTAATATATTTAAATCCCAACATTGTAAACATTTATTTATTCTTCTCCCTATAAGAATTTGAATTTTATATTAGTACTAATTTAATATACAATCCTTTTCTAATAACACATATAACCAAATCTAAAACTTAATATAAGAAACAACTTTTTTAAGGATGAATGATGGTCAAACATACAAAATTCTTCAAACCATAACTTTGTAGTACAACAAAGATAATAATAACCGACACATGTTGATGTTTGTGGGAATAATACCTTCGTCTCTTAATCAGATCAGAAATTCGACTCTCCCTAAATACGGAAAAAATATTATTGGAAGAGAACCCCCTCAATTGAGGCCTGACAAACTCGGTCTGGATTAGTCGGGGTGAAACTCCAAATACCGAGTGGTTAAGGTAAAAAAAAAAATGAAGACAATAATAATAATTTTGATCCTTAATCCTAACTTTTGATTCAATCGTTTAAAAGACAAATATAAGAAAAGTTTTTAGATTTTTCTCTCATTTTGATTTTAACAAGGGGTTCTACGTTAACTATCAATGGACTGCTACCCTTCTTTACGCGAACTTACCACCAGCCATGACGGAGTTAAACCCATAACTTTGTAGTAGTATTTAATAATCCCATGGTTTGTGGAATTTGGTCGGTCCCACAAAATTCTAAGATCTCATGATTTAGAACAAAACAACAACAGATTCCAAACAAATCCTAAGATCTTTAAAATATTACCGGTTGTTTGTTTCCTTTTGCCAAGATTTTGTGAAAGGATTAAATCTTGGGATTTATTTAAAACTCTTGTTCTTTTGACTATTTAGTGGTGGTGTCGCCTCACCCTTTGATTAAATATTTCATAGATTTTAAATTAGAACTAATAACACTCGAATCGAATTAGTCAGATTATAATTTTAAATATTTATTGATTATACCGTTAAAAAAAAAAATCCAGTAACAATAGTAAACAATGGTAGACCCTTTCTTGCCCCGTTATTCATCGAAAACAAAATAAAAGGTCATTAAGTTGAAAAGGAAAAAGAAGAAAATCATAAAATTCAATGATATAGATTTGTTACAATATTACAATATTTTATATTATAATATGAAATTTGAATTATTGATTGGCCGGTACACAAAGGATTGCAAATCTATTATTCATTTTGTAAAATTATACTACAAAATAAAAATTACTTTTTTTTTCAAAATAATCGTGCTTGTCGTAATGCCAGATTTTTTTAATTTCAAAATATAAAGGAATAACGGTTCAGAATCTATAAATATATATATTTAGTAGTTTCAACAATTAATGACACAAAAAATAAAAGCAAAAACAAAACAAAACAAAATCAAAGAGATATAACAGATGTGGGTTGCGTCTAAAAGAAAGTGTAATAAGAAGCCATTTTTTTTAAACGGATTTTTTTTACCATTAACTAATATCTAATTTCATCCGATTAATTCAATCCAAATAACATGAGACTTATTAAAAGATTTATTCTCTCATGTCTCATTTCTTCGCTCTAATTGACTTGAACTTAAGACTTTTGATTATCTGGAATGTAATGTCCTAAGTTTGATAGTGGAATAATAAGCCATAGGAGTTAAGTTGTTGGCCTAAGAAATAGAAATAATAAAATTCATTGATTTGCAATTATATGGTAAAAACTTTTTATTAATTTTAATTCTTTTATAACTAAATAACACAAAATCAGAAAAAAAAATTATTTACCAATAAATATTTAGTTAAATATTCAATAACTCATAAAATTATGCTTGAGTTGTGATGCCTACCTGTTCCGCCACACCAAGGACAAGGAGCTCTTCTCGAATGGCAACACTAGCGTTTTAAGAAACAAGAGCAAACACAGTAGTTGAGTAGAGCCGACCCGACCCATTTATAACCCCTGCCATACAAACTTCATACCTTCCAGAGGTCAGCATTACAGTCGTCCCTGCACTCGGCAGTCTAAGCCGTCCGTTTGATGCAAAGAGATACTAAAAACCCCAACCAGCGTCACCATTTTGCCCAAAAACCCAAAAGAAAGAAAAAGGAAAAAAAAAAATTTGTAATTAAAATTAAATTTCAAGAAGGGACTGGAAGGAAAAACTGCCAATCATTTCATTGAAGGAAACAACCCCATGTCTGAAACATTACTTTAAATCTAAATAAAAAGGCAAAACTAAAAGCACAATCCACCTTGCCCACTAAGCTGGTACAAAAACCTGACCAAGTAAAAGCCCAGAAGAGAAACAAAACCGAAAACAAAATAAGACTCCTATAAATCGATGTGAAACGATAAGTATTGAAATCTAAATTAAAAGATGGAAACTAAAACAGAAACAGGAGGGAAGAAAAGGGACTGTGAGTTGGCTCTAGAATGCCTCTGGAGCGGGTACTGGAGGAACAAACTTCTCTATGGGAGAGATTATGCTGCTCTTCAAAGGTGAAACATTAAGCGAGTGGTTCCTGGTGAGATCAATGAGAGCTGAAGCTGGATTAGAAGCATTGAGAAAAGGGACTGTGTGTTGGCGGCTCTAGAACGCCTTGGGAGAGGGTACCGGAGGAACAAACTTCTCTATAGGAGAGATTGTGCTGCTCTTCAAAGGTGAAGCACTGAGAGAGAGGTTTCTGGTGAGATCAATGAGAGCTGAAGCTGGATCAGAAGCTCTTTTTGCACTTCCAACTTCAATTCTGGTTTCACCTGATTTAATTTGCTTCTGCACAAAAAGGAAGGCAAATTCAGCACAAGATACCCCACTGCAACAAAAACTTGTGATTGTAGCAGAGGGAAAAGAATAGAGAACAAATGGGCAAAAAAGGGGAAAAAATTATGATGTAGGCTAATAATAGGAACCCAGAATACCATTGTTCGGAAAGCACTCTCCTTAAAAATTCCTATATCTTTAATGCATAATGATCGTTTGGCAGAGCAGATTTTTATAAGATGAAACTATCAACTTCCATAACGGAAGGGCATTTGGGATCACACACAAACCATGATTAGAAATCATTAATGCAATTACAAAGGGTGGGTGGGGAGGGAGGGAGGGAGGGAGAGGGAGAGGAAGAGAGGGGGAGAGAGAGAGAGAGAGAGAGAGAGAGAGAGAGAGAGAGGAGAACATCTAGGCGGTCATCAACATCACAACAGGTCTTTATTCCTAAAGAAGGGGGATTGCACGCAAGAAGGTAAAAACATCTGCAACTGAACACAGAAGTGCAGACAGTGACAAGCATTTTTCAAGAAATACCCACTATCACCCCACCACCACAGAGAGAGAGAGAGAGAGAGAGAGAGAGAACATTTACCAAGATATCACCATTTGAGCAGACATCCATGGGAGACAATGCAGGTTTGTGGTTTCTTTCAGCATGAATAGCATTCTCACGATTCTCATAAAAGTTGAAGTCATCCAAAATTGATGTCTTTGCATCATAAGCCTTGAAAATCTTCAGCATTTCTAAGCCTTGCTTCAGTCCAATCTGCAAAGAGGAATATATGTTGGTTAGCTACTAGAGGTGATTATTATCAGAAGTCTGCAAGGCAAAACCATTTGAAAATCCAGACAACCCCCCCCCCCCCAAAAAAGACATATATATCAAGAACGTTGTGGTCACATCTATTTTTTTTTTTTTGACAAGGGCAAAATTAAAAATGTACAAAATGGATATTTCCTTTCTTATCTTCAAATAAAAGGCAGCCCCTATAAAACAAAACACATGCATTTCATCATTTGAATCATTCAGAGCTAAGTCAGAATAGAAAACCTATATTTCCTTCCATATCCTATCTACCACTTTTCATTTTAAGGAGAAAATTTATTGTAATATATATATACATAGCAGAAAAAAGGATAAATATACATATGTACACACATATATGTCTGGATGTATCTGAGCCTAAATCACCAGCAACGTTTCCCCTTTTCACAGAACCTAACATCGAAGAGACATATAGCTTGAATCAGAAATTTTTTCACACCTGTGCTTGCGAAATGCTCAGATTTTCTAGCAATTCACTCAGCTAGAAACTTAAAAAGGAATAAATGAAGATTTTCTAGCAATTCACTCCGCTAGAAACTTTAAAAGGAATAACATGAAAACCATGTATAAAGTGGAACCCTAACAAAATTTCAAAGCACATCAAACTGTAAACCACCACTTTAAAAGGCAAAGTAAATACCTCCTGACTGTCCCTACTAAAGGTTACAGCCCTGTTATCATTGTTTTCAAGAAGAATATGCCGCAGCTTTGAATTGGGAACATCTTTAATAATGTGCCACTTTACGGGGAAGAAACCATTCCATTTGTCAAGCTGCCAGAAATCCATGTCCTTGTTGAAATCCACCTTCCCAAGCATTTCTGCCACACCAACAAACTGACCACTTGCATTTACCTAAAGTGTGAAATGTGCAACATCCATTAAAAGAAAGAATGAGGATAGGTTTGCCAACAAGAAGATTAGATTTCTCCACAGAGTAAAAATCAACCCTTGAAATAAAAATAATTTATCTAGGAAGAAAAAAACCTATGATATCACAACACAAACAAAATTCCAATCAAAGTCCAGAAGAGATAAAATTGCAATGCATTTCAGCACTCAAAGCATAAATCCTGGCTCAGGCATGATCACATCATTTCCCCTTCAGGACAGTAATAATAACTTCGATCTCACTAAATGCAATAAGTTATATGAAAATCTCTCCTAGAAGCATAATATACCACCAATGCCAAACCCATCCACCATAAAAACAGTCAGGACATTAAGAAACGAGCAAGGAAGTGACTTTTATCTCTTGACTTATAACTGTAAAGAAATGTATCAATTTCGCACTTGCCTAAGAATGAAATCAAAAGAGCTGCATAACTTGGTGCAACTCCATGGGCTGAAAAGTTTAAATTAAAGTTCCCAGAAACAATCCTCGTACACTAGTTACTGGGATTGCCCTCCCCCTTAGCAAACTCTGGTCCAGATCAACAGATTCAAAACATAGTACTACACTGCACAATATTGACTAAAATGGGCAATCCAAACTCAATATAGGTTTTAGTAGTTCAAATATACAAACCAGGTGAATAGAAATGAACATTTCAATCTAAAAGCAATCGTAATATTCAACACTGTTACTTTTTTTTTGTTCATTTTAGTATTCACTAAAGTTTATTTTACATATTTATGTCCATAAAAATCACACAAAAGAACACAAGAAATACTTATGGGAAAGCAAAGTACCATTAGAAATAATAGTTTAAGCATCTAACTAAGCCCATCACCACCTACACGTCGGAGAAGATAAGAGTACCATGCTCCCATACCCCACAAATCACAATCCAGGTAACACTGCAGTGTACCCAAATACAATATATTCCAATCCATAAATTTGTCTAAACTATATTGATCATGTTACAGTATCTTGCCAATGAGTTTGCGTAAATTGAAATTCCTTCTTCTACAAGGAGGGGGAAAAATGAAACTGTGTAGAGGAGAGAAGATTGTTACAGAAGGGAACAAAGAAGATCATAAACTTAAGTTCTTAAAATACGGTAAGATACATTTCCAACTCACCGAGTAAAAAAGGAAGATTGGACATCTTGTTCCTGTCTCTCTTGTTTTTATCTCAGAATCATGGAATGCAGCATCCAGCTTCTTATTGCCATTTACAGTACTTGACCACACATCATACTTAATGCTTTTATGTATGTCATCTTCACTGTACGACTTGATAACAAAGAACTTGGCATCATCATACTCTATCTGGAAATCAGGCAAATTATATTGATCTCTTCGTACTGGAATCACCAACTGCTTCTTTTCGGGGGATAATGTGTTAAATAGCGGACCCACATTGTTGCCTCTAGGACCACATGTCATTCCGTTATTTGTATCAGACTGTCCATTTCTATGGGGCTTCTCTCTCATCTTGAATCTATCATTTCCATTCCAAATTCTACCATTTTGTCTGTAGGTCATGGATCCATTGCATGGGAACAGACCTTGTTTTTGGCCAGAAAATGATGAAAATTTCCCTACAGGGTGGAAACCCTTCACAAGTCCTGCTGATTGAATGCCAGAAGCTAATTGGGGTACCTAAGAACCAGGAGGAAAAAGGCATAGTTAGCAAGGACATTGCTATTAAAATTTCACCAGTTTGTCATAGTTTTCTTTAAAAGGCAAAAGAATGTTAAAAATAAAATTAAAATTAAGACACACTACCGGTTGAGGAAAAATATGACAAGGGTGTTTCTACATATACCCTGAACACCAACAACAATATTTTAAGGAGAATGCATTTCAAGTTACACACACTAGAAACTCATTATACAAATTTGTGCATAGTTACAGTCCTGACAAGAAAACTGAACAGCTCAAAGATCATAATTCACAGTAAAACAAGTTGAATAACATCAGAACGATAATTTGGAAAAATCCTAATTTAATGTGATTCCCATGACAACCATGTCTAAGCAAGAGATGCAGGAATTTGCATGCAAGTACATGCAGTTCCACGTGGTTTCCTATTAGCAAAATAGATGGAGAACAATGTCTTTTCAAATAAACATAGATCACTCTCTGACTTTTTTCAATGCTTATAATAACAGGGTAAAAGTAAACTCAAAAGAATAAATTCCAAGTGTAGGTAACAAATTACACATGAACAGAAAATTTTCAATAAAAAACAATGATTAAAGACACTCTTTGATTTAGTTAACTACCAGCTGCTACCTATTACAAAAAGCAGCAATGATATCTATCACACAAAAGAATTCTTTATATTTAGTGCATGAATAGCCGGTGAATATCATATTAAATATGAAAATTTCCTACAATCCATGAAAAAAATACTGTTGGAATACTGGTTGAACCTGAAGGTACCCTACAAGTTGCAGCATATTGGAAATTTTGGCAGAAATAATAGTAAGAGCTACACCTCAAGCATGAGATTAAAAGACAAGAAGAAAAGAATGCTCACGTTCTGAAATAAGTTAACATCCAAGACAAATACCAAAAGCTATGCATTTAACAATACTATCCCATAATGAACCCCAATTTAAATACAAAAAGACAATAAACATGGATCCTGAGGACTGCCAACAAGATATATGCAAAAGGGTAATCGAATCCTTGATTCATGAGGCAAAAGAAACCTTGTTAAATGGTTTAAGCGGTTGTGAACTGGATTTTGAGAAGTTTGATGGAACTGAAGACTGGCGAAATTTTGGATCCAGCGGTAATGTTGATATCTTTCCACCAAGAGACCCATTAGGTTTGGAGTTCAACTTATTCACGTTAGCGGATGAAATTGGACCAGAACCAGATTTTGCATCTCCAGCAGCAGAAATGGGTACATGTTGGCCATCTCCAACATATGCTGTGTTCCACGAGTAGCATGGAACAGTTTCAGCCCCATACGAAACCGGATGCTGAAGATAGCCAGATGGAGAATAGTAAGGCTGTTGACCAACACATTGCCCATCAATACCCATAAAAGTCCCGGTTGCAAATGGATCATAACCAGGAAGATAGTAGAACATGGATCCATTGTCTGATTGTATACCCTGGAGCAATAATCAGCAAATAGAATCAGTGCATTTTGACAAAATCGCAAAATAATTTTTCAGCTACATAAATAAACTGATTTAAGACACAATCATGAATGACAAGACTTACTGCAAATGATCCATCTCCCATCTGAAGGTAAGTTGGATCATCAAATGCTCCACTATATGCTGCAACCAGAAATACAGCCAATGGTTGGTTCCCTCGGAAGGACAAACTAAAACTACCATTTTTCCATATCAAAGCGAAAAACTAATGGCCAAAAAAAAAAAGCACGCCCGTGGAAATCCCTACCATAATTAACAAATACAAAATAAACTACAAAGTGAAGGTGACTTGCATGCACATACACTATCATTATTTTAGCACCAAATATTATAAGCACACTTTTATCAAAGCCACCAAAATTCCCCCAAACAACTGCAACGGAAATTCCACAATCCGGGAACAATTTGAACAATCATCAATCCACCACAATCAGATAATCATATTCCATGATCACTATGCTTGGTCCAAAGGAAGGACAACAATCACCCCGAGCATCAAAATTAAATTAAATCAAAACAGAGAATAGAGCATATACAAAAGAATAAGAAAGAGGGGGACAAATCCATGGGGCAGAACTCTAGATAACAAGAACAGCTAACACTACATCAATCAATAAATATTACTCCTATTTTATATATATTAAGACTGCTACACAACAAGTGATCTAAATTACATATAAAATTTGATCTAAACAAATGAGAAGACTCCTAAGTCACCTCAAATCATAACCAAGTCAAAAAGGGAAAATTCGATATCCATAGGACAAAAACATTTCCAAGAGTCCTATCTATGTGTCTATGTCTTGTAACATTCAAACCAAGGGTGGTGGAGGTCAAAGGACATACCATTAAACCAAGCGAAAATGAGTCCCTCCCCAAAAAGGATTTTCCAAAATTTTCTCTTCCTCGATTGCTAGCATAAGTAAATTATCTAGATAGAAGATTACCTCTATAAAGAAGAAGTCCACATTACACAAAATATCACAAGGAATTAGATCAGAACATCTACGTAAACATCATTCAAGGAAACACTTATACAACAAGAATTTGTTTGATCGCACAACTCCAAACAATTTTTCCCTCGAGATTTTAACCAGAAACAAAAGGTTCTTTTTCTTAGAATTTGGGCCCAAAAGTGAATTTGATCATCTTGTTAGTAAAGCAATAAGAGAGATTGCTTTTAGAAGTGTGATGACAACCATTATAATACGAGTCTGAAATCACTTGATTCAATACTCTATCTGACCTTCTCAGCCAAGAGGCAATCAAAAAGAATTTAAACCACAACATTCACAAGAATGAATATTTTAGAAGCCCAGGTCAAGGAGTGACCTAGGCAAACAAGCATACCATATTTTCTTGTACTCAGTAAAAACATGCCCAGTCTCTATAGAACCCCTCCAGTCCCCAGCCATAGTTTAAATATCTGCCAAGCTATAAATAAATATCCCCTAATGTCACAACACATTAATTATAGCATCCCAATTTTGTACAAAACAACATAAGAACAAGATAAGGATTTCTTAAGATCCACATTCAGCAATTACTAAAATTACTTTAGAAAATTTTATTATGCATTCAAATATTCTAACATTTATTACAGTTAATGACTTAAAAGGCAAATTTCACCAGTATCACACAAGAATTGTGCAATGTGTTTGTGCAAAATTTACACATGTATAAGGAAAAACAATTGATAAGATCTCAAAATTTTATCATTATTCACCATGTATCCTTTTTCTAAGAATTCAGCTTGGGTACAACCAATTTGTGTCATTCATCTCATAACTGCATCTATGAAAGGATAACGTACATCTCCGCAACAATAGTGTACTAGAAAACTACAGGTATAAGGCAAGGCTCAATCTGTGCAGATACTAGACCTGACCAACTCGAAATGATATCAACCAAATAACAAGATAAAACTTCCATCATGTCTCTCTAACTAGCACAGAGAATTTGCCACCTTAGGCATTGAACTAGATCACAATAATATTTCAATAATTATGCACAATTAGTTCAAGGAGCCAATAATGATGGCATCAATTAAGATTCTTAACAAGGACAGAGGCTTATTCCAACATCTGACCTGGATAGTAATAATTGTAAAAGCTAGTAGGCGGTTGGTGAACACCTTGCTCTGCAGCTGAATCTTGATCTGCCTCACCTTTCTTGGTAGCAGCAATATTGCCTAAAGAAGATAGAGTAGAACCTGAATCCAAAGATACACCATCTTTCACTGAGGCCTAAGAGAAAACCAAGAAAATGAACATAAGAACAGTTGAGTGGGCATACAAAACACCAAAAAAATCAACCAAAAAAATCAAGCTATTCTGAGAAATGCTGTATAAAATAGCATTGCATGATTCATCAACAAACCATGGTCATGAGTCTCACAAGAAAATAAAGACATTAAGAAACAAATTCCCATCATAACATGCTACACATGGAACACAAACAATATAAAATGGCATGCATTACCACAGTAGATAGTGGACAGGCTGAAATAAATTAGAACCTGAACAGAATATGGGTGCTTTTCTTGCAGCCCTCTGTTGCCAATTATGAGAAAAAAGGTAATTTAAAGATTTAGCCTTAAACTTCAATCAATAACACAATATGCCCCAAACTTCCCCTTTTTCTTTTTCCTAGAGCAAATTACATTTTAAAGTCTCCAATTTGACGCAATATGCTAGCTTCAAAGCTTATCAATCACAATCCAAGGTTGTTCAAATTAAAGCGTCAAGCTCTTTTTTTAAAATAAAGAACCCTCAAATATGTTTAAATAACTTTTAATGCAGCAATATTTGTTCAAACCAAATAGAGAGATAATGGAGAACATAGGAATTTAAAAAATAACATCGCAGTTCAAAAATAATGGCATACCACTTTTTGTTCAGTCAATGTCCTGCAGGAATCAGACTTCAATCCGGCATCCAGCACCTCACCTAAAGTAAAGTTGAGAAAGAACCCACCGAAGGGAATCAGTAGAATAACAAAAGGCAGATAAGGCACTGCAAATTTAACAAAGCAAACTAGAGGGAAAAACAATGCACAAATATGTATAGACCAGGCACTAACAAATGAAATGAAAAAGAAATATAATAAGAAAAGCAAATGATGGTTTTTCAGCATTGACTACAGTTCCTCCCATGCAATACCATTGGCTCCCTTATAGCATTCCGGAAATTGTTACACCAAGCACATATAAGACATAGGTACCCTTAAAACAATTAGATAACAAGGTACTACCGTTGAACTGGTCCCCTGAGCAAAACCTTTTGAACTTATCTAAAATCACTAGTAACTGTAATTGCAAGGCAAAAATAGATATCAAAAGGCAATTCAATTCATCTGATCCAAAATTCTTTATGGGCATAAATCTATAGCATCAAACATAGTGACCATAAGGTAACCCCACTTGAACAGACAAAGAAACCCCCCATATTGCAGAACCTCATGCCACTAGGGTCAAAATAGATCTTGCAGGCCCCACCCGAATTGTAAACACACCCAATATAAATAATGCAAGAAAGATGATGCAATTCAGGACATCAGGCTAACTATGAGAATCGGGAACTGTGCAAGAGAAGAAGTTGAAACTAACAGGGGGTAGAGACCACAATATATCCAACAACATATAGGTCTCAAATTGATGTGCCGTAAACTAACACAATCAAAGACAAGTTTCAAATTAGGATACCATTCTCAATCTTCTTCTCTCCTGCCATGGCAAGCCTCAAATCCCAGCTCTGATCCAATCATAAAACAAAAGGATTAGTTAGAAGCAACATCTGAATGGAATTAAAAAGTGTCACCCAGAAAAGTGCCAAACCCACGTTTCTTCTTTCTAAATTTTATTAATTAACTTGCCCTTCAAGAAACTTGCCCCATGAGACATGTATACCTATCCTCTTACAAACATGAAATTTGACTCTCAGATTCAACCAACCAGAAACTCAGGATAGATGATGGATCAGCAGACCAAAGATTAGAAAACAAACAAAGCAGAAAAGATTCTATTCTGCTTACACGCATTAGAAAGCAGAAGATTCTTCTCTTTTTGACAGTGACTTGTGCGTGCCTTGTGTGTTGTTACTTCCACAATAATAAATACCTTAAATATTTCTATCCAGGAAAATAAAAAAAACACCTTTTTCTCCACAAAAATATTTAAAAAAGAAAAACAGATTCTTATTCCAAGAAAATCTTCGATTTTTTCCATGTACACCCAGAAATGGAAACTGCGGAAATTCGCACCGCAGTCAAAATCAACAGCCATTATCTTGACTTCATTTCTAGCTCTTCATAAAATTGAGCTAAAAGAGAATACATAAGAAGAATAAAATGATGATTCGTCTTAAAAATAGCCACAAAATTACTGATTTTCTTTCTTTCTAGTACATCTTTCCCGTAGCAGATCAAGCCAAAATTCACACAATCAACAGTAGAGAGACAGTGTGTGTGACAGAAAGAGAAAAAATAAGAGATCTTACACCAAGAGGACTACTAATGACTTCGAGAAATGAGATAGAGAAGAACGAAGTGAGAGACAGATATCTCTAGCACCAAGGGCTTATTGCTCCTGATAAACCCAAACCCTCTCTCACTGATCGGAGAGATTCGAAGACGGAAAACCGCTACCGAAGCAAAAGCGGTTTTCCTGGGTAAAGAGAGGGAGGGAAAAGAGGACCAGAAAATCGCGACAGAGCATTCTTATAGGGGTTGTAAACCCTGGGTTTCTTAATCCGACGGCGGAGAGATTTCAATGAGAGAAGCGGAGTGAATGTAGGCCGTTGGATTGAGAGCACGTCCAAAGGCGGAAAGCGAATGCCAATGCCCTCGGGTCTCGGGTCTCGGGTCTCGGGCCTCGGGAAATGGGTAGAGAGGGACAGCCGCGGCCTGTTTTTCACGATTCAAAATCGTTTGTATCATCAAATCTGGGTCGGGTCATTGCTTGTGCTTCGTATTATTCTTCTCGAAGAGAAGCACAAAACTAAAATAAGTTTTTTTTTTTTATAAAAATTTAAATATAAAATCATTAGATTAAGAAAAAAATATTTGTATCACTCAATTAAAGGTGACAGTTTAATAATTATAATTTTTTTTAACTTGATAATTTTATGTTTGAATATCTGTAAAACAAAAAAAACTATAATAGTGAGATTTAAAAATAAATAAATAAATAATAATTTTAAAATATTTCATTCTCAAAATTTATTTAATTAAAAAACCCATACAAAATAGTAAATTAAAGTATATTTAACTGATCATAAATAATGCTTAGGAAATAAATCAAAATAAATATTTAATAAAATAATAAATTTTGATTAAATAAATCAAGAAATCTCTAGCCATGAATTCTTAAGATTTGGTGAGTTGGAGGTTTCCAAAATAGAGCAACATAAGATATGACAAAATAATTATTTAGATCATGAGTTTCCATGTTTTTACTATAGTGTGTTTTTGACATTTCTCTTTTTAACTCAACATAATTATTAGATAATTGTTTATGCCTAAAAGTATTTCTTTTGAATTATTTCCTAATTTGTTTAAAATTTTTGATAACTTACTTTTTTTTAGAATAAACCACTGGTATCTGATAATAAGATTATATTCAACCAAATCCGATCCACCTTAAGTTAAACTTATAATGTATTTGACAATCTCATGAAAAAGGGAAGTAAAGGAAAGGATGGAAAAGGGAAGAAAAGAAAGATAAAATTAAAAATCACGTTTTAATAACAAAATATATTATGAGAAAGGAAAGAAAAATAAAAAAACACTTTTTGTCATATGAGAGAAATGGAGTGAATATATTAAAAAGTACACAAATTTACTATTTTATCATTTCTATTTTTTATTAAATTTTTAAAAAAAAAGAAAATATAAAAATAAATTTAAAATTTGAAATTTTAAAAGAGAATTATTCTCCACCAAAATTTTGGATACCATTAAGTATTCAATAACTTGAATTGAAGTTGTTTCCTATTTGAAAGATTTAATAACTTGTTTCAATTTGAATTGAAGTTGGTTTCTCTCGTGAATAATTCAAACGGTAGAGTCTCCCCATTCCATTATTTATTTTCCAATCCGATTTCGTTTAATTGTATCTTCTTATATAATATGGAATAGTGAAAATGGAGAGACGATTTTGGTTGCCGGCAAAACAAGGCTTTGGATGTACAAGACTTATGAGTTTATGACTATCACTGCAATTTTTTTTTTTTCTTTTTTTTTTTTTTTTTTGTGGGATACAAGAGAAGGGTGGCACATAGTTGTCTTATAAAATTTTATATGGAAAAAATTTTAATATCTAAATTTTTAGTGATATTTAAAAAATATTAAAATTTTTAAAAATATTATTAAAAATGACAAAATTACAATAACAAAATTCTAGAAATCCTTCTAGAAAATTATAACATCCGTCGCCCCACTGCTCTCTATGTATTTAACTTTGCCTTCCTTTAAAAGAGAAGGAAAAAGAAAAAATGCTATGGCATAAAGACAAAAAAATAAATATTTAAATTATAGCATTGCATTATTTATTCAAACTATAAAAACTTGTCGTGCCATTGTGTCAATTTTTTTTATTTTTTTTACCTGATCGATCGACATTTAGAATAATATTTTGATTAATTCAATTCAATATATTATCAAATTTTCTATAGAAGAAACTATCATAATATAATTTTTTCTATTTTTAAAAATTTAAATTCAAATTTTAATTAAAAGATTTAATTTTCTTTTCGTTAAGTTAATTATCCGTTGATGTTATTGGGCTACTTTTAAGTAATTCTGCCTTGTGCCAAACAGGACCCTAGGCCAAACCATAGGGTTCTGGTCGACGTTCACTCATCTCAACCCTATTCAAATTGAAATGTGTGATTTCACTTTTGAAACACATGGAATGTCATTTTTGTGGGTTAAGTTTTAAAATAATTCAAACTTGTACAAACCCTCATAAATGAGTAGTCACGTGTTTAGTATTTTTTAAATAAAATAAATTTGAATTTTATTAATAACTTTTATTTGTTAAATAATTATATAAGAGAAATTATATTTTTCGTATAATTTTAGATTACGAATATCCTTTTAAATAAATAAAAGAGAATTCATAACTATTTCTTTACTCTAAATCAGAGTCATTCCCATAAACAGCCAACACAAATATCTTGGATGCTCATGACGCTCTCTCATGAGTAATTAGATAAGATTTTGATCCTTTGACAGAAATTTCATATCTCTAAAATTGTTACACAAAAGACTTGTGGAAGAGTTAAATATCTCTAAAATTCTTACACAAAAGAATTATATAAGAGTTATTTAACTCTTACACAACACTTTTGTATAACAATTTTAGAGATATTTGAGTCATCGTGACAAGTTTAGGGTTGAACGGTTAATTTTGAGTTATCATATTAAACCCAATCCTAAAACACACCAAATTTTTTGTATTTAATGGTCAATAGTATTCTATTTCTTTAATTAGAACTCTCGAATTTGAATTTTAAAAATAATGAAAAATGATTCAAAAGAGTCAATTTCTAAAATAAGCGTTATAATATTTGAATTGGATTAATCGAATAAAAATCTAAATATTGATAGTGAAAGCCAAAAAAAAAAAAAAAAAGAGTAATTAAAACACAGGTGATTGTAAATTTTGCAAAACAATTATACACACATCCCAAACTAATGATCTTTGCAGATAAAGATTGTAATGATCTCCTAATAGCAAATTTCAAATATCAGATTTTTCAATCTATATGTCGACTTATCCTCGAAACAAATGCCAAATTTGTAAAGCTATAGTCCTACTACCTTTGTTTGTGAAATAAAAATATAATAAACCACAATAAATAGCGGGAGAAGTGGAACATTGCACGTCTATATTGAAACAAGGGCTTTCTCTCTGACAAACACTGTGCTAAGAAAAAGAACTTTTATCCAGCACACAAACTCTGGGTTCTCTTCCTACCATACTTTCTCTTCTTCGAAATCGACCCTCCCAGTCAATCATATCACCTCATCCCGAATCACCAATTGTCATCAAAGCCCTAACCCTTGTAATCCCCAAACAACCAATTTCGTTGGCCGAAGAATTTGCTCTTCTTCGATCAAGCTTTCTGTTTTTAGCTCACAAATCAATCCTTGTCTGCAATTTTTGTCTCGGATTTGAGATGAACAAGGAGGATGTGATACCCAAAATCGCTATTAACATATATTGTGAATGACACTATTATATCAACGATTTATAACTATTATTAACTTATTTACATATATATCATTTATTTTAAATATCATAATATATTAATATACTGTCACACAATGTATTGGTATATCAAATATTTGATTAACTTAATTTTATAATTTATTTTTATATGCACATGCCTCAATTTGTATAAATACCCATTTGTTCAATTCTCTCTCAATTTCTACAATCGCAAGCTCTTTGGTTTCAAGAACTGCGCAAAATTGTGATTATGTTTTCTTGTCCTAAATCAAAGTTTTTCTTCATGCCCATCCTAATCAAAGTTTTTCTTCATGCCCATCTTTGATTTCTCTTCGTACGACCCAGTCCAAGGTGCCCTGGATGGTCAGTGTTTGTTTTTCTTACCGCATTTATCTTCAAAGTCTTCATTTGATTTGCCATCCATTTCCTGGGCATGTGCATACCTACATACATACATATGTGTGTTGGGGGTTGAGAGGTGTGAAATGGGTCTAACTGTGTTTGTGAAGTGGTGACTGGTGAGTGACTAAAGGAGAATTAGGGAGTATAAAAATAGCATTTTAAGGGGTTGTAGGAAGCGCAAAGATTGGAAAGCCAAGTCTACAGTCTACTTGGAGAAAGAAAGTAGGGGCCAGTTTGGGCTGTTTGGCTCGAATAAGCTCACTGGACCAAAAGTGACTTAAACAGGGCAAAATATATGATTTAATGTTTGAAGCAAATCTTAGATAACAAATGTTTATAAAAGAAAGCCATGAGAGCCTCCTAATACAGTATGAGCCTGGAAGACAAAATTTGGACTCAAATAGGGTCGAGTGAGCTTATTTCAATTAGGGTCCTAATTTTTTTACGTAATCATATTTTAATTAATTAAATTCAAAAATTTATCGGATGACTTTTAAGGATAACTCTCACATTCCATTCTCAAGTCGAATCCAAAATTTTGTTAAAAAATCTAATACCCTTACTTATTAAACTGACTCTCCATTGGTATCATAGAAAAATTGATCTTTTTGAGTGGTCGAGGACCCAAAATAAATTGTCTGAATAGTGTCTATTATCTGGATTTTTTAGACTTGATCTTAATTTGAGTCCAAAGAATTATATAAAGCCTATGCTTTTGACTTGAAGATTAGAATTTGCTTTCTAATAAAAAGGATCCACTGAGTCAACCTTTGGATTTCGGCCTATAGGTGTAGTTCATAAGAAGGCCACATCCTTAGAAATCTCTGAATGAGCTTTGAATTATTATTTATATTAGCTATAGTAATATGTAATTCAAAAGATCAGACCAAACTAATGCCTCAAAGAAACCGTGTGGTTTATGGAAAATGGGTCTCTTTGTAAAAACTCGAAAATAAGTTTTATAAAACCCTAAATCCTTGGAGCTATTTGAATTGAAGTAAGTGTCATGGTATCCTATAATTTAAAAAATTTTTAAGGTGAATTTATATAAATATACTGACGAAAGATTGATGAGACTTTTTTTATAAGAATGTGAGAAGAATGTATTAGAAGAGTAATTTATAAGAGTAATGTGCTAGAAGAATGCTAGATTAGTGAGTTCTTTATACCCATGGGCAGAGTCTTTTCATTGTGCTTTTTATTTTTTATTTTTTTTGAAAGAGTTCATATCACGCCAGTTTTGCAGGAGAATAAAAAAACCTCGACAGAACGAAAATAAAATCAAGCTTGGAGTAATGGTTTTGGTGTAAGATAGAGTTTGTAGAGTTTGTAGTTGTTAGATTTATTCTACATATATATATATATATATATATATATATATTTATATATATATGTGTGTGTATGTGAAATTAAATAATTAAAATTTCTTAAGTTGTATCTCAATTTGTAGATCTTAAAAAATTAATCGAACTATAAAATCGCTAGAACAGATCGCACGATCAGGATAATGATCACGTAATATAAACTAGCACCATAAATCCACGATTCCACAATCCTAAATCTAATTATCCAAAATAATTGGGAAAATTTCCTATTTAAAATTTTCTCCAAATCCTCAATTAATTTTCACTCTACGAAATGTATATGTTTTACTCAATCTCTCTTTTTCAATCGATTCTCAATTGCTTCAATTGCCGATCCTTGTTAATTCAAAAAAAAAAATTGAATTATCCACGTGAAGAGAGGTTCCCACTTACATATTAGAAAGAGAGAAAGAGGGAGAGTTATTAGTGAGTACGAGATAATGTGTAACCATCAATTATCCCATAATTCACAATTTAAATTAAAATTTTTAACTTTCGGTGAAATACTCCTACATGCACACATTAACCAACATCTCCCACTTATATACGAGAGTATTTTCTGTCTGTCATAAAATCATAACTCATGTGATTTTTTATATCATCATACTAGATTTTTATATAGAATTGGACGTCGTGCGACTGGTGGATACACTTGTAAACAAATACTTCTCAATATACTTATTAGGATAATCGAGAAATCACCGTTAGTACAAAAAGAACTCATTGTATCCAAACTCAACGCATTACATCCATCGATCTACTTTTTTCATGGAAACTGATTTTCAATTATCATTCGACTATATATTCACTATTATGTTTTGAATTCCAGTATGGATAAACATAACAAATCGACCGATAAATATAATACAACAATATAATATCGATTGACATTCCTTTTCCCTACTACAATTTATCTATCTCAATTCAATTATTTTCCAAGACATATCTCACAGACCTCGTTATCTTCCAAACTATTGGTAAGTAGACTAAAATAATATATATTGAATCAAAATTTCAAAAAACAATTGAAAGTAATAAGTGAACCGATGGGCCTATTCAATGGATTTCATGTCTCACATCATGGGTATGGAGATTAAGATCACATAATCATCTTAAATAATAGCTCTCATTATCTCATGGTTGGTTTATCACATACGGTATAAAACACATGTTACAGTGTTATTCCTTTATCTCTTAAAAGGACATATATCAGATTTCTCTAACACTATACAAGTATGAGACTCAGTCTACATATAAGACCTTATCCACAAGTCTCAGAAAGAGTACCTTCAGAAATGATATCACTAACTGCAGGTGATATATTAGATTTCAAACCTAATTACTTACAAGTAATATAAATATGAGTATTTCCATGTCATTCATATCACATATGATCTCATACTTAATACATATCAAGGCAATTGATATTCTTGCAGCGCCATTCTCAAAGTCTTTTACGATTAAAAACTATTTTATTTCCACTCACTCAGAGAGTGGTCATTTATGTGAGAGAGTCAATCTCGTTTACCTACATATCTTTTATCATATCAAATTACAAAACATATGACAATAAATAAATGATTGAGAAATACACGTATGTGATATATAACAATAACACTATCAGAAAACACGATATCAGTGATGGAAAATTACCGACAGATTTTTTTCCATCGGTAATAGCGACGAAATTGCGATGGATTACCGACGAAAATTTTACCAACGGATTACCGACGGATTAACGACGTATTTTGTATAATTTTAATTTTTTTAATTTTTTAATTTTATTTTATTTTTAAATTTATTTTTAAATTTTTTTGTAAATCTATCGGTGACGGATTATAGATGAAAATATTACTGACGGATTTTTAAAATTTTTTTAAATTTTTTGTAAACCCATCAGTAACGAATTACTGACGGAAATTTTACCAACGAAAAAATTAGTGACAGATTACCAACGGAAAAATTAACGACGGATTTTTTTTTAATTTTTTAAAATTTTTTTAATTTTTTTTAATTTTTTTTTAATTTTTAATTTTTTAAAATTTTATTTTTATTTTATTTTGTACAAGGATAATATTATTTTATTTTTTAAAATTTTTTATTATTAAAATTATTTCATTATTTTATAAAAATTATATTTTATATTATTTTATTATTATTATAAATTTTTAATTTTATATTATTTTATTATTATCAACAAATTATAATTTTTTATTAATTCTTTTTATTTTTTATTTTATTTTATTTTATTTTTTCAAAAAATAATATTATTTTATTTTTTTTAATTTTTTATTAAACCTTATTATTTTATTATTTTATAATAAATTATCAATATATATTATTTTATTATTAATAAAAAATATGAAGTAAAGATAATAAATAAAAAAGATTATGGATATAAAGGTAAATTTGGTCAGGTGATTTTGTTCCTTTTTGTGTTTCACGTGTTCTAGATTCGATCCAAGATCCAAGACGAAAACATATTAAAGACATTTTATAAGGATTAGCGATAGATTTTTTTATTTTTTATAAAATTTTTTATTTTTATAATTTTATAATTTTATTTAATAATTTTTTATTTTTAATTTATTTTTTCAAAATTTTTTATTATTTTATAAAAAATTATAATTTTATATTATTTTATTATTGTTAAAAATATGATATAAAGATAATAAGTTAAAAAAAAAGAATTATGATTAAATAAGAAATGTGGTCTAGTGGTTGGTTTGCTCATATTGTTTTCCTTCTACTGGAGTTCGAATTTCATCGGTGGGAAGTTGAGGGAATTTTCAGAAATTAAAGAAGAGCTAGTGGGAGGGTCGGGCCGGGCAGTGAGTAGGGCGCCTGGAGCAACAATCCTTTCACTAATCTCATACTATCTGCTATAACTCTTAAGTTATCTAGAAATTTTCGAAACCAAACATTTTCCTAAACTGAACATGCCACAACTCAGTTTTTATCGTAGATAGAGATGTACAGATTTGTTTTTTGTTGTTATATGAAATGACATTGTTATTAAATAAGATAGTAAAACCTGATGTCAATATGCGTACATCTATATCGCTACCACAGTTAGTGTCTAAATATCTAATGAGATGCAAATCACATTTTCCGTAATACAAGAAGAGGCCCGCAATTTATTTGAGATATTTCAACATTCTTTTCACTAATTTCTAGTGACCCCTTTCAAGATTCGATTAATATATACTCTGCAGACTAATTGCAAAACAAATATCTAGTCATGTAAACAACATCCGTAGGAGTAACGATAAGGGTCCACTCTTAAGCAGGGAATGACATTTAGTTATATGTTCTCGATTGCTTCTATGAGGAGGGGGAACCTTTTCACCTCTAAATGGATCACTTCCATTAAAATCAAGATTTATAATGAGTTTTGAGTCATGTCATTAGACTCAATTAAGCTACTAGACTCATCCATCTCATAAAATGTAAAGTCTTGATCGATTTCACCTCTTTTAAGGAAATAATTTTCAAGGAACACGGTATCACAAGACTCAATCTCAATGATAGTGCTGTCTGTATGAGGTATTGACTATGGATTTTGATAAAATACAGTTGAAGACATAAATTGCAATCAATAATGCATATTCTCAATGAAAGATAAATAAATTGGTCTGCACCATCATAAAGCTCATCATCTCCGATAATGTCATTCTTAAAATAAAACCTTTTGAATTGTTTAGACAAATATTCGCACCCTCGATCGATTATGAGAATCTTTACTTTCATGCTAATAAATTTTCAATGTCACTAATAAATCTTCTAAAGCATTATAATGTCTCAAACTTATGCGAAATCAGATACACATAACCGAAATATGTGTTATCGTCTATAAACGTAATAAAGTACACATCTTCATTTTAGACTCTCACATTCATATAGCCACAGATATAAGAGTGGATCAACTGTAATGAAATCTCAACTCATGTTGTCTTGGCAAATGGTTTTGGTTTTCTTGTAACTTTACTGGTTAGACAAAACTCACGTATGAGTAACTCGACCATGATTAGCGGGTCCATCAAGCCTGTAACACCAAAAAAAAAAAAAAATTCGGGATTAGGGCTAAAAAGCCCTAATCTTTCTTTTTTTTTTCCTCTCTCTCTCTCTCTCTCTCTCCCTCTCTCCCTCTTTCTCTCTTTCTCCTCTCCTCCGCCGCTGCCTCTCGCTTCCGCCACCGCACCTCGCCGCAGCGCGATCTCTCCTGCGCGAACCCGAGCGCTCCCTTGCGTGACCTCCCTACCGTGGGCGCCACTCTCCCACAGGCGCCGCCCTCCCACGAGCACGCCACTGCGCAGATCCTTCCTCCCGCGAGCACTGCCTCCTCGAGCCATCGCGAGCCCTGCGCGCGATCTCCCGCGAGCCAGCATGCAAGCCATTGCGAGACCCAGCGCGAGCCAGCCCGTGACCTAGCGCGAGACCCAGCGCGAGCCAGCACGCGACACTTGCGCGAGCCAGCGCGACCCCAGCACGAGCACCAGCGCGACCCTCTGTGCGAGCGTAAGCCCTAACCTGTGAACAGGCCAGCCCATCAGCCGCGAGCCTACCAGCAGCCCAAGGCCCAGTCCAGCCGCGGCCCACTACAACCCGCGGCTTATTGCGGCCCGTGCACCCATTGTTGACCCACGAGCCCACTGTGGCCCGCGAAGCCGGCTGCGGCCAGCAAGCCGGGTTGAGAGCCCGCGAGCCCACCAGCCCACCGGGCCAGCTCGCAAGCCCGTGATGGCCGATGAGCCTGCGACCAACTGTTCCCTTCGAGAGCTAACCTGCATCTTCTGTACTGCAGGTAACGACTATAATTGGTTGAAATTCTAGGATTTGGTGTTGGAAATTTAGTTGTTGCTAATATATTTGAAATTTGAAAATATTACAGATTTTAGACCAACACGACGGGCGAACAACAGTTAGGTCTGAAACCCGAGGAACCCTAAGTGAGAGAAACGCACTTACTTCACAGTTTGAATAAATTTTGTTGATAAAATCCCTTATTAGGGTTTTATTTGATATAAAATTTGATGATCTAATTAAATTTGCCTTTTGGAGACTTGTTGAAATATAGGGAGTGACCACCCTCCATAGATAAGTGAGTGGAACTCTAATCTTTTGCATAAAATAGTAAAACGTGTTTTCTGTCGTATTTTCGATAAAACATGCTTTTGATATATATTGATCTGACGAATGATATTGAATTTCAAATCCGTTTTGTAATTATTGGAGTGTCTTGAATTATATTTACGATGACTATGCTTCTATGGTTTGAAATGAAACAATAATTATGTCATTATTTGAAAATTTAAAATTTCCTTTTTTATCGTTGCATTGATATGCTGTTTGAAATGATTCGATGAAACGTATTGACACGTAGATTTGAAATGTTTTGATGAGCTATATGGGTTGGATGCCCACTAGTTATGCGATGATATGATGTTACTTGTGGGACGTTGTGCCCTGGGACGTTATGCCCTCGTGATACTATGATGATTCTGTAGCTACGAAAGGCGTTTGTAAAGGCACAGGTTGCCCGGATATGCTTTTGTAGGAGGTATCCGCAAACGTCATTTATTCTAAAGGCTATAGGCGCAGCGGGTTAAACCTATGTAGGGGAGGACGTGTGTGATGCCACCGTCTAGCACCGGGCGGGGTTCTACACACGTTGGTGAGTTAGCCCCAGTGAACTCATGGCCAACGACGGGGTAGAGAGCGTTTTAAAGTCTATGCATAATAAAACCCCCGATACGCCTGTCCTTGGTCACGGTTGACCTTTGTCAGGATCATTTTTGGCTCGCTCTGATATTACTTGATTTTAAATTGATGCATATATGATTGTTATCGTGTGATTGATTAAATGATTTCAAATTGGTAAACATATCATGTTTTGTTGCGAAATGTAAATTTTTGTTTCGAATGTTATTTGACACTCCAATGGTTTACCCATACTATTTATACTTGATATTATCCCCCTCACTCACTGAGTATCTTCCCATGATACTCACCCCTCTTTTTTCCCTTCTCAGATAGGTTTATTGTGATAAAGCGACGTTACAGACTTTAGAGCGGATTTGGTGTTTACGACGATGAGATTTACTTTAAATAGAAATATGAAATCTTAATTTAGTTTCGACCCTGCGAGATCTTGACATAGAGGTCCGTAGTTGGCCATGTACTTATTTTGGGATGACTGTATAATTTAACTCTCATATTTTATTTACATTGAGGCGATTGTACATATTTGAATGTTATTTGGGAAAATTAGTGTATCTTACATAAAATTTAGGTCCGCTCGGTGTGGCGGCTGTTCATGCTCTAGTTGGGCATGACAGTAGAGATTTGTGGCTAGGATTGATGGAAATTGTAAAGCCTTGCATTGTCCTGGATGTTTGGAGATGGAATTTGTTGCTTTTGGAGAGGTCGGGATGACCATTTGTTTAAATTACAGGTTGATTTTGCATATACAGGTTTAATTGTATATGGGAAATCTCCGATTTATGGGGAGATTCTGCCCGATTTTCTGTAAAAATACAGTGGGCATTCAAGGGCAACGGGCGGCTGTTCACGATCCCAGTTTGGGGTGTGACAGTTCTATTGGTATCAGAGAGTCTAGGTTAGAGAAAAAATAGTCGTAAAAGTCTGCCTAAGTATATGAAAAGTGCTCAATGCATTAGAGAGTTTCATACAGTCATTAAAAGACCCATACTTGGCCATAGGAATATAAGCTCTTCTAGATTATAGAGTTGGATACATAACGCTTCTAACCCGTTATGTCGCATTCAAATGCTTTGAATTATAATTCATTTTTTTAGGGGGTTAGTTACGGAGCAACTAACCCTAACTCTTGATTTTTATCTAATAACAATGTATTCTTTTTGCATAATTATGCCACCTATACGTGGTAGGAGAGGTGCTAGATTCGCCTCACTTGAGGGTCTTTCAGTGCTTGATACACTTAGGGCATCCGAGACGCCACGAGTGCTAGAGGATGCTTCCTCCCCCCGAGTACACTCACCAGCTCCACCACCAGCACCGCCACCGGCTGTTACAGCCGAGATTCCTCCACCACCACTCGATACCTTGAGGCAGTGGCAGGAGTGGTACAGTAGATATGGGGTGCAAATGCCACCACCTCCACTACAGACTCCAGCGACTGCACCTATGGCCGTACCTGCTCCTTCAGCACCGATTCCTCCTTCGGTGGCCGGCCCTTCCGTTTCTATACCAACCGATAAGACGTCGGTTACATTGAGGCGCATCCATGAGCTCACGCAGTTGGTGGAAGAGTCTTGGCAGCTCGGATGCACAGACTTTTTAGGATCCAGTGATGCATTAGCGGCAAAACACTGGATCAACAAGATTCGTAGGATCCTTACGGATTTGGGGTTGTCAGAGGAGCTCAGATTGAGAGTTGTTAATAGACTTCTCGACGGAGATGCCTTCTCGTGGTGGGAGGCTATCCGTAACAGTACTACACAGACCCTGCGATGGGAGGACTTTTTACGAGAGTTGACCGCAGGTACTTTACCCTGTTCCAGCAGTACCGGATGAGGACGGAGTTCATGCATTTGCGTCAGGGGACGAGGTCAGTTTCAGAGTACGAGGCTGAGCTTCGACGACTAGCGGCCTTTGTCCCCGATATGGCTACACTGGCTTAGATGAGGTTTAAGTTTGAAGATGGCCTCCAATTCAGTATCGGGAAGTATATGACGGTGACTCCCTCTTTTATATTATCAGAGGTGATTGATTCAGCGTATCAGGCTAAAGAGATTGTCCGATCAGAGGCTAAACAGAGGGAGAGTCACCAGAAGAGGAAGACTAGGTCATAGGGTGGACAGTCGTCGAAGAGGGGTAGAGGTTCTGGATATCCTGGATGTTCTTGTAGTTTCAGACCAGCAGTACCGGGACAGGGACCTCGACCATAGGGTTTTGGGGCACCAGCCCGTAGTAGCTCTACGTAGTCTACTATATAGAGACCGCCCTTCTGTCGTAGATGCAGCAGCCACCATGCCTTTGGGGCATGTAGAGTACCAGTTACTTGCTTTCAGTGTGGGAAACAAGGTCACGTTAGGAGTGTCTGCCCCGATTTAGGTCGAGAAGGATTAGCTTTACAGAGCCGTACTAGTACATTTGGCACAGGCCAGCAGGGGGCACCTGCGTACTCAGCTCTTACCACTCCTCAGACTGCAGCCGGGAGTAATACAGTGCCGGGATCATCGCGACAGCAGCCTAGGGCCCGGGCTCGTGTGTTTGCGATAACACAAGAGGATGCACAGGAAAACCCTAATGTTATTATGGGTAATCCTCCCACAGGCCCCTCAGTGTAGTACTTTTGTTGTACTTTTTGTATGCGTTCACTTTTTCTTCGCATTTTAAATTATGTTGATCTTTTCCTTACTTTTAGGTAACATGCCAATATTTGGTATCGACGCCAGTATTTTTATAGATACCGGGTCGAATTTTTCCTATGTGAGCGACACGTTCGCTTGCCATTCTGATATATCTCTCTTGCCACTTAATGAGGAGATTATGGTAGTCACTCCTCTTGACAAACATATCATTTGAGATACAGTCTATAAGGGCAGTGAGGTCGGTATTGGGGAAGCGATATTAGAAGCAGATCTAATTCCGCTCCCTATCACGGATTTCGATGCCATCATAGGGATGGAATGATTGAGTTTACACCGGACTTCCGTGGATTGTTTCACGAAGAAGGTTGAATTTAAGAGGTCTGAGCAGCCACCGTTAGTATTCCGGGGCGATAGACGAATATTGTCGAACAGCATTATATATGTTATGAAGGTCAGATGCTTAGTACGCCGTAGTTGTACGGCTTATCTGGCTTATGTTGTCGACACCACCGTTGAGGGACCGATGCTTGAAGATGTCCTTGTGGTGAAGGAATTTTCAAATATGTTTCCCGAGGAGCTTCCCGGATTACCACCAGTTCGGGAGTTCGAATTCGAGATTGGTCTAGTATCGGAGACCAATCCTATTTTTATTCCGCCATATAGAATGGCGCCTGTTGAACTTAGAGAGCTTAAAACTCAGTTACAGGAACTTCTGGACAAGGGATTTATTTGCCCGAGCACCTCACTTTGGGGCGCTCCGGTGCTGTTTGTAAAGAAAAAGGATGGTATATTTCGGCTTTATGTGGATTATAGGCAATTGAATAAAGCCACTATCAAAAACAGATATCTCCTGCTACGTATAAATGATTTGTTTGATCAACTGCAGGGAGTTAGGGTTTTCTCTAAGATTAATCTCCGTTCGGATTATCATCAGTTGAGAATTCGGACCGAAAATATACCCAAGACAGCTTTTCGCACCCGATACGGTCATTACGAGTTTCTAGTCATGCCGTTTGGGATGATTAATGTCCCAGTTGAAGATCATGTTGAGCACTTTCAGGTGGTATTGCAGATACTCTGTGAAAAGCAGCTATATGCCAAATTCTCGAAATGTGAGTTTTGACTTAGACAAATTAGGTTCTTGGGACATATTGTTTCCGCGGAGGGTATTTATGTTGATCCGCGAAAGGTTAAGGCTATAGTCAAGTGGGAGCAGCCACAAACAGTTACCGAGACTCGTAGTTTTCTCGGTTTGACAGGGTATTATCGTAGATTTGTAAAAGGATTCTCCCACATAGCTGCTCCGTTGTCGAGATTGACTTAGAAGGAGGTCAAGTTTGTTTGGGATGATCGTTGTGAGACGAGCTTCCAGGAGCTCAAACAACGGTTGACATCCACTCTTATTTTAGCCATTCCTACTAGTAGTCAGGAGTATACAGTGTACAGTGATGCTAGCCGACAGAGATTGGGTTGTGTTCTAATGCAGGATGGTCGGGTTATTGCATATGCCTCGCGACAGTTGAAGAAACACGAGATTAATTACCCGACACATAATTTGGAGTTGGCAGCCATAGCCTTCGCATTGAAGATATGGCGGCATTATCTTTATGGGGTGACCTGCAGGGTATTTACAGATCACAAGAGTTTGAAATATCTATTTACCAAAAAAGAGCTGAATTTGAGACAGATGAGATGGTTAGAACTCCTCAAAGATTATGAACTCATTATTGACTATTATCCGGACAAGACGAATGTTGTAACAGATGTTTTGAGTCGGAAATCAGCATCATCCTCATAGTCGACAGAGAAAGCCTACCTTTCTTGTTTAGTGGGACTCCGAACCTTAGGAGTCAGTTTGACTAGCGATGATCAGGGAGACTTACTAGCCAGATTTGAGGTCAGGCCGACTTTGTTTGACCGTATTACAAAGCTCCAGAGTACAGATAAGGAGATTCAGGGTTTTGCGGATAGAGTCCACAGAGCTGAGGGCGGAGACTTCAGAGTCCGTGATGATGGAATCGTGGTATTCAGAGACAAAGTGTGTGTCTCGGCCGATATTGATCTTCAGCATGTTATCCTTGAGAAAACACATTCTTCAGCATATGCTATGCATTTCGGAGGTACAAAGATGTACCGGACCATCAGAGGTAGCTATTGATGGTCAGACATGAAGATGGATATAGCAGAATTTGTGGCACGCTGATTGGTGTGTCAGCAGGTGAAGGCCGAGCATCAACGTCCAGCGGGCACACTACAGCCTCTTCCCACTCTTGAGTGGAAATAAGAGCATATTACTATGGACTTCATGATAGGGTTGCCGCGGATTTCTACACGGCATGATGCGATTTGTGTGATTGTCTATCGACTCACCAAATCTGCACATTTTATCCCTATCCGCGGTGACTATTCCTTAGAGGCGTTGGCACGTTTCTACGTTGATACCATAGTTCGACTTCACGGGGTGCCCGTGTCGATTGTTTCAGATAGGGACCCCAGGTTCACATCTAGGTTTTGGCCCAAGTTGCAGGAGGCATTGGTACTAGATTGAATTTCAGTACGGCATATTATCCTCAGATAGACGGCCAGTCTGAGAGGACTATTCAGACCCTTGAGGACATGCTGAGAGCATGTGTGATGGATTTCCGAAGTAGTTGGGACCGACACCTTCCACTGGTCAAGTTCGCATATAATAACATTTATCAGGTCAATATAGGGATGCCCCCGTATGAGACACTGTATGGCAGGAAGTGCCACACCCCAATATGCTGGGATGAGGTCGGAGAGCGACGTCTCAGCAGTGTTGAGTTGATTGAACAAACAAATGACAAAATTAAAGTTATCCGTGAGCAAATGAAAGCCGTCCAGGACAGACAGAAGACATATGCTGATCATAGACGGCGACCTCTTGAGTTTGCTACGAGAGATATGGTTTTCTTGAGAATATCTCTTTGGAAGGGAGTTATACGGTCCAGGCAGTGGGGCAAGTTGAATCCCAAATATATTGGGCCCTTTCGTATTCTTGAGAGGGTCGGAAGTGTGGCATATAGATTGGAACTGCCAGATGAACTATTCCGTATCACGACGTATTCCATATTTCAACACTTAGGAAATACTTGGCTGATCCTTCTTATGTATTTGAGTCTCCACCTCTTGAGTTACGAGAGGACCTTAGTATTCCAGTTCAGACCATGACTATTCTAGATCGACAAGTCAGGAAGCTACGGAGTAAGGAAATTTCATTAGCGCGCGACACCTGTGCTATCCAGCACGACCCCAGCACGAGCGCCAGCGCGCTCCAGTGTTACCCTCTGTGCGAGCGTAAGCCCTAGCCTGTGAACGGGCCAGCCCACCAACCGTGAGCCCACCAACGGCCCAAGGCCCAGTCTAGCCGCGGCCCATTACAACCCGTGGCCTATTGCGGCCCGTGCACCCATTGTTGACCCACGAGCCCACTACGACCCGCGAAGCCCATTGCGGCCAGCAAGCCGGGCTGAGAGCCCGCAAGCCCACCAGCGGGCCAGCCCGCTAGCCCGCCGGCCGCGAGCCCGTGATGGCCCGTGAGCCCACAACCAGCTGTTCCCTTCGAGAGCTCACTTGCATCTTTTGTACTGCAGGTAACGACTATAATTGGTTGAAATTCCAGGGTTTGGTGTTAGAAATTTAGTTGTTGCTAATATATTTGAAATTTGAAAATATTACAGGTTTTAGACCAACCCGACGGACTAACGACAGCTAGGTCTGAAACCCGAGGAACCCTAGGTGAGAAAAACGCACTCACTTCACAGTTTGAATAAATTTTGTTGATAAAATCCCTTATTAGGGTTTTATTTGATATAAAATTTGATGATTTAATTAGGTTTGCCTTTTGGAGACTTGTTGAAAAATAGGGAGTGACCACCCTCCATAGATAAGTGAGTGAGACTCTAATCTCTTGCATAAAATAGTAAAACGTGTTTTTTGTCGTATTTTCGATAAAACATGCTTTTGATATGCATTGATCTGATGTATGATATTGAATTTCAAATCCGTTTTGTGATATTTGGAATGTCTTGAATTATATTTACGATAACTATGCATCCATGGTTTGAAATGAAACAATAATTGTGCCATTATTTGAAAATTTAAAATTTCCTTTTCTACCGTTGCATTGATATGCTATTTGAAATGATTCAATGAAATGTATTGGCACGCAGATTTGAAATGTTTTGAAGAACTATGTGGGTTGGATACTCACTAGTTATGCCATGATATGATGTTACTTGTGGGACGTTGTGCCCTGGGACGTTGTGCCCTCGTGATACTATGATGATTTCGTAGCTACGAAAGGCGTTTGTAGAGACACAGGTTACCCGGATATGCTTTTGTAGGAGGTATCCGCAAACGTCGTTTATTCTAAGGCTATAGGTGTAGCCGGTTGAACCCACGTAGGGGGAGGATGTGTGCGACGTCACCGTCTATCACTGGGTGGGGTCCTATACACGTTGATGAGTTAGCCCCAACGAACTCATGGCCAACGTCAGGGTAGAGAGTGTTTTAAAGTTTATACATAATAAAACCCCCGATGCGCCTTTTCTTGGTTACGGTTGACCTTTGCCAAGATCATTTTTGGCTCGCTCTGATATTACTTGATTTTAAATGGATGCATATATGTTTGTTATCGTGTAATTGATTAAATGATTTCAAATTGTTAAATATATCATGTTTTGTTGCGAAATGTAAATTTTTGTTTCGATCGTTATTTGATACTCCAATAGTTCATCCATACTATTTATACTTGATGTTATTCCCCTCACTCACTGAGTATCTTCCCATGATACTCACCCCTCTCTTTTCCCTCCTCAGACAGGTTTATTGTGATAGAGTGACGTTACAGATTTTAGAGCGGATTTGGTGTTCATGACGGTGAGATTTACTTTAAATAGAAATATGAAATCTTAATTTAGTTTCGACCCTGCGAGATCTTGACATAGAGATCCGTAGTTGGTCATATACTTATTTTGGGATGACTGTATAATTTAACTCTCATATTTTATTTGCATTGAGGCGATTGTACATATTTGAATGCTACTTGGGAAAATTAGTGTATCTTACATAAAATTTAGGTCCGTTCGGTGTGGCGGCTGCTCATGCTCTAGTTGGGCATGACAGTAGAGATCTGTGACTAGAATTGCTGAAAATTGTAAAGCCTTGCGTTGTCTTGGATGTTTGGAGATAGAATTTGTTGCTTTTGGAGATGCCGGGATGACCATTTGTTTAAATTACATGTTGATTTTGTATATACAGGTTTAATTGTACATGGGAAACCTCTGATTTATGGAGAGATTCTGCCCGATTTTCTGTAAAAATACAGCCAGCATCCAGGGACAACGGGCGACTGTTCACGATTCCGGTTTGGGGCGTTACAAAGCCACTCGTTGTCAACCGGTTCATCTTTTCTTACCTATATGTCCAAGTTTACTATGTCGGATATTCACATCATCATCAATACAATCAAATGTGAAGGCAATAAAAGAATAACAAAAATAACCATTAAATATAAACAAAATCAGAGCAAACAAAAACTGTCATAACTAATAAAAATAATAAAGTTTTCAAATAATAAAACATATCCTAGGCGGTCCAAACAAAGTATAGAATGAGATTCCGTTAAGACGCCATTGAAATATAGAGTTTGGTCACTTCAGAACTCCAACTTGCAAATGTCAATCCCTCTGTTGACGACAAAGACTCTGTTCCCCATATGAAATCCTTTTAGCCTGAGAACTTAGTCAACAGAACTCCACATATGTGCTCCTGTCTTGAGTTATATGGTTGGTAACTCTTGAGTCTATAATCCACAAAATAGCAGAATCAATGAATATCATAGTAGAGGAGACAAAGTTTAAACCATACAAAGAAAAATGATATACTTTCCGCTCGTTACACTCATGAGTGAAATGACTAAGTTTACCACATACGTAACACTTCACCCTAACCTTATCCAGCTCATTCTTCTTGCACTTTTATACTTTGCTGTCAGATTTCTCAGATGGTTTCTTCTTATCTGGATCTCGAGTCTTCTTCTCATGCCTTTTCTACTTGCGTTTGGTGCCAGGAGAGCCCTTGCTTGACTCCGCTGCATAAACATGACCTGAATGTGGCTTACTCGCCTCTAAGCACTCCTCCTCGATCTCATAGTGTTTACTCATATCAGCGAAAGTATGAATACTTTCATCGGACATGAGATAAGTCTTCATGGTCTTCCATAAATCAGATAAAGACTGTTTCAACTGAAGTTAATCCGAAATGGGTTCGCCCATGTTTCTTAAGTCGATTATATACTCAATATTTGTATCAAATATTGTTTTATCGTATGATTAGTCTATTTCTTATTTATAAGTGATAAACTTATAAGTCAGTATTCTTACTTTAGGTACTGAAAAAATACCATGATACTCTTTTAGAGTAAGTCAAACTGACATAACCGTAGAATATTATTCATCGACTGAGATTATATCATCATGCGTAATATTGATCAGGAATGCCTTAGCCTGACTATCATTCTTCTTCCATACATGATAGGCCTCCTGATCCTATCTTGTTTAGAGCGTGGTACCCTCCCCAGGGTCTACCATCTTGTATCTCAGAATTTTAGAATCTCAGAAAAATCTTACCCCTCGAGAACGAATTGAATATTCCGTTGCCAAATGTCGTAGTTGTTACCATTCAGTTATCTTCCTTGCAAAAATTTAATACGACAGTATTCGATATAGCCATAGTCTGTTTACATATAAAAAAGAGACGTTAGTGACTCATTGATACTTATTCTATATTTTGTGTAGTATATGAATCAACAAATATGAAATAACTCGAATGTAAACTCTAAAGTGAATGAATGGATGAATGGACCCATCCACCATAACTCGGAGTCACATTTCACCACCAGTACTTGAACTTGGTATATAAAAATTCACAAAAAGTCACAATAAATGATGTAAAACCCTAAAAAAAGTAGAAAAATCTAATCCAAAATGGGTTGACGAGCCGCCGGAGGCCCCACGTGCCGCTACACACCGGTGGCGGCACTCACGCGCCGCTACACACCGGTGGCGGCACTCACGCGCATGTACGCGTTGTTGGCGTGTTGTTACATATGCTAGATGCACGGTGTGTTGGCCACATGCCCTTACGCATGGCCGGGTCAGGGACACCAATCCGGGTCATCCAACCTAGATCCCTAAGCGGGAATGCACGCAAAGGTCAAGCACCCGTGCCCTTGCACCGTCATGTGCCTCAATGCGTGAAACGTGCACTCGCCCGTAAACCCAAATCAGGTCTTCTTCGCTCGATGGGTCTGCAATCGAGTTTCACGACTCAACTATTAGAAAATCCATTTTTTGGTCGAATTTTGCCGTATATTTTGACTATAATTCAAAATTAAATTTCCTTCATTAATTCTTAACTTGATTTTTAAAGGATTTAAGCTGTACTCTTGGTGAATTGAACACCATTCATCACGATCCTCCGTGATCACGTTGGAAAACTCAGTTTTTGGTAACGACAACATGCAATTAATATATCAAAATATAAATTAGAATTTGATTAATATATTTACACCATTTTCATAGATTAATTCATTCTTAAATTCAACAGATCTAAGTTCTAAGATCTTAGGTTCTATTCACAGTCGAAAATTTCGACCGAACATTTAATGATTTTAATATATTTCAAAAATTAAATAAAAATCATATTCATGATTGTTGTGTCATGGATAATCTCATGGTATCAATTCACGAAACTCATTCGTAATTTAGATTCTTAATTTATATTTGTCACATTTTTTATCTGAAAAATTCCGAAAATTTTTTTAATAAATCTAACATAGATTTGATACTAATGTTAGATTTATTTTACATGTATGCGGAAGCGTGAAATTATATAATTAGATTTTTTTGAATTGTATCTCAATGTGTAGATTTCTAAAAATTAATCGAATTATGAAATCTCTTGAACAGATCATCCGGTCGGGATAATGATCACTAATACGAACCACCACTATAGATCCACGATACCATAACTCTAAATCTGGTGATCCAAAATGACAGAAACAATTTTCTATTCAAAATTTTCTCAAAATTCTCAATTAATTCTCATTCTAGAGAATGTATATGTTTCACTTAATTTCTCTTTCTCAATCAATTTTCAATTGTTTCAATTGTTCTTCACTCAACAATATATGTAGTAATCCTTGTTAATTAAAAAAAATTGAATTATCCGCATCTCACATAAGAAAAGAGGTTTCCCACCAACATATTGGAGAGAGATAAAGAGTTATGAGGGAGTTGACGATGATAGTTAACCGCCCATTATCCCATGATTCACATTTTAAATTTAAATTTTTAATCTTTGATAAAATGTCTCTACAGGGACTATTAATCAACAATATTATCGTTCATATGTATATTAAGGTTTGACGGTGTAAATAAATAAAATAATATTGGTTTGTTTGTCCCCAATTTTTTTTTATCGAATTTGATTTTATTGGTAAGATTTGGTACTCATGGAGTGTGTTGTTACAATATGGATGTATAAACAAAAATATATAAATATTCATATATAGTAAAAAGTGGTAGCAAAATAACATATTCTTTTAATTTTTTTATGAAATGATACATGTCCAAATTTAATGCTCGTAAAGCCCAAGGGTATCTAGTAAATAAGTTGGACCGATTAAATTTGATTCGGATTTAAAACTAAAATTTTATTTAAAAAGTATGATACCTTTAAATACGTGTTGGTAGGGTAACATAAAGTTTATATGATTATTTTATAGTAATTTTAAAATAAGGATTAATTTTATTTTAAATTTTATAATAAAAATTTTTTCATAAATAATATGTTATTTTAATTATAATAGACTCTGTTAACATGATAAGATAATATTATTTTAAAACTAATTAAAGTATTCCAAATCTAATAAAGCAAAGTTATTAAAATTATATTTATATATTATTTCGATAAAACTAATTTTCAATATCCGAAATCCAAAACGAATAGGAAGACCAAACCTACTCGGAGTGTCTCCGGTGAATGCTTACGTGGCAACTAATTGAGGCCACGGAGCTTCCTGCTGGCATTGCACCGGAGGAGGAGAGGAGCAGAGACGGAAACAAACCCAATTCATTCTCACTTCCTTTCAGGCTTCTTCCTCTCTCTCTCTCTCTCTATATATATCAATGGCGGAGAATACAAATTCTATAGCATCACCGAAGCCAATGGATTCATCATCCATTCCTCAAAACACCAACATTCAATCTCCCTCTCCTCCAATCGAAATCACTCAACAACCACAACCACAGCAAATCTCTTCTCCTTCTCTAAACCCTAATCTCTCGTTTCAACAACAACAGCAACAGCAATTAAACCCTAATCTCCCTCAACAGACTCAGCAACAACAACAACCACAGCAACAACAGATAATCCCAAGTCTTTTGCAGCAACAAATGCTGGCTGCGCCGTCCAATTTCCAGATCCCGCCAAGTTTGGCTCGCTCTCCGTCCATGTCGAGACTCAATCAGATTCAACAGCAACAGCAACAACAGCAGCAACAGCTTGGTATGAGACAACCACAAGCAGGAATGTACGGACAGATGAATTTTCAACAGCAACAGCAACAGCAACAGCAACATAATCAAACGCAGCAGCAGCAGCAGCAACAACAACAACAGCAAAATCAGCAGCAAAGTCAACAGATGAATGTGAATCAGCAAAGGTCTGCATTGATTGGGCAAAGTGGGCACTTGCCTATGTTGTCCGGACAAGCTGCAGCCCAGCTCAATTTGCAATCCCAGCTGTTATCTTCGGTATAATTCTCTTTTCGACACGTAAATTGTGTAATTTTTATTCGTTTGGTGTTATTCGCAATCATCTTGTGCATCTTGTTACTTAATGCATGTTGGTTTTGTGTTATTTGTTTGATCAAATCCCATTATATCCACAGCTGTGCTCATTGGTACCAATGTCGGCAAGTAACATAATTGATATTACTAGTGAGCTTATTGACATGTCTGCTTTGTATTATTACTGTCATCACATCCATTCAAAAGTATAATCGCTAATCGGCATGTAAATAGCGTAGTTTTGATTTTATTGCTATTCTTATCAGTTATTTGTGTAATTGTTAGCCAATGCAGTTTTTTTGATCATCATAGACATGTTGGGCTTGCAGCCAGAACTTTTCTTGTTGGTATGAATTTCTTATCTGCACATAAATCATGCAATTTTGGTTTCATTAGGATTATTAGCTAGTATATGTAATTATTGATGCAGATATTATGATTATTATAGAAACATTGGGTTTTGCGTAATTAGTGTCTTATCAACACAGATCGGTTTTATATTATTATTCTAATCACATCTGATTATAGTTGTGGTCGTATACGTTATATGAATGCCAAATTGACATGTAAATAATCCTGACTTTGATTTAAATGGTATCATTAGTAGCCATATGTGTAGTTGTTAGTCAATATGGTTTTTATTATTGTTTTAGACATGTTGGTTTTGGATTATTTGGTTAATATATAGTGTGTATATTTGAGAATGTAGAAAATCATAAATATAAGTATATGCTTTTGAAAGTCGTTATGTTTTGTATGCAGCCGAGGCAAAAGGCTGGGTTGGTCCAGGGATCTCAATTTTATCCCAGTAATTCTCCTGGGCAACCATTGCAAGGGATGCAGGCAATGGGGATAATGAACTCTCTTAATTTGAGCTCTCAGCTTAGAGGGAATCCATCTCTTGCATATGCTCAACAGAGGATGAACCACGGGGCAATTAGGCAATTATCACAACAAAATCCATTGACATCTCAGGTATTAATACCTACATTTATTTATCTATTTATTTGAGTCTTTCTTATTATTAGATGGAAAAACTAGATATTTTTTATGGGTGGACATTTTGTATATAAATGTGTTCCCTTGAACAAGGTTCAAACTTGGAGGATGAAGAGGGCTAGCTAAGCCCAATGGACCACCATTATTAGGGAAAGAAGAAAAGTGGGAACCTAAAATCTCGCTTTGGGCTTTAAAATGATAAACAATTTCCACTGACACGAGTTGAAGAAGTGGAACCAGGAGACTTTGGAGAACCATTTTTTTTAAAAAAAGTTCTGTTTTTGAAACTGAAAATTATGTAAATACTTCTATATTTGGAAATTGGCCAAGGTAACTGGTAATGTTTCATTCTAAGGCTAGTTCACATTTAAGGAGTTTTCCTTTAGTATAAGCGTTAGGTGTTGATGCTTGTCCAAGTGTTGAAACTCTGAGGTGACCAAACATTAAAGTAGGAAGATAAGTGTCCTTCATTAGTTGGGGCGTGCCCTTGCATGTTTGCAAGGTGGAGCCGCTTGTCAACAACGACGGGAGAGAGCAAGAGAGAGAGATGCGAGTCGGGTTTGTGTTTAAAAGAGAAGAAGCTTACCACAAGAGGGGTCTGTTTCTTGAGAAAAAGGGTTTGAAGGATTAGAGATCTCAGGCAATGCTTTTGCTGTAGACAGAGGAGGCCGATTAAAGTGACTGCTTAGCTAAATTGGTAAACACCGACCTTTTTCCACTAAGTGGCAATTAGGCATTCTTATTCTTCTTCTTATATGTTTTCAGTCAATCTCAGGCTCGGCTCCCTTTCAGTCTTATTGTGTTTTACTCCTGAAGTCATTTATTTTGGAAACAAGGATAGTTCACACAACAAATATCACAACTTAAGTAGAAAAAATGCCTTCACTTACAGGAATAAAATTCCAGAATTGTGTTTTTGAACCATTGATTGTCTCATTAAAGATTTGGTTATTTTGATATTCTTAAAACTAGATCAATCTTATTTTAGATTGTGTTTAGAAGCCCATTTTGTGGGATGTTGCTACTTTCTCCTAAACTGTAGCTACGCCCAGATGGCTTTTCAATTTTACTAAAAAAGCTGCTATGAAGTACACAATCTTTAATTTCTAAGTTTAGGCATTGTTTTCCTATTCCAAGTTGAGAAACTTTTCTTAATCACTCAAGAACTCTTGGTCGCTATCTTCAAAGCATATTGTGCTATGGTTTTGTGTTGGTTGGCTATATTGAGTGATTTTATCATATGGAAAATTGATGCCCAAGAGAGTGTCAATGCATGTTAAAGGCTAACTCTATGTCCCTATATAAGGTTGAGGAAAAGACGATGCATGAGAACTAGGAATAGAGCACAGAATTAATTATTGCACCAAATCGGATGTAACATTCAACATAGGTCCAGATTGGCAGGGGCCGACACCGACACGGCCTGTGTCATGGAGGAATGCTGGATCTACCCCCTTGCAAGTCCCATAGTGGCTGTATTGGCCAGATTCCATCAAGGCCAAAACCATGAGCAGGAAGAGAAAGATTTCTGCCAATCCCCATCTCTTGGCCTTCCCCTCAATCTAGTATGCTTATTGATTATATTATTGAAATACTTTTGGACAGCAAATCTCCAACTTTTTTACCTTATTGTTCCATGTTTTGATGGGTTTGACAAAGGGTTCAGCACTTCTCTATTTTTTTGTCTCCTCCTTACCCTTCTGTTGGATTAAATTTAATGGACTGATAATGCATTTGGCATCTTGCAAGTTGAACTCAGCTAAATGTATTAAGGTGGAATATGTTAAGGATGATGGTGGAGCTTATTGTTGGACTTGATTGAAAAACATGGTGATGATAAGTGTCGGGATTTAAGATGTCCTTCTCTTTGACAAAATACTATCCTAGCAAAGACTTGGTTTGAATATTTCATAACATACAGCCAGAGAATAAAAGGCATATTGTTCTCTTGATGGATGCGATCGTTGCTGCTGACGGTGACTAATTTGTTTGAGGATGTGGTGTTGCTTTATGGTATTCTTCTATGTGTGTGCATATCTGTGTTACTGCAGAGTGCGGATGTAAGTCTGACTTTTGAGCATACCAAATTCTGGCATTCATTTTCTCTTTAGAAATTACAGGGTCAGAGCTTACCAAGGACATCGTCTCTAGCATATTTGAACCACCAAGGCTTGGCTCAGAATGGACAAGCAGCAATGATGCAGAACTCTCTACAACAACAGCAGTTGCTTAAGCAGATGCCTGCAATGTCTGCTCCAGGTTCATCTTCCTACCGGCTTCAACAGCAGAGGCAACAAATCCTCCTGCAACAGCAACTTGCATCATCTTCTCAGATGCAGCAAAATCCTATGACGATGAATCCTCAGCAATTTTCCCAACTGATGCAGCAGCAGCAGCAGCAACAAGTTGGTCAAGGACAGCAACAACAACAGCCGGTACAGCAGCAGCTGCAGCAACAACAGCCAGCACAGCAGCAACTGCAGCAACAACAGCAGCATATGCTACTGTTGCAACAGCAACAACAACAACAACAGCAACAGCAACAGCAACAACCACAACTTATCAATCAGCAGCAACAACAGCAGTCCCCACGGATGCAGGGACCTGCAGGCCAGAAATCTTTGAGTTTGACAGGTTCACAACCTGATGCTACTGCATCTGGTGCAACAACACCAGGTGGGAGTTCAAGTCAAGGAACTGAGGCAAGCAATCAACTTCTTGGGAAGAGGAAAATACAGGATTTGGTCTCACAGGTCCTTCATGTTCTTACTTTTCACTCTTTATTCTACTAGACATTGTTAGTTCGTAATCGCTTTTAACAAATTTTTTATGGCGGTTGAATTTCTTTCCGAGGGCCAATGAAATATTGCTATAGTATGAAGACATTCTAGCAACATATATGAGATATTGAAAAATTAAATACTCAAGTTTCAGGAAAAAAAATGTAGCACTTTTGTATCTGGAGTTTTTGCCTTTTATTTTGCCATCTAACACTACCTCTTTACTGAGGGTACGTTTTGTGTATTGCTCCGAACTATGCCAATATCTGGTTTCACTTCGACATTGTGATTCTAGTGGTAGGATCTAATGAAATTATGTTAGATCCTTGTCAAGAGTACTGAACTTGTTTTTAGAACTGTCACGATGCTGTCCTAGAAAAAGATATTTATTTGATTGGAAAGATGAGGAGATGGTTCATGCTTCTACCTGGTCAAGCAACTCTAGCGTGCTGTCTAAGTTGTGAAAATTCTGTTATGGAAACACTGGATTCTTGTTGCAACTTCCCAACTATCTAAACTACCCTAAATATTCTTGCACGGTTTCTACCTGTTGAAATTCAAATGTAAAATTCAGTGACTGGGACTTTTGTTGCTATTGGTTCATCCTGTGCTATTTAATGCTAATTAATCCCCCTTTTACCTTTTCCTCATTGCTTTTTTGCTTTTTTATTTTGGGAAGAGTTGAGGAAAAATATAAAACAAAAAACTCATTATTATTTCATTAGCTCATTGTTTTCCCCATTTCTTCTTTATATTGTGTTACGATTCATGCCATGCTGATTATAGTTCCTTGGAACCTAGGTGGATCCTCAAGGAAAGCTGGATCCTGAAGTCGAAGATCTTCTACTAGAGTTAGCTGATGACTTCATTGATTCGGTGAGCAGTACTAATTCATGAATCTATTCATTTATAAACCAGAACTATAACTCTGTCCCTTCCCCCTCCCCCTCCCCCCCCCCCCCCAAAAAAAATCACAGTTTCAGGTTTCTCTCAAGAAAGATTTTTTGATGTATGGTCTGTGGCTGGTAGTTAGGCTTGATTAGTTATCTATGTGGATGGTTATGATAGATGTTAGATTGTAGCTTAACTTTATTGAACTTTGTGCAGGTGACTTCATTTGCATGCAGTTTGGCAAAGCATCGGAATTCCAATGTTTTAGAGTCCAAGGACTTATTGCTGCATCTAGGTTTGTACAAACACTAGTCTCAGGGGTTTGGTGTTACCATAATATATTCAATTGGGCAACGTGAACTTGAATATGGTTGCTGGCATGGATACTTGAGTATATTTTGGTGGTTCTACATCTAGGATCACCGTGATTTATGACCTAATTGTTAAGTCAAAAGTGGAAACTGTGCGTAGAAGGGAAGTACCGATATTGCTGTTAGAAAAGGAAAATATCAGTTCTATAATTCTGCTTTCTTTAGTGGAATGCATGGTAATCACGGTTATCGCTATGGGTCTTTGGTAACTTCATTATGTTGTTCATCAAATCATCTTTTTGGAAACAAAAAGTATTACAGTTTACCACTATTTTATTTTTCGCCAAATTTTAATATTCAGTAAGTTTCAATTTGTGTAGATAGGATAGTTTTCCAGGAATGTAAAATCTACTCTTGTTGGGGAACGTATCTTACAATTCTTTGACGCGAGCAGAACGACTTTCATTTGGACATGCAGTATGGCTACGCATGTTGTTTCTTCAGAAAAATGCTGATTCCTACAGCATGCAGCCTTTATGTTTAAAATTTCTGATTCAGTATATTATGTGCAGAAAAAAACTGGAATCTAACTATTCCTGGATATTCAAGTGACGAGCGCAAAAACCATAACAAACCGGTAAGCATCTTATGTTGGTTCTTTTCTAGTTTATGCTGTTTACCTCTGTACTCACAGTCTTCATATCTTTGTGTTTTAACCAAAGAATCTATTATTTACTATTATTTTTTGCTGAAATCTGTTGCCGTTGATAAAAATTTTGAGGTCCTTACTTTATTATTTGTTACTTGATGTGGCATATTTAATGCTTGTAAACTCTTATTTCTCAAATTTACATTTTATGAAGTCAAACTTTTTCTAGTACAAATGTATTAATAGTTCATTTTCATCCCGTTCCTTTGGTTCATCTTATGTTGCTAAACAATAAAAAGGATGTATTTCTAATTTGCGAGTTCAATTGTAATTGCAGTTTCCGACTGATCTCCACAAGAAGCGCCTTGATATGGTAAAATGTTATTATTGCTATTGCTGCTATTATTTGTGATTGCATCCCTTAACCTATAGGGATGCTAAAGCTTACCATTACTAACAGTCTGCTAAATCAGGTTCGAGCATTGATGGAATCCTCCCAGTCCCATACAAATGCCAATAATGTTAAAGATATGAATAGGCAGGGTCATGGTAGCTCCGTTCCTGTCAATCAAACTTTAAGATCCTCCACAAGCTCTGAGCAGTTGGTTTCACAGGCAAGTGGTTCTCATATGCTGCAGCAAGTGACCCGCTTCTAATTCAATAAAAGTTGTCATCAATAAGTTTCTCTGCATAACCATATGGACCTCGCTGGTAAGCATCCTATACTTTTAAAAAGTTCATAGATTGCACCCTTCCACATGTCATTTTGATAGGCTATGAGTTTCAAAGATTATTTTTCTGGGATCGTACTCCTAAAAAAATGCACTGCTGCAAATATCTGATACTACTCTTTCTTTGGGTTCTTAATGCATCTGCTTGTGTTTAGAGCTTTCAATCTGCTAATAAATGACTCAATCCCTTTAATATGTGATGCAAGTAGTTTTATTTAAATAAATTGTGTATTTTGTGTTTTAATGTTTTATTGTGTATTTTGTGTTTTAATGTTTTATTGTGGTAGTGTTCTTAGTTGGGTAGTAATTGTGTATTGTCTCTTTTAGAGTAGCCATACATCATTACTTATTGTTGGCTTCCTAGAAAAGCCTTATTGGCTGTCTTGGGGGTGGCTTGCTGGAAAACCTTTGCTTTTAGGAGAAAAAAGGGGTAGTTGTGCTGGAAAAGCTTCTTGAGTGCTGTTTTCTCGAAAGTCTAGATCTGGAGCTTTGCTCCCCACTCTTGGCTAGCGTTTGCAAGCATTGGAAGCCTAGTGTTTTGAGGAGTCGACCCTGCAGCATCTTCTGATTCCTCTTTGCTGCTGTTTGCATGAGGGGCCAGCTATTGCTGCATGATCTTCCCCCCTTATATTTTGGTTTCTTTGTAAGCTTTGTGTTCATGTTCTACTTATAATTTATGAGATTTGGTTGTTTCACTCTTGAATAGAAAGTTTATTAGTTTTAAAGAGCATTTTCAATTCTTGGTTTACCTCATTATGGCAAAGGAAAAAAGAGAAAAGAAAAGCAATACCAAGGAATGCTGGTTATATTATTTATTGTACTGAGAAATTTATTCTAGGATACAAGATTTCAACATTGAATCAAAACACTATGTGCCATATTTGAACATTGCTATAAGTTGAACTTGCTATCACATAGATTGTCTGGTCTGAAAGTGGTTATTTGGCTTGTTAAAAGATGCTAAAACTGATACTTCAGTTTTGGACAAAGATTTATATTTGTGCTCTTGCGGTTTAACCTAAATAATTTTAGTTCCTTGTCATTGAATGCGAAAAAATGCCTACATGGTTACATTTTTTGGTCAAATAGTCCTTCCTTGTGCCTTTTTTTCTTTTTTTTTTTGGGGGGGGGGGGGTTGGCAACTTTCATTTAACATACAGGGTGTGAGGTACTTCTACGAACTCTTGAAAACTAAAGAGAATCAGTTGAGTTTCAGCAAAATCACAGTGTAGTGAAAAGTAATGTCTATTTCTGTTAGCATATGTAATGATGTGAAGTATGCCCTTTTATATATAGTTCAGGAATCCCAATCAAATGAAAGTTTTTAAGATCTTTCCCCTAAAAACTTGTTCTAGTTCACATCACAAAAATATCTTTATGAAGTATAAAGTTGAGACTAATTGTTCATTCATTTGGCTAATATTATCCATGACCTGATTGAGTGAATTCTCAATGTTCATTTGTTGAACCACTTGGTTTTACTAATGTTTCTGTTTGATCTTAGCTTCTTCTTTGGCTTGGTTAAATTAGTCTCCTTAACAAGCAGAAATGATTCGCAGGTTAGATCAACAAATGTGGGAGGATCACGTGGTGAAGTTCTTGGGCGGTGGAATGAGCTTAGACCCTCTCTCTAAAAGCTATATGTGTATGTAACTTGAACCAAATTTTGCCGTGTGTCTTATAGTGTGTACTGTCCGTTTATAGTTTCTAGGTATATACATAACTGTTGTATGTGCTTGACATAGAACCACTCATAGCTGACCCATAAATTGAATGAATAATCTTAAATTTGAATTTTTACATTTGATATTATGATTTAGGTTCATATGCTTGGCACTCACCAGCTTTAAGGTAGCTTCACAAAATCTGAGCTTGGCCTTTTTGGTACTAAATTAATCTCTTAATCTGGATGCAATTACATCGACTTTGGGAAGTAGGTGACGCATGTTAAGATATTAGGTTCTGTTCCTGTTTCTACTGGTCATTCTTCTCATCCCAATCTCTGCTTTTGTCAAACCTGAAGCACAACCATGATGCTTTATCCTTCTTGTTGAGTAAAAGGTTTGAGAGGGGCGACAAAGATTGCTTCCTCTATGGGGCGCTATTATGGGCTCTCTCTCTCTCTCTCTCAATGATTCTCTAAAACCTTGTCAAGGGCAGGCAGGATTTTAAGTTCATAATTTTCCTAAAGAATTTCTACTAGCTTAGGTTACATGATTCAAGGGTAAATACACAAATGGGTCTCCAAACTTAGATAATAGTCAACTTATTGTTTTCGATGTTGACAAGCACTTCTGCTCCTGTTCATGACCTGAGCATTCAGTAATCATTGCCAAGTAGCAGTCGGGCGCTCATGGTTAGGGTTTAGACTATCTTCAAAGTCCGAGAATAGTCTCCATGCCGATGAGCATACTTTAGCACAATTTCTTAATCTCAGCCAAAAGGCCGAGAAAGGTAAACTTTAGCACAATTTCGCAATGTGACTTATCTCTTTACCTTGACCATGCAGTCTTCCTTTATCTGTTCCCAAAAGTATAGTGTTAGTGATCCATTACTTGTAGGTTGGGATTGAGAGAGTCGATACCTAATGTATTTCGATAAGTCATATGGTTTACTGATTATTACATCTTGTATGTTTTTAATGAGTTTAAGTGGTAATATTTGAGATTTGGGTGCAATTGATGTCACTTGCTCTAATCTTTAAATTCAGTAACTCAAAAATTATATGGATCGGGTGTAAACAAACGCACTTAGTTACACCCCATTGAAAACTAAGTTGAGCTTTGGGTGCGAGTTCATGTACCAAATTGGCAATCAATTTGTATTTCAAATCATAGTCTCTCTGTCATAGACACACATTCTCCCTCTATATGTCCCTTAGGGGACATTTGATAAAATTGGAACGATACATTCTCCCTCTATTTGGCCTTTGAATTTACCTTGGATGATTACTGAGATAATGATGGGTTGAGCCAATGCACGGTTAATCTCTCTCCTAGATAAGATTTTTGTTGATATTTAAATCGAATTAATTAAAATATCCCTAAATACTAGTGCTGGGGAGAAAAAACCGATGGGCAGAGGCTTTTTCGGTGAGGTTCAGAGGAGTTAAAGAATGTTGGTTCCCACGACCCTCAAGCAAAAAAAAGACAAAAAGGGTTACATTTTAGGGAAGTTAACATTACACAATTGCCGAGGCGAAGCTACAGTTGCCTGGTGGTATGTTCAAAAAATTTGATATGCTCACGATTTGAATGGTAGCGATTGAGATTCCATGTTATCCAAAGGATGCAAATTATTTTTTAAGCATTACATCTAGATCTAGGGTTTTAAGAACCATAGGTTAAGTAAAAATTAAGACACCATAAAAATGCACGCTTGTTTGGCATTTATTTCATGAGAATGATAGAGAATGATACACAGGTTATAGGAAAACTCTGCATAGATTTGTAGAAATTGAGAGATATGATGAGAGAGAAATTTTACTGCACCTTATATAAGTTGGGAAACGTACATGTAAAGAAAAAATTATAAAATTAAGCTAATCAAATATTTTTTAAAATATATAATATGTTAACATATTATATGTTACGATATTAAGAATAATGAAACTTGACATATATGAATATATACGATATTAAGAATAATGAAACTTGACATATGTGGATATATGCTGGTAATAGTAATAAATTATCAAATTTTTTTGAATTGAGTGGTTAGACATTCTATCTTTTAATCAAAAGTCTTGAGTTCGAACCCTTAAGAATGATGAAAAAGGATTTGAAAGAGTTAATCCCTAAAATGAGTATCAGTATTCAAATCGGATTAATTGAAAAAAATTTGGATACCGATGGTGACAAAAAAAGATAATAGTAATAAATTGTTAACATCACGAGGTCTTGTGTCATCAGAAAGTATTCACAACATATATGTTAATAAGATTAAAAAAAATAAAAAATGAAGTTTAAGTTTAAATACTCAACGGAAAGCAGTATTAAATTACGTCGAAGAGGCACGATCGATCAAATTATGCATATAGATGACCTGTACATGCAAATAAATCAAGCCATGAGCACATTGGAAATGACCATTTTGGGTAAATTTAGGTGTACTATTCTCGTGTTCTCTCGTACACTTTCCCCTTGAATCCTCAATTTTATTTTATTTTACAGGAAAAAGGAGAGTTATTTTTTTTTCCATAAATAAGTGTAAATGTTTATTATACTATTTGATGGGGTAGACAAAACATGGATAATATATTAATTAAACCGGAGGAGATTCTGTGGTTTCAAATGTCTTTAAGGGTCGGTGGCTTCAGCAAGGAGATAAGTTGTGAAATATAAAATAAAAATGAATACGAAACGATACGAAAAAATAATATAGAAAGAAATACGTGAATAAATACATAAATATAAAAAAATATAAAAAATTTTATATAAATGTTTATTATTTTATGAAAATAATAAAACAATCATATTTTATAATAAAAAATACAAAATGATTAAATATATAATTATTAATTATAAGTAAGATGATATAAAAATAAAAAATATAATTAAATAAATAATTCATTAAATATGAAAAAATATATAAATATAAAAAATTTAAGGATTTTTATATGAATATATTAATTTAGTATGTTGAAACTTTTAGAAATGAAAAACGTAAGTATTGAGAAGTTTCTGTGCATCACAGTAGACAGGTATATCCATTTCTTGCACAACTCCACAATAGAAACCAGAATCTGTTTTGTTGAATTTGTCTATGCTAATTAAGATTTTTATATAAATATTAATTAATTTAATATGTTGAAACTATAATTTAATATGTTGAAACTTTCATAAATACGAAAACGTAGGTGTTAAAAAGTTTTTGTGCATTAGGGTAGATAGGTGTATCCGTTTCTTGCACAACGCCGCAATAGAAACCAGAATCTGTTTTGTTGAACTTTTCTCTGCTTTGCCTTCTTTGTGTGTATCACCCTAAACTACTAAAAGAGATGACATAAGAAGAGTGTGAAATCTATGATAAGTTGTTTAGAGCTCCAGGTCCGGCTGGTTTTCTAGCCATTTTCTTTCAAAAGAACCAGGAGGTGGTTCGTGATCTAGCACTAGTAATGTGAAGGAAGCTCTCAATCATGGTTTTCTCACCTGGGATAGCAGACGCTCTTATTGTCTTGATCCCGAAAGAGGTAACCCCTGCAATGTGATCTGCAAGGTTGTCATCAAAGTGTTGGTAGCTCTGTTCAGTACCATACTTTGGTTATATTATTTCTCCGGTTTAGGGCACCTTTATTCCTGGCAGGAAAACTAAGGGCAATATTATTATTGCTCAGGATCTTCCTATACTTTGCTTAACGGACAAAACGGAAGGACGAAGCCCTGGCTGTGAAAATTGACCTTATGATAAGGTGGATTGAGGTTTCTTGAGGAGAACTTTGCTTGACTTTGGGTTACGAGCACATTATAAACGGCTCAGGGTACCTTAAAAAGTGCTATTTTTCGTATATTTTCATATCTGTTTTTATTTTTGTCCATGTTAAATGAAGGTACTTGAAATTTGAAGAGGGTGTATTCTAATATCCCAACAAAATTAGAGCACATGACTTTAGTTATTCCAATTCCATCCATGCCTTGTACTAACAAAGGATTTGGGACCTTTCTTTGGCTGGGTTATACACTTCAAAGTCCGGCTATGATAGCTAATAAATGTTTTCGCAAACTTTGGGTTTAGTAGCCATGTGAAGTCAATACCCCCCTTGTGTTGCTTCATTTCTTTAAAATTTAAGTACTTTTTACTTTACTACATTGAGTTTGAGAGAATATTAAAATATATTATATATTAAAATCGAATAAATTATTAAAGATTAATTAATAATTGATTTGATTTTAATATATAATATTTTTTAACGTAAACAATGACCAAAGGCTAGAAAACTATAGGATTTTTTTTTTTTTCATCCCTCCTGGAGATAGAACTTTCCCTTCTTTATCTTTCTTTGAGTGGCTGAAATCTTATAGCCTCCATAAACATCTTGAAGTTTATTTGTTGTGGTATGCTGGGGGGATATAGAGATTGAGGAATGATGGGGTCCTTTACGACAGAAACACTGCACTCTATCAATAAATCATGTTTTTTAGAAACCTGTTAATGCTTCGAGACGTCTTTGCAAGTCAAAATGACTTGGGAATTTTTGTGTCACCTTAATATCTTGGAATCCACCTAGTAATCTAGTGTCCAAATTGAATGTGGATGGTAGTTCATTTTGCAACCCTGAAAAGATTGGGTCTGTAGGCTTACTTGTGAACTCTTTTACGGTGTTTGGAAAGGGAGATTTTCATATTTTGTTGGGGTTTGGAGGCTTACTTGTTGTGCAGAGTCTTCTTTCTCCAAAACCCCCTCTCAAACAGATTTTAAAACATTGGCTACCCCGAGTAGTCAATAAAATTATTTTATTAAAATCTTTTAAAATATCAAAGTTTTATTGAGAAACTTTTTGTTCAAACTATTTTGATAATTGACGAAAGATTTTTATTAAAAGATTCTTTTCAGACCATCAAAAAATATTTTGGAAGTCATGAGATATTTTTAAATTTGTAGAGTATTATTAAACCATTTTGTAATATACGGGAAATGTAGAATTTAAACATTTTACTTTACGTATTTATCAGAATATCAAATCTAGCTTATTCCATTTGCAAAATCCTAAAGATCTTCCATCTTTCTGATTAGGAGACAAGATTTATCAAAACCACGATCCTTCCATACGAACCTAAAAGCTAAAGTAAACTTTTGTTCGATATTTTCTTATTGAGACTACCAACAAACATGATATAACATCTTTCTTGTTCAAAACCAAAAGCACACCATTTTTTCACGATAAAACTCAAATTTATAAATACCCGGTCTGGTTTCTTCATTAGTGGAAATATTTCAGATCCTTGCCCGACATTCTTATTCTACCGGTCAAGGAATCTCTGACTTGTTTAAAACTCATTATAAACCTTTAGAGACAGAAAAGAGATTTTTATCTCTATGTTTATTTTTGTAAAATTCTTTGTAACCAATGGTATTGAATTTGGATTCCTCTGAATGAGCCACCGTTCTATAAAGAAAATTTAAACTTAAGTGATGGAGTATTTTAAAATTCCACATGAAATCCTCAAACCTGCAGTTTCAAACTAATTAAAAATGAAAGGGCTATTGGAACCAATCCCATCGGATAAAACATTCTTGACTAAAAAATCTCATGCCAAGTTCTTCTAACTGCGACAAAAGCCAAAGAAAATAACTTACAAATTATGAAATAGTTACTCCAAAGCGAAAAAGATTTCTCTTCAGAATCAAACTGTCAGACTCCAATCCAGAAGCCTTGGTGGAGTTATGTGACGATGACGACCTCCTCTAAAGGCCCAATACTCTCAGGCTCAAAATATATATGTATATATATATATATATATATATATATAAAAGAAGAAGGTAAAGTAAAACTCTGATGGATTGAAAACTCTAAAGAGTAGTCGATAAAAAAGTGAGAGTTCAACACTGAAGAACAGGTATGTTTGGTTTATTAGTTGTCTTAACTGAAAAAAAGAAGCGCTGTTCATCCGTGCAGTAACACTGCTCACTATTCAGGAATTATTCAAAACAGTGCTCACTATTGAGACACTGTTTATCTGTATTATAAAAGTGCTCTTCAAGTCCATAAAAAGAGGCTCATTCCGAAGTTGAAGACAGAGCTGAATTGAGAGTGAAACTTGAGAGTCCTTGAGAATTCTCCTTGAGAGTTCCTGAGCATCCCTTTCTATCTCTTTTATACTCTCTCTTCCCTCCTAAGTGAGAGATTGTAATAAAACCCCAACCTACCTCAATCTATCAAAACTTTATTATAACTCTCTTATCTCTTGTAAATTTTTATTTTATTAATAAAATTTCAATTATTTCTTTGTTTATTTAATTTTTATTATTGTGGTAATCAGCAGACTGACCCTGCCACCCAAAGATCCCATAACATTTAATTTATTTAATTGATTATTATTGCGGTGATTAGCGGATTAGTCCTACGGTCCAGAAATCCCATATCATTTGCTTATTTGTATATTTTCTTTTAATTCATTTATTTATTTTAGAGTACGATCGACTTTGTCACTAATAAATCTCTAATTTCTACATTAATTTCTTGTCTCATTTATTTATTTATTTCAATCTTTATTAGTTATTGATTCATTTATTTATTGTACCCCTCGGTTCCTGGAAGCTATATATATATATGGAAATTGGCCCTATTAGGTTTAGTCTTCAGTTTGCTTGGGACAAGGAGATCAGATGTTTTATTTGATTCCTAAAGCCTACATGCCCATTACTGGTTTGAATTCAGAGAGATATCCTCTATGACTGCTGGTGCTTGATATTAGGATCTGGACCCTTGGAGGATGGAATTGACTCATATTCTACCAGAATGGAATCAATATACAGATTTTATGGCCAAATTTGAGGCTAACAATTGGAATCTCGCCACTTATTTTTTATTTTTTTATTTTTTTAGCTAATTAGTATTCGAAATCATATTTCGACTAATTCAATTCGAGTATTATCACACTTATTTTAGGAAAAACTCTCTCAACATAGTTTTTTTCAGTTTTAAGTTTTCAATCCGAGATTTAACGTTTTTTTTGTGGTATTTGGAGATGTAACCAATATGATGAAAATGGCGAAGGGAGTATGAAAATAGGAAGATTTTATCACTTAATCTGTCCGTGAGAAATAATCCAAGATTTAGTTAATGTATTTAATATTTTTATCGACCAACCCGACTACCTATCAATAAGAAGGATAACATTTTACCGGTGGATATCATTCATTTAGTTTTTTTTAGACGTGAAGCCTAACTTCTCTATTGTTAAAAAAAAAAAATGAAGAAGAAGATATGTGACGAGTTTTTGGTCCAGTGGTATCATGAGCTTCTCTTTTCACGTGAGGACAGTAGTTTTAACCTTCATATCCTACCTTACCATATAGCTATATCCTTGTTTGTAACAACAAATAAAGGTAATATATTATTTACATCAAGAGTTAAATTGTGAATTATCTTTAATTCTATTTGATTTTGATGGCTAAAGACATCAATAGAATCAAATTGATTCCTATGAACTTTATTAAGAATCTCCTAAGACTGAAATATTAGAAAATTTTAAATTCTATGAGTTAATGCATTTAAAATAAAGTTAATAAAAAAATATAATAAAAAACAGATTAAATATGATAAAAAATAGAAAATATTTGAATTGAGATATAGTTGTTCAGATTTTGATATCCTATTTAAATCTCTACACACTTGTTTTTTTGTTTTGAATATTTTATTAAATTCTCGTAACATTTAACACTAAATTAGTGTGATAATTATATAGTTTTAATGGTTTTTTTTTTTATAGTTGAGAGTTTATATAAACCCTCTCTTAATTCATCGAGTCCCTGGTTCCAAATTTCTTAACTCTACATCATATATTAAGTGCAGTGGAGGGTTTAAAAGATTTGTACACGTTTCTAAAATTATTTTAGTGTTTTTATATTTATCGGAGGTGAAAAACAAGAGTATAATCAGAGATAACCTTAATTTTATTTTGATTTAATTTTGACTTAATTTTTAAATTAGAGGTAAGCATTAAACTTATCATGTAATCTAATATATGGCATCAGAATCAATTTTATTTTTATCCGCATAATTTGGGATAAATTTTCAAAATTTCCCTCTCAGTTCTTCCGGGCGAAGAAGACCCGAAAACGTGCTTACCGTGTCTTTCTATTTGACCGGTTTGGACTTTCCTTTTGACTTGCTCATAAATGCTCATTTGGTTCAATTTTCAAGAACACTATTAAGGTCTTATTTTATAATAAAAAAGGAAAGTGAATTAATTGCCACCACGTCTAGTCTATTCCTTCACACATTCAAGATGAAATCCAACCTTCAAAGCCAAAATTAAAAAAATATATATATTTTGGGCCAATATACAGAGTCATGTACTGAATTAATAAAAAAAAAACCATATTTTTAAAATGATACGTAAAAGAAACAAATTTCACAAATAACCCATATATATAACAGGTTGTACATGCAAGATGGTGTGTCGTGGGTTCAATCTGTAACATAGACGTTTGTGCTGGGCTGTATCTTGAAGATGCGATAGAACGTATCGCGTCTTCAAAATACGGTAAGACTATCGCAGGTTGAAAACACGACAAGACTTATCGCGGGTTGAAAACGCGACAAGACTTCGTGTTTTCAACCCGCAATAAGGCCCGGACCCAGCCCGCGGGTCAACAGGCCGACCCGTGGGTCAATGGATCAAAGCATATGACTCGGAGGGTCTATCATACCATCGATATATATGTTAGGCAAAATCAAAATCTGAGTTCCAAAACCCTTTGACCCAATGGATCCAACTCGTGTCATTAATTCAAAATTAATTACAAAATTCATATAAATTTATTCAATATAAAATATAAATTTCATTCACAAATGGATATGCTCATCAAATTACGCAATTCAAATAATTTAAATCAAGATAAGAAAAATTTTATACATTCGGATGTTTTTGAAAAAGCACCGTACAATGTTGAAAGGTGAAATGTTGAAAGTTGTAGTAGTTTTCTTCTTCTTTTCGAATGGCTAGATTTAGTGGAATTTGTCGGAGGGGGTTAGGGTTCTTCGTTCGGCCGCGGGAGAGGAGAGGAGAGGAAGAGGAGAGGGGAAAGACAAAATGGAAAATGGGAAAGGGGAAAAGGTTTCGGGGGTGGGGAAGTTGTGCATATATCTCGGGTTGCACCCGCGACATATGCTGTCGTGACACGTGGAAACTCGTGTTAAAGGCGCGACAGACTTCGTCACATCTTCAAGACTCGCGCCTTCAATACACAGCAAGCCACGTGTCGCGTCTCTAAAACGCGACAAATCATGTCTCGTCTTGCAGATGCAGAAACGCCCTTGACAACACAGAGCCACGTAGAGGGTGTCGCGTGGCTCTGTCGTGGGTTTAACCCGTGAGAAATCCGATCGCGGATTCAACCCACGACAATTGTGAGTTATTCAGAAAATAGTTTCTCCCTCATGTTATTTATTTATTTTTTTTGGTTAATTCGGTACATGACTCCAATATATATATTGTTACAATTTTGGTGCTTTGTCATATTTAAAAGCCCGACAAGCTTTAAAATGTGTCATTTTGATCCTTAAGACTTTTTTAAAAAAAATTCTAAAATAAATTCCAAAGATTCTTTATTTTTTTCGGAGCATAATATTTACAAATTATGCATAAAATTAATTTTGAAATAAATTTTATACATAAGGGAGCTTATAAAATTATTAAAATATTTTTTTTGGATCAAAAAATTTTTTGAAATTTTTTTAAAAGTTTAAAAAATATCTTCTAAACCCAATTTTTTTTGGATCAATTAATTTTATCACACAGGAATTTTTATTATATGAAAATAATAAAATTGGAGACCAGACGTCAAAATAGCTATTTTTAATAGTAGTATACTTGGTCGAATTTCATTTTCTATGTAATACTATAAATGTGGTTGATTTAGTATATGTGTAGTCTGGTTTTGTTAAAAAGACAGGAATAAGTTTAAGGTTGCCTGATTGTGTTCCCATGTGACCTACCACCTATTTGAAAACCTATCTAGTGTACTAGAGAGATCGTCTTATAAGATCAAATAGAAACTGATAAAATGATAAAAAAAGATTAACTATTGATAATTTCCTAATTAGATCACATATATTGAGACATGAGCTATTGTTGATAAATTTTATCATAAAATTAAATAAATCAAATAAAATTAAAAATTCAGCTCACAAACAATTTCTATCTCATAAATTTATTTTCAATTTTTTGCATTGGTAGACATATATTAAATGCCTCATATATAGTTAGTAAATATATTTATTTATTTTGCAGTATTTTAAACCATAAATTTGAAATCTGATTTTTCCGATTTAAATGGAGAGAATGATAAGGAATTGAGGGAAATGATATTTCTTAATTTGGACTACTTAGATATTGACTATACTCTATGGAAAGATTGTTATGTGGAAGGATGAGCCACCACCAGTAATCGATACTAACTCTATAAACGAAAATACTTTTTTCATGAAAAATAGAAGCAATCTAATTGTTTAAGTGTCATGTTCATAAAGACCAAAATTTTGGCTGGTATTCATGGCTTGGTCAACTTCTATCCGATATCTGTACTCATCTTCAAATTATACATAACCAATTTGCGGTATCAGAGAAATTTTTTACTAATACGCTCATTATACAATTCTCTTTCATGAGATTTACTACTGTCCACGGCATGCATGAGCATATTATACGGATGCAAACATTGTAGCTTAACTTATCCGAGTCCTTTTTCATGCACTTTATTTTGAACTCCTCCCAATATAAATTTACTCCTAAACAATTCAAACTAAAAATATGAAAAAAAGAAAGGTCTTATTTACAACTTGTATTAGGATTCTAAAAACCTATAGACCCCAAAAAAAAAAAAGAAATATAAAAACAATAGAGAACTTAAAATAAAAGTTCATTTATAACACAATCTATGTTAGTGTTTGGTTTATATGCATATACACATGCGGAAGCGTGTGAAATTTTCGGAATCATAAAATATTAGGGTTGTTTGGGCATACCTCAAGAGTAGATCGTAAAAATCTAGAGAATCACGAATCTCGATCAAACGATTTCGCCGTCGGGATGATAACTACGAAACTCGAGCTATTACCGTAATATCACAACACTGCAATCGAAATCAGGTAACACAAATTCTTTACATAGAATTTTTTTTTAATACTCTCTCAAGGGGATAATTTTTCTCTCCTTCAATTGTGCCTCTTCACAATTGTTTTTGTGCAAAAGTAGAGTTGCCTAGGGTTTGCCCTAGTTTCCATATACTTCCGTCACCACACATGGTAGATAATTCAAATCCATCAGTTACTATTTGTGAATTTTTGAAAGTGGGAAAATTTCCATTTTCCAAATATGGAAAGATGCTCCACGTGGGCATTAATTCCTTCATTTCTTACTTGCACACGATGGCATTTTCATCCATCACGAGATCACAACTCATGCGATTGCCTATATCACCCTACTGGATTTTCATACTAGATTGGGTATCGTGCGACTGACGAGTACACCTACAAATAAAGACTTTTCGATACACCTGTTAGGATGTTCGAGAAGTCAATGTTAGTATAATAATAAGCTCGCAGTACCCCAGATCCAAGACTGGTTACATCTATTGAGCTACTTTTCCTCAACGAAAATAATTCTCCATAATTCGCTCGAATATGTATTCACTATTGTGTTCTAATCCCAACATGGAAGAACACAAGAGACCGGTCGGTGAATACTATATCACGATATAACGTCAATTGGTCTTCCTTTTCCCAAACTTGAATCTATCAGTTTTAACGCAGCTACTTTCCTAAACCAGTCCCTCAGACCTCAATTTATATTCCGAGCCATTGGTAAACAGACTAAGGTAGCAAACACCGAATCAAAACTTCAAGAGTCAGCCGAAAGTAATAAGGGTACAAGAGATCCCACCCCGTGGATCTCGGGACTCCTATAGTGGGGCTCGGGGATAAAATTTATAATTAGTATCTCAAACTAAATAGCTCCCACTATCCCTAGTCATCTTTATCACACACGGTATGAAACGCGTGTTACAGTATTATTCCCCATCTCTCAAAGGGCGTATGTCAGATGTTTCTAACACTGTGCAGGTATGGGACTCAGTCTACGCATAAGACTTTACCCAGAGATCTCAGAGAGAGTACTTCAAACGCAATCTCACAGATTGCAGGTGCTTTATGCGATCTCAAACCTGGCTTCTAGCAGGTAACATGGATGTGGGTACGTCCACGTCGGTCATATCACATATGACCTCATCCTAAACACATATCAGGGCGACTTATGTAGTAGCAGGGCTACTCTCAAAGTCTCTTACAGCTAGAAACTGTCTTATCTCCGCTCGCTCAGAGCTGAAGGTGGTCACTCATGTGAGAGAGTCGACCTCGCCTGCCTGACATCTATAATAACATCATAGTATATATATATATATATGATAATAAAAGTGAGTGCATTGAATAAAATGTAATACTTATGTGACTAAATAATGCATCATATATATATATATATATATATAAATCAATAAAGTATCAATGTCGTCAGTACTAACTGAGCAATGTCAATTAAATCCTCAAACCCAATGACTCTCTATGTTCTAAGAAGGAGTCTCTAGTAATGAGTTTGGTGAAGGGATCAGCTATCATGCTGTGTGTCGAAGTGTACCTGATGGTCACTTCACCCTTCTCAATAACGTCTCTTACAAAATGATATCTGGTGTCTATGTGTTTGATCCTACTATGGAATTTAGGGTCTCGAGTATAAGCGATAGTGGCCTGATTATCACAATAAATCATTACTGGCCTCCCACTATCCGCTATAATCCCTAAGTCATCTAATAGTTTTCGGAGCTAAACACTCTCCTCAACTGCAATAGAACAAGCCACGAACTCAGCCTCCATAGTTGATAGAGCAACACAGGTTTGCTTTTTACTGTTTCATGAAATGACACCACCATTGAGTAAAAAAGCAAAACCTGATGTCGATTTACGTTTATCCAAATCGCCTCCCCAATCGGCGTCTGAATAACCCATAAGGTTCAAATCGTCTCCTCCGTAACATAGAGAGAGGTTTGCAGTTCCCTTAAGATATCGGAGAATCCTTTTCATTGCTCTCCAGTGACCTCTTCCAGGATTCACCTGATACCTACTCACCAGACCAACTGTATAACTTATATCCAGTCTTGTACACAGCATTGCATACATTAGGCTTCCCATCACACTGGAGTTAGGTACTTTACTCATTTCCCTCATTTCATCCTGAGTTTTAGGACACATTTCCAGACTCAAGCCTTCACTTTTGGCAATCGGAGTATCTATGGGATTACAATCACTCATCCTAAAACGTTCAAGAATTTTTCTAATGTATGTTTCTTGTGAAAGAGCCAACATTCTTCTCGAATGATCCCTCTGGATCTTAACTCCAAGGATGAACTCAGTTTCATCCATATCTTTCATGTCAAAGTTGGATGACAACCATGTTTTGATAGTCTTTATATACTTAATGTTTTTCCCGGCCAACATTATGTCATCAACATACAATGACAGAATCACAAATGAATTATCACCCCGTATCAGATAGACACAATAATCCTCCTCGATCATTCTAAAACCATAAAATATTACAGTCTCGTGAAATCTTAGATACCACCGCCTGGATGACTGTTTTAGGCCATATATCGACTTCCGAAGTCAATAGATCTTGTCCTTTTGACCTACTAGAACAAACCCTGAGGGTTGTTCCATGTAGACCTCTTCATCCAAATTCCCGTTAAGAAAAGCGGTCTTAACGTCCATCTGGTGTAACTCTAGATCCATACTTGCGACAATCGTCAAAAGCAAACAGATCGATGTAAACTTGACTACTGGGGAGAAAGTTTCCTCATAGTCAATGCCCTTTGTTTGTGTGTAACCCTTGGCTACAATACGGGTCTTATACCTCTCGATCGATCCATCGGCCTTCCTCTTGATTTTGAGAACCCACTTGTTCCTAATGGCCTTTCTTTTCTCAGACAGGTCAACTAGATCCCAGACCCCGTTGACTCTTATTGATTCCAATTCTTTCTTCATGGCCTCTAACCATTAGTCCTTGGCAGGACCTTCAAGAGCCTCATTGAATGTGTTTGGCTCCTCATCGTCTTCGGGAGTAACAATTAGGATCTCATCCTCAATCGGGAAGTGACGACATGGTACGTGTCCCCGACTACTCCTACGAGGAGGAGGAGCCATTGCACCTTCAGATGGAACACTCCCACTAAGACCAAGATTCACATCAGGTTCTTTAGTCCCGCTGCTGGGTTCGGCTGAGCCATTAGGTTCATCCATCTTATAGAAGTCGATATCTCGATCGATTTCATCTCTCTTAGGAAAATTATTTTCGAGAAACGTGACATCACGAGACTCTATCTCAGTCAATGTGCCGTCCGTATGTTCTCCTAGGAACACATGTCCTTTGGAGTGTTCAGAGTATTTAAGAAAAATACACTTATTTTCTCGCGAGCCTAACTTGCCATATTTGTGCGAGGAATCATAAACATACGCGGCACAATCCCATGGTCTCAAATGGCTAAGGTCAGGCTGTCTCCCTGTCCAAAACTCGTATGGGGTGCTGACTACGGACTTTGTTGGGATACAGTTAAAGACGTAGGCTGCAGTCAATAACGCATCCCCCAATAGGAGATGGGTAAATTGGCCTGCGCTATCATCGACCTCACTATCTCTAAAAGAGTCCTATTCCTTCTCTCAGCTACTTCGTTCTGCTGAGGAGTGGCAGGAATAGTCAGCTGTCTCGTAATACCTCTATCGAAACAGAGCTCTTTAAATTGTTTCGATAAATACTCGTGCCCTTGATCGGTTCTAAGGGTTTTCACCCTCAAGTCTAGCTGATTCTCAATCTCGTTTATAAATCTCGTAAAGCACTCTAGTGCCTCAGACTTGTGCGAGATCAGGTAGACGTAATCGAAACGCGTGTAATCATCAATGAACGTAATAAAGTATACGGCTCCGTTTCTGACTCTCACATTCATTGATCCGCAAATATCAGAATGGACCAATTACAATGGAGTCCCAGCTCTCATTACTTTCCCAAATGGTTTTCTAGTAGCTTTGCCCGTAAGGCAAAACTCACACACGGGCAACTGTACCTTGGTTAGCGGGCCCAACAAGCCACTCGTAGCTAATCGGGTCATCCTCTTTTGCCTTATGTGGCCAAGTCTGCTAGGTCATACAAACACATCATCTACAACACTATCAGATGCAAAGACAATAGGAGATGAAGGAACATTTTCATAAAATGGAATAAAATCCAGTACATAAAGTCTCTCACGGACTACACCAGAATAAATTAAAAGACTGTCATCATCGTAAATGAAAATTTTAGAGTTTCCCAACAAAACGGAATATCCCAATTGGTCTAAACATCGAACAAAAATGAGATTCCGTCGAATCTTAAGAGCATACAATACGTCATGTAAATACAGGGTTTGATCAATACGAAACATCAACTTGCATGTGTCAATCCCTCTTACTTCCATAAATGCTCCGTTCCCCACATATAGCCTTCTCGCATAGGGACTCAAACGACGAAATTCTACAAATGCGCTCCTGTCACGAGCTACATGGTCCGTGGCTCTTGAGTCCACAATCCATAAAGGAGAAGAGTTAGTGAGCATCACACTAGATGACATATAACTCAAACCATGTAAAGAAGAAGGACTTACCTTTCGTTCGTCACACTCGCGAGCGAAATGCCCATGCTTGCCACATACATAGCATTGGACCTTGCTCTTGTCGAGCTCCTTCTTCTTGCGTTTCTGTCATTTGTCGTCGATTTCGGCAGATAGCTTCCTCTTGCCTTGGCCTTTGGGCTTCTTCTCATGTTTGCGCCACTTGTGCTTGATCCCTCGGGAGCCCTTGCTTGACTCCGCGATGTTAACATGAGTAGAAGTGGACCTCACAACCTTCTAGCGCTCCTCCTCGAGCTCACAATGCCTACTCACATCCCTGAAAGTACGAATACTCTCAGTGTGTGTGAAATAGGTCTTTACCATATCCCAGGAGTCAGGCAAAGACTGGATCACACCCAGCACCTGAAACTCGTCAGACATTGACTCCCCCATACTCTTGAGAGAAGCGATCATACTCGACATGTACATCAAATACTGTTTCATAGTATGATCAGTTCTCTTCTTATATGTAATAAACTTATACGTCAGCATTCTCAACTTAGGAGTTGACGTAGAGCCAAAGTGCTCTTTCAGAGCAAGCCAAATTGACTTCGCAGTGGAATACTGCTCATAAACCAGGATTAGCTCATCGTGCATACAGCTAAGAAGGATCACCCTAATTTGGCCATCCTTCTTCTTCCAAGCACGATACATCTCTTGATCCTGTTTTCTTTGTTCTGTTGGAACCTCCCCTGGGTCCACCATCTCGTGTCTAAGAACCTCCCCGAGTTCTTGTTCCTCGAAGACAAACTGAATTTTTTGGTGCTAGATTTCATAGTTGTCACCATTCAGTTTCTCTCCCTTAACAAGATCCAGAACTATTGTCTCTGTAGCAGCCATGTCTCTGTTACACAGAAAATAGAGACGTTAGTGACAAATGATACTTTAATTCATAATTTTATGTACCCTACAAATCATCAAAACCAAAACGACTCGAATACAGACCCCAAAACGAGCATATGAGTCAACAGACACCATATACGTCAACAGACACCATATATCACAATTCAGGATTGCATCTCACCGTTTGGATTAGAATTCGGTACATAAAAACCCACATTTAATCACTTTTACCATGAAATCCTTTAAAAATTGGAAAAATCCAATTTTAGGTGAACCTACGCACCACCGGATGGGTCCACGCTCCTCCACGCGCCGGGGGCGAGTCCCCACGCGCCTCCACGCGTCTCCACGCCCCGGAGACGGTTCTGGCGCGTGCCTAGACGAGCCACGCGTTTGGTACGTGCCTACACGCGCCTGGGGAGCGTGCACCACATGCGCCCACGCGCAGGGGCGTATTTCACGCGCTCACACGTGCGCGACCGGTCGGACCGTGTTCGGGTCGGACCGGTCCGGGTCGGTTCGGACTAGGGGTCTGGTCGGACCGCGTCCGACCTGCCCCCTCTGCCTCACGCGCTCTCGCGCGCGTGAGCGTTACGCGCCAGGTACATGCGCCTCAGCGTGCGTGTCCTTCATGTGCCCGCGGGTAGGGTCCTTTCTTCTTCGCCCGACGGGTCTGCAACCAGGTTTTCCGACCCGATTTCTGGAAAATGTATTTCCGGCTTGTTTTTCACCTCGATTCTTGCCAAAAAATTATTTTAGATATCCCAAAAATATCAAAGACTTGATCTTTGGGTTACTTGCGCCCTGAACGCAGCGAAATATATATCCAAGTTTTGGCCCTTCGCGACCTCGTCGGAAAAACCCAGTTTCCAGCAACGGCAACATGCAATATGCATACCAAAATGTAGATTTAGATGCCAGGAACTCAAATCTATAATTCTTTTGTGAAGATTTCTCCTAAATCTTAACAAATCTGGGGTTTCTTTGTCGTGGTCACTATTCACGGCCTGGAAGTTTGACCGGAATTTTCATAGTCTAATTGTGCTCAGAAAATTATGAAAAAATCATATTCGTGACCTACGTGATATGGGTAATATCATGGTATTTTCAGATTCATGAAATGCATCCGTGATCCGAACCCCAAATTGTACATGTTCATTTTTATTGCCCAAATAAATTCCGAAAATTTATTTTAAAATAAATCTAACTTAGCTCTGATTTCAATGTTTGGTTTATATGCACATACACATGTGGAAGCGTGCGAAATTTTTGAAATCATAAAATATTAGGGTTTTTTGGGCATACCTCAAGAGTAGATCGCAAAAATCCAGGGAACCACGAATCTCGATCAAACGACCTCGTCATCGGGATGATAACCACGAAACTCGAGCTATCACCGCAACACCACAACACCGTAATCAAAATTCGGTGATACAAATTCTCTACACAGAATTTTTTTTTTTTTAATACTCTCTCTCAAGGGGATAATTTTTCTCTCCTTCAATTGTCCCTCTTCACAATTGTTTTTGTGCAAAAGTAGTGTTGCCTATGGTTTGTTCTTGTTTTCATATACTTCCGTCACCACACATGGTAGATAATTCAAATCTATCAGTTATCATTTGTGAATTTTGGAAAGCGAAAAAATTTTTCAAATATGGAAATATCACGTGAGCATTAATTCCTTCGGTTACTATAGGAGTAATTTACCGCCATGACGGTCTCACTGATTGTCCATCTTTTGGGAGTATTATGATGAGTATCCCGCCACGGCACTGCTAGCGATTATAATCTCAACTTCCTTCTTTTTGAGCTTAATGCGATGATGGAATACTTTGGTCGCTTTAATATACTATGGATAATTGTAGCCCATTTAAAAATTCAAATGGCCTTAATTTTTTAATATTTTCCATATAATTTTTAAGCAATTAAACATAAGCAAATAAAAATGGAAAAAAGAAGTCACTTATAAGCAAATAATATATAACATATAATATAATACAAGGAGCATTGTATTGCATTTCATGGCCCCATACAACTTTCATTCGTTTCTTCCTAACGGGCACCTCTAAAACAAGTTACCTCCATAGAGTTATTTCTGCAAGTGCAGCCAATACCCTGAGCTATGCCTAAAACCTAAGTAAAATTTCAAAAAATAAAATAGAAAAAAAAAGATTAAAATTTTCACATCCAAGATTAGCTATAACCAAACCAACCAAGCCCCACAAAAAAAGGGTAAAAAAAAAGACAAAACAATCAAGGTTTTCTCTATGCTTTCTTTGTTTTTTGTAAGTCTAAACCAACAGATCGATTGAGAGCTTAGGACAACTTTTCTCCTTTTGAACTGTGTTTGAGCACTGCCTGTTGAGAGAAGAAGAAGGAGATTCGCGTGATGAAGACGAGTGGTGGTGAAACTCTGAGAGCATTTGAACTACTTCTCTCATTGTCGGCCTTTCAACACTATTGTCTTGGACGCATAGCATGGCAACGAAGAACATGTGCATGGCTTCCTCTCTAGGTACAGTAATTAATCTCGGATCAATGATTAGATTGACATTCTCTTTTCGACAATTTGTAGTTTTCTTGCTCCAACAGACAATGTCAATATCTTCTCCAAAATCTCCCACTGGTTTTCTCCCTGCCAGAAGCTCTAAAAGGACGACTCCAAAGCTATAAACATCGCTCTTCTCGTTTACTCGCAAAGTATATGCATATTCTGTATCAAAAAAGGGAGAAAGAAATGATAACAATCAATTATTATTGAGAAAAATACAAAATTCAACAAACTCTGCAACTCTGTCATGCCCTTTTTCCAGCACTATTAATGGTTGCTTTTGAAAATGAAAATCCAAACTCAAATAGTTACCATCAACCTTAGTAGAAAGACGAGAAAATTTTCTTTTTCCCGCCTCTCTTCTTGGTTTCATGTGCCATACAGATCAAGGACCCAAATTTTAAACTGGAAGTGTGCCCGAGTTCTTGAGTCCACCTTGTAAGGCAATCTAAGCACACCCAAACACTAGGGGGTGACTGGCCCAAATTAAATATGATTGTGTTTGTGTTAAGCTGGGTCTAATCAAAACCCCCTTAAACTATTCTTCTGATCATACCCAGATGAAAGTAACCAAGTTAATTAGTCCCTTTTTAGGTCAAATAGAGGGAGGAAAAAAAAAAGAGATTTGACAAAGATAATTAAAAAAAAATCAAAAAGAAAAATAATAAAAAAAAGGATCATGGAGAAAGAGCGTTACACATAAGTCCCTACCCATCAACCAAGAAAATCCTACATCGGAGGGACATTGTGTGCCAACTGCACTCAAGTTCCTTGTGGGAAGAGAGAGAGAGAGAGAGAGAGAGAGAGAGAGAGAGAGAGCTTGGGATGTGTTTTTCCTTTTCAAACTCTATAATAAAAAATGAGTACTTAGGACGTAAACGTAACACCACAGTCCCCCAGAGAGACTGTCCATTCCGTGGGGGTCCACTTTGAGAGTTGAGTGAGTCCGCTCGATTTGGTTCATGTCTTTTCGTACAGTGGCACGGAATTTTATTTTATTTTATTTTATTTTATTTTATTTCAGAGAAAGTGGAGAATCGGGAGACAGTGATCTTGTGTACGCGGTCCCAGAAGGAAGTCTCTGTTCCCCATAAAATTCCTTCTACTCTGCACGGCACCCATGAGTCAAGGCCTAACCTGTCACTTCATCAACTTCTGTCGTACAGTCCCCACTTGCAGCCTTTGAATAATAAAAACATAAATTGACTCTCGTTTTTTTTTTAATTTATTATTTTTATTTAAAGGAATTCGTGTTCTTCATCTTTCCTACTACTAATTCTTTTTAACAATTTCCTTTCCGGTACGTATAAAGTTATAAAATTTCAATTAATTAGAATTTTCCGCATTTCACCCATTAAGAAATTATATCAAAATAGTAATTTTTTTTAATCTCTAGGATATATTTAGCAAGATATATGCATGGATCATTTTGGGTGCAGTTCAATTTTCTTTCTTTTTATTTTAAAAAAAGAATTAATTTGGCCAAATAATGTGAAATAATTGTCAATTGCTTAGGAATTATATTGGGTATCCTTTCATTTTACTCTCTCTATCATATCTATAGATATATATATATATATATATTAAAGTGAACTTATCGTATACATTGATAGATGAAACGCATTAAAATAAATATTAAGTTCAAATCTTGGAATAAAAATATTAGAAATGAAAGGATTTAAACTTAATAAAGTAAAAATAGAATATGAAATATAAGTTTACCGATATTAGTGTTAGTGAATTAATAGTTAAGATGAGAGATGATAAATTATCTGTAATTGAGAATTTTAAGTAATTAAAATCAATTTTATAAAAAAGACAAAGGGATTGATAATAGAATAACAAAATCTAATCATATCAAAGTTTAGTAAGACTTGTGATTGCTAAGTATCCATTTGGCACAACTTTTTTTTAGTTTATCTTCTCCTTTTAAGGAGAAGTGAAAATTAATTCTTTTTAAAAAAAGTTAAAAGTTGTTTGGGTTTTTAACTTTTAAAATAAAGTTAAAAATTAAAAATTAGTTCCATTTTTATTTTTTTATTTTTGAAATAAAGTTAAAAATTAAAAGTTAATGAACATATTTAAAATTTTACTTCATTTAAAATAAAAGAAATTATGTGAGAATATAAATGGATTAAAAAAATACAAATTTTCGGAAAAGCTGGAGGACTAAAAAAAAGGAGAAGAAAAAACTCCTTCTAGGAGTTTTTTTTTTCTTAAAAACTATTTTTTTTTTAATTTTTCATCATAAAAAAAGCTCTTTTTTAAGTGTTTCTAAAAAATGTTGTTTAATAGGATTTCTTTTTATAAGAAAAAGAGAAGTAAAAAAAAAACCCGTTAAACGGGTACTAAACATAAAGTAATGAAGTGGTTATTGAGTAAAAAGTGATGGTCTAATTCATTATGATGGAGAATTTCAAATGTTAGCCCTAATTTGAAACAGGAAACACAATCCGTAAAAGATGAGAAGCCCAGAAAGTTAGAAATATTTCGCACCAAAACTAGGGATAATCTTATGGTGTAATCCATCAATCTTCTTTAATTTAGTGACTTCTTTAGTTTACTTCAAATTAAGAAATTTGACAATTGACTATATAAAAAGAAAATGCAAAGTAAATAGCAAGCAATAACATTGGCAAAAAGGGAGAGTGGAATACCTGGAGCAATGTAGCCATAAGATCCAGCAATAGCAGACATGCACTCCGAAGCACCACCTTCAACCAAGAACTTGGCTAGCCCAAAATCAGCAACATGAGCTTCAAAGTGTGAATTCAACAAAATATTGTTGGACTTGACATCTCTATGAACAATCAATGGTGAGCAATCATGGTGAAGATAGCACAGTCCTTTAGCAGCTTCAATTCCAATCTTGTACCTCAAATTCCATTCCAAAATCCCACCTTTCTTGTTCCCATGCAATGCCTCTCCCAAGCTTCCATTCCTCATGTACTCATACACCAACAATTTAGTCTGTGAATTTGAGCAGAATGCTAGCAATCTCACAATGTTTCGATGTCGAATATTGCCTAAGGTCTTGATTTCAGCTCTAAATCCATGATCATGGCTATGGCTTCCAAATCCAGGCAATTTCTTCACTGCAATTTCAACCCCATTTGGCATTTTCCCATAGAACACAATTCCTGCACCTCCTCTTCCAATTATGTTCCCATCTTTCATGCATTCAAGTATATCCAAGACTGTGAAATCCACTTTTTGAAATGCAGTCATTTTCCAAGAATCAGACCCACTTCTCTTCACTGATTTGGCCTTGACTATTGCAGCTCCAACAAACGCTAGCGAGCATGTTAGCAATCCAAGCATGAAAATCAGCTTGAATTCACTGGTATTTTTTCCGGCTGTGGTTGTGATTGTGGTGAAGTTGCAAGGGTTGTTCAAGAGAGGTCCGCAAAGTTGAGGATTGCCAGCAAAAGATGAGGCATTGAAAAATGAGAATTGCCCTGATTCTGGTAGCTTTCCAGAGAAATCATTGAATGAGAAATCAGCAACCGTGAGGGATTTCATGGATCCAATGGATTTGGGAATGCTTGAATTCAAGTGATTTCTTGAGACATTCATGTAATCCATAATATGGATATTTGATATCTCTGGCGGAATTTGTCCAGACAGGTCGTTTTGGCTGAGGTCCAAGTAAGCGAGGCGAGAACAACTCCCAATCTCTAGTGGGATTTCGCCGGAAAGCAAATTCCTACTCAAATCTAGCTTGAGCACTTGCTTGAGTTGTCCTATTGATGGTGGGATTTGACCAGAAAATTGATTTCCATTTAGGAGAAGAATTTGGAGGGAAGAAAAATTTGAAAGAGAATATGGTAGTGGGCCTGATAGAAGATTGTTTGAGAGGTTCATTTCGAGTAATTTCTCTGGCTTGGAATTGGAATTGAAATTCTCAGAGAGATTTCCAGACAAATAGTTGTTCTGTACTTCGGCCAAAGCCAATTCAGGCAAGTAAATGAATCCATCAGGAATGCTTCCATTCAAATAATTTTGACCAAGTCTGACCCTGATGAGGCTTGAACAAGTCCCTAACCCTTCTGGAATCGGACCAAAAAGAAAATTCCTGAGCAGAATCAGGACTTGGAGGTGATTTGAAGAGCACAATCCTTGTGGGATAGTTCCGGTGAGCTTATTCGATGACAAATCAAGGTATTGCAGCGTCCCCCTTTGACCAAGCTTGTCAGGAATCACACCAGTGAAGTTGTTCATCCAAAGAGCAAGAGTTTCCAAATTTGGGAAATCCGCGATGTAGTCTGGAATTGAACCATGTAACTGGTTCATGAAGAGATTCAAGAGCTTGAGCTCTTTCAAATTGATGAATTCAGATGGTATTTCACCAGTCAAGGCATTGTTTGACAGATCAAGATTCAATAGACCTGTTAAGTTGCCTAGTTGGTTGGGAATAGAACCCGAGAGCAAATTTATTTGCAAGAAGAGTGTATCAAGCAACTTCAAATTCCCCAACTCGTTTGGGATTTTGCCATCCAAATCACAACTTGATAGATCCAAGTGAGCAAGATTGAGCAAATTTCCAAATTCCAATGGAATCCCTCCTTCAAAATTATTGTAGTATCCCAAATAAAGTTGCTTCAAGTCGGTGAGATTGCCTAACTCACTTGGAATTCTTCCATGAAGTTCATTTCCAGCAAGTGATAAGTACTGCAAACCAACAAGATTTCCATAGCTTTGTGGAATTTTTCCATAGAAGAAATTCCCACCAAATTCCAAGTGCTTCAACTTCTTCAAGCTCAGCACACCCATTGGAAGAAATGAAGTGAAATTGTTGTCATAAGCATCAAACACCTCCAAATTTGCAAGGCTTGTGTAGTTCCAATCCAACCCACCATTAAACATGTTGTTGGAAATGTCTAGTGAATGAAGGTTGCTCAAATTTGAAATCTCGATGGACCCGGAGAAATTGTTGCCAGACAGAGAAAGGTAGACTAGAGAGTCAAGAGAATTGATTGAAGACGTGACAGAGCCATAGAGTCCCATGTCTGATAAATCTAGTGAAATTACTCTTCCATGAAGGCATCTGACTCCTACCCATGAACAAATTGAGCTAGAATTGGATGAATCCCAACTCGACAACACCTGGTGTGAGAATTCGAAGCCTTGTTTGAGTGAGAGAAGAGCATGGAAGTCACTACTGAGTGAGGTTGAAACAGAGGTCCCAAGAAGAAAAAATAGAGCGGCAACAATGACAAGAACCATCTTTCTTTGTTTTTTTTTTTGTTTTTCTTTTTTTTTTTTTGGAGGTGAGATGACTTAAGAAAATTGAATTTTGAAGGGTTTGAAGACAAGAGGAAATGATTTAAGCAACTGGGTGTCAAAGTATTTTATAGAAAAGGAAGCAGAAGTGTTGGGAATCTGAAGGACTTGTTCTAGTGTGTGTAAGCTTAAAGAATCAATCATCTTCAAAGGGAAACAATAAAGGGAAGTCTTCAAGTTCAAAGAAGAAGCTAAGACTTTCCTTTTCTCTCTCCTTTCTCCTCTCTCTCTCTCTCTCTCTCTCTCTAGTGTTGATTTTCACTGAGAAGAAGAAAAGAAGATTGATATCAGAAACTTATATAGCGTTTTGGCTCTCCTTAGTTTCTTAAAGCAAGAGAAGGAAAGAAATGGAGATATGGATTTTGTTATCAGAAAATTCCATGTCTAAAATTTCGTAAGTTCAAATGTATTGAAAAAACAAGATAGCATTTTAGAGATGTCAAATAATAAAAAGTTATTTGGATAAATTTTGTCAAGTAATATTCAGGGGGAATAATTCGTGAAAATTATAATTTGAATTTTTAAATATAATTAGAATTTTTTTTAAAATTAACAAATAGTATGTTTTTCTGCAAGACTAATAGATTTGACTTTTCATATGATTCAAAATTTTGGATTCAAGTGTTGTTGCTTTTCTTTAAAAAAGAAAAAGATGGAAGTCGGAGACAAGGAAAAGAGGAAAGAAGGTTAAGAAAATTAGGAAAAAGGTGCCGTTGGATAACAGAAATTTAAAGTTCAGTTAAGAGAGAGAGGAGGGAAGGGGAGAGAGAGAGAGAGTAAAACAAAAATAAAGTGGATTCTTTCATGTGTCACTTTAATCATATGACAAAATTGCCCTTTAGCTTTAATCAAAGGTAACACCTTGGAGATGAGAATGAGAGGTGATGGAATTGCTCTTTAAACTGAATAATTGATCGAAATGGCTATATGGTCCTCCTTCTTTTTAACAAATGACAACTATGTGTCCTCTCTCTCTCTCTCTCTCTCTCTCTCTCTCTCTTCCAAAAACAATTGCCAATGCATTGTAAAAGCGACCAAATTTCAATGCTTGCATTACATTGCATGCCATCTTCTCTTTCTTTCTTTTTCTTCTTTTTGGGGACAAATGCATGCATGCTTTTGTAATATTGTTTAAATAATTTATTTCCACCAAAAGTTATTAATTTATTTTTCTTTTTCTTTTCTTTTGTAGTATTCTTTTTGGGGACAAATACATCCAAAAGTTCACAAAAAAAAAAAAAAAAAAGAAAAAAAGCTTTATCCTAAGCAATTGCCCTTTACTTCAGTTAGTTTCCCTATAAATCAAGAACCGAGTTATAATCTTATTCTCTTTCCATTTATTCAAAGTTATTAATTAATCCAAAAGAAATGAGAAAAAAAGACTTCAATTAGTATTTCGATTTTCAATATCTTATTTATGACATAAAACCAACAAATGCAGTCGTCAGGAATTATCTCTCATGACGTTTACAACCACTGAGCAAGGCTTTCATAATTAATATTATATAAATTAATTTGATGAGAGTTCCTTTTTCTTGGATTGGAGACATGTGAGTACACCAAGGCCGTGGAATTGTAAGAGAGGAAAAAAGATGATGGTTATTCAAATATCATTACAATGTTTTTGTTTTCTTGAAATGATCAATGTATAATTGTGTAGGAAGAATAGGGTGCATGGAAGAAAAGAACCAGTGAGAGAGAGAGAAAGAGAGAGAGAGAGATGCTTTATTCCATTATTTGATTTGCTTTGTTTTGCTTTGCTGTGCCTTGCCCAAGAGAGATGGGACTAACCAACTACCTATGTAAATAGGTCATTAGGAGAGAGCTTTAATGGAAGATGGCATAGTCTTAAAAAGAGAGGAAGAAGGGAATTGTCTTAAAGGGAGCGCTGAAAAGTAAAAGCAGATTTATATTTCTTGCTTTCTGATCTTCCACATCTCAAAAAGAAAAAGCAAAAAAAAAAAAAAAAAAAATCCATAAATCCCACACCAGCCTTCTCTTCACGCATGGAAAAGAGTGCTCTTGTATTCTTCGCTTGAACAAAAATCACACAATCTCTCTCTCTCTCTGTCACACACACACACACACACACACACAAAGAAAGATCCATGACCATTCATGGGAAAGAGTGCTCTTGTATTGACATGGGCTTCATTCATTTCTCTGTCCTCTCTCTCTCTCTCTCTCCCTCTCTCTCTCCAAGTGGGCTTTGGCAAGGGAAGACCGTTTATATTTTTCATGGGCAGGGGTGGTGCCTTTTGAGGTGTCCCTGTCTGATTAATTGAACACAGGGCCACTCCACCCCTTTTGAAGCCACCCCTTTTGAAGGCCATCTTTCTTTGGCCTGGCTCGCACCTCATATAGGTTTCTTCAGAAAACCCTATTGTTTGTGCACTCACTTGGTGGTGCTATGATACATACGATTAAAACCTAAGACTAACCTTTGAGCTTGGTGAAAAGATGTCACTCACACTTCAGGAGAAAACGTTATGATAAATATTGTAATTTTATTAAACATGTGTTACTCATTAATGCAAATTTCTTTTTCTTTAATATAGGATTTCGAAAAACTTATTATTATATATGAATGTTTAAGCAAATTATGGTCATAGCTGTGGTTTGAAATTCAACATATTGTTCGTTCCCAATTTCATCATTTTAAATCTCATTTTAATTATCTTAACTCCAAAATATAATATATAATTTTGAAAATTTTTGAATTTAACAACTAATTTTTAAATTAGAATTTAAATTTACTCTCCGTTAACGGTCACCATGGTAATACAAACACGGCCTTACAATATTATTATATAACAAGAACAACAAGAGCAAACAATTTAAAAGTGCAGAAATAGTTGTGATCTTGCTTCAAATTCTCACATGATCCATGGTGCTATTTAGTATGGTTAAATAACATTATGATTTTGCTTTAAAATTATTGGAGTGATTGTAATACCCAGCAGAAAAAAAAAAGGGATATTTAAAATTAGGGCTTAAAGCCCTAATTACCTTCCATTCTCTCTCTCTCTCTTTCCCCCTCTCTTCTCTCTCCCTCTCCCTCTCTCCTTTTCTTCTCTCTTCTCCCGATCCCCCGCCGCCGCGCCTCTCTCTCTCCCGCTGCCGTCCTCCGCCGAGCGCGATCGCTGCACCACAGCGAGCGCTGCACCACAGCGAGCCAGCGCACGCGATAGCAGCAGCGAGCGCGACAGCACGCGAGAGCCCAGCGCGAGCCAGCACGTCCCAGCACGAGCACAGCGCGCTCCAGCGCGCGATCCACTGCTCGAGCGCGCCCCAGCACGAGCGCGAGCGCTCCAGCGCGTGACCCATTGCGCGAGTGCTCGATCCAGCTCGCGAGCGCGAGCTCTAGCCAATGCGGCCCAGTCCAGCACACGGCCCAGTCCGGCCTGCGGCCCACCAGACCCATCAGGCCCGCAGGCCCACCAGGCCCGCCAGCCCACGGCCCACGGCCCACGACTGCCCGTGACAGTCCGTGAGCCTCTGTGAAGGTAAATGACTCTAAATTTTGATTTTTCGCACTTGGGTTTCGAATCTCTTTAGTAATTGGACTTAAATTGTTCACAATTGTTTCAAATTTGGAAACATTCAGCTTTTTGACCAAATCAACGGGCAAACGAAAGCTAGATCCGAGATCCGAGAAACCCTAGGTGAGAGAAACGAAATCTCTTCAACTTTTGAATAAATTTTGTCAAATTAGGTAGCATTAGTTGGTTTTAGATTCGAATTAAGATTTATTTTGATTTTGGTTATTTACTTATAAATAGAATTAAATTAATGACAGTGAAGTTTATAAATTGAGGAATTTAGGGTTTGTACGAATTTAAGAAAAACGATAAACCTTGAAATAGTCGGAAATTGATGAAAATTGTGATGATTGATTAGGTTGGCTATTTTGGGGATTCGATTGAGGGGAACATTGCGTTACGTATTGTGGTTTTATTGGGGAGTGCGCTATCCTCCCCAAAACAGTGAGTGAGATTTATTTTAATACTTTTGTTTAATATGTAAATCCTGTTTTACAACATTTTGGTAATGAGCATGATTTGTCGTATATTTGAAATGTTTTGACTGGTTTTAAAATTGATTTTTGTGAACCGATGGAGTGTCCAAAAATAGTGTTGAAATATAGAAATCATGCATCCACGTGTTGAAATGTATAATATGCCATTTTATGCTATATGTTGCATTGGTTTATGAACATAATTTCGGCACATTTTGATATGATATTGGTTTTGGCCTTGAGGGCTTTGGATTGTATTGTTCCGTAGCTACGAAGGACACCATGAGAGACGCTTTGGTAACGTCCGGATATGCCTAGGCCTGGGGTATCCCACGAGTTGTCGTGATTTGATTATCGACACGGTACTAGCCAGGTTGAACCCGAAAGGGGGAGAATTTGGATTTGGATTGGATATCCTCTCCAAGTCTAGCACCTGGACGAGATTCGTCACCAACGCCGGGGTAGAGAGCACTTTAAAGAAATTTGCATATAACACCCCCGGTGCGCCAGTCATAGGTCGCGGTAAACCTCTGTCGGGACATTTTCGGCTGGCAGCTCTATGATTTTAAATGATGGTACTTTGGATGCATATTTGACTTGAAAATGCGTGGAGTGATATATTGTTGAAATGAAAAGTATGATGATTTGAAATATGATTTATATACTTATATTTTGACACTCCAGTTTCACACTCCATATTTGATGACTGCATTGACCCACTCACTCACTGGGTATTCTTTCCCGAGTACTCACCCCTCATTTCCCTTTTGTTTCAGAGATAGTATTTGACAAGGAGTGTCGCTTTTAGGACGCTCAGTATCTATGGGAGATCAGGTCTGGATTTGAGGAGTCATTATGTATTTCCGCTGCAAAATTTGTATGGATGATGTATATGTATTTTGAGGTCTATAGACAACCATTTTTATAATTGTGGGATGACTGTATAAATATGGACATTTAAATTGTGGAACTCTCATGTCACTGCATGACATTGCATTAAGACATTTCTTTTTTCGTTGCGTCTGTATTTGGGAATGTGTCATGTCTTAGAAGTGTCCTCTAGGATCGCTCGGTGCCTCCTCTAAATCACAGGAGGGGCGACTGGCTGCTGTCCATGCCTTTGATGGGGGCATGGCAGTAGAGGTCTGTGGTTAGGATTGTGGAGAATTGTTTGTTAGCCTTGCGTTGCCCTGGATTGTGCAGTATGGATGATCTGGTTTGTTGTTGAGGATAATTTATGCATTTTGAGGGTGGGATGACCCCTTTTGGACAGATAACAGGTTTATTTTAATATGGGAGACCTCCGATATATGGGGAGGTTTTGCCCGATTTTCTGTAAAAATACAACCGGCATCCAGGGTAACGGGCGGCTGCTCACGCTCCAGGTTTGGGGCGTGACAGTTGGATTGGTATCAGAGCGACTTGGTTAAGAGCTATGTAGGAAGAGAGTCTTGGAAACATTCCCGAATATGTTGGTTTTTAAAGTCCTTAATACATGAGAGTTTCATACAGTTAAGAAGTCCCAGTGCATGGTCATAGGCATATGAGTTCATCTATTTTAAGGGGTTAGATACGGTTGTATCTAACCTAACCTGTTATATTCTTCTCCTATTGAACCAAGAATTTCATTCTTTTGTGAGGGTAGCCATGCTATGATTAGTCCAGAAAATTCTTGAACCGTACCTATTCTTTTTATGATAATAAGCATCTTTCTCTTGCAGAATTATGCCACCTAGACGTGGAAGGAGAGGTGCTAGATTCGCATCGCTTGAGGGTCTGTTAGTGCCAGATGCACCTTGGGCACCCGAGGCCCCACGAGTACCAGAGGACTTAGACGAGCCAGAGGATCGTACCTCGACTCGCGTGCCGCCACCGGCACCTACTCAGCCAGCTGCTCAGGCTGAGACTCTCGTACCCACACTCGACGCCTTTCGGCAGGTGTACGAGTGGTACGCTTCTCATGGGGTCCAGATTCTGCCCCCACCACCTCCTACAGCGGCGCCTGCACCTGCGCAGCGCCAATTCCTACAGCACCGGTTCCACCACCGGTTGCCGGTCCTTATACTTTGTCCGAGCCGAGTGAGACTACATCGGCTATTCTTAGACGGGTACATGAGTTGACTCAGTTGGTTAAGGAGGCCCGTCAGCTGGGGTGCACAGATTTTGCAGGGTTTAGTGATGCTGCGACAGCCAAGCATTAGATCAACCGCACCCGCAGGATTTTGACTGATCTCGGGATTAGAGAAGAGCTCTGCCTGAAAGTGGCAGAGCGATTATTAGAGGGAGAGACTCTCTCATGGTGGAAGGCCCTCACTGATGAGGCGATAGAGCCACTGCGGTGGGACGACTTCCTTCGGGAGTTTGATCGCAGATTTTTCCCACTCTACCAGCAGGACCGGATGAGGTCAGAATTAGGACGGCTTACACAGGGGTCCAGATCTGTCTCGGAGTATGAGGCAGACATGCGGAGACTTGCCGCATTTGTACCAGATCTGGCCACACCTCAGTATTTGCGCTTCAAGTTTGAGGACGGTCTTAGCCTCAGCATAAAGAGGTATATGACTGTTACTCCACAGTTTACACTGGCTGAGGTGATAGACTCTGCTCACCGCGCGGAGGCTTTGGTCCGCGCTGAGACTAGGCAGAGAGAGAGTAGAGAGCAGAAGAAAAAGAAGGAGAAGTCTCATTTTGCGGAGAATTCCAAGAGGGGCAGGGGATCCAGTTCGTATAGAGGCGGATTTGGATCTGGATTTCCTGAGCTGGGACGGGGACAGTACTCCCAGGGGTTTAGATAGCCCGCACCGACTTACCCTGCACAGTTTACTACTCAGCGACACCCTTATTGCCGCAGGTGCAGTCAGTCCCATTCGAGCGGAGCTTGTTTAGTGACGGTCACTTGCTTCCACTGTGGGAAATCGGGGCATATTAGGAGTTCTTGCCCTGAGTTAGGACTCGGAGTATAGAGTTCACTGAACCGCACTAGTACTCTTCGTATGGGACAGCAGGGGCAGCCTGTTGGGCCAGCAGTTTCTACTCCCAGGGTGACCACTGGGAGTAACACAGTGCAGACTCAGGCACGACAGCAGCCTAGGGCTCAGGCCCGGGTTTATGCCATGACGCAGGAGGACGCCTAGGCGAACCCCGACATCATCATGGGTACTCCTCCTTCTGATTCTGTAGAATAGGATCTCTATTCGTATTTTCACTTCTTTTGAGGATGTCACATTGTATCAGTCGTATAGGTATTTTGAGTTGTGTTCCCTTTTGTCGACATGATACCTCTCTGACATCTTTGTACACCGAGGTTGTAGAAGCCCTAGAGGCTCAACTATTTTGACATATATATATACATATCAGGTTTGAAATTATTCTAAGTTTATGTGCATTTGTGCAAATGATAGATACTTTACCCATTTTCGGAATAGATACTCGTATCCTTATTGATACAGGGTCTAATTATTCGTATGTGAGCGATAAATTCTCCCGAAACTCTGACAAACCGCTCTCACCTTTGGACGAGGAGATATCGGTCATCACTCCTCTAGGTGAGCAGATTGTGCGCGGCACAGTGTATAGAGAATGTGAGATCAAAGTTAGGGATACAGTGCTAAAAGCAGATCTAATCCCCCTCGCCATGACTGATTTTGATGCCATCCTGGGGATGGATTGGCTACATATGCATCGGGCTTCAGTTGACTGCTTTAAGAAGCAGGTGGAGTTTCGAAAACCCGATCAGCCAGTGTTGATTTTTGAGGGCGAGAGGCGGGTTTTATCCTGCTGTGTCATTTTAGTTTTGGAGGCCAGACGCATGATTCGTCACGGATGCGCGACTTACCTGGCTCATATCATTGACACCACTGCTCAGGGACCGAGACTGGAGGATGTCCCAGTGGTACAGGATTTTCCTGATGTTTTTCCCGAGGAGCTGCCCGGACTACTATCTGTTCGAGAGTTTGACTTTGAAATCGATTTAGCTCCGGGGACTACCCCTATCTCTATGCCGTCATACAGGATGGCGCCGACTGAGCTGAGAGAGCTCAAGGTCCAGCTGCAGGAGTTGCTGGATAAGGGGTTTATCCGTCTTAGCACGTCTCCGTGGGGTGCACTGGTGTTGTTTGTGAAAAAGAAGGACGGCACATTTCTGCTATGTGTAGATTATAGACAGCTGAACAAAGTTACCGTTAAAAATCGGTACCCACTACCACGTATTGATGATCTCTTTGATCAATTACAGGGTGCCAGAGTATTCTCGAAGATAGATCTCTGGTCGGGTTACCATCAACTGCGGATTAGGGCCGAGAATGTGCCTAAGACGGCTTTCCGCACCCGATACGGACATTATGAGTTTTTGGTCATGTCGTTTGGGCTGACTAATGCCCCTGCCGCATTTATGGACCTAATGAACCGAATTTTTCACGATTATTTGGATCGGTTCGTCATTGTTTTTATTGATGATATCTTAGTCTACTCGCGGAGTGATGATGAGCATGCTCAGCACCTTAGGGTGATTTTGCAGACTCTTCGTGAGAGACAGCTTTATGCCAAGTTCACCAAGTGTGAATTTTGGTTGCGGCAGATTGGTTTTCTTGGCCATGTAGTTTCTGCGGAGGGTATCTTTGTTGATCCGCAGAAAGTTGAGGCCATATTGAGATGGGAGCAGCCACAGACAGTATCAGAAATCAGGAGTTTTCTTGGTTTAGCCGGGTATTACCGCAGATTTGTAGAGAACTTTTCTCGAATTGCTGTTCCGTTATCTAGATTGACGTGAAAAGGTGTAAAGTTTGTATGGGATGATCGTTGTGAGATGAGCTTTCAGGAGCTCAAACAACGATTGACGTCCGCTCCGATTCTAGCCCTTCCCACGAGTAGTCGAGAGTATGTGGTGTACAGTGACGCCAGCAGGTAGGGATTGGGCTGTGTATTGATGCAGGATGGTAGAGTTATCGCCTATGCTTCGCGGCAGCTAAAGAAGCATAAGGTGAATTATCCTACGCATGATTTGGAGTTGGCGGCCATAGTTTTTGTGCTAAAAATATGGCGCCACTATTTATATGGGGTCACATGCAGAGTGTTTACAGATCACAAAAGTCTAAAGTATCTGTTCACTCAGAGGGAGCTGAATTTGAGGCAGCGGAGATGATTAGAACTGCTAAACGATTATGACCTCATTATTGATTATCATCCGGGTAAGGCTAATGTGGTGGCTGATGCCTTGAGTCGGAAGTCATCTTCCTGTTCTCAGACTACCGAGAGTACTTATCTCTCGTATTTATTGGGACTCCGAGCTTTGGGAGTCAGGTTGGCTAGTGATGATCAGGGAGCTATACTAGCCAGATTTGAGGTTCGGCCGAGTTTGCTCGATCGTATCAGGGAGCTTCAGCAGAGTGACGAAGAGCTCCGAGGTCTTTATGAGAAAGCCAGCAGAGGTGATATTGACGACTTTAGAGTTCGCAAGGATAGACTGTTGGTTTTTCGAGATCGAGTATGTGTACCGGTAGATAGTGATCTCCGCAGGGCTATTCTTGAGGAGGCCCATTCATTAGCTTATGCTTTACATCCCGGCAGTACTAAAATGTACCGCACCATCAGAGACAGTTATTGGTGGTCGGGTATGAAACGAAAAATTGCAGAATTCATTGCTCGTTGCCTTGTATGTCAGCAGTTGAAGGCTGAGCACCAGCGTCCAGCTGGCACTTTGCAGCCCCTTCCCATTCCTGAGTGGAAGTGGGAGCATATCACGATGGATTTCGTAGTGGGATTACCGCGAACTTCGGCACAACATGATGCTATTTGGGTGATAGTTGACCGACTTACTAAGTCCGCACATTTCATCCCGATTAGGAGTAATTACTCGCTTGAAAGGTTGGCACGCCTCTATATTGATATGATTGTGAGACTGCATGGGGTCCCAGTGTCGATAGTATCAGATCGAGACCCCAGATTTATATCCCGTTTTTGGCCCAGTCTGCAGGAGGCTTTGGGTACTAGACTGAATTTCAGCACAGCGTATCACCCCCAAACAGATGGTCAGTCAGAGAGAATTATTCAGACTTTAAAGGACATGCTTAGGGCATGTGTTATGGATTTCCGGGGGAGTTGGGATCGGCATCTTCCGTTGGTGGAATTCGCCTATAATAATAGCTATCAGGCGAGCATTGGCATGCCACCTTACGAGGCATTGTATGGGAGGAAGTGTCGTACCCCGTTGTGCTGGGATGAGGTTGGTGAGCGACGACTCACCAATGTTGAGCTGGTAGAGGAGACGAAGGAGAAAGTGAGTATTATCCGTACGCGGATGAAAGCCGCCCAGGATAGACAGAAATCCTATGCAGATCGTAGGCGGCGACCTCTAGAGTTTACTGTGGGAGACATGGTATTCTTAAAGATATCTCCCATAAAGGGAGTCATTCGATTTGGGCAGCGAGGGAAGTTGAGTCCCAGGTATATTGGGCCCTTCCGTATCCTTGAGAGGGTCGGAAGTGTAGCATATAAATTGGAGCTGCAGCAGACCTATCGCGTATTCACGATGTATTTCATGTCTTAGTACTTAGGAGATATCAGCCAGATCCCTCACACATTTTAGAGGCTCCGCCAGTTGAGTTTCGAGAGGACTTGAGCTTACCTGTCCAGCCCGTGACTATTTTGGATCGACAGGTCAGAAAGCTATGGACCAAAGAGATTCCTTTTGTTAGAGTTTTGTGGAGGAGCGACCAGGTCGAGGAACAGACCTGGGAGCCTGAGGAAGCCATGAGAAGACAGCACCCTCAACTTTTCTCTGTATAGTTTCTTTTAGTCTCGAGGACGAGACTTGTTTTTAGGGGGTTAGAAAATGTAATACCTAGCAGAAAAAAAAGGGGATATTTAAAATTAGGGCTTAAAGCCCTAATTACCTTCCATTCTCTCTCTCTCTCTTTGCCCCTCTCTTCTCTCTCCCTCTCCCTCTCTCCTTTTCTTCTCTCTTCTCCCGATCCCCCGCCGCCGCGCCTCTCTTTCTCCCGCTGCCGTCCTCCGCCGAGCGCGATCGCTGCACCACAGCGAGCGCTGCACCACAGCGAGCGCTGCACCACAGCGAGCCAGCGCACGCGATAGCAGCAGCGAGCGCGACAGCACGCGAGAGCCCAGCGCGAGCCAGCACGTCCTAGCACGAGCACAGCACGCTCCAGCGCACGATCCACTGCTCGAGCGCGCCCCAGCACGAGCGCGAGCGCTCCAGCGCGCGACCCATTGCGCGAGCGCTCGATCCAGCTCGCGAGCGCGAGCTCTAGCCACTGCGGCCCAGTCCAGCACACGGCCCAGTCCGGCCGGCGGCCCACCAGACCCATCAGGCCCGCGGCCCACCAGGCCCGCCAGCCTATCAGCCCACTAGCCCACGGCCCGCGACGGCCCGTGACAGTCCGTGAGCCTTTGCGAAGGTAAATGACTCTAAGTTTCGATTTTTCACACTTGGGTTTCGAATCTCTTTAGTAATTGGACTTAAATTGTTGACAATTGTTTCAAATTTGGAAATATTCAGCTTTTTGACCAAATCAACAGGCAAACGAAAGCTAGATCCGAGATCCGAGAAACCTTAGGTGAGAGAAACGAAATCTCTTCAACCTTTGAATAAATTTTGTCAAATTAGGTAGCATTAGTTGATTTTATATTCGAATTAAGATTTATTTTGATTTTGGTTATTTTCTTATAAATAGAATTAAATTGATGACAGTGAAGTTTATAAATCGGGAAATTTAGGGTTTGTACGAATTTAAGAAAAACGATAAACCCTGAAATAGTCGGAAATTGATGAAAATCGTGATGATTGATTAGGTTGGCTATTTTGGGGATTCGATTGAGGGGAACATTGCGTTCGTATTGTGGTTTTATTGGGGAGTGCGCTATCCTCCCCAAAACAGTGAGTGAGATTTATTTCAATATTTTTGTTTAATATGTAAATCCTGTTTTACAACATTTTGGTAATGAGCATGATTTGTCGTATACTTGAAATGTTTTGACTGGTTTTAAAATTGATTTTTGTGAACCGATGGAGTGTCCAAAAACAGTGTTGAAATATAGAAATCATGCATCCACGTGTTGAAATGTATAATGTGCCATTTTATGCTATATGTTGCATTGGTTTATGAACCTGATTTCGGCACATTTTGATATGATATTGGTTTTGGCCTTGAGGGCTTTGGATTGTATTGTTCCGTAGCTACGAAGGACACCGTGAGAGACGCTTTGGTGGCGTCTGGATATGCCTAGGCCTGGGGTATCCCACGAGTTGTCGTGATTTGATTATCGACACGGTACTAGCCAGGTTGAACCCGAAAGGGGGAGGATTTGGATTTGGATTTGGATTGGATATCCTCTCCAATTCTAGCACCTGGACGAGGTTCGTCGCCAATGCCGGGGTAGAGAGCACTTTAAAGAAATTTGCATATAACACCCCCGGTGCGCCTGTCATAGGTCGCGGTAGATCTCTGCCGGGACATTTTTGGCTGTCAGCTCTATGATTTTAAATGATGGTACTTTGGATGCATATTTGACTTGAAAATGCGTGGAGTGATATATTGTTGAAATGAAAAGCATGATGATTTGAAATATGATTTATATACTTATGTTTTGACACTCCAGTTTCACACTCCATATTTGATGACTGCATTGACCCACTCACTCACTGGGTATTCTTTCCCGAGTACTCACCCCTCATTTCCCTTTTGTTTCAGAGATAGTATTTGACAAGGAGTGTCGCTTTTAGGACGCTCAGTATTTTTGGGAGATCAGGCCTGGATTTGAGGAGTCATTATGTATTTCCGCTGCAAAATTTGTATGGATGATGTATATGTATTTTGAGGTCTATAGACGACCATTTTTATAATTCTGGGATGACTGTATAAATATGGACATTTAAATTGTGGAACTCTCATGTCACTGCATGATATTGCATTGAGGTATTTCTTTTTTCGTTGCGTCTGTATTTGAGAATGTGTCATGTCTTAGAAGTGTCCTTTAGGGTCGCTCGGTGGCTCCTCTAAATCACAGGAGGGGAGACTGGTGGCTGTCCATGCCTTTGATGGGGGTATGGCAGTAGAGGTCTGTGGTTAGAACTGTGGAAAATTGTTTGTTAGTCTTGCGTTGCCTTGGATTGTGCAGTATGGATGATCTGGTTTATTGTTGAGGATAATTTATGCATTTTGAGGCCGGGATGGCCCTTTTTGGACAGGTAACAGGTTTATTTTAATATGGGAGACCTCCGATATATGGGGAGATTTTGCTCGATTTTCTGTAAAAATACAGCCGGCATCCAGGGTAACGGGCGGCTGCTCACGCTCCAGGTTTGGGGCGTGACAGTGATCCTTCATGGTTGAATTAATACATATATAATAGCAGTAAAGACAATATATTTTCATTCAATAATTCGATGTCAGTGTACCCTTCTGCCTTGGCTTTTCACAAGCCAGAAAATCATGATAAGGATCATTGCTTTTGATTAGCATTTAGGACCATGAAGGAGTTTCACAGACCAAATGACTAAACTTTGGCCCTTCATCAGACATTTGATGCGAGATGTAGATAAACTCGTTTGGTACTGCCCTTCAGACTCAGAAACAATTTCATAGCCTTATGTACTGTAAATCATCTTTAAAAACAAATCAAAAGAACATTGCTTTGCTTGGTGGCACAAGGGATGAAAAACAGTAAAGAAATGTCAAAATCTTAATTGCATTCTTGCAAGTCTGACAGCTATGTCTGTGTTACACAGTCGATCAACTTCATCTCATCAAACCTCTCTGTTATTTTATCTTTAATTTTCTTAGTTGACGCCTACAGGTTTTGGATAAATTTAAAAATTTATTTTATGGGAACAAAGTATAAAACACAACAACAGGAATTGAGAGGTTACACAAAACCAAAATTAGTGAAGGGTATTTAAGAGAAGTAATTAAAATTCTTGTGTAAACTGTATTGCTTCCAAAAGTTAAAAGGGCCAAAGAATCCCTCTAGGTTTCCCTTTTTTCTTTTTGTACATATAGACACACACACACACATACATATATTACATAATACTCACACAAATTTTAATATAATCAATAAGAGATGTGATATTTTTAAAACAATATATATATATATATATATATATATATATATATGTATGTATGTATATGTGCATGTATGATATTTTACACTTTTCTGCCCTCACCATCGATGATGTTGCTGTCTTTTGGGTGACACATATCCACTCCACGGCTACAAGATACAGACATTGTGCCTTTGTGAAGATTCTTCCCCCACAATAACTAGATTTTGGTTGTCAAAAAACCCCAAAAAAATTATAAATCAAACTGCCACATTTTCGAAAGGCATATCACTTGGAAGTGAAACTTCTTTTTTGTGAGGGTATGATCTTATCAAATTATTTCAAGATTTTAATTTAGATAGTTAGATAAATAATTCAAATCATCGTCTAGTTAGTGTAATAGTTGACCACTAATATCTCTTAAACAACATTTTGATAAAGATAGAATCGAAAGAGTTTTATTTTTTAAAAATTTAATTTATTTTGAATCGAATTTAGTGACATACAACGTGATTATCAGTGATTTATAAAAAAAAAACACAAAATCTATATTTATACTAAACAATAATAATAATGTCACATTTTCCCCTCTTCCAATTCCATACCTACATGAATCAAAGTAATAATTCAGGGGGGAATAAGAACATATGCTTTGAGGATAAAGAGAGGATTCAGTGGACAAGGGAAGAGAAAAAAGAACTGCGTGGGGACAATGAGAGGGAGAATGATATTCAAAGTAAAAGAAGAGTGGACAAGCTCTAGTGAATGTGACTTGGATCTCCACTAGTGACATATATACTCATATGCAACCCCACAAACACAAAACCAAAGTCGATCTCATAATATGTCATGTGAGTTTATCTGCCTTGCATCTGTCCCAAGTCCCACCTAACAACACAGCCCCTCTTGAATTATAAGTATAGTGTTGCTATGCTAGGGCATCAAATAAACTCTCTGTCTTTCTCTCTTTTTCTCCAATTGTGGGTCTAGGCGGCTCAGGGGGGATTGTTCAAGCGAATTTATTAGCAGTAGTTGCTATTATTTCCCACTAAAAGGGGTGCAAGAAACACTGCCATTTTGTCAATTCAGAGAGAAAGATTGGTTGTAGACAAGACATGGGTCTACATTCCGGCCAAATACAGGAAATTTTTTTAAACATCAATTTTGGTTTAACCAAACGCAGTGCTGATTTCCATAAACTCTTGGTGGGTTCAAATGTAGGCCATTCCTTTGAACCTTTTCTTCTGCCATTTCCAACTTCGCCGATTTTGGTGACTGCATAACCAACACCTTTGCTTCAATTTCAATGCAGCCTAGCTATAATTCCTCCAGACCTAAACTAATTTTTTTTTTTTTTGCCTGTTTGGATCACTTATGGGCTAAAGGTGCTATTTAACCTTCCAATTTTTTGGGTGCCTTCTGCTCTTGAAGTTGAATCAAAGAATACCTATAAAATTAATTGAATCATAATTAATGTTTTTAATTTTATTTATAAATTTTTTAAATAAAAGTATAAAATATTTCAAAATGTAAAAAAATTTCAAATAAATAGATATGTATTGTCCTTATGCATAAATTTTTAGCATTAAAATTATTCGTACATAACAAAACGCTATTCTAATGTCTAATCTTTTTGTACTCCGTTGTCTTTCAAATTAAGTGGCCTATACACATTGAGGAGGGATGATAATTGATCTTTTATAAGTGGTTTAGCACATCTACTCTTATCCAGTTTGATGTTGACCGGTTTTACTTCCTAATCCAACCTTTTTTTGGTTACATAAGAATTTGAATTCGGGATTACCAAGTTGAAGAAGGGGTTGTGACCACTAAACTGTCCTCTTGGAGACCTTCCTAACCCAACCATAAGTTTGCCTATGTTCACATGAGAATTTTAAAACCTAAGCCCATTATCTCTCTCTCTCTTATGTTGTTTTGTCCAAATCTAGTTTCATTTCATTCTGCTTTCCCTTGTTGGTGGTGGTATGCCCTCTGTTATCCTCTCTCTTTTGTTGTTTCTAACTAAATCCAAGTTTGATACTTGATTTTTGCATTGATATTAGTCTTTTGTTGTGTGGTATGCTAGATTAGTGTTTGTAGGCTGTGTTCTTTGTCTTTGTTTCTCCTTGATTTGGTGATTTTTCTCTCTCCCTTCCTTCTCATTCTTGCCAGTTTTGGCACGCTTCTTCGGTTTGAAAACTACAAAAAACATAATTTTCCTGACCTTTTTTTTATCAGTTCTCGACATGTTATAACTGTTGCCATAGGATGAGGCGACGAAAACAAAAAAAAAAACAAACGTTAGGAAAAAATTATAACTGTTGCTATAGGATGAGGAAAAAATGCTCTCATCATCTTGACACTTTACCCCTTCCTTCTCAAATAAAATATAAATCATTAATCTTTTCATCATTATATCTATAATTAAAAGTTAAATTTCAATTCCTACTGCAAAATAAATAATAAATTCTTAAAAATAAAAAAATTGCTAATATATAGACATTATTGGTATGGCCGGAGACTTCTACTGTGAACCATGCTAAGAAAATATACCAAAATCTATGGTGAAAATCAAAAACAAAAGATAGAAGAAATATAAAGCAATTAGAAAACATGTTCACGATATTACATATATATATATATATATATATATGTATGTATATTAATCAAAAGAGAAAAATCAATATATATAAAGAATGAGCATTATAATTTTTTTTTTTCATTTCATGCCATTAAGGATACAAGATGTGGCTTGCTATTAATTTTCAAAATTTTCTCATTGCAAGCCGACTAAAAAACATGCACAAACAAACAATATGTTCAGACTTGTTTAAAATAATGGAATATCATATTAGCTCATAGAAGAACATAATTATGAAGGCACATAAGGTGTCAAGACTTGATTGCTAGGATGTCATCTCGTTTATAGCTCAAGCAACATTCATGGACATAGACCATTTCATAATCACATTTGTCAATTTCTTTGTGTTTTTGGCCCTGTATATAGAGGCATAACATAGACATTTGTCATTAAATTTAACCCCTAACAGCATATTTGCAAAAGAAGCAAAAAATATAGAAAACTCATACTCATTCAACATATTTTCTAAGTATCAATAAATATAACATTAAACAAAATCGTACTCTTTGCACTAATGCCAACCCTAATCTTAAACATTTGATATTATCACAAAGCTAGCAGCACATAGTATCGATATCGCAAAGCATGAACATCACATATATATATATGTTATGTTACATTTGTTAAGATCAAGGATAAGTATTCTTAAAGAAAGATCCTATTAACTTTAGAATTCAAAATTACATGCATTATTTACAAATATGAACATCATTAATTTTACCCAAATTTTTCGCTAACATAAATTAATTTTGTCATAATTTTATCCTAATGTAAATTAATTCTATCCTAATTATACCCTCATTTCACCCTAAATTTATCATAATATAAGTCAGTTTAATCATAATTTAATTTAATTTGTCCTAATTTTGTTCTAATTTTATCATAATTTGCCTTAATCTTTCCCTAATCTTGCCCTAATTATGTACTTGTACCAAAAAAATAATTACTAATACACTAACTATATTATCAATGTAATCGAATTTGCAAAAGATGGAGAAACTCACATTCGGAATCAATGCAGGTGGCAGTGAGGAGAGAAAGCAGTGAGAACAACAAATGCACGCGGTAAGGAGAAAGAGAGAGAGAGAGAGAGAGAGAGAGAGAACCTTCGATAGAGAACGACCTTCGGCAGCTTTCTTCGACGATGGGGCAGCAATGGCGGCACCTATCTTTGATGTTGTTGGCAAATGAAGAAGACAAAAGAGAGTAGAAAAAATAAAGGAGAGAAGGTCTAATCGTGTGGATTTTAAAAGAACTTCTGGACGTTTTCCCCCGACAATATCGACAAAAGGTGAGCATGCTAATGTTTATAAAAAATATTGGGATATTCCTCTCTCTCTCTCTCTCTAAAATATCTCTCTTTAGTCCCTCTCTCTCTCTCTCTCTACCATTTTTCGACATTTTTAAGCAAAAATGTCAGCATGCATCTCTCTCTCTAAAATGTCTCTTTCTCTTTAATATCTCTTTTAGTCTATCTCTCCTCTCTACTCTTTTCTGACATTTGGACTAAACGTAGGCAGTGTCAAAAGTTTGTGCTGACATTTATTATAGGAAATGCCAACTAAACTGAAAGCTTTTATCAATGTTATGTGCTAAAACGTCTGCAGAAATTCCCCACTCATTTCTGCATGCAAACAACATTTTTCGATGTTTTGACACTTTAACATTGCCCAAAAGTGTTTTTGCTTACGCTTCTTTATCAAAATGCCATGGAAAGGAAAATAGTGGCAACACAAGATAGAAATGCCGAGAAAAAAATGTCGGAAAAAGCTATGTTTCTTGTAGTGGATTGTCGTTTCTGTTAAATATAGTTTGTAATATGTAATGAGCATTTGTCCCACATTGAAAAGTTGAAGAGAATGTGATGGGTATATAACCCATCAAATTTCAAACCATTTGAATTTGGTTAAAATGGTGTGTTGGAGGGAAAATAAATTTTCAATAAATAAATAATTAAATAAATAATTATTTATTTATTTATTTATTTAATGGTCAAAGATAGGGCACTTGGGCATTAATGGTCAAATAAATAATTAATTATTCGAAATTTGACTACTTGGGAATTAAGGAAGTTAATACCCCATTTGATGTTTCTAACAAACTGATAGAAAATTCATGAAGGTCCATAAGTCAATTAGACTATGCTAGTGCAATTGGTAGTTTGATGTATGCTATGCATTGCACTAGGCCTGATATTGCTTTTGCAGTATGTAAACTTTCAAGACTTACACATAATCCCAGTGCAGATCATTGGAGAGCTATTGGAAGGGTTCTTGGCTATCTTAAAAGAACCAAAATTTTTGGATTATTTTATAACAAATTCCCTTCGGTACTAGAAGGTTACACTGATGCTAGTTGGATAACTAGTGTTAGCGATAACAAATCGACGTTTGGTTGGATATTTAAACTTGGTGGATGAGCAATTTCTTGGGCCTCTAAGAAACAGACGTGTATTACTCATTCGACTATGGAGTCAGAATTTGTTGCATTAGCAGCAGCCGGTAAAGAGGCAGAATGGCTAAGAAACTTATTAATAGAAATAGAGTTGTGGCCACAACCAATGCCAGCAGTCTCTTTACACTGTGACAGCGAAGCAACTATGTCTAGGACATTCAACAAAATTTACAATGGGAAATCTAGACATATTGCTTTAAGACATGAATATGTTAGACAATTGATTTCTGATGGTATCATCACAGTTGTCTATGTGAGATCTAATAGTAATCTTGCTGACCCACTGACCAAAAGACTTTCGAGAGATAGAATCAAAATTACTACAAATGAAATGGGTTTAAAGCAATTCTAATTTATCACCGGTAACAGGAACCTTACCTTTCTTATTGTTGCAATTTTAAAGGTTTAAAAGGTAGCAACAAGTTACTCTGGTGATAGATAGCAAGCATTGGAACATTAATGCTTAAGAAAAGGAGGGTGAATAATAATTATTCTTAATGGAGTTTTGTTCGGTTCAAGAGCAAGGAAAATCCAAATCTGAGATTTTCAAACTTCACCTATATAATCACGAGAAGTGGTGCCGCTTCTAATAAAGTTTGGGAATAAAACTTTATAAGTGTTTATGAATTCAGGAGGTAGCACACGGCCATATTATAAATTCAAAGGACATATTCATTATGACATTTGAATTAAAGGATTTCTCATTATTGCAATCCTTCATGTTCTATAAATATTCCCTCTCACCATTATGGAATGCTCTCTCTTTTCTTTTTAGATTTTCTGTCATTGACAATTTTCGTGCACTGAAGCAAAATGGCTCTATTTCGTTTTTGGGAGAAATTTGAGATTTTGCTGTCTCAAATTTCTGTTTTCGATTTGCATATCCTGGAAGGAGTTTGCCATCAATCCAGCCAGTAATATAGTGGGGGCATAATTTCCTTAAGGATAGTGATTGTTTCACGTGCAAGTCTTTTCATTTTGTTTATCTCAAAGTCATTTTTCAACATTTTTTTTTCTAACAGTTTCCATGTCATTAGACCTTGGTATTGATATCTTTTGATGCATATAATGTTCTTAGAGTCGAAACCCTGGAGTGTTGTTGGTTCAGAGATCCTGAGCTTTTGAGTTTAATATTTTGACAATCATTATCATAGTCACAATGACCTTATTGTGACTCAATGAGCCTTACACGAAGACTTCAAATTCGTATTGCAACAATGAAATTTTCATTGCTGTTATGATGGCCACATAATATACCTTACCTTCTTATTGTAATTACTACAAAGATATATTGTAGTTATGATAGGAAACATAGTACACCCCTTATCGTGGTCACATTGAACCTCTTGTGGATTCTACCTATCTTGTTGTGATTACAATGGAACTCTCATAATCACAAACACATTCTAAAATCAAATGTTCTTGTTTATGACCCCTTTGACATAGTTGACCCATTTTGCCAAGTTTGAATCAAGTTGACCTGCTTGATCCAGATTGACCCGATTCAGCCTATTTAGCTTTGTTGCACCCATATGGCCCAATTTATACATATCCTAATTGAGTTGATTGGTATTTGAGGTTACTGATTGTATATTCAATGTGATGATGGTATATTACTCTTTACTGTGAACTCTTGTGGTTATGCCTTTTTCTTATCAGGTATAAGGGATGAGTGATGCATATAACCTACCTAGACCTAGACCTTCATATAATCTGATTTACTCTCTCTCTTGTTACGATATTTTGACATTATATTATAATATCCCTATTTAATTGGGGATAGGAAATGTGATGTTATTTGTTATGCAAATGATGCATATCTAATATCAGTTGCATTAATTTGTATTTTATTTAAAAGCTCTTTGGCTGAATTTAGGGTGAGCCAGTTAGGTCCACATGATCTATAGTTATTCATGAACAAAAAAAAAAAATGATCTATAGTTATTGTACCTTGATAATGTTAGGTTCATGGTGTTAGACTTATAGGTTTATGTCTGTTCTGAAATTTATTTATCTTGTTATTCATATTTAATAAATTCTAGGTTTTGGAATAATGCAAGGTTTTGAAATAATATTTTTGGGTTTTGGGAAAAACAAAAACATGATAGGCTCATTTATATTTTTAAATCTTTATATTGTGATCATGTCGTATATGAATGGCGGTTGCTTTTTGATTTTTGGGGTTGTCCATTAGGGTTGCACTGAAACGTCATCCTTTCTGGATATATGTAGCACGACGTGTAGAATTTGGACATGAGATGTGATTCAATGGCTTTATTTATTTTTTTTTTCCATTTTAATGTGTGAGAGAATGAGAAGATATGTATACTAACTCAACAATTTTATTGATATGGCATGGTGATTAATTATTGTATTTACTGAAATGATACTTGTTGGTTAGTATGCTCATTGAGGGGTATTATTGAGATCGAAGATAATGGGTTAACTCCCATTATCTCCAAAACTTTCACAATAACTCTCCAATTAACCATTCAATAGGCAACCCCCTTTTCATGCTCAAAAATGTGCCCTATGTAAGAGACTCTTCTTCTTCTATGGAGAGAGAGGGATTAGGGTTCTTGAGACTATACACACATCTCTAGAGAGAAACTTTGAGAAATGAGAAATTTTCACATAGGAAAATTTCTTTGGTCGTTGGAGACACTGGACTAAAGGATTGAGGCGTTATGGCACTGCGACGGTGGTTTGATCTCATGATTACCATCCCGACCGATCAATCCATTCGAGAGATTTTACGACACGATTGGATTTAGAAGGTTGACCCCATTGAAGTATTTACTCCAAAAATTTTGACCTATTTACTATGCTTCCACATACGCATGTTGTGTTAATTAAATCTAACATTGGTATCAGAGCGAGATCGGATTTAATTAAATCCAACATTTCGACTAAAAATAAAATCTTTATATTCATGCACTCACGAGAAAATTGTTTAAATTCATATATTCTTGTCACAAGGAAAATTCTGATTTAAGAATTCAGAATGGTAAAAAAAGTTTAGTTTAGTCATATAATTATATTTATCTAAAATTTTCATGTTAATCGAAACCAAATTTAATATTATAGGGTAAAGTCCATATTTAATAAATAAATGTTAAATTTATTATGTTAGGAAAAGTGAATAAATTGAAATGACAAATTTTCTTTTGATTTTACCTAACTTTTTTTTTTAAAAAAAAAACTATAATTACTACCGGTTAATGACCGTTAAATAACGGTCAATGAATGTCGAGTATTATAATTTTTTTCATATTAATTTTCTTTTGATTCTGAACATTACCTTCTCTATATTTCACTAGAATATGATTTGAACTCCGAAGTTGAACTTATCCAATTCGATCTTGTCTCGTCAAATGGCATTATAAATATGTGAGCGCCCAGTGCTTATTCTTGCTTATTCTCAAGAAGAAGAAGAAGAAGAAGAAGAAGAAGAAGAAGAAGAAGAAGAAGAAGAAGAAGAAGAAGAAGAAGAAGAAGAATTGGAAAATTATAGTTTATTCGGAAGGGTTAATCATCGTAAGTTTCTCTCTCTCTCATTTAGATTTATTTACTCATATATGTTGGTTGATTATTAATTATGATCACTCTGTACTGGCAGTTATGGAGTAACACTACAAAAAAACCAGCTTTTAGCCACAAATTTAGCGACAAAAATTTAATAAAAATTCGTTGCTAAAACGTTAGAGACGAAATTAGAAATTCGTCGCTATTTCTAATTTTTCGTCGCTAAATTCGTCGCAAATTTAGCGACGAATTCCAAAATTCGTCACAAAATTAATTAATTAATTAATAAATATATATTAATATTTTATTTTATTTAATTATTTTTCAAATTTAGCAACGACGCTAATTTTGCGACGACTTTCGGAATTCGTCGCAAAATTAATTAATTTTTTAATAAATATATATTAATATTTTATTTTATTTTATTATTTTTCAAATTTTGCGACGAATTCCGGAATTCGTCGCAAAATTAATTAATTATTTAATAAATATATATTAATATTTTATTTTATTTAATTATTTTTCAAATTTAGCGACGGATATAAATTCGTCGTTAAATCCGTCGCTAAATTAGCAATGAAAAAAAAAATGCACTCCCGCCTGAACCCCACCCGCCCGCCCACCCGAGCCAGTATCCGCCCGCATGTTCGCCCGAGCCGGCGCCCACAAGCCCTCCCTCACTTAATTCTTGAAAATGTCTACATTTTGCTCCCACCATGGTTCGAACCCTTGCACTTCCGTAAACGTTTAAGACCCTGTAACCATGCTAAATGTTAGTATCTGTTATAAGTTTTTTTTTTTTACTTATTATTTTTATTCACAAATTTCTAATAATAATAAAACAAAATAAAATAACAATTTATTATAAAATAATAAAATATTAGTTTAAAATAAAATAATAAAAGATATAAAAAAATAATAATACTATTTTTAAAAAAGATAAAATAAAAATAAAATATAAGATATTAATTAAAAATAATAAATGTGAATTATATTAAAATAAAAAATAAAAAATATATATTAATATTTTATTTTTTTTATTTTTTTTCAAATTTTGCGACGAATTTGAAAATTCGTTGCAAAATTAGCGACGAATTTAGAATTTGTTGCAAAATTAGCGACGAATTTAGAATTCGTCGCAAAATTAATTAATTATTTAATAAATATATATAAATAATTTTTTTTTTCAAATTTTGCGACGAATTCGAAAATTCGTTGCAAAATTAGCGACGAATTTAGAATTCGTCGCAAAATTAATTAATTATTTAATTAATATATATTAATATTTTTTTTTTTTATTTTTTTTTCAAATTTTGCGACGAATTTCTAAATTTGTCACAAAATTAGCGACGAATTTCTAAATTCGTCACAAAATTAATTAATTATTTAATAAATATATATAAATAATTTTTTTTTTCAAATTTTGCGAAGAATTAGAAAATTCGTTGCAAAATTAGCGACGAATTTAAAATTCGTCGCAAAATTAATTAATAATTTAATTAATATATATTAATATTTTATTTTTTTTTATTTTTTTTTTCAAATTTTGCGACGAATTCGAAAATTCGTTGCAAAATTAGCGACGAATTTTGAATTCGTCGCAAAATTAATTAATTATTTAATAAATATATATAAATAATTTTTTTTTTCAAATTTTGCGACGAATTCGAAAATTCATTGCAAAATTAGCGACGAATGTAGAATTCGTCGCAAAATTAATTAATTATTTAATTAATATATCTTAATTTTTTATTTTTTTTATTTTTTTTCAAATTTTGCGACGAATTCCGAAATTTGTCGCAAAATTAGCGACGAATTTCTAAATTCGTCGCAAAATTAATTAATTATTTAATAAATATATATAAATATTTTTTTTTTCAAATTTTGCGACGAATTAGAAAATTCGTTGCAAAATTAGTGACGAATTTAAAATTCGTCGCAAAATTAATTAATTATTTAATTAATATATATTAATATTTTATTTTTTTTTTCAAATTTTGCGACAAATTCGAAAATTCGTTGCAAAATTAGCGACGAATTTAGAATTCGTCGCAAAATTAATTAATTATTTAATAAATATATATTAATATTTTATTTTTTTTTTATTTTTTTTTCAAATTTTGTGACGAATTCCGAAATTTGTCTCAAAATTAGCGACGAATTTCTAAATTCGTCGCAAAATTAATTAATTATTTAATAAATATATATAAATAATTTTTTTTTCAAATTTTGCGACGAATTCATAAATTCGTCGCAAAATTAGCGACGAATTTCCGGTCCTCGCTAAATTAGCTACAACTTTTTTTTCGTTGGAAATTTCGTTGCAAATAGCGACAAAAAAAGTTTTCGTCGTAAAATTCGTCGCAAAATTGAAACGAAAAAAATTTGTCGCTAAAGTTCGTCGCAAAAAACGTGTTTTTTTGTAGTGTAAGAACTCTAACAGATTTCGTCAGAGGATGATCAGGTGAGATTTCTTCTACACTTATATAAAATTGTCTCTATATATTTTGGGTTTGAATTGGATGAAACCTCTTCATGGATCTAAACTGAGGTGCAACAAAATTAGGTCAATGAGAAGCTGGAGAGGCTTCATGAAGAGCCAGTCAGCTTACCAGACGTGTACTCTGGACTCTGGACTCTCCTCAGGGGCAAGGAGGATGGTGAAGGATTGTCACAAGAGGGCTCCGAGCTCTCAAAGATAATCAAAGGCAGAGTCTGTCCAATTCATGGATGTGGGTGGCATAGGTTTACTTGTGGTACAAATTTCTAGGATTTATTGCTGTTTTAAAATAGTTAAAAATTGCGGAACACACTTTTCTAGAGAATTGTTAAAAACCGTGTCAATACAAATTGCGCATCTACCATTATTGCCCAGTTATTAAAACCTCTGCCACAGATACTTTTAAGTAATACTGTCTTCTAATTTTATCCATATAAATATAATATATATCATTTATATAAAATAAAATAATTTTATTACTCTACTATTAGTTTATAAAATAAAAAATAATTAATATTATATCATTCTTTAATAAAATAGTTTCTCTTTTAATTTTGATTATATTTTATGAATATTTATACAAATAAAAATTATCTAAAATGTATATATATTCAGTTTGATTGAAATAAAATTTATTAAATTTGATATTTATCTAAATAAATCACACTAAAATTTAATTTTACCCAAAATAGAAATCATAAACTAAATAAGCCACCCTGAACCCCTATGAATCAATTATGTGTATTTTTCTTATCAAGAATTGATCGCAACTTTTAGAAAAGAAAATTTGAAATAAAACTCAACTAAATTTTGCTAAAATCTTCAATACACAAAGCTAATAATATAATAATAATTTGAACTTTTTATGAGAAATTTTGACTTTTAATTAAAAAATTCTATATTTTTATTTTTTATTTTAATTAAAATATTTTACAAATATTTATTAAAAATTTTCTAATAAATCAGAATAAATACGTGGCCTGATATTATACAACTTAAATAATCATCCTAATTAAATAAATCATATGAAATACATAGCCGTTAAACTATATTTATTTATTTATGTAAAGTAACTTCTTTTGAACTTTTCTTTTGGTCCTGGATTTAATTGAATTATATAATATTTTTACTATCAAAATTATTAATATAATAATTATTCAATTTTTATACAAATTTCGATTTGTACTTACAAACAGAACTCTATATTTATCAAAAATTTTATTTTAATTAAAAAATATTATAAATAAAATAAAATTATAAAAAATTAAGTAAATTAAAAAAAACCGTAATAATGGGGTCTGTTGACTTTTCTTCTTCTCATATTCAGCAAAGAACACCTAAAAAAACCTTTCATAAGAAGAGGAAGAACTTAACTCCGAAGAAAACATCAGCCTCTCTCTCTCTCTCTCTCTCTCTCTCTCTCTCTCTCTCTCTCTCTCTCTCTCTCTCTCTCTCTCTCTCTCCTTCCCCGCCCCGCCCCCCCCCCGGCCAAAAAAAAACTCCAAACCATACATAAGAGAAGCTCAACTGCAACAATACGAAGATGGTAATGTGGTGGGACCTACTTGGCCACGCTTGTAGTACATCAATGATTCAGATAGCTCCATCTCAACAACCTTTGAATCAGCTAATCGACTCTCTCTCTCTCTTTCATAATAATAATAGTAAATTTTTTTATTTGAAAAAAAAATAATCCTATAATGTGGTAGTAATATTTTTCAGAATTCTTTTACAAATTAAACTAATCATACCAAAATAAAATTTAGGACTTTTGACCCATACCAAACCTAGCTACATTTTTGCAATAAGTTTGATTTTATTAATCGATCAATATTTTAATTAATTTTGATTAATTAAATTTGAACTAACTTATTAGATCCATTAAGAAATGAATACTCTCAACACCTATCTTTTCAATTGTTAAAACTAGAATCTCAAAATTTAATTAAGAAAAGTTAATACCTTTTTTCCACCGATGATATTTGAAATTAGTTCTAATTAATTCGATATGAGCGTTTGTGAGAATCCTATTTAAGAGATGATTCTTTTAATATATATTTTTTTTATTTTTAAGTTTTGATTCTAAAATATGATTAAAATAATTTAATATCTTATTTTATTAAACCAATTGTCCGTAAATAAAAATCGAGTGGTCTTGAAATGACCCCAACAACGGACATTTGGATTGGTTTGATTTTGACGTGAAATAGGCTGGTTCCCCAGCATTAATAGTTAAAAATATTTGAATTAATAGTCAACAGTCTCTTATATAGAAAGAATTATATTATTTCTAACACACTTTACTTTATCTCGATAAATATATTATTTTCTAACACACTTGATTGGTTTATATATTCTTAAACTATAGTATATATCTTGATAAATCTAGGTATGTTTTTTAAAAATTGTTAAAAGATATCATATATTATTAAAAATATTCGGTTTGGTGAAAATATGTTATGCATCTTGATTTGATTTTATATATTTAAAATCATGTTATTAATATGGTATTAAAGATTTATACTATTTTTTTAACACACTTGATTTGTTTATAGATTCTTAAACTGTAGTATATATCTTGATAAATTCATGTATATTTTCTAAGAATTGTTAAAAGATATCATATTTTTAATAATTCAGCATTAATTGTTAAAAGAGGCACAATCTATCCTATCATGTTTAGAGAGTTCTTTGCTAGGTCCAAGGTGATCTACAACCATTGGCTTAAGGGAATCACCCTTTCGATTCTCATGACGGAGTCTAACTCATAAGCATTTATGTTGATAGAATGATTTTGATAAATGTCCCTAATTTTGTATTTATGATCTCTACGCTACCATTTGATATTTAGATATTTTGTCACGCTTAACTATCAAAACCAACTCTTTCTTTTTTCTCTTCGAGAGCCCTTGAGATACGAGAGCAAGGAGTTTATGGGCAACACCAACGTGTGTCTAATTTTATATGCTTCAGTAAAAGTACGACTGTGGCCGTATCCCTTCGTAAAGTGTAATCATACAAACATGAGTTTTGAATAAATGAACTTAAGGATTTTTGTTAAGAATGCATGAATTTTCTCGAGTGTACAAGAATTTAAAACCTTTTATTTATTTATTTTTAACTCAAGAGAATACATGCATGAACCCCAACATGCATTCGGAAGAAAGTTGTATACGTTCATGTATTCATTCAGGATCCAAAAAAACAAAAGCAAGTAAATGTATTTAAATTTATATACTCTGAAGAGAAGTTCATGTATTCATAAGAAAGGCATGCAAGTACATCTAGTCTTTTGGGTTGGAAAGAGAAAAAAAAAATATATATGGAGTTCATGTATTCTCAAGAAAAACACTTAAGTCCACATGCTACTTCAGGTCCTAAAGAAAAAGCAAGAGCGTCTAAATTCATGTACGGTTAAGATGGTTTTAAGTTTGTTGAAGTGGTATTTTTCTTTGTGATCCAATACAAAATTATAACGCTGTGATAGAAATTTATCTTTTGATAAAATAATATTTTTTAGTATTGTTAATGATATTTGGTTAAAGATAATTTTTTTAACTAATTTTTCATTAATTAATAATTCAATAGTTCTTTCATTTATTTATTTATTTATTTATTTTTAATTCTATCATGTCAAACTATAGTTTTCATAAAGTAACTATTAATCAAAGTTGAGTAATATATTGCACTATTTGTCCAAGTTCAACTTAGCTCAATTTGGCTAAGTCTATTTTGTGTACATGTAATAATTTTTTTAAAGACAAATTAAATCAAATAACAATCTGATTCAATAATGATGATTCAAAAACTATGCGAGTTGAAATGTATAATAATATTAAGAATATAGGAAAGGAGATTCTCGGCATATTTTGAGGTCAGACTCCAATAGGTAAGGAATCATGGTAGTGGAATTAGGAAATCCAAACTGTCATACGAACCAACGATACACAGTTGAAAAATATATGAGTGTAAAAAATGATATGAAAAATATTATTGATGAATAAAAAAATAAGATATATAACAATTATATAAGAAATTAGAAACTAAAGATGGAGAAAAAAAATCTATATAATTGTCAAACTAAGAGAGAGGAATGGAAAATATGTAAATGGTGTTAGAGGAATAGAAAAGATTTCAATGGTAGTAGGTGTATCGAGAGTAAAATTAATAGTATATTTGTAAGGAACGATGATATTAGAAAACATTGAAAAGATTATTTTGATAATTTTTTCTGTTCTTCCTGAATTTATTTTCTAAAATATTTGTTTCTAACGAATCCATCATGCATATCACTTTGGTTATATTGAGTGGCCAGAATCCTAAATTTTTGTTTAAGTATGGCAATTTCATCAAGATAGTTAATATTATAAGGTGCATTTAAAAGTTAGTGTGGTATTAATATTATAGTTTTACAAGATTACCGGCTCATAGTAATTCCGTCTGATAATACACGAAAACTTCTCGATACTATCATTTTACTGTTTTCGAAATGTTTCAACATGCTGAATAAATTAATATTTATATAAAAATCCTTATATTTTCTATATTTATATTTTTTATATTTAAAGAATTATTTATTTATTTAATTATATTTTTATTTTAATATTATTTTTTATAATTTATAATTACATATTTGATTATTTTAGATTTTTATTATAAATATGATTACTCTATTATTTTCACAAAATAATTAATATTTATATAAAAATGTTAATATTTTTTATATTTATATATTTGTTCTTGTTTACATTTTCTATATTCTGGCAAAGTGTTATTTCCTTTTTTTTTTATATCATTTTATATCCATTTTCATTTTTCATTTTCGTACAAGCTGAGTTATGTCAATAATAAGGAAATTAATTAATAACTTGGCCAAAGCTAAACATGCTCCGCCCAGTCTTCTAAGTTATTGTCCTGTTTTTATTTAAACAATTTTAGAATAAAACATTCACATTCCACACAAATGAAGAATGAATATTAAGTGGATCAAAAAATTTCAACTAAAGAGAATAAAAAATCAGACTTTAATCAAAATCACGTAAAGCCCTTATCTCCCAAGCAAAGCTATTTCATTTTTCCCCTTTCAGTAGGTATGTCAAATATTGAATATTCTTCTACAAAAAAGATCAAGTCCCAACTATTTCTATTTTGATCGTATTATTTTCCAGAAGCGTATAAAAAATATAAAGAAATAACTCAAAATATTTTTGAAACGAAAATAAAATTCAAAATATCTTTGACACCATCAACGTAATTAGTAATCCATTTAGAATCAGGGTAGACTATTATCACATCCGCGGATGTAGTTGAAGAAAGGACCTCAAAGTTTGAGAAATTAATCTAGTCACCTTAGTGGAGTGTAGCTTTCCCTCGATTATTTTTTTATACCTTATCTTGGATATCGCTCGATATCTAAGAGTTTGTCTCGATTAATCTGTATCGATCGCTGTAGTGGCTTCTTTTGAAAGACAGATCTCCCAACGGGGAACACTCCATACACATAAGAATTTGATACTTCCGATAGGAGTCGAATCTCAGTCATGTTTAACACTATTTAACCCAACATCCAGTTGACACAAAAGAACCTGATACTTTTGACGTGAGTTGAATCTCAATCATATTTAAAGATACTCAACATCATATCCAATTGAATCAACCCACCTCGATAGTTTCCTCAATCATTTAAGGAAGAAAAACTAGTTTTCATTTCTAGTTTTCATTTCACATGTAAGATGAGCCCCAATTTGGTTGTGATGTCCCAAAACTTCAGATTTTCCATATGAAGAGACATGATACTTTGAAAAAAATCAAATTGTAGCACTCAGGGCGGCTGAATGTGAAAGCATAGAAAGATGCTTATGCTCAGAGCTATAAATGCACTTTCTGAATTTGTATCCACCACACCCACCCGAGACCAAAGCAAACCACTTCCATGGCACTGCTCACAAAGCATGTTTCATGCCGACTTTGGTACCTTTTCATCATTAGCGGCATTTTTACCTCTGCTGCTGCTCCCACAGAGGAGGCAACAGCCCTATTGACATGGAAAGCTAGTCTCAGCAGCTATAGTCAATCTCTTCTTTCGTCATGGGTTGGAAGCAGCCCATGCAGCTGGAGTGGCATTTTTTGTATTAATGCTTCCTCTGCAGGTGTTTACAAAATAGACCTTGGGAGCATTGGCCTCTCTGGTACTCTAGACAAACTGAACTTCTTGTCTTTCCCTAGCCTTCTTAACCTTATCCTGCGTAACAACTCACTCTATGGATCAATTCCCTCAAAAATTGGCGGTCTTTCACAGATCACCTACCTTGATTTGTCATACAATCGCCTTTCAGGAGCTATTCCTTCTACAATTGGTCTACTCAAAAACCTTACTCTGGTGAGCTTTTCCAACAATGAAATTAATGGCACAATTCCCCCAGAGTTTGGAAATTTGATCTACCTACAATATGTTTTCTTGTACACTAATTTTATAACGGGAAGCATCCCAAAGGAAGTAGGAAGCCTTACTTCTGTCACTTTTCTTGACTTTAAAGATAATGATCTCACAGGGTCAGTCCCGGCTTCTATAGGAAACTGTAGTAAGCTGAGCATTCTTTACCTGCGTAATAATCTTCTTTCAGGATTCATCCCTGAGGAAATAGGAATGCTTAACTCTCTCTCTGATCTTGACTTGTCAAGTAATAATCTAGTAGGTTCAATCCCGGCATCTATTGGCAGCTTGACAGCCTTAAATTTTCTTTACCTTTATTCAAATGACCTTTCTGGATCCATTCCTCCAGAAATTGGGAACCTTACATCTCTAATTTATCTACAGCTTGTACGAAACAATCTCCAGGGATCAATTCCACAGGATATAGGGAACCTTATTTCGCTAGTTAATCTGAGGCTTGATATGAACAAATTTGAGGGGTTCATTCCTGTTTCTATAGGAAACTTGCGCAACTTGCAAAGCTTATTTCTTTCTTATAATCAACTATCTGGATCTATTCCACATGAAATATGGAAACTCGCTTCTCTAGTTAATATGGGGCTTAATGGAAACAAATTTGAGGGGTTAATTCCTGCTTCTATAGGAAACTTGGGCAACTTGACCCTTTTAAGTCTTTCTGAAAATCAACTATCTGGACCAGTCCCTCCACAAATAGAAAAGTTACAATCTCTTGAGATGCTAATACTGAATGCCAACCAGCTTAATGGCTCCCTTCCTCAATCAATATTTAATCTTACACAGCTCAGGTCTTTGGGGTTGAGTGGAAACCAGCTCAGTGGCCATTTACCAGAAAATATCTGCTTTAGTGGTGTGATTCAGAATTTCACCATTGATGATAACCACGTCCAAGGTGTTATTCCAAAAAGCTTAAGAAACTGCACTAGCTTAATCAGAGTGAGGCTTGAAAGAAATCAGCTAACAGGTAACATTTCAGAAGACTTGGGAATATACCCCAACTTGGATTATATTGATCTGAGTCATAACAAATTTTACGGCGAGATTTCTGGAAACTGGGGGCAATGCCACCGCTTGACAAGCCTCAAGATGTCCAACAACAATATCTCTGGAAAGATACGAGCCAATCTTGGCACCTCAATTCAGAGACTAGACCTCTCCTTCAACCATCTGGTTGGAGAAATCCCAAAAGAGGTGCGGAGTTTGAGTTCCTTGTTCAGTCTAGATCTGAGTAATAATAAACTCTCAGGAAATGTTCCTTTGGAGATTGGAACCTTGCGTGATCTACAAGTTCTCAACTTGGCAGCCAACAACATCAGGGGGTCACTTCCGAAGCAGCTAGAGGATTGCTCAAAGCTACTGCAATTGAATTTCAGTTCTAATCTTTTTACAGGAATCATTCCTGCAGAAATCAGAAGGTTGAAATCACTTCAGCAACTCGATCTAAGTCATAATATGCTGAACGGAACGATATTGCCAGAACTTGGGGATTTACAAAGCTTAGAAATATTGAACCTCTCCCACAATAACCTCTCCGGTTTCATTCCTGCTACATTCGGTGGTATGTCAGCCCTGATAACTGTGGTCATTTCCTATAATCAGTTGGAGGGTCCCCTTCCAAATAACAAGGCATTCCTCAATGCTCCTTATGAAGCCCTCAGGAATAATAAGGGCTTGTGTGGGAACGCGATGGGTTTGAAGCCGTGCACTTCTGACAACATCAAGAAAGCTAATGGCCAAAATAACAACAAAGTCATGATCGTTATTGTCATATCTGGTTGTTGTTTTCTTGGCTTCACTATACTTGTCGGTATCTGTGTATTTCTCCATTGCAGAAGAAGAATCAGAAGGAGCAAAAGAGCAGAACCACAATGTCAAGATCTGTTTGCAATATGGGGACATGATGGTATAGTTCTTTATGAGCATATCATTGAGGCAACAGAGGATTTCAAGTCTGAACATTGCATTGGTGTGGGAGGCTATGGAGCTGTTTACAAAGCCCAACTTCCAGATGGTAAGGTTGTTGCCGTGAAGAAACTGCATCCATCTCCTGATAATGAGACCAATATGATGGCATTTAGAAGAGAGATTCACGTGTTAATGGGCCTACGACATCGCAACATTGTCAAGCTTTATGGGTTTTGTTCGAATGCCAATCTTTCATTTTTAATTTACGAGTACATGGAAAGAGGAAGCCTGAGAAAGATATTGGAGGATGAGGAACAAGCAAAGAAGCTAGATTGGTGCAGCAGAGTTGAGCTTGTGAGAAGAGTGGCAGAAGCTCTATGTTACATGCACCATGACTGCTCACCACCCATAATCCACAGAGACATTTCGGGCAACAATATTCTGCTTGATTCGGCATATGTGGCTCATGTCTCGGATTTTGGCACTGCTAGGCTTTTGAAGCCTGATTCTTCCAATTGGACTACATTTGCAGGCACCATCGGTTATACAGCTCCAGGTACTCTTCATATGGCCATACATTGTACTAATTCAATGTTCGTTTATTATTAATATGATTCTTTTCTCTTTGGTGTAGAGCTTGCCTTCACAATGAAAGTAGATACTAAATGTGATGTCTACAGCTTTGGAGTGGTCATTCTAGAAGTGATAATGGGAATGCATCCAGGTGATATCATTGCATCCCTGGCGTCCTCTTCAAGTGCCCAAAATATGCTTTTAAAGAATGCAATAGACCAATGCATTGATCCACCTCCTGAAAATGTGGGGAATGAAGTTGCTTTGGTTGTAAAGATTGCATTTGCATGCTTGCACTCTACACCTCAATCAAGGCCAACAATGAGGGATGTTTCTCGATTGCTCTCAGCTGGATGCCCACCTTTTGCTCTACCATTTTCCATGATTACACTGGGAGAGCTCCGTGGAAATGGGGAATGATAACTGAAGCATTGTTATGTGCTCCTTGTTCTTCTAAATCTTATTTTGGCACTTTCACTTGGACTGAGTCCTGTTGTCTAATGCTCCATGTGTGTTTAAGTTGGAGTCTTGCCTCCTTGAAGTCTAGTTTATATTTTGAATTCCTATAGGATGTGCAAGTTTAATCAGGTGCTTATTTCATGGCCATCGATGAGCAAATTTGTGGGATTATATCTCAATTCATGCTTTTGGCCGACACCATACTCTTCTAGGGTTCCAGGATAACATTTTAACAACAAATAGTTGACATAGAACATCAGATATACAAATACCATAGGGAGTAAAATGGCATCTTCATTTGGCCAAATGGCAATAGTTTAAGCAAACATGTAAATTGGCCTGTTAAGAGCAAACGAGTAATAAAGATGAAAACAGAAATCGGCAAAGCACCATTGTTAAATATGGGTTCTTTTGATTAGATTTTTGTTGTAGGATGATGACAACACCATATCTAGCTCCAAACTAAGTTCACATTGAGCACTTAAAAGCATTATTACGGGGGCTTGTTCTTAGCCAAGGCAGTATGAGCTTCAATTATAATTTTGCAGCCAAATGACAACGTTAAAGATGGCAAAATCAAGAACTTCATCAAAACAGACACCACTGGGCAGCACATCTTAAGGTATTCAACAAACAAGTCGACCCACAGAAAACTCTTAACATGAAACATTACCTGACCCAATTTGTTCTTTGTCTTCAGTCCACCGAATGGAGCCTACAATGCAGGCCACGTGCACGGTTGGTTTTCTTTGTCCATTTTTCTTGCTTTGATTTTGTTGATGACGAGTGGGACCCAATGTCGTAAATGTCTATGCACATGGTCTCCTTTGTTCCTCTTGATTCTTGACCCTCGACTTGTCTAAACTCTCGACCTAAATATTGTAATTTAGATTATTGGATATACCATTTATTAACAATAATACGCCGACGAATGCTCTACCCTTTATATGTATAATGTGAATAATTCTTTTTTGATGGATTAAAATAAAAAGCTTAAAAATAATACTCACAAGAGTTTTTTTTTTTTTGGTTATAATGGGACTGTGATAATTGTGTCCATGACATCTCTGAGAAAATATTAGAATAAAAAATTTTAATCACTAGATCATCTCATTGAGAACAAACAAAATTTACTTGCCTTGATCATCAATACTTAAAATGATTTTATAACAATAAAAGTTTTATAAGAACAGCTTCAACGTTAAATTTAATTGACACTAGCAGAAATATGGTGATTTTTAAAAAAAATTAAAATATTGAGTTTTTGGGTATATTTCAAAAAATAGATGTAGAAAATCTGGTAATGATAAAAGACAATAACTTTTCTCAATACTTTTCTAACCGTCTATAAGATTGGGACATATTCCAACGGTGATCAAAACTATCATGATAGAACTATCCTAACTAGTATTTAGCTAACTGAATGTCTATCCGTTGGAAAATGTTATGTTGATGGTTTTATTAGATTTAGTAGATGGTTTTCGTCATGATAGCGTATTTATTTTGTAGTATTATTGTCTAATTTGACACATGAAATATTATTAAACTACAAATTGAGTACGTGATGTCGTGTATATGTACTATAGTTATAAGTCTTGATTTATTCATACTACAAATATTATTGTCTAAGGGTTTAGCACTTATTCATACTTCTCGCATCATTTATCAATCTCTTCACTTACCATACTTACTATAAGGCTAGCCCTATAGTTATAAGTCTGATTAAAAATTACTTATCAATCTCTTTATTATGTGAGGAGCACACCTAAAATTGTGTCATAATTTTATGCGTCTGCCCTTTTGCAAGCATAAATTAAAAATACAACTTTTGTTATGATTAACTACTTTTTAATTAGAAAAACTACCCACTAATATGCATTTTCCTTTCTCTCTCTCTTTTTCTTTCTTTTTTTTTTTTAAGAAAATATATGTCTGGTTCTTGAGCTATGGGGTCTTCACGTGTTTTAATCCAACTCCAAAATTCAACACTTAAGAATGTAAATTTTCACAGTGTAATGAAATTGTCTCTCTATCAGTAATATTGACACTGTAACACCAAAAAAAAAAAAAAAAAAAAAAGAGGAGGTGCTGCGTTTTGGAGTGAAACGCAGCATTCTCCACCACCCCAAATTGAATTAGGGCTTTAAGCCCTAATTCTCTCTCTCATCCCATTTCTCTCTCTCTCTCTCTCTCTCTTTCTCTTCTCCTCAGCCGCGGCCTCTCCCTCCCGCCACCACACCCGGATGCCGCTGCAACAACTCCACGTGAGCGCTGCCTCCTCGCGCGAGCGCGATCCTCCCCGAGCGAGCCCATCGCGCCACAGCGCGTGATCTCCCGTGAGCTCCGCCCCTGCACGATTTTCCTCGCGTGAGCGCTCTGCACGCCCCAGCACGAGCGCGAGCGCGCCCTAGCCTGCGCGCCCCTGCTTGAGCATAGTGCGCACAGCACGCGACCCATCTGCGCGAGCACGTGCGCCTCACAGCGCGCGACCCCTGCGCGAGCCAGCGCAACCCCTGCATGAGCGCCGGCGCGCTCCAGCGCGACCCTCTGTGCGAGCACAGCGTGCTCCAGCACGACCCACTACTGACCCGCGAGCCCACTGCGGCCCGCGAAGCCCGCTGCGGCCAGCGAAGCCCGCTACGGCCAGCGAAGCCCGCTGTGGCCAGCAAGCCAGGCTAAGAGCTCGCGAGCCCACCAGCCCACCAGCGGGCCAGCCCGCTAGCCCGCCAGCCCATCGGCCCGAGAGCCCGTGACGGCCCACAACCGGCTTTCCCCTTTGAGAGCTCACCTGCATCTTCTGTACTGTAGGTAACGACTATAATTGGTTGAAATTTTAAGGTTGGGTGTTAGAAATTTAGTTGTTGCTAATATATTTGAAATTTGGAAATATTACAGGTTTTAGACCAATTCGACGGGCGAACGATAGTTAGGTCTGAAACCCGAGGAACCCTAAATGAGAGAAACGCACTCACTTCAAAGTTTGAATAAATTTTGTTGATAAAATCCCTTATTAGGATTTTATTTGATATAAAGTTTGACGATTTGATTAGCTTTGTTTTTGGATACTCGTTGAAAAAAATAGGGAGTGACCACTCTCCCTAAATATGTGAGTGAGACTCTAATCTCTTGCATGAAATAGTAAAAACTTGTTTCTGCCGTGTTTCCAATAAAACATGCTTTCGATATGTATTGACTCGACGTGTGATATTAAATTTTAAAACTTATTTTGTGACATTTGGAGTATCGTAAATTCATGTTTCTGATGACTATGCATCTATGTTTGAAATAAAATGATATTGTGCCATTATTTGAGAATTAGATATGTTTTCTATTCTGCTGTTGCATTGCCTTGGATTTGAAATGATTTGATGAATGTATTGGCACACGGATTTGAAATGTTTTTTATAAACTATGTGGGTTGGATACCCTCTAGTTATGCGATGATATGATCTTACTTGTGGGATGTTGTGTTCTGGGACGTTGTGTCCTTATGATACTATGATGATGATATTGATGATTCCGTAGCTATGAAGGGCGTTTGTAAAGGCACAGGTTGCCCGGATACGCTTTTGTAAGAGGTATCCGCAAACGTCATTTATTTTAAGGGCTATAGGCGCGGCCGGTTGAAACCACGTAGGGGGAGGACGTGTGTGACGCCACCGTCTAGCACCGGGTGGGGTCCTATACACGTTGATGAGTTAGCCCTAGTGAACTCATTGCCAACGTCGGGGTAGAGAGCGTTTTAAAGTCTATACATAATAAAACCCCCGATACACCTGTCCTTGGTCACGGTTGACTTTTGCCAGGATCATTTTTGGCTCACTCTGATATTACTTGATTTTAAATGGATGCATACATGTTTGTTATCATGTGATTGATTAAATGATTTCAAATTGCTAAACATATCATGTTTTGTTGCGACATGTAAATTTTTGTTTCGAATGATATTATTTGACATTCCAATGGTTCACCCACACTATTTATATTTGATATTATCCCTATCACTCGCTGAGTATCTTCCCATGATACTCACCCCTCTCTTTTTCCTCCTCAGATAGGTTTATTGTGATAGAGCGATATTACAAGCTCTAGGGTGGATTTGGTATTCACGACGATAAGATTTACTTCAAATAGAAATAAGAAATCTTTATTTTATTTCGACCCTGCGAGATCTTGACATTTAGGTCCGTAATTGGCCGTATATATTATGGGATGACTGTATAACTTATGAGCAGTTGTGTGCATAACTCTCGTTTTGGTTTATTTTACTCGCATTGAGGCATCTGTAAGAATTTTAAACTTTCTACTTGGGAAATGTGTTATACATTGTATAAACTTAGATCCGCTCGGTGTAGCGGCTGCTCATACTCTAGTTGAACATGACAGTAGAGGTCTGTGGTTAGGATTGCTGAAAATTGTAAAGTCTTGTGTTATCCTGAATGTTTGGAGATGGAATTTGCTATTTTTGGAGAGACCGGGTTGACTATTTGTTTAAATTATAGGTTGATTTTGAATATACAGGTTTAATTGTACACGGGAAACCTCCGATTTATGGGGAGATTCTACTCGATTTTCTGTAAAAATACAGTCGGTATCCAGGTGTAACGGGCAGCTGTTCACAATCTCGATTTGGGGCGTGACAGTTCTATTGGTATCAGAGACTCTAGGTTAGAGAAAAGATAGTAGTAAAAGTCTTTCCAAGTACATGAAAAGTCCTCAATGCATTAGAGAGTTTCATACAGTCATTTAAAGTCCCATACTTGGCGATAGACATATAAGTTCTTCTAGGTTATGGAGTTGGATACATAACGCATCTAACCCGTTATTTCGCATCCAAATGCTTTGAATTATAGTTCATTTTTTTAGGGGGTTAGTTACGGAACAACAAAGCTTAATTCTTGATTTCTATCTAATAACAATGTATTTTTTCGCAGAATTATGCCACCTAGACGTGGTAGGAGGAGAGGTGCTAGATTCGCCTCACTTAAGGGTCTTTCAGTGCCTGCTGCACCTAGGGCACCCGAGGCGCCACGAGTGCCAGAGGATGCTTCCTCTACTCAAGCACTCTCACCAGCGCCACCCCTAGTACCTCCACCGGCTGTTGCAGCCGAGATTCCTCCACCACCACTCGATACCTTGAAGCAGTGGCAAGAGTGGTATAGTAGATATGGGGCGCAGATACCACCACCTCCACTACCGACTCCAGCGACCGCATCTACGGCCGTACCTACTCTTACAACACCGGTTCCTCCTTCGGTGGTTGGTTCTTCTGTTTCTACACCGACTGATGAGACGTCGGTTACTTTGAGGTGCATCCACGAGCTCACACAGTTGGTGAAAGAGTCTCGGCAGCTCGGATGCACAGACTTTTCAGGATCCAGTGATGCAGTAGTGGTGAAACACTGGATCAACAGGATTCGTAGGATCCTTACGGATTTGGGGTTGTCAGAAGAGTTCAGATTGAGAGTTGCTGAGAGACTCCTCGACGGAGATGCCATCTCGTGGTGGGAGGTTATCCATGACAGTGTTACACAGACCCTACGGTGGGAGGACTTTCTACGAGAGTTCGACCGCAGGTACTTTACCCTGTTCCAGTAGGACCGGATGAGGATGGAGTTCCTGTACTTGCACCAGGGGACGAGGTCAGTTTCAGAGTACAAGACTGAGCTTAGACGACTAGCGGCCTTTGTCCCCGATATGGCTACACTGGCTCAGATGAGGTTCAAGTTTGAAGATGGCCTCCAATTGAGTATCAGGAAGTATATGACGGTGATTCCCTCTTTTACATTATCAGAGGTGATTGATTCTGCATATCGGATGGAATAGATCGTCCGAGCAGAGGCTAGACAGAGGGAGAGTCACTAGGTCACAGGATGGACAGTCGTCGAAGAGGGGTAGAGGTTCTGGATTTCCCGGAGGTTCTTCTAGCTTCAGACCAGCAGTACCGGGACAGGGATCTCGACCATAGGGTTTTGGGGCACCAGCCCCTAGTATCTTTACACAGTTTACTACACAGAGACTGCCCTTCTGCCGTAGAAGCAGCAGCCACCATGCCTTTGGGGTATGTAGAGTACCAGTTACTTGCTTCCAGTGTGGGAAGTAAGGTCACGTTAGGAGTGTTTGTCTCGATTTAGGTCGAGGAGGATCGACTTTGCAGAGTCGTACTCGTACGTCTGGCATAGTCCAACAGGGGACACCTGCGCACTCAGCTTTTACTGCTCCCCAGACTGTAGCCGGGAGTTATATAGTGCCAGGATCGTCGCGACAGCAGCCTAGGGCCCAGGCTCGTGTGTTTGCAATGACACAGGAGGACGCACAGGCAAACCCTGATATTATTATGGGTAATCCTCCTGCAAACCCCTCGGTGTAGTACTTTTGTTGTACTTTCTGTATGATTTTTTTTTTGTATATCATGATGTCGATATATAGTTTTGACTAGTTAAAGCTTTCGAAACTTAACTAGTTTGATATATATAGATATTCGTTCACTTTTTCTTTGCATTTTAAATTCTGTTGATATTTTTATTACTTTTAGGTATCATGCAAATATTCGGTATCGACGTCAGTATTCTCATAGATACCGGGTCGAATTTTTCCTATGTGAGCGACACGTTCGCTCGCCATTCTGATAAACCTCTCTCGCCACTTGATGAGGAGATTATGGTAGTCACTCCTCTTGACAAGCATATCATTCGAGATACAGTCTATAGGGGCTGTGAGGTCGGTATTGGGGAGGCGATATTAGAAGCAGATTTGATTCCGCTCCCTATCACGGATTTCGATGCCATCCTAGGGATGGATTGGCTGAGTTTACACCGGGTTTCCGTGAATTGTTTCACGAAGGAGGTTGAGTTTAGGAGGTCCGAGCAGCCACCGTTAGTATTCCGGGGCGAGAGACGAGTATTGCCCCGTAGTATTATCTCTGTTATGAAGGCCAGACGCTTGGTACGCCATAGTTGTGTGGCTTATCTGGCTTATGTTGTCGACACCACCGTTGAGGGACCGAAGCTTGAAGATGTCCCTGTGGTACAGGAATTTTCAGATGTGTTCCCCGAGGAGCTTCCTGGATTACCACCAATTCGGGAGTTCGATTTCGAAATTGATCTAGTGCCGGGGACAATCCTATTTCTATTCTGCCATACAGAATGGCGCCTGTTGAACTGATAGAGCTTAAAACTCAGTTACAGGAACTTCTGGACAAGGAGTTTATTCGTCCAAACACCTCACCTTGGGGCGCTCCGGTGCTGTTTGTAAAGAAAAAGAATGGTACATTTCGGCTTTGTGTGGACTACAGGCAATTGAATAAAGCCACCATCAAAAACGGATATCCCTTGCCACGTATAGATGATTTGTTTGATCAGCTGTAGGGAGCCAGAGTTTTCTCTAAGATTGATCTCTGTTCGGGTTATCATCAGTTGAGAATTCGGGCCGAATATGTGTCCAAATCAGCTTTTCGCACCCTATACGGCTATTACGAGTTTCTAGTCATGTCGTTTGGGTTGACTATTGCCCCAGCTGCTTTCATGGATTTGATAAACCGAGTTTTTCACGACTACTTGGATCGGTTCATCATCGTATTCATCGATAATATCTTGATATATTCACGGAGTGATGAAGATCATGTTGAGCACCTTCGGGTGGTATTGCAGATACTCCATGAGAAGCAGCTATATGCCAAATTCTCGAAATGTGAGTTTTGGCTGAGACAAATTGGATTCTTGGAGTACATTGTTTCCGCGGAGGGTATTTATATTGATCCGCGGAAGGTTGAGGCTATAGTAAAGTGGGAGCAGCTACAAACAGTTACCGAGATTCGTAACTTTCTCGGTTTGGCCGGGTATTATCGCATATTTGTAAAGAGATTCTCCCGAATAGCTGCTCCGTTGTTGAGATTGACCCAAAATGGGGTCAAGTTTGTTTGGAATGATCGTTGAGAGGTGAGCTTCCAGGAGCTCAAACAACGGTTGACATCTGCTCCTATTTTAACCCTTCCCACTAGTAGTCGGGAGTATATAGTGTACAGTGATACTAGCCGATAGGGATTAAGTTGTGTTCTGATGCAAGATGGTCGGGTTATTGTGTATACCTCGTGACAGCTGAAGAAATACGAGATTAATTACCCGACACATGATTTGGAGTTGGCAGACATAGTTTTCGCATTAAAGATATGATGGCATTATCTTTATGGGGTGACTTGTATGGTATTCACGGATCACCAAAGTCTAAAGTACTTGTTCACCCAACAGGAGTTGAACCTCAGACAGAGGAGATGGTTGGAGTTATTGAAAGACTATGATCTCATTATTGACTATCATCCGGACAAGATAAATGTTGTAGCAGATGCCTTGAGTCGGAAGTCAGCATCATTCTCACAATCGACAGAGAAAGCCTACCTTTCTTGTTTAGTGGGACTCCGAACCTTAGGAGTCAGTTTGACTAACGATGATCAGGGAGGCTTATTAGCTAGATTTGAGATCAGGCCGACTTTGTTCGACCGTATCAGGGAGCTCCAGAGTACAGATGAGGAGATCCAGGGTATTACAGATAGAGTCCGTAGAGATGAGGGCGGATACTTCAGAGTCCGTGATAATGGACTTGTGGTATTCAGAGACAGAATGTGTGTCCCGGCCGATAGTGATCTTCGATGTGCTATCCTTGAGGAAACACATTCTTCTGCATATGTTATGCATCCCGGGGGTACGAAAATGTACCGAAGCATCAGAGGTAGCTATTGGTGGTTAGACATGAAGAGGGATATAGCAGAATTTGTGGCAAAATGCTTGGTGTGCCAGCAGGTAAAGGTCGAGTATCAGCGTCCAGCGGACATACTGCAGCCTCTTCCCATTCCTGAGTGGAAATGGGAGCATATTACTATGAATTTCGTGATGAGGTTGCCGTGGACTTCTACACGGCATGATGCGATTTGGGTGATTGTCGATCAACTCACCAAATCTGCACATTTTATCCCTATCCGTGGTGACTATTTCTTAAAGGCGTTGGCACGTCTCTATGTTGATACCATAGTTCGGCTTCACGGGGTACCCGTGTCGATTGTTTCAGATAGGGACCCCAGGTTCACATCTAGGTTTTGGCCCAAGTTGTAGGAGGCATTGGGTACTAGATTGAAATTCAGCACGACATATCATTCTCAGACAGACGGCCAGTCTGAGAGGACCATTCAGACCCTTGAGGACATGCTGAGGGCATGAGTGACGGATTTCGGGGGTAGTTGGGATCGGCACCTTCTACTGGTTGAATTCACATATAATAACAGCTATCAGGCGATCGTATGAGACACTGTATGGCAGGAAGTGCCGCACCCCGATATGCTGGGATGAGGTCGGAGAGTGACGTCTCAGTAGCGTCGAGTTGATTGAGCAAACAAAGGATAAAGTTAAGGTTATCCGTGAGCGGATGAAAGCCGCCCAGGACAGATAGAAGACGTATGCTGATCGTAGGCAGCGACCTCTTGAGTTTGCTACGGGAGATATAGTTTTCTTGAGGATATCTCCTTGGAAGGGAGTTATACGGTTCAGGCAGCGGGACAAGTTGAACTCCAGATATATTGGGGCCTTCCATATCCTTGAGAGGGTCGGAAGTGTGGCATATAGATTAGAACTGCTAGATGAACTATCCCGTATTCATGACATATTCCATGTCTCAGTACTCAGGAAATACTTGGCCGATCCTTCTCATGTACTTGAGCCTCCACCTCTTGAGTTATGAGAGGACCTTGTTTTCCAGTTCAGCCCGTGGCTATTCTAGATCGATAGGTCAGAAAGCTACGGAGTAAGGAAATTTCATTAGTCAAAGTTTTGTGGAGGAGTGATCAGGTCGAGGAGGAGAACTGAGAGCCCGAGGAGGCTATGAGGAGACAGTACCCCAATTTATTTGCAGTTTGTTATCTTTTAGTTTTAAGAACGAAACTTAATTTTAGGGGATTAGAAAATGTAACACCAGAAAAAAAAAAGAGGAGGTGCTGCGTTTTGGAGTGAAACGTAGCACTCTCCTCTACCCCAAATTGAATTAGGGCTTTAAGCCCTAATTCTCTCTCTCATCCCATTTTTTTTCTCTCACTCTCTCTCTCTCTCTCTCTCTTCTCCTCCGCCACTGCCTTCTCCTCTGCTGCGGCCTCTCCCTCCCGCCACTGTACCTAGTCGCCACTGCAACACCTCCACGCAAGCGCTGCCTCCTCGTGCGAGCGTGATCCTCCCCGCGCGAGCCCAGTACGCCACAGCACACGATCTCCCGCGAGCTACGCCCCTGCACGATTCTCCTCGTGCGAGCGCTCTGCACGCCCCTGCGCGAGTACAGTACGCACAGCACGCGACCATCTGCACGAGCGCACGCGCCTATCTGCATGAGCGCACGCGCCTCACAGCTCGCGACCAAGCGCGAGCCAGTGCGCGAGCCTACGTGAGCCTGCGCGACCCCAACACGAGCTCCAGCGCGCTCCAGCGCAACCCTCTGTGCGAGCACAGCACGCTTCAGCACGACCCACTGCTGACCTGCGAGCTCACTGCTGCCCGCGAAGCTCGCTGCGGCCAGCAAGCCGGGCTAAGAGCCCGCGAGCCCACCAGCGGGCCAGCCTGCTAGCCCGCTAGCCCACCGGCCCACGAGCCTGTGACGGCCCGCGAGCCCGCGACCGGCTTTCCCCTTCAAGAGCTCACCTGCATCTTTTGTACTGCAGGTAACGACTATAATTGGTTGAAGTTCTAAAATTTGGTATTAGAAATTTAGTTGTTGCTAATATATTTGAAATTTGGAAATATTACAGGTTTTAGACCAATTCGACGGACGAACGACAGCTAGGTCTGAAACCCGAGGAACCCTAGGTGAGAGAAACGCACTCACTTCAAAGTTTGAATAAATTTTGTTGATAAAATCCCTTATTAGGGTTTTATTTGATATAATGTTAGACGATTTGATTAGATTTGTTTTTGGAGACTCGTTGAAAAAAATAGGTAGTGACCACCCCTCCCTAAATATGTGAATAGAACTCTAATCTCTTGCATGAAATAGTAAAAACTTGTTTCTGCCATATTTCCAATAAAACATGTTTTCGATATGTATTGAATCGACGTGTGATATTAAATTTCAAAACTTGTTTTGTGACATTTGGAGTGTCGTAAATTCATATTTCTGATGACCATGCATCCATGTTTAAAATAAAATGATATTGTGCCATTATTTGAGAACTACATATGTTTTCTATTCTACCGTTGCATTTGAAATGATTTGATAAATGTATTGACACACAGATTTGAAATGTTTTTGATGAATTATGTGGGTTGGATGCCCTTTAGTTATGCGATGATATGATCTTACTTGTGGGACGTTGTGCCTTTGTGATACTATGATGATAATATTGATGATTCCGTAGCTACGAAGGACGTTTGTAGAGGCACAGGTTGCCCGGATACGCTTTTGCAGGAAGTATCCGCAAACGTCATTTATTCTAAAGGCTATAGGCGCGATCGGTTGAACCCACGTAGGGGGAGGACATGTGTGACGCCACGTCTAGCACCGGGTGGGGTCCTATACACGTTGATGAGTTAGCCCCAGCGAACTCATGGCCAACGTCGGGGTAGAGAGTGTTTTAAAGTCTATGCATAATAAAACCCCCGATGCGCCTATTCTTAGTCACGGTTGACCTTTGCCATGATCATTTTTGGGTCGCTCTGATATTACTTGATTTTAAATGGATGCATACATACTTGTTATCGTGTGATTGATTAAATGATTTCAAATTGTTAAACATATCATATTTTGTTGCAAAATGTAAATTTTTGTTTCGAATGATATTATTTGACACTCCAATGGTTCATCCACACTATTTATGCTTGATATTATCCCATGATACTCACCCCTCTCTTTTTCCTCCTCAGACAGGTTTATTGTGATAAAGCGACGTTACAGGCTCTAGGGCGGATTTGATATTCATGACGGTGAGATTTACTTCAAATAGAAATATGATGTCTTTATTTTATTTTGACCCTGCGAGGTCTTGACATTTAGATCCGTAGTTGGCCATGTATATTATGGGATGACTGTATAACTTATGAGCAGTTATGTGCATAACTCTTGCTTTGGTTCATTTTACTCGCATTGAGGCATCTGTAAGCATTTTAAACTTTCTATTTGGGAAATGTGTTATATATTGTATAAATTTAGGTCTATTTAGTGTAGCGGCTGCTCATGCTCTAGTTGAACCTGACAGTAGAGGTCTGTGGTTAGAATTGCTAGAAATTGTAAAGTCTTGCGTTGTCCTGAATGTTTGAAGATTTAATTTGTTACTTTTGGAAAGGCTGGGATGACCATTTGTTTAAATTACATGTTGATTTTGAATATACAGATTTAATTGTACATGAAAAACCTCTGATTTATGAGGAGATTTTGCTCGATTTTCTGTAAAAATATAGTCGGCATCCAGGGATAACGGACGGCTGTTCACGATCCCGGTTTGGCGTGTGACAGACACATTGGCGGTCAAAAGCAGGGTTCGCTTAATATGGTGTCTGACATGGAAAAATAGTTGCTAATTTAACGTCTCACTCAACAAAAGTTGTTGAGTGGCATGCATCGTGTTAGCAAAAATTGCTAAGTTGACATATATTTAGATAGAAAAAGCTGATGCGCCAATGTTACAATCCTCATTCTCTCTCTTCTCTCCTCTCTTGCACCGAAATAGCTATCAACATCACGGTTGCTGTTGGACTAAGTTGCAATCTGGTGGCCCTCGGCCTCCTGGCAATTTTTTGCCCTTGGCCTCTTGGTGGTGCCTTTGGCGGGCACCCTCTCTCTATCTCTGGTGGGCACCTTCTCTCTATCTCCGATGGGCGGAGAGAGCTCGCGGCTGAACTTCTCTCACTGGAGAGAAAAGATGATAGGGCTCTTTTCTTTTCTCTCCCTCTTCTTTCTCTCTCTCTTCATCCTTCCTTGAAGCCCATGAGGCAGTATCGAAAATGAATGATTTTTGATAGTTTAACAATGATAAAGAATTTCTGACTGCTTAAGGGTTGTGTTGGATGATTTTGTTGAAGGAAATCCAAGGTGTACCGAAGGAATTTTATGAGAAAGTGAGGTTAGATGAGAGCGGGTTGTTTTGGGTTGGTGACGGTAAAAAAAAAAAAAATATGTGACCTTTCCAAGTCGGTTGACAATGAGAATTGAAATTGAGTTGGTGGTGGAAAATTGAAACTGATTATGGACGATAATCAACGAAGACAGAATGAAGGCAGACGAATGTCGAAGAAAACAATGATGAACATTGTGGCTTCGATGGTGATCGGAAATTGGTGGTGAATGACTGGCTGAAGGCTGAACGGCAATGATGGTGGAAATCAAGTGACGAAGTCAAATTGATGGAGAAATTGATGTTTGAAACTCGAAATCAAAGTCAGAGGACGATGGTGAAGACATTGATGGTGGGCTTGAAGGGAGGAGGGAGAGAGAGAAAGAAGAGGGAGAGAGAAGGAGAGAGCCCTCTTGAATATAGTTTGTAATATGTTGTGGACATTTATTTTATATTGAAAAGTTGAAAAAAATGTAATTGGTATATAATCTATCAAATTTGAAATCATTTGAATTTAGTTGAAATGGTATGTTGGAGGGAAAATAGAATTTTCAACAAATGACCCTAAATGAATTAATTAATTAATTATTTAAGAGTTAAAGATAGAATACTTGGGCATTAGAAAATAAGTGATTTTCGGTTATTTATTTATTTATATTTAAAAGACACAATTTGAAAATTAAATAAATTGATATCTTTTAATTAAAATATTATTTTTTAAAAACTAAGTGATACCTACTAAATAAACAGTTGTTTTTTTTTTTAATTCAAAAGAACATATTTATTATGACTTTTGAATGAAAGGATTTTTCATAATTGTAATCCTTTATTTTCTATAAATACTCAATCTCACCATTATGGATACACATTTTAGATTTTTCTGTCATTGGTAATTTTCGTTCTCTGAAAAGACTCTATTTCGTTATTGAGAGAAACTTGAGATTTTATTGTCTCAAATTTCTGTTTTCGATTTGTATATTCTGAAGGTGTTTGCCGTCAACCCAGCCAGCAATATAGTGTGAGCATAATTTTTTTAAGAATAGTGATTGTTTCACGTGCAAATCCTTTTATTTTTTTGTTTATCTCGAATTCCTTTCAAACTTTCTAACAAGCCCTTCGATCACTCCCTGGTGAGAGAGGTTGAGCTGTGAGTATTGCTTGCGACTGAGGGCTGTCTCCATCCACCGGAGGCAGAGAGAGGGCACCTACTAGAGGTGCTGCCAGGAGACCAAGCGCCATCAGACTACGTGAGTCCAACAGGCCATGGTTGCTGTAGCGAGAGAGGAGAGGAGACGGAGAATGAGAGCGAGAGAAGAAGAGAGAGGGAAAGAGAGTTTTAATCTCGACTGATGTAGCCGGTGTCATGTCAGTATTTTCCTTCTAATATATGTAACTCAACAATTTTACTAATATGGCGTGGGTAATTATCATATTTGCTGAAATGGTGCCATCACCTCAACAACTCTTGTCGGGTTAGATGTTAAATCTGAAACTGTTTTTCTATATTAGACACCACGTCAAGCCATCTCAATTATTAATGGGCAACTTATCAATATTATCAGTGAATGGACCATTTTGTTACACTTTATGAAATTTAAATTTTCAAGTATTGTATTTTAAAGTTCAGAAATTAAAATGTGTATTAACCCCATGATCCAAGGACCAAACATAAAATTTTCTCTTTTTTACTCTATCATCTCAGCACATTTCTTCTTAGTTTTCTTCCACTATCAACTACTCAGACATCCTTGCTGAGAGTGTACTTTCTAATTTCAGGGTTCTTTTTGCACATATCCGAAGAATTCTAGCTATTATAATATGAACCAATTAAACAATCGTTTGATTTACGTACACTGATGCTACTCTGTATAACATAAATTTTAACATATTGTTAGTTGCATTTACCGATTAACACCTATCAAATTTTTAACCAGTTTGAGTTGTCCATCTAATTGTACGGTGATTGATGAACTAAAAGTTTTCTTGAAAAGATATGAAAGGCATTTTTAAGTTGATGTATTCTCGTTTAGTTGAAAAGAAAGCCAATACAAAATTCAATCTTTTGAATTTCAATATATTTTTTCCACACATGTATATTGTCGTCATCCAAAAAACATTAAGTCATCCACCATGCAAGAAGGCCAGTGAGCTGTGCAGTCCCTGTGGGGTTGAAGTTAGTCTTTGACTCCGTAGTGAATCCGTATGAGATTGGCCATGGTGAGATTTATTCTCCACTTGCTATTTGGTTGTTATTTAACATAAATTAATCTATTTTCTTTTCTACCCATTGTTACAATGATTCTTTGTTCACTCAGAACCTAAGGGGGAGAAGCTTTGGTCCCAGCCTTTGTGTGTGTTTACAAAGATGAACATAGGCCAAGGAAAAGGAGAAGAAGCTGAGAACTGAAGGGTTAGGAAGAAGACTAGTCTTAGGATTGCCTGTGTACCCTTTTTTGGGTTCTTTGAAACTCGATGTAAGTTTTATGGGATGGTCAAAGAAGAATACTTATTTTCTATTAGAAGTTGCAAAAATTTCTACAACCCCCAAATCATTATACATAGTGAATGATTCTTCATTCTTCTAAATGGGTGCAATGAATTAGAGATACTGCTTTCATTTGTTTTTATCTGTCCCTATTAAATATTTTTGCAAATATTAAAATAATTTGTCATATCAATTATTCTGTATCTTTTATCTCTATCTTTAGGCCAAATGCTAATCGTACTCTCACTTCTTTTCACATCAAAGTAGTATTACCTAAATTTTCAAGAGTATATGAATTCAAACGCTGCTATATTCTTTCCAATTTTAAAAGAGTACATGAACTCAACATGCATTCTCAACAAATGTTTATGTATGTCCCCAAGGAGACAGTCTAGTGGTCACAACCCACTCCTGTAACCCGGTGATTTTGGGTTCAAATTCTAGTATAATAATAAAAAAAAAAACAAATGTTTATGTATTTTTTTTTTTTAAAGAAGTATTAAAGTTCATGTATTCTTTTAGTGGAAAGAAGATAAAAGCACTTAAATTCAAATACTCTCAAGAAAATTTCATGCATTCTCACTAAAGATGTTTTAATTCGTGTATTGGTTTAGGTTCGACTAAAAATAAAATATTTAAATTCATGCACTCTCGATATTAAATTTATGTATTCATGACACAAGGAAAATTCTGATTTAAGAATTCGGAATGGTAAAAAAAGTTTAGTCTAGTCATATAATTATATTTATCATTAACGTTATCTTCTAGAAAATTTTCATATTAATTGCAACCAAATTTAATATTATGGGGTAAAGCCCATATTTAATAAATAAATGTTAAATTTATTGTGTTAGGAAAAGTGAATAAATTGAAATGATAAATTTTCTTTTCATTTTACCTGACTTTTTTTTAAACTATAATTACTATCGGTTAGTGACCGTTAAATAACGGTCGATGAATGTTGAGTATTATAATTATTTTCATATTAATTTTTTTTGGATTCTGAAAATTACCTTTTCTATATTTCATTAGAGTATGATTTGATCTCCACCATTGAAGAGGTTGGAGTCCTAGAAAATCTAGAACATCCGATTTGATCCCATAATGGAATACCCTTGGGTGGTTGCTTCCGCGAAGTTGAACTTATCCAATACGATCTTGTCTCATCAAAATCAAGAACTTCATCAAATTTGGCCAACAAAAACAGACATCACTCGGCCGCACATCTCAAGGTATTCAACAAACAAGTCGACCGCCAGAAAACTCTAACACAAAACATTAGCTGACCCAATTTGTTCTTCGTCTTCGGTCCACCCACTGAAGCCTACAATGCAGGCGACGTGCACGGTCGGTTTTCTTTGTCCATTTTTCTTGCTTTGATTTTGTTGATGATGAGTGGGACCCAATGCCGTCAAAGTCTATGCATGATGGTCTCGTCTTGGTCCCTCTTGATTCTTGACCCTTGACTTGACTAAACTCCCCAACTAGAAATGGTAATTTAGATTATTGGATATACCATTTATTAATAATAATACCCTGATGTAAACTCTACATTTTATCTGTATAATGTGAATAATTCTTTTTTGAAGGATAAAAAATAAAAAGCTTAAGCTAAATTTAACTAAAATCTCCATACAGATTTTTTTTTTTGTTACAATGAGACCGCGATAATCGCGAAATTACTCATGCCCATTAGATCTTGGAGAAAATATTAGAACACAAACTCTTAATCACTAGACTGTCTTCTTGGGGAAATACATGATTTACTTGCCCTGTTCATTAATACTTAGAATGATTTTATAACAACAAAAGTTCAACAAGAACATATTCAATTTTAGATTTACTTGACATTAATGGAAATATGGTGATTTTTTAAAAAATTAAAAAATTGAGTTTTTGGGTATATTTTAGTGAATAGATGCAGAAAATCTGAAAATTATAAAACCTTTCTCGAATGATCTTATAGTGAGGATTATAACCACGCCAAATGAATTATTATCACAATATCATAATCTTAAATTCAGTAATTAAATGACACAAAAATTTCATTCTTGAAATTTTCTCTAAGTTCTCAATTGATATCGTTTTAGAGAGTATGTATTTCATTCCAATTCAATTCTCTCAATAATATACTCTCTGTGAGAATGATATCTCAACTCTAATTCAAGAAGATTATTAAACTCATGTAGGGATAAGGAAATGTTTGGAGGAGTTGGGATAATTGGTTAATCATATACTATCTCTTAATTTAAATTTAAATTTAATTATTTTTACTTTTGTGGTAATATCCCTACATGCCTCTACATGGGCATATTTACCAACATCTCACATTTGCGCATAAAAACATTCGTTGTAAGATCCCAACTCATACGATCTTCCATATCACACTGTTGGACTTTATACAGGATCGGGTGTCGTGTGACGAGTATACCGGCAAGCAAAAACTTCTCAATATATCTGTTAGAATGATTTAGCAGCCACCGTTAGTATAAAAAAGAACTTACTATACCCCAAAGTCAATGTAGTTATATCTATTGAGCCACTTTTCTCATCAAAAGTGATCCCCAATCATCGTCTCTCTCTCTCTCTCTCTCTCTCTCTCTATCTCTCTCTCTCTCTCTCGTTTAGATTTATTTGCTTATATATGTTGGTTGATTATTGATTATGATCACTTTGTACACTATAAAACACACCATCAGCGACAGAAAAATCCGTTGTTGAAAGTCAGAAATCTGTCGCTAAATGCGTCGGAAAAAGACATCTCGCTAAATATCAGCGACAGATTAAGGATGAAAAAAATCCGTCGTTGATGATTAGCGACGGAAAAAAATCCATTACTGATAACAAAAATGAAAAAAAAAATTCAACGGCGGACTGTCCGTCGCTGATTTTTGAGCACCCAAAAAAAATATTCATGATGCTCCAGGGGCCCGCCCACCCGCTAGGTTTGCGTGCCAACCCGCCAGCCCGTACGCCCTTTAATTTGTGAAAATCGTTGTTACAAATCCCATATCGGATTCCAAAAAAATCATAAAATTCTACTTAAATCTAATAGACTTTCTCACCCAATAGATTAATCTTTTGAGCTGAATTTTCCTATTGGACTTGAGTTTATCACTTGGGTTCGTGACAAATAGGTATCAGAGCCTCTAGTTTAACATGCAAAAGAGTTACTTGGAAGAGGGCTACCTGGTGCTAGAGTGAGAGCCGTCTAAAAATAGAAAAAGGTTACCTGGTGTCGGAGTGAGAACCGTCAAAAGAGAAAAAGTGCTACCTACTAGAGTAAAAGCTGTTCAGAATGAAAGTTGTTCATGGATGTCCGGCTTCTCAAAGGGAGGGTAATGTTCTGAATCTCACATCGGATTCCAAAGAAATAATAAAATACTACTTAAGTCTAATAGGCTCTCTCACCCAACAAGTCGATCTTTTGGACTGAATTCTCCTATTGGATTTGAGTCTATCACTTGGGTCCGTGACAATCGCCTTCAGTCACCTTCAAACCTGGGCACACATGAAACCATGGGAGTAACACCACCACCGGACCAAGTTACTTATCTAATTATATTCCTTTTTTTTATTTATTATCTTTATCTCATATTTTTTAATAAAAATAAAATAATATAAAATAATAATTTATTATAAAATAATAAAATAATTTTATTTTAGCTTAAAATAAAATAATATTATTCTTCTACAAAATAAAAATAAAAATAGAAATAAAAATAAAAATAAAAATAAAAAGAATTATTAAATAAAATTATAAAAAATTATAAAAAATTAAAAATTAAAAAAATAATCCGTCGGTTAATCCATCGCTAATTTTTCCGTCAGTAATCCGTCGCTAATTTTTCCGTCGATAATTCGTCTCTAATCCATTGCTAATTCATTGCTGATGACTAATATACCAACGGATTACAGATGGAAATTTTTTGTCGCTAAAATTTATATCGGTAATTCGTTGCTGATAGGTTTATAATTTTTTTTTTCAATTGATCACTACAGTGACGGAAATATTTCCGTCACTAATTTATCGCAAATCGTTTGGTATTCTGTCCGACGATATTCTGTCACAAATTTGTCACTATTAGCGACGAAAAATTTTCTATCGGTAAATTTTCATCGTTGAAAATTTGTTTTCTTGTAGTGTGTATCGGCATTTATGGAGTAAGAACTCCAACAAATTTCGTCGGAGGATGATGAAGGATTGTCCCAAGATGGCTCCCAGCACTCAAAGATAATCAAAGACAGACAAATTAAGACCGGTTAGATGAATTATTGATTATTTTTTTTGTCTTTTATATTTTCCTCGTAATTTTTTTATTTTATTTTATTTTTTGTTTCTGATAGTGCCAATTGGGTTTTTGCAGAAAGATGAAGATAACTATGAAGCATGAAGATTTCAAAGCTGTAAGTCAAATATTTTCTTACCATTTTCTGATTCTTAATCAAATTTTAAAACCATTCCTTATACTTAATAAGTTTTCCAACCTTCTTTTCTTTTGTTCTTTTTTTTGTTTTTATTTTTATTTGTATATGATAGGTGTAAGGGAAGGAAGACCACAGTCAAGAAAAAGGCACAATCTATCCAATTCATGGATGTGGGTCGCTTAGGTTTACATGTGGTACAAATTTCTAGGATTTATTGCTAGTTAACATGGAAGTAATACTATTCTTACGTTGATTTTGTGAAATGGTTTTAGATTCCAATACAAAATCGCTTGTGTACTTGTCATACAAATTTCTTTTTCATAAATAATATATATATATATATTTTCTATTGTTAATGATATTTATGACTAATTTTATGTGATATCATTAATTAACAATTGGATTGAGTAATTTACTGGTATAAGATATATGATTATTACAAATCACTTTAAATTAAGAATAAACTAGATCTTTACTTTTTATGAACAAGGAAACAAATTTCATATACTTCTTTTTTGCCGGAAAATCGAATGGATTTAATTAATTTCACCACTGAATTTGCGTTTCAATCAAATACACCATGGTGCTATACAGATGTCTAGAAGGTGTTTCCAAGCCTGATAACGGACAAATGATGCATGTGGCCAATTTTGGGCCTACATATGATCTGATATTATTTTCTCTCTTCCATCGTAGTATTTTGATATTGTAATATGTTAATGGGGATTGAGACACATGATATGATGTGTTTTGCGTATAATGTTTGTCTTATATTAGTTGAATTTGTGATCATTCATTGAGATATATCAGGTGATTCTGGGTTCAAATTCGAATGTAACAAAAAAAAAATTCAGTTGAATTTGGTTTGTATCATGTTTAGGGAGATCTTTGCTAGGTCTAAGGTGATCTACAACCATTGGCTTCAGGGAATCTCCCATTCGAATCTAATAGTTGATGTCTCATGGTGGAGACCAACTTATGAGCATTTCTGTTGATGATAGAATGATTTTGATAAATGTCCCTATTTTGTACTTATGATCTCTATGATTACGTTAAATGATATCTAAGCTACCATTTGATATTTAGATACTGCACCACACTTAACTTTCCAAACTAACACTTTCTTTTTGTCTTCGAGATCCCTTGAGATATGAGAGCAAGGAGTTTATGGGTAACACCAACGTGTGTCTAATTTTAAATGCTTTAGTAAGGTATGATTGTGGCTGTATCCCTTGGTAAAGTATAATCATTCAAACATGAGTTTTGAAAGCTTTTATTTTATGTCTATCGAAAAAAACAAAAGCAAGGAAAAGTATTTAAATTTATATACTCTCAACAGAAGTTCATGTATTCATGAGAAAGGCGTGCAAGTTCATCTAATCTTTTGGGTCGGAAAGAGAAAAAAAAAATATTGAGTTCATGTATTCAAGTAAGTTTGACCAAAAAATAAAAGTTTTACGGATAAAATTGCACCTCACGGAGTTGGGGCTCTCCCATAACTTGTTTCAAAAGAGTTTTAGTAGTGAGCATGGTTTAGCCACCACAGAAAGGCCTTCTATTGAATAATTAAAAAAATTGTGCTATTCGTCGAAGTTCAACTTAGCTCAATTTGCCTAAGTTAAGTCTATTTTGTCTACATGTAATAATTTTTTTAGAGACAAATTAATTCAAATAGTAATCTGATTCACTAATGATAATTTCTAAAACTATTTGGATAGAAATATCTAATAATATTAAAAATATAGGAAGGGAAATTATCGACGTATTTAGCGGTTAGACTCCAATAGGTAAGGAGTCATAGTAATGGAATAAGGAAATCCAAACTACTATATGAACTAAACTAGAGTGATATAAGAATTTTAAAAGGAAGAGAAGTAGCGATACAATTGAAAAATATAAAAGTGTAAAAAATATGTGAAAAAATATTATTCATGAATCGAAAAATAGAATGTATAGCAAATTATATAAGAAATTAGAAACTAAAATAGAGAAAAAAAGGATCTATATAATTGTCAAAGTAAGAGAGAGGAATGCAAAATATGTAAATGGTATTAGAGGAACAGGAAAGATCTAAATTGTATTAGGTGTATCGAAAAGAAAATTAATAATATATTTATAAGTAATGAGAATATGAAAATGTGAAAAAATTATTTTAATAATTTCTTCTGTTTTGCCTGAATTGGTTTTCTAGAATATTTGTTTCCAATGAATCTGTCATGCATATCACTTTGGTTATATTGAGCGGCCAAAATCCTAAATTTTTGTTTACGTATGGCAATTCCACCAATTCTAGCAACAAATTAAAATTATAAGGTGGATTTAAAAGTTTGTGTAGCATTAATATTACGGTTTTACAGGCTTACCAGCTCATAGTAATTCTATCCAATGATACACACATAAACTTTTCGATACTATCATTTTATCATTTTTGAAACGTTTAAATATACTGAATAAATTAATATTTATATAACAATTTTTATATTTTCTATATTTACATTTTTTATATTTAATGAATTATTTATTTATTTAATTATATTGTTATTTTAATATTATTTTTTATAATTTATAATAAAAATTTTGATTATTTTAGACTTTTATTATAAAATATGATTATTCTATTATTTTCATAAAATAATTAATATTTACATAAAAATGCTTATATTTTTCATATTTATGTATTTATTTATGTTTACGTTTTCTATATTCTTACAAAGTGTTATTACCTTTTTCTCATATCATTTTATATCCGTTTTCATTTTTCATTTTCGTACATGCTGGGCTATGTCAATAATAAGAAAATTAATTAACTAATTCAACCAAAGCCAAACATGGTCCGCCCCGTCTTCTAAGTTATTGTCCTGTTTTTGTTTAAACAATTTTAGAATAAAAAATTCACATTCCACAAGAAGAATGAATAATAAGTGGATCAAAAAATTTCAACTAAAGAGAATAAAAAATCAGACATTAATCAAAACCACGCAAAGCCCTTTTCTCAGAAGCAAAGCTATTGCATTTTTCCCCTTCAGTAGGTATGTCAAATATTGAATATTCTTCTACAAAAAGCATCAAGTCACAAGTGTTTCTATTATGATTGTATTACTTTCTAGAAATATATAAAAAAATATAAAGAAATAACTCAAAATATTTTTGAAACGAAAATAAAATTCAAAATATCTTTGACACCATCGAAGTAATTAGTAATCCATCTAGAATCAGGGCAGACTATTATCACATCCACAGAATTAATTGAAGAAATGACCTCAAAGCTAGAGAAATTAATCAAGTCACCTTAGAGGAGTGTAGCTTTCCCACAGTTATGTCAAGGAAGAAAAACTAGTTTTCATTTCACATGTAAGATGATCCCCAACTTGGTTGTGATGTCCCAAAAGTTTAGATTTTCCATATGAAGAGACTTTGAGACTTTGAAAAAATCATATTGGAGCACTCAGGGCGGGTGAATATGAAAGCATAGAAAGATGCTTATCCTCAGAGCTATAAATGCACTTTCTGAATTTGCATCCACCAGACCTACCCCAGGCCAAAGCAAAGCACTTCCATGGCACTGCTTACAATGCATGTTTCATGCCTACTTTGGCACGTTTTCTTCATTAGCGGCATTTTTACCTCTGCTGCTGCTCCCACGGAGGAGGCAACAGCCCTATTGACATGGAAAGCTAGTCTTAGCAGCTATAGTCAATCTCTTCTTTCGTCATGGGTTGGAAGCAGCCCATGCAGCTGGATTGGCATTTTTTGTAATAATACTTCCTCTGCGGGTGTTTACAAAATAGACCTTGAGAGACTTGGCCTCTCAGGTACTCTAGAAAAACTGAACTTCTCGTCTTTCCCTAGCCTTCTTAACCTTGTCCTGCGTAACAACTCGCTCTATGGATCAATTCCCTCACAAATTGGCGGTCTTTCACAGCTAACCTACCTTGATTTGTCAAACAATCTCCTTTCAGGAGCTATTCCTTCCACAATTGGTCTGCTCAAAAACCTTACTCTGGTGAGCTTTTCCAACAATGAAATTAATGGCACAATTCCCCCAGAGTTTGGAAATTTGGTCTACCTACAAAAGGTTTACTTGTGCACTAATGCTTTAACGGAAGCCATCCCAAAGGAAATAGGAAGCCTTACTTCTGTCACTGTACTTGACTTGAAAGATAATATTCTTACAGGGTCAATCCCAACTTCTATAGGAAACTGTAGCAAGCTGAGTATTCTTTACCTGCGTAATAATCTTCTTTCAGGATCCATCCCTAAGGAAATAGGAATGCTTACCTCTCTCTCTGATCTTGACTTGTCAAGTAATAATCTAGTAGGTTCAATCCCGGCATCTATAGGCAGCTTGACAGCCTTAAATTTTCTTTACCTTTATTCAAATAACCTTTCTGGATTCATTCCCCCGGAAATAGGGAACCTTACATCTCTAATTTATCTACAGCTTTTAGCAAACAATCTCCAGGGGTCAATTCCACAGGAAATAGGGAAGCTTATTTCTCTAGCTAATCTGAGGCTTGATCAGAACAAATTTGAGGGGTTTATTCCTGCTTCTATAGGAAACTTGGGCAAGTTGACCGTTTTTGATCTGTCTGCAAATCAACTATCTGGACCAGTCCCTCCACAAATAGGAAAGTTACAATCTCTTGAGGAGCTACTACTGAATTTTAACCAGCTTAATGGCTCCCTTCCACAATCAATAAATAATCTTACGCAGCTCTGGTCTATAGGGTTGAGTGAAAACCAGCTCAGTGGTCATTTACCAGAAAATATCTGCCTTAGTGGTGTGCTTCAGAAATTCACCATTAATGATAACCACGTCCAAGGTGTTATTCCAAAAAGCTTTAGAAACTGCACTAGCTTAATCAGAGTGAGGCTTGAAAGAAATCAGCTTACAGGTAACATTTCAGAAGACTTGGGAATATACCCCAACTTGGATTATATTGATCTGAGTCATAACAAATTTTATGGTGAGATTTCTGGAAACTGGGGGCAATGCCACCGCTTGACAAGCCTCAAGATGTCCAACAACAATATCTCTGGGAAGATACCAGTTAATCTTGGCACCTCAATTCAGAGACTAGACCTCTCCTTCAACCATCTGGGTGGAGAAATCCCAAAAGAGGTGCGGAGTTTGAGTTCCTTGTTCAGTCTAGATCTGAGTAATAATAAACTCTCAGGAAATGTTCCTTTGGAGATTGGAACCTTGCATGATTTACAAGTTCTCAACTTGGCAGCCAACAACATCAGCGGGTCACTTCCGAAGCAGCTAGAGGATTGCTCAAAGCTACTGCAATTGAATTTCAGTTCTAATCTTTTTACAGGAATCATTCCTGCAGAAATCGGAAGGTTGAAATCACTTCAGCAGCTCGATCTAAGTCACAATATGCTGAATGGAACGATATTGCCAGAACTTGGGGATTTACAAAGCTTAGAAATATTGAACCTCTCCCACAATAACCTCTCCGGCTTCATTCCTGCTACATTCGGTGGTATGTCAGCCCTGATAACTGTGGTCATTTCCTATAATCAGTTGGAGGGTCCCCTTCCAAACAACAAGGCATTCCTCAATGCTTCTTATGAAGCCTTCAGGAATAATAAGGGCTTGTGTGGGAACGCGATGGGTTTGAAGCCGTGCACTTCTGACAACATCAAGAAAGCTAATGGCCAAAATAACAACAAAGTCATGATCTTTGTTGTCTTATCTGGCTGTTGTTTTCTTGGCTTGACTATACTTGTCGGAATCCGTGTATTTCTCCATTGCAGAAGAAGAATCAGAAGGGGCAAAAGAGCAGAACTACAATGTCAAGATCTGTTTGCAATATGGGGACATGATGGTATAGTTCTTTATGAGCATATCATTGAGGCAACAGAGGATTTCAAGTCAGACCATTGCATTGGCGTGGGAGGCTATGGAGCTGTTTACAAAGCCCAACTTCCAGATGGCAAGGTTGTTGCCGTGAAGAAACTTCATCCATCTCCTGATAATGAGACCAATTTGATGGCATTTAGAAGAGAGATTCACGTGTTAATGGGCCTACAACATCACAACATTGTCAAGCTTTATGGATTTTGTTCGAATGCCAATCTTTCATTTTTGATTTACGAGTACATGGAAAGAGGAAGCCTGAAAAAGATATTAGAGGATAAGGAACAAGCAAAGAAGTTAGATTGGTGCAGCAGAGTTGAGGTTGTGAGAAGTGTGGCAGATGCTCTATCTTACATGCACCATGACTGCTCACCACCAATAATCCACAGAGACATTTCGAGCAACAATATTCTGCTTGATTTGGCGTATGAGGCTCATGTCTCGGATTTTGGCACTGCTAGGCTTTTGAAGCCTGATTCTTCCAATTGGACTACATTTGCAGGCACCATCGGTTATACAGCTCCAGGTATTCTTCACATGGCCATACATTGTACTTATTCATTACCTGTTCTTTTTGCTCATTTATTATTATTCTTATTATTATTATTTTCTCTTTGGTGTAGAGCTTGCCTTCACAATGAAAGTAGATACTAAATGTGATGTCTACAGCTTTGGAATGGTCACTCTAGAAGTCCTAATGGGAATGCATCCAGGTGATATCATTGCATCCCTGGCGTCCTCTTCAAGTGCCCAAAATATGCTTTTAAAGAATGCAATAGACCAATGCATTGATCCACCTCCTGAAAATGTGGGGAATGAAGTTGCTTTGGTTGTAAAGATTGCATTTGCATGCTTGCACTCTACACCCCAATCAAGGCCAACAATGAGGGATGTTTCTCGATTGCTTTCAGCTGGATGCCCACCTTTTGCGCGACCATTTTCCATGATTACACTGGGAGAGCTCCTTGGAAATAGGGAATGATAACTGAAGCATTGTTATGTGCTCCTTGTTCTTCTAAATCTTATTTTGGCACTTTCACTTGGACTGAGTCCTTTGTCTAATGCTCCATGTGTGTTTAAGTTGGAGTCTTGCCTCCTTGAAGTCTAGTTTATATTTTGAATTCCTATAGGATGTGCAAGTTTAATCAGCTGCTTATTTCATGGCCATCCATGAGCAAATTTGTGGGATTATATCTCAATTCATGGTTTCGGCCAACACCATACTCTTCTAGGGTTCCAGGATAACATTTTAACAACAAATAGTTGACATAGAACATCAGATATACATATACCATAGGGAGTAAAATGGCATCTTCATTTGGCCAAATGGCAATAGTTTAAGCAAACATGTAAATTGGTCTGTCAAGAGCAAATGAGTAATAAAGATGAAAACAGAGACTGACAAAGCCACATTGTTAAATATGGGTTCTTTTGATTAGATTTTTGTTGTAGGAAGACAACTCCACCATATCTAGCTCCAAACTAAGTTCACATTGTGCACTTAAAAGCATTATTACACGGGCTTATTCTTAGCCAGAGGCAGTATGTGCTACAATTATAATTTTGCAGCCTAATGGCAACGTTAAAGATGGCAAAATAAAGAACTTCATCAAATTTGGCCAACAAAAACAGACACCACTGGGCAGCACATCTTAAGGTATTCAACAAACAAGTCAACCCACAGAAAACTCTAACATGAAGCATTTCCTAACCCAATTTGTTCTTCGTCTTCAGTCCACCCAATGGAGCCTACAATGCAGGTGACGTGCACGGTAGGTTTTCTTTGTCCATTTTTCTTGCTTTGATTTTGTTGATGACAAGTGGGACCCAATGTCGTAAAAGTCTATGCATGATGGTCTAGTCTATGTCCCTTTTGATTCTTGACTTGGCTAAACTCTCGAACTAGAAATTGTAATTTAGATTATTAGATATACTATTATTAATAATAATACGCCGATGTAAGCTCTACACTTTATCTGTATAATGTGAATAATTCTTTTTTGATGGATAAAAAATAAAAAGCTTAAGCTAAATTGAACTAAGATCTCCATACAAGATTTTTCTTTTGGTTGCAATGGGACCGCGATAATCGCAAAATTATATGTGCCCATGAGATTTCAAAGAAAACATTAGAACAAAAACTCTTAATCATTAGACTGTCCCCTTGGGGACATATATGATTTACTTGCCTTGATCATTAATACTTAAAATGATTTTATAACAATAAAAGTTCTACAACGACAGATTCAATGCTAGATTAATTGATATCGGCAGAAGTATGGTGATTTTTGAAAAAATTTATAAATTGAGTTTTTGGGTATATACAAGTGAATAGACGCAGGAATTCTGAACTTACAAAATTTTTCTCGAATAATCTCGTAGTCGAGATGATAACCACGCTAAACGAATTATTATCACAATGTCACGACATCACAATTCTAAATATGGTGATTAAATGATGCAAAAATTTTCTTTTTAGAATTTTCTCTAATCTCTTAATTGATTTCACTCTAGAGAATATATGTTTCACTCAAACTTAATTTTCTCATTAATATATTCTCTGTGAGAATGATACCTTAACTCTAATTCAAGAAAATCATTAAACTCATGTAGGGATAAGAGAGATGTTTTAGGGGGAGTTGAGATAATGGGTAAATCACCCATTATCTCTTATTTAAATTTAAATTTAATTATTTTTACTTTTATGATAAAATATCCAGACGTTGACATATTTACCAATATCTCCTATTTATACAAGATGACATTTTACATTCGCACAAGATCACAACTTATGCAATCTCCACATTACCCTCTTCGACTTTCACACATGATTGGGTGTCATGTGACTGACAAGTATAACTGTAAACAAAGACTTCTCGATACACATATTAGGATCATCGAGGAGCCATTGTTAGTATTAAAAAGAATTTGCTGTACTCCAAACTCAATATAATTACATCTATCGAACTATTTTCCTCATCGAAAGTGATTTCTAATCATTGTTTAATTGTACATTTACTATTATATTTGAATCTCAACATGAATAAATATAACAGACCAGTCAGTGAATACTATACAATGATATAATATCGATTAGCTTTCCTTTTCCCAACTCGAATCTATCAAACTCAATTTAACTGCTTTTTTAATCCTGACCCTTAGACCTCATTATCTTCCGAGCTATAGGTAAACAGATTAAAGTAGCATTACTGAACCAAGATTTCAAAAAACAGCTGAAAGTAATAAGAGTACAAGAGATTTTACCCAATGGATCTCGAGTCTCACATAGTGTGGTATGAGGATAAAGATCAGATTATCATCTCTTGTAGTATAGCTCCCACTATCTCTAGTCATCTTATCACATGTGATATAAAATATGTACCACGATATTATTCATCCATCTCTCAAAACGGCATAACTCAATCTGTGCATAAGACTTTACCTGGAGATCTTATGGAGAGTGTCTTAGAGACGATATCACTCATCGTAGGTGATATCTAAGATCACAAACATGACTACTTATATGCAACATGGATGTGTGTATGTCTATGTCGATCACAACACATATGACCTTATCTTGAACATATATCAGGACGACTTATATTTTAACAGAGCTACTCTCAAAACCCGTTCTAATTAGAAACCGTTTCATCTTTACTCACTCAGAACTGGAGATGGTCACTCGTGTAAGAGAGTCTATCTTGCTTGCCTGACATATCTTTTTATCACATCACATTACATCATAGAATATAAGAAACAAGTATATTAAATAAAAAAATATTATAACTCATGTGTGACTGAATAATATATAAGAATCATATATATAAAGGTAATAAGTATCAATATCATCAATTCAATATAAAATGAGAAATGATAAAATATATGCAAATCCAATGACTCTCTATATTCTATAAACTAGTCTCTAGCAATGAGTTTGATGAAAGAATCAGCCATCATACTATATGTAGAAGTGTACTTGATGGTTACTTTTCCATTCTCGATGATATCTCTCACGAAGTTGTATTTGATGTCAATGCGTTTAGTTCTACTATGATATTTAGAGTCTCGAGGATAGGTGATAGCAGTCTGATTATCATAATAGATTATCACTGGTCTACCACTATCTGTCACAATTTCTAAGTCATCCAATAGTCTCCGGAGTCAAACACTCTCCTGAACTACAATTGAGTAAGCTACAAACTCAGTTTTAATCATAAATAGAGTTACATAAGTTTACTTCTTACTACTTCAAGAAATGGTACCACCATTGAGCAAGAAGACAAAACCTGATATCAATTTGTGTTTATCCAGATCATCGCCCTAATCGGTGTTTGAATATCTCACAAGGTGCAAATCACCTTGTAGCACCGATTTCCAGTGACTGTATATCATGTACCACTCCTTATGGTTATATATATATATATTAATATTCTTTTGAAACATCTAAAATGAAATTTTTATTTTCTATTTATTTATTTTGAGATTTTGCTTCAAAATCGCTAAAATCGAAAATTTTATCGGCGAGACAAAAATTTTCTCGGTAAACGCCGACAAGGCTTAAAGAAGTTAAAAATGTCTAAGAAAAGACCTATATACTTAAATAAAGATATTTAAATGAAATTTCATATTTTTAAAAAATTTCGAATAAAATTTCATAAGAACCAAAAATACAAATTGTTAAAAATTAGGGGTCTAAATGCAATTAAAGAAAGTTTAGGGACTCAGTTACAAACCACTCAAGGATGGATAATTGGAGCCAAATGATTAGTCAAGAGAGCAACAAAGTTGTTAAGTGGCCACATAAGATAGTTCCACATTCAAGGAAACTCATTGGATGAAAATTTATGCATGAAAGCTAATTTGATTAACTTGTACTTCTCTCCTTTAACATGGCTGGCCAACAAGACATGTAATGGAGTGCATGGAGTTTGCTTAAATCAACAATTACATGGTTTGAGTGCTAAAACAAGTAGATGGTTGAGATAATGCATGGGATGATCCAATGGTCAATAATATTTTGCTAAGTTTATAAAGAAACTTGTTTTGAGAAGTTTTGTTCACTTTTTCTTCATTCTCCTCCCTTGGCCGAAAATATGAAGACTCTCTCTAAAATTGAGTTCAACAATGAAACCAAAGATATAAGAGCATTGTTGAAAATTTTAATTTCAAGATGGAGGTATAGAAGTATTGTATTCATATGTTGTGATTTGATTTTGGTGTTAAGGTGAAAAAAAAAATCTTTTTTCAAGGATTCAAAGGGAGCACTAGCATATATTGTTAGGAGAGTGGCATACTCTCTCCAATCGAAATGAGTGGAAGGAACTATTTTTGACTTTAAATGAAAAATAGTTTGATAATGATTTTTATAAATAAATTTTTAAATGTGATTTTGAAATATTTTAGTGTTTGTGACATATCTTGCAATGATAATTCTGAGAAAATTTACATCATGATATTACGACTTGATAGTGCTATGATTTTCTTTTTGAGTAAAGATTTATAAATGATAACATATAACTCATGTGCATGATTATGGGATGGTGCATAGTGGTTATAGTGCACTCTCTACCACGGTATTGAACGTTTACCCGACGGGGTGACGTGATGGGGTAACACGAAAGCAGGGGTTTGAGCCCTCTGATTCTGGCTAACGGATTCAATAGACGAGCACCCGTGAGAACCGTGTTAACACCAAGGGAAGGGAGTTAATAGAATATATATATATATATATATATATATATATATATATATATATGTTTTATTTTTATGATATTGTGGTGACCCCTTGATGGATTTTACCATAATTAGGTCAAACTATGGGTAGAAACGATTTATTACCGACTGACACCCCATGATGCATGATTATGATAAGAATTCATATTATTTTGAATTATACTATATGTTGCAAATAATATAAATTTGAAAATGATAATTTAACTTGTCACTCTTACAAATTCATTTATTGTTATTATATAGTTCTTACACCTCACTCACTGAGTATGTGGATTATACTCATCCCCTCATATTTAAAAATTTTCAGTTTATACTATACTTGACTTACTTTGAGGTACTGTTCTACGAATTTTACTTAGAGATGCTATCGGATAAGTATTCATACCCATCATTCTTTACAATTGGAACGTGCATATAAATATTATATGTAAATCTGAGACAAATATTTTAAAGAAATTTCTGAAAAATATTAATTTTCAAATCTTCCGCTATATGATCTGACTTAGGATGTCGAGCAGGATCATGATATTAGTCATAATATTAGCCTTGCGTCACTTCAGCGTACGAATAAGGCATACCCATGCCTCGAGGAGTCACGGCGTCTGTTTGCGTGCTCGACTTGTAGGCGGGGCGTAACACACATTCTCTATAACACAACGAGAAGTTCGCAATTCTCTTGAGATACCTGAAAATCCTTTTTACTGCTCTCTAGTAACCTCTTCTGGGATTTGATTTATATTTATTCATCGGACTGACTGCATAACAAATATTTAGTCGTGTACACAATATCGCGTACATTAAACTTCTTACTACTTGGAATAATCGATTTTGCTCATTTTCCTTGCTTTTTCCTGAGTTTTGATGCACATCTCAAGACTTGGGTCATCACACTTGGCAATAGACACAATGATTCTCCTTAATCATTGTATAATCATAAGATATCACATTTTCGTGAAATCTCAGGTACTACCACCTCGATGACTACTTTAGATAGTATATGGACTTCCATAATCGATAGATTTTATCCTCCTGACCTATTAGAACGAACCTAGAATATTGTTTTATGTAAATCTCCTCATCTAAACTTCTGTTAAGGAAGACGGTCTTTATATCCATCTGGTATAACTCTAGATTGTGCTCGTGACAATCACCAAGAGTAAACGGATCAATGTAAATTTCACTATAGAAGAGAAAGTCTCTCTATAGTCAATGTCCTTTGTCTGTGTATAACTCTTGGCTACCAAACGGGTATTGTATCTCTCTACCGATCTGTATCCTTTCTTTTGACTTTGAGAATCTACTTTTTCTAAATGACCTTTCTATCCTTAAATAAGTCAACTAGGTCCCAAACCCCATTGATTCTCATGGATTTCATCTCCTCCTACGTGGCCTTTAACAATTGCTCCTTCATAGGACTCTCAAGAGCCTCCAAGAATGACTCGGATTCCTCATCATCCCTCAAGAGTCACAATGAGAATCTCATTCTCAATCGGAAAATGATGTCGGGGCACATGTCTCCTAATAGGACCAAGATAGGCCTCCTCACCTCACCTCTAGATAAGCCACTCCCATTAGGACCAATATCTGCAATGGGTTCTTGAGTCCCGCTACTGGACTCAGCTGAGCCATTAGACTCATCCATCTCATAAAAGATGAAGTCCCGATAATTTTTCCTCTCTTAGGGAAATCATTTTTTAGGAACATGGCATTACAAGACTCAATCTCAGAGACTATGTCGTCCATATGCTCACCTTGAAACACATATCCCTTTGAATGATCCGAATATTTTATAAAGGTACATTTCTTTCTTGTGGGTCTAACTTACCATGTGGATACGAGAAATTGTGAACATATACGGCACAACTATGGCCTCAAGTGACTAAGGTCAGACTGTTTTCATGTTCAAAACTCATATGGGGTACTGACTACTGATTTTGTTGGAACATGGTTGAGAATGTATGCAGTAATTAATAATGTATCTTCCCAACAGGAGATGGGTAAATTGGATTGCACCATCATAGACATCACTATCTCCAACAAAGTCCTATTCATTTTCTCAACTACTCTGTTTTGCTGGGGAGTAGTGGGAAGAGTCAATTATTTCGTAATACCCTTATCAAAACAGAGCTCTTTGAATTGCTCGGACAGATATTCGCACCCTTGATCGGTTTTGAGAGTCTTCACTCTCAAGTTTAACTGATTCTCAATTTCATTAATAAATCTCGTGAAATACTCCAATGCTTCAGAATCATGCGAGATCAGATAGATATAACTGAAATACGTGTAATCATTTATAAACGTAATAAAATACATAGCTTTATTTCGGGTTCTCACATTCATAGGTCCATAAATATTAGAGTGGACTAACTGCAGTGGAGTCCTAGCTCTCATTGCCTTTCCAAATGGTTTTTTTGTGGTTTTGCCGGTTAGGCAAAACTCACATAGGAGCAACTCGACCCTAATTACCAGACCTAGCAGACCACTCGCAGCTAACCAATTCATCATCTCTTACTTTATAAAGCTAATTCTATTATGCCAAATAGTAAAATCATCAGCTATGCTATTAGATGTAAAGACAATAAAAGATAAATAAGAAATATCATTAAAAGGAATCACATTCGATGTATATAATTCATTATGGACTAAACTAATACAAATCAAAGAACTATCATACGAAATAGAAACATTAGAGTTTCCTAAGAAAATAGAATATTCTAAGTGATCAAAACAAAGTATAGATATAAGATTCTACCAAATCTCAGAGGCATACAAAACATCATATAAATATAGGTTTTGGTTACTTTGCAGCACCAGTTTGCATGTTCCAATCCCTCTAATAGCCACAAATGCTCCGTTCCCCATATATAGTCTCCTCGCATGGGGACTCAGTCAGCGGAACTCTACGTTCGCTCTCCTGTTTCGAACTATATGGTTAATGGCTCTTGAGTTTACAGTTCACAAAGGAAATGAGTCAGTGAATATCACAGTAGATGATACAAAACACAAACCATGTAAGAAAGAAGGATATACCTTTCATTAGCCATACTTGTGAGCGAAATGCTCAAAATTGCTACATATGTGGCACTTGATCTTACTCTTATCAAACTACTTCTTCATGCACGTCTATCTTTTGTTGTCAGTCATGATAGATGGCTTCTTTTTGCCTTCGCCTTTGGTCTTTTTGTTATGCTTTCGCCATTTACACTTGGTACCCCGAGAGCCCTTACTTGATTTCACTACAAAAGCATGACCCGAATAAATCTAGCCACCTCCTGGCGCTCCTCCTCGAGCTCATAGTGTCTACTCATGTCAATAAAAGTACGAATACTCTCAGTGTGTGTGAGGTAAGCCTTAACAATCCCTCAGGAGTTAGGTAGAGAATGGATTACTCCTAGTACTTGAAACTCATCTGATAGTGGTTCTCCCTTATTCTTCAAATAGGCGAAAATACTCGTCATGTGCATGGAATGTTGTTTCATACTATGATCCGGGCTCTTCTTGTAGGTAATAAACCTATAGGCCAGACATCCTCAGCTGACTGAGAGCCAAAATGCTCTTTAAGAGCAACCCAGACCGACATTGCAGTAGCATACTACTCATAAACCGAGATCATATCAATCATATATGCTACTTAAAAGGATTGCCCTAACTTGGCCATCCTTCCTCTTCTATACACAATATGCCTCATGATCCTGTCTCGCATAAGGCATGGTACCCTCCCTATAGTCTTTCATCTCATGTTGTAGAATCTCTACTAGTTCCTGTTCCTTGAAGACTAACTGAATCTTCCAGTGTCAAATCTCATAATTGTTACTATTCAGTTTGTTTCCCTTTATGAGATCAAGCATGAATGTTTTTGTTACAGACATTGTCGCTGTCACACAAAAAAAGAGATGCTAGTGATAAATGATACTTATTTTAATAATTTTGTACACCCTACAAATCAACAAATTTTAAATGATTTGAGTATAGATCCCGAAATGAACGTATGAGTTAACGAACACTATACACCACAACCCGAGATTGCATCTTACAATTTCAATTTGGATTCGACATAAAAAAATCCACAAATAGCCACATACATGGATATAGGGCCCTCAAAAAATTGAAAAAATCTAATCTGGGATGGCTTGATGCGTTGCCCAATGTTCCATTTGCTGGTGGCTTGCTGCCACGCACTAGCAGCAGGCTGGCAGACGCGCCAGATGCACTATGTGTTCTACACGCGTGCTCACACGCTGTTTGAAGTAGGATCAACCTGAACTGTTTTCCCGACCCATCACGTGCTTGCACCCGCGGGCATCATGTGCCTCAGCGTGCGTCCACTGCACGCGCCCGTCAGTCTGGGCCAGTTTTTTTTCACCATCGTCTTGACCTGGCTGCTGGAAAACCTATTTCTGACCACTTTTGACAGTGATTTCGGATAAAAAAATGGACTTCCCCAAGTCATCCTCAACTTGATTTTCGGAGGATTCAGGCCATAATCTCTGCGAATCATGTGTTCGAAATTTTTTACCCTTCGTGACCATGTCAGAAAACCTAGTTTCTAGTGACGGCAATATATATATCAAAATGTAGATCAAATCATAAGGAACACACATAAACCAAATTCATAGATCAATTTGTCCTTTAATGCGACAAATCCAGGGTTTTAAGATTTGGGTACCATTAATGACTAAAAACTTCGACCTTATATTTTATGGTCTAAATATACTTTAAAAATTATATTCGTAATCTATAAATCAAGGGTATTATCAGAATATAATTTGATTCACGAAATTAATCCGTGATCTAAACTCTAAATTTTTTACCTTATATTTTTATACAGAAAATTTTGAAAAATATTTTAATAAATCTAACTTCGTTCTTATACCATTGTTAGATTTAATTGACATTAGTGGAAGTATGGTGATTTTTCAGAAAAATCAAAACATTAAGTTTTCGGATATGTCTCAGTTAATAGGCGTAGAAAATCCAACAATTATGAAATCTTTCTCGAACGATCAAACGAGTTATTTCCATAATATTACAATGCCACAACCTTAAATCTAGTGATTAAATGATGCAAAAATTTCATTCATAGAATTTTCTTTAAATTTTCAGTTGATCTCACTTTACAAAATATGTATTTCACTCAAACTCAACTCTCTCAATAATATGTTCTTCGTGAGAGTGAGGACTCAATTATAATTCAAGAAGATCATTAAACACGTGTAGGGATAAGAGAGATGTTTTAGGGAGAGTTGAGGTAATGGATTAACCATCAATTATCTCTTAATTTAAATTCAAATTTAATTATTGTTATTTTTGTGGTAAAATGCCCCTACGTGGGCATATTTACCAACATTCAAAATATCAAATACTAGTTAAATGAGTTGAATAATATTGGAATGTATTGCAAAAATTGAGAGGCACTTATATATATATTATTTAGCTCGAAAAATTTTAGAACATTATTTATGGTTAGAATGAGACTGACACCATCGTGTATTGTTAATGTGAGCATGCATAATAGTTACTGTTGTATCTATAACTATTGAAGCATAAGTAATAGAGTTAAGAGGAAACTCAAAGGCACCACACTTTTCATACATTAGACCATAGCTAGGGTTCAAAATGGGAAATCAATCTATCCAGAATATGTGCAACAAATAGACATATAAACATATAGAGATGAGAAGAACAAATGAAGATCGCTAGTAATTCTTGTGATTTCCAACATCAGCAACTTCAAACATAGTGATTTCTCTTCTTCTTTCAGTCCACCCGGTGGAGCCTTCAATTTGAATGGCCATAAAATGTTATATGCCTCCATAAAATAAGTTCCAACAATCATTAGCTCATGGATAGGATTCTCAATAGAAATGATACCATATTTTCCAAGTGCCAGTAATCAGAATAGCAATTTAATACTAAGACTTAACAAGAAATTACACCCAATAATCATACCCATTTGCAAAACCATAGACAAACCTACTCAATAATTGAATTGCCAATCAAAGCAATCCTTTGTTTATTAAGCTTCAAGTAACGCCTCTTCTAGATCAATTCTCTCACATTCTTCAAATTGGGGTATCCTAAAATGTTGGCTTTAATTAGATCAAGGTGGAGATATTGCAGACTTTGAAGTAATGACGTATAGCAGAATTCGTATATCACCAAAAACTTAATATTTTACAAATAAGAATAACAAATAAGAATTTTGTCTAATTACTAGTTTAATTAACTATTTCTAATATTTAAATAAAAAAATTAGAAATAAAAATATTTTTTAAATCTATCAATCTAAGAATGATATGCAAATAAACAAAAATAAATTCAAAAGAGGAAAATAACATCAGGACATCCAATTGTATTCTCTATATGATTTATTTTCTAAAAATTTAGTGTTGATTTATTATTCTCTAAATTGATAATTGGAACATGAAATTTTCTTAGTGTCTCTCTTAAGTCTTTGGTTCAACCATTTAAAAAATCAATATAGAAGAGAAGTGAGAGAAAATAATAATTATAATTATAATAATGTAAAATTAAAATTTGAAAACAAAAATAAAAAAATAAAAACTAAAAATAAAATTAATGAAAAGATAGAAATAAAAATAAATCATCCATAGAAACTTAAATAATAATAATAATAAATTAATTTAATTGGTTCGAATTTTCCTATATGATTTATTTCTATATAAAGTCATTTTCTCATGTAAAGTCTTAATATTGATATTTTTACATATAATTGTATCTAAATTTTCAATGGTTTATTTTATTTCATTAAATCGACGACATTTAAAGTCTCACTCCTTCTAACTAATGCATTTTTGGGTCTTTATTGATATGTCCAAATTATTTTAGATCATATTCTCTAATTTTATCTATAATTGAATTCATTCCCAACATAATGTATATTTTTTCATTTATAATATTATTTTTTCTAATTTTATCACATATCTATCGAATATTCTCATTTCAATTACAATTAGTTTATACAATTGTTATTGTTTAATGGTTTAATACTATGTGTCATATAATAATATATGTTTTATTATGGTTCTATAAAATTTTCTTTTCAACTGCAATGGTATCATGCAATCATAAAGAATTTTAGATGCATTTCTCTACTTTATCTAGCTCACTTGAATTCTATGATTCACATTCTTATTTATGTTGGTATTGCCTTGAATGATGGATCCAATATATCTAAGATGTTTTAGACTTTGGTACATACTGTTCTTTTAACTTAATCTTTTTTCTATCATTTTAATAACTATCACTAAATGTACATATCATATACTCAATTTTTTAACGAATCAATTAAATTTTTTCGATTCTAGTGTATCCTTCCATAAGTCTAATTTAGCATAATATCCTTCCTAATTTCATTGATTAGCACTATATTATTGGCAAATAACATACATCATAGTATTTTATTTTGAATGTTTTTTTTTTGTTATTTTATCTATCACTATTGTAAAAAAGAGAGAGTTTAATGTCAAATATTGGTGAAGTCTAATGTTAATTGGGAATATGTCAATTAAAATCCCACAGATTCATATATTGATAACAACTGGCTCATACATATTTTTAATGAGATCAATTTATTTCAAGAAGATCTTATTTTTCATTAGTGCCCACCACATTAGACTCTGGAAACCCTGTCATATATATTTTTTAAGTCAATGAATATCAAATGCAAGTTTGTCTTCTGTGTGTTGAACGTTTTCATCAAATGTCTAATCAATTAAATGGTTTTGGTGGTATATCGTCTTAACATAAAACTAAATTGATTTTGAGATATATTTACATCAAATTTCAATTTATACTCTACCACTCTCTTTCATAACTTTATAATATGAGTAATAAATTTAATTTTCTTATAATTGAAATAATCTTGTATGTCATATTTATTCTTATATCGTGGTACAACTATACTCTTCCTCTATACTTAGCGCATTTTCTTAGATTGTTAAATTTTGTTAAAAATATCTGTCAACATTCTTATCCCTTCTTTACCAAAACACTTCCACACTTTAATAGGAATGCCATCGAATCCTATATCTTCATTATTTTTCATTTTCTTTAAAGTCTCCCCTACTTCCTGAGGTTAAATCTTGCATTTAAAATCGCTATTGATATTCTCTATAGGTTGTGATATCACTGATATCTCTTACGCCATCAATATTAAAGAGTTTATCGAAATATTCCCTTCAACGCTTTCTTATGTTCTCATTCCTTATAAGAATATTATTGGCCTTACTTTTAATATACCTAATACTATTTAAATCTTTTCCCTTCTTATCCTTAGTTTGGCAATTCATTAAAGTTATTTTTCTTCATGCTTAGTTTTTGGTTTTTTATATAATTCATTATACACCTTGATTTTTTATTCGCAAATAATCTTTATCACTCATTTTTGCAAACTTATACTTCTCAGACGTATTGCTAACTCTCTTAGTTTTAATGTTTCTATAGCACTCTCGTTTGGTTTGTATAACAGATTGAATTTTCTCACTCTACTACTATGACTTCTTACGTATCGATGTCCGACCCTAGATATATCAAGAATCTCTTTATCTAAATTTTTAATTTTATTAAACATTTCTACCCACATAATTTTCGTACTACCATTAGCAAACCAGATAGATATTTGAATTAACTTGTCTCTAAAGGCTGCCACTTTTTTCTCCTTTAGGTTCCACTACTTCATTCTTGATTTCATAAATTGACGATCCTTTTTTTTATCTTTTAAGAACACGTACATCTAAAATGAAAAACCTATATTGGGTTGTTACACTCTCCCCTGGATAACCTTGTAATTGTCACAGATCATTCTAACTCCCGTCCTGATAAGGAAGAAATTTTATCTGGCTACCATTCGGCTCATTTTTGTATGTAACTATATGCGACTCTCTTTTCTTAAAAAAGTGTTTACAAGTATTGAATCGAATGTCATGACAAACTCTAAAATGGTACCCCTACCTCATTTCTTCTACTAAAGCCAAAGTTTCCATATATGGTTTCAAATCACTTATTATTCTCACTTACATGCTCATTGGGATTTCTTTCGATAAATAATTTCCCTCTACTAAGTGTGATTTATATAAATTTATCTAAATCTTTTGAGAACTATTTTTTTGTACTTGATCACCGGTATTCGGAATTCTAATTTGACTAATCTGGTTCAAGTTATGGTCGAGCCCAAATTAGGAGTGAGCTCTTCATATATAGTTTTTTCTATTCCTACGAGTCAAACCTGAGATTATAGTTAAGGCGTTCACCCTTTCCACTAGACCAACTGTCCGTTGGTATATAGAATTATTGTTTACTAGTTGTATCTGTAACTATTTGAGGTATATTAAAATTAACTATATTAATTACGTTTTCTCCATTAGCTACCTTGGTAAAAAAAAAATTCTATCTCACTTCTGATCTCCATTATATCCTCTTGTATGTTCTTATGGACAATTATTACTAACCTATTCTTAGTTATATCCTTACATGTATACCAAACCTTATGGACTTCTCCGGCCTTCTCCCCCACCCACATAGTTTCTTGGAGACACGTATTATTAATTTTCAGTCTATCCATTACTTTTCCTCTCTCTGCTAACTTAATGGTTAAGGATTTTATGTTTCAACTGGGTAAGCAAAATCCTATCATTGTGGACTCTGCATCTGTTTCCATAAATACAAGAACTCTTGCCTACTTGATACCACAACCAGAGGCAATCATCATTGATTTCGCACCAGAGGTGATCATCATGATTCTTCATTGTTCTCAGTAGTTTTGCTTGCTGACACCGTTCTCGTATTTTTATTTTTTGTGTACTCAATTCGAGCTCCTAGATTATCTATAGGGGTTGGATCTTGGCTATCCTATCGATTATGTATTCCTTTCTAAGTTGAATCGCGAATCTTCATGGTAACCTTTCAAAAAATTTATCCAGGAAGATTCTCTCTTCATCTTCAGTAATACTACTCTGCCAGTAATAATTCTCAAAATGTGTTATGTATTCATTGAAATATTTTTAACGAACAACATTTTAACTTATCTAATTTATATCTGTTCTGTTGAGTCGGGTTGTATTTATATAGCTGTTCATAGGCGCTCCAATATTGTCCTAGAAATTCTAAGTATAATGCTGCTTTAATTCTATCCATAATGGATTCTTCACTTTTCATGTTAGGAGGATTTCCATCTTTTGATCCATAAATGATTATTTTTTCCTCTGGTTAGAATAAATTCCTCTACCAATTTTTTGTTATGTTCTCCTCCATGACTTGGGGAATATATTTCCTTAATTGGTCCATCATCCAGCTATTGGCTATAGCTATTAACTGGGTGGTTTGAACTCATCAATCAATAACTCTTCTCTTGTCGATTATAAAATCGAGATTTAACCAAATTCTCATTCTTTTAATGGTATTTTCTTCAGCTTCCCTGATTATGCCTGTAGCAAGATTATTACCTGAGTTTGATATATATCCCATATGCTCTCTTATCCCTGTGAATATTCTTATCTTTCCTCCTTGGTTTCTCTAGGTTGGTTAGAACTACTCGAGGGTATATTTTGGACAGTTTACTGTTCTCTTGGGATTTCAGTCGTCTCACTTTCTCCTTGCATTTTATGATTCAGAATGTATGGGGATCATCTTCTGGTGTCTGTGGGTTGGTCACAAAGACTGCTACTTCGGATTCATCATCTTAGAGATGTTTCTCTCATCTAACAACTCAGTTTCTAAGTTTTCTCTTCCAAACTTAGTTTCTAAAAATTGTTTTTTGTTTTTTATAATCTTCTAGGTCAAGGTCTATTACTAGGCCTGAGATTTCTCTTTTGGGTTTTTTGCCAAAGCCTAGAATGTTAGGTGATTTTCTTTCTTTGTATGTCTCAAAAGTTTCATCATCTTCTTCATCGTTATGAGAGACGCTTTCCTCTCTAATTATTAAAGGAATGAGCTTTAGGACTTCATCCTTCTGTAGGTTGGGCCTAAGAATAGGTTGGGCTTCATTTATTTTTCCCTTACAATTTATTTCCTTCAACAATAGTTCTCTTAATTGTTGAATCTCTGTTTCTAACATATGGATCCGTTTGTCCTTTTCATCCTTTATAGTTATTCAGGAATGTTAGGTTCTTCATAACTTCGCATAAAAACATCCATGAAACCTATTTTTCTTAACTTGGCCTCTTGCACTTCCTTTTTAGCTCTTTCTTTATAATTACCAGATTTAAGAATTAAGTTCATACATTTTCAATATTTTTATTAACGGTATCTAAATCTTTATGCATACCGTAGATTGTTTTGCTAGTATTTTCACTATTCTTTGGACTAATAGATTTCCATTCTATTTTTACCTATCTCTTATTGAGATCCAACACTTTCATTATGATTCTAAGGGTCATTTGCAGAATCATTTCTACCTTTGACTCTAGGATTTTTATCTTTTCTTCTATGCACCTTATTCTTTAACATCGACTCTTGGGAGTCAACTCTTTAGCTATAAGTTGTTGAACTTGTGTCAGATCATCAACAGTTCTGATCTATTTGATCCTAAATATATAGGGTTCTCCTAATCGGTTGGCTATGGTGGTAAGATTCCTTTTTGTATTCTCATTGAGAACTTTAACTTGCATAATTAAGGTTAAGTCATTTAATTGGGAGGTTGTATCATCAGTGACTATTCCTATATTTCTAAGTAAATATAGGTCAGTCCAGTTTTGTGTCCAAATCTTTCATCGGTCGCCTAATTTGAAGGCCGTAACTTTAATACAACTAGAGTTATCCCCTTCTTCTTTGGAATATACTACATTAGGAACATTTTCATTCGTAACATTAGTGTGTCTTAATGGTGCAAATGGTATGGCAAATCCATTATGTAATTGATCATTTTTATCCCATAAGAGTTTGATCACTTTAGAAGATTTAGTGAAACGTCAGAGTAGACCATTGAAAATATAAATGTAATTTATTTGCAAAGATATGATAGTTAATGGGTTTAATTGAGAAAATCACTTTAGATAGGAATGGGTGACATTGGAGAATTCAAACAAATTAAATCATCTCCCTTGTCATCATAAGTGCTTTTTTTATAGCTATTTTTGTTTTAAAATTTTAATGATATATAAATTTTCATTTCTCCTATATCTGTCTCTCAAATGACTGACCCAAAAATCCAGATTGTTGTTATTATTATTGAAGATCGGAACTCTCCACAATATTGAATTATTCTGAATAAATTTTAGATTTTCAAAGAGGGCGAATAATGTTTCCCTCATATCTATCTATCTTGATTAATTTATCAAAAAATATGGGATAATAAAAATATGGTCAATACAATAATTTTTAAACCTCAATTTGAATAAACTGGTGCACATGGAGAAAATTTTGGTGTGAATATTTTATGTATGTCAATGCTCAAGAAAGGCAATTTAGCATGTAAAAAAGAATCTTGAAAAAAACAAAATGGTATGTTATAATAATTTTATTTGATACCTTCCGATAATATTTCCCTCTCAAAAAGTTTAAAACTTGTGACAAAAAGTGTAGAAAAAAATTGTGTGTAAGCAAAAGAAGGTAATTTATAGTTAAATATGACCCCAAAAAAATCAAGGACATGTAAAAACTAAAATTCTCCAAAAAGCTTTTATTTTTTTTTAATCATTTTTTGTAATGTTCCAGCTTGCCTTTCAAGTTGTAGGCCGTATATATGGGAAAAATTAGAGTTATTATTTTTGAATAAAAATTGGAAGCTCCATTTGTGCTGGTTAGTGTTTTCTACACCTTAATTTTTGGCTCGAGTCCCTTGAAAATTAGAGTTACCATAATGAATGAATGGATCGGATCGAATTAGTAGTTAGTGTTTTCTACGTCGGCAAAAACTTCCATCACCATCTAAATTTGTCCGCCAATGACTTTTCCAAATATTTTTGTTACTAAACATCGCATTTTTTTCCGATATTTTTTATGTGAACACCGGGAAAAAACCATTATTTGTGATGTAGAGCTTAAATGTGAGGAAAAGTACCATTTTTTGTAGGGTAGAAAAATTGGTTTTCGGTTTTTATTTTTTGAAAATTAAAGAAAGGAAATAATGGTAAAAAGATTAGAGTCACTCACTTTGATAACAATTTTTTATTTGAAACTGAGCTAATAGCTATGGTATCTCCAACATTTCAAATTATATTTACAATTAATTAAATTTTTGTTAAGACAAGAAAATTAGAAAACTCATTCTTAAATTACCATATTTTGCCTTTTATTTTAAGCCACAAGGTGATTTAGGAGCCACATAAATTACTTCAACCTTAATTATATTGGGTGTGCACAGAAATCCACGGCACTCGATGTACACTTTATTTTTTTAATAAATTAGTATCCGAAATCATTATCTCACTAATCTTTCGAGTATTATCGAATTCAATTTAAGAGTTTTTTCATATAATTTTTTTATTTTTTAATTTTAAATTTAAAATTTAATTAATAAATTTAGCATATTTATTTATTAAATCAAATTTTTATCGATTTCAATGCAAACCATGTAGCTTACATATGTCAGAGACCGAAGCCAATGCCATCACTCATGACATTACAATGATCCAAGCCATCACATCAACGATGGTGCAAATGATAATGTCACTAATGATGCAAAACATGACATCACATGCTTGATATTTTGCTTAAATTAAGGATACTCCATGAAATACTTGAATAGTTCCAAGTCCTCACATTTGGACAGTGTGGCTTGTTTTGGGGAATTAAAAATAGATTCTAAATCTAGGAAAATTTACTTGCTTTTTTCTTAAAGATTTGCTTTGTAACATTAATTTTGAGGTTTTTTTTTTTTTTTTTATTGCACGTGTGTGAAAAATTCTCGCTATTATAATATAAACCAATTAAAAATTCTTTCTTTTGGATTTCTATATATTTTTTTCCACACACGTATATTGTCGACATCCAAAAAACATTAAGCGATTTTTTTTCTTTTTTTCAAATTCATTTATATGGTCTAATTTTTTTCAGCTCAAGGATGATTAAAGTATACAATGGTATAATGAAAATGTTTTAAGTATATACTACATATGTATGTATATATATATTTATATTATTATCATTCATTTTATGGGGTAAGTAGTAAACCATTATTTTAAATAAAACCTAACCTATTATTATTGTTATTAATGAAAGTGATTATTGTTTTTCCAAAAATCTTTTGAATGATTTGGTGTTTTAGGCGGAGGCTAGATAATGAGTTTGCACTAACAACATCCAATTTACTCCCTCGTTGCACCGGCTGCTTCTAGGGCTTTGTAATCGTATCTTATGTAACTGTGTTTTTCACATGCATAACATATCTTATGCGGCGTAGATGTTAGGCCTAGTTCTAGCTATTGGGCCCTTTCCCGGATTCAGTTGGGTTGAGCATAATAGGGTTTTTGTAGTAATATTCACAGTATGTGGCTATTAATATGAATATTAGATTTGATCTTCACGGTTGAATATTGTTTGGAGATTGGTTTATAGAATATAGTTCGGAGGTTGATGTGATGAATGATGAAACTAAAACCGCCCAATATTATTAAATTCAATGAAATCATAGTGAAACTTTATTATAAATGCAAGCATATCGTACGCTTTGTCTCGCAGAATTGCTCCCCTCATCGTACGGTTGCAATTTCTAGCAATGTTGTTGCTCAGCTTCTTCGAATACAAGAAGAAAAAGAAAAAGAAGAAAGGGAGGCTACGAGATCCCAGAGAGTTAGTCCTCGTAAGGCTCTCTCATTTTTTCTATGATTTAGCTTTTTTTTTTTTTCTTTTTTTTTATGATTACTAACAATGGTAATTGTATATTGGGAGATATGAAGTAACTATACAAAAAGGCCAGTGAGCTGTGCACTTCCTGTGGTGTTGAAATTAGTATTTGACACCGTAGTGTATCTGTGTGAGATTGGGCATGGTGAGATTTATTCTCCACTTGAATTCTTAATTCTCTACTTGCAATATGTTATTATTTAACATAAATTAATCTTTTTTCTTTTCTACTCATTGTTACAGTGATTCTTGGTTCATTCAGAACCTAAGGGGGAGGAGCTTTGATCCGAGCCTTTTGTCTGCTCACAAAGATGAACATGGGCCAAGGAAAAGGAGAAGAAGCTGAAAACTGAAGGGTTAGGAAGAAAAATAGTTTTAGGATTGCTTCTAAATGCAAAGGGTTAGGAAGAAGCTCACAAAGAAGTGTATATCATTAATTTATGAATTTACCCCAAATCATTATGCAAAGTGAATGATTCTTCATTCTTCTAAATGCGTGCAAAGAATTAGAGATACTGCTTTTAATTGTTTCTATCTCACCCTCTTAAATATTTATACAAATATTGTAATATTATATTACATACCAAATATAATAATAATAATTAAATACAATAAAAAATAAATCGAGAAAGGTGATCGAATGTACTTTTGGCTATTCCCAATTCCGACAAGCTCTGACAATTAATTATATAGAGTTTTAAATGAGATACCAAAATCTAACCAAATGTATCCCAATTTAAATCTCTTATCTTTTTTTATCATATTTAATCTTTTTTTTGTTATATTTTTTCTCATTAATTTCATTTTAAATACATTAATTTATGAGATTTGAATTTAAAAAAATTTCTAACATTTGTTAAAATAATTTCTGATATCAATTCACTACAAAAAAACAGTCTTTTAGCCATAAATTTAGCGACGAAAATTTTTAAAAAATTCATCGCTAAAAACATTAGCGACGGATTTAGCGACGAAAAATTTTTCGTCGCTAATAACGCGTCACAAAAATTTAGCGACGAAAATTAGAAATCCGTCGCTAAATTTAGCGACGAAAATTGAAATCCGTTAGCTACAAATAATTTTTCGTCGCTAAAATTCGTCACAAACTTTAACGACGAAAAATTATCCGTCGCTAAATTAACGACATAAAAAAAATCCGTTGCTAAATTTAGCGACGAAAATCTAAAATTCGTCGCTAAATTTAACGACAGATAATTTTTGTCGCTAAAATTCGTCACTAATTTAGGGAAAAAAAATATATAATAATAAAAAAATCCGTCGCTAAATTCAACGACGGATTCCATCCGTCGCTGATTTCAAATTCCGTCAAATGTTTAGGGAGGGCACGTGTCACCCGTGCCACCCTTGCCCACCCGAGCCCGCCCGCCCGAACGCCCGAGCCAGTGCACGTGCCACTTGAGCCAGCACCCTGCGCAGGCACTCTTAATTGCTGGAAAATACCGCGCCTTCTGCCTCCAACGTGGTTCAAACTCCGAATTCCGAACTCCGAACTCCTGCATGCAACCTGTAAACTATCGAGCCAAATATATTATTATGATATAAATTTCTTTTTTATTATTTATTATCTTTATTTCATATTTTTCTAATAATAATAAAATAATATATAATAATAATTTAAAATAATAAATATAATAACTTTTTTTATTTATACCACCCACCTAAAATAATATTAATTAACAATAATAAATATGATAATTTTTAATAAAATAAAAAATAATAAAATACTAATTTAAAATAAAATAATAAATTAATTAAAAAATATGTTAATATTATATTTTGATTTCTTCTTTTTTCTTTTATCTTATTATTTTATTATTTTTTTCATTTTTATTTTATTTTTTTAATCCATAATTTAAAAATGAATTACAATATCTCAAAACTATAAAATTATAATTATCGATAAATTATAATATATTAATAATTTAAAAAATCTATATATTTAATTACAAAATATTTTTATTCATTATAATAAAATTATTATATATTATAATAAAATTATTATATATTATAATAAAATTATTATATATAAGAAATGAGAGTAGAAAGAAAAAAAAACCCAAAAATAGAGATAAGGAAAAAAAAGTAAGAATAGAAAACAAAGAGGAGGAAGAAAGTCACACAACAACACCGATGATGCAATGGTAACATGTCTTCGTCCAAGATTCGAATCTCTTCAACTACATTTTTTGTATTAAAATAATAAAAGATGTCTAGACACGCGCCAGTAGGCGTGCGGGCACCAGCGCCTGCCTGCCTCCCAGGCAGGCGTGCCCCAGCAGCGCGGGCGCCCGCGCCTGCCTGCCTGGGCGCCTGCCTGGGCGCCCAGGCAGGCACGCCCCAACAGGCGCGGGCATCTAGGCAGGCACGCGCGGGCGCCCAGGCAGGCACTGGCAGGGCGCGGGAGCCCAAGCGGGCAGGCGCCCGCGCAGGTTCAGATTAATATTTAATTAAAAAATTTATATTATTAAATAAAATAATACAAATGAAATAAAATTACCTATACAATAATAAAAAATATTAAATCAAAAAAAAGAAAAAAAATAATAAATTAATAAAAATATATATATAATTTAAATAAAATAAAATATATGGTTTTTTTTAAGAATTAAGAAATATAATATAATAAAATAAAATGTAAATTAAAATATTATAAAATAATAATATGATTTGTTAATATAAATTAATAAAATAAAAATAAAATAAAATAAAATTATAATTAAAAGATAGCGACGGATTTTCAAATTCATCGCTGAAATTATTAAAATAAAATAAAAATAAAACAAAATTCTAATTATTCAGCGACGGATTTGGAATCCGTCGCTGAATCAGCCACGGATTTGGAAATCCGTCGCTAAATTAAATTACCAATTAAATTAATTTTTTAATTTAAATATTATATTAATATTTTATTTTATTTAATTATATATAAAAAACTTATTTAGCGACGAAATTTACAACGAAAAATTTTTTTTGTCGTCAATTAGCGACGAATTTAGTCACGAAAATTTTTTCGTCACTAATTAGTGACGAATTTAGTCACGAAAATTTTTTCGTCACTAATTAGCGACGAATTTTGCTACGATGTGTCCGTCGCTAATTTAGCCACGACTTCCTTTTCGTTGCAAATTTTGTGGCAATTAATGACGAAAAAGTTTTTGTCGCTAAATTTATCACAAAATAGCGACAAATTTTTTCCATCGTAAAAATCTGTGACTAAAATCGTATTTTTTTGTAGTGATTATTCTGTATCTTTTATGTCTATTTGTAAGGCCCAATGCTAATAATATTTTACAATAAAGTACAACTACACAAAAAAAGCAGTGATTTTTGTAGTTCAAAGATATGATTGCTTTCGATTTTATGTTATTTTATTAATAGACTAATCGATATTCTTTATGAAGATGATTATCTATTCTTATATAATTGTTATTGTTAAGAAGTAATTGTTAATATTGATTAATGACTCAAGAGTATCATCAAATAATTGAACATAGTAAGTTTACTTCAATTATGCCTAACCTACAACCATTCTTTTGAACAAAAAAAAAAAAAAAAAAAAAAGAGAACTCTAGTTTATGTCAATATAATTCTATGGAGAACCAAAACCTCTCTATGAATTTGAGAAAGCAAGAAAGGAACTTAAAGATTTTTCTTGGGCTTATATTAGTTTAGATTCTTTTTTTTTTCTTTTTCTTTCAAACCTAAAAGAACACATAACTTAAACACCATTCTTGGGAATGCATGTTTCAACCTAAATAACTTAAACTCCTCTCTTGAGAGTACATAAATTTAAATACTTATATTTTTGTCCAACCTAAGAGAATAAATGAACTTAAACTCCTCTCTTGAGAATGCATGAATTTTCAAGAGAATATGAATTCAAATGCTTTTATGTTCTTTCCAATTTTAGAGAGTGCATGAACTCAACATGCATTCTCAACAGAAGTTTATGTATTAAAAAAAAAAAGTATTAAAGTTCATATATTCTTTTAGTGGAAAGAAGAAAAAAGCACTTAAATTCATGCATGTGGTAGCAAACATCAAATGCCCTGCGCAAGCGTACCCGATTTTGCACCTATCACTTCTTTAGCGAGCCAACTTAGTGCATTGGACATGGCACTACAAAATTAAAGACCTATACTAACGGTAACTTATATTGTCAGTAACTTTTAGGAACGATTTTTTATACCTATAGAGACGCCTTATGATGAAACTGTCAAGAAATGTGTACATTTTTCAATGGGATAAATTGTCTACCAAGAAAAGCTCTACCAACCTTCAATAAAGATAGTACAATCGACTATAAAATTGATATTCAATTTTGATGATTATTAAGGTGGTCAGTAAATGTGATAATCTTTTGGCATGATTTGAAAATAGTCTTTATATAACTCTTTTTTACTGTCTATTTAACAATACCATCCACATATGTTCTAATCTTTGGTAACATATAAATTGCACTTAATCATACCATTTGCATAATTTCTACCTATGCTAACCTATATATTGTACCGTCTGTAAAAACACTATTCAATTACGATTATCATTTATCGTCAACAAAGCTCATTTACTCATCTACCTTTTTTTTATTTTGCTCTAAAATAATAAAAATAAATTATAGAATAGTAAAACCAAGAAAAAAAAAGGTAAAATTAAAGATTTGAGTAGAGAGAGAGAGAGAGAGTGAATATGAGCTCCTGTATAAAAATTCTATACCTAAACATTATAAAGGATGAAGAATGGTTTGGTGTTATACCTTGGCTATTACCAAAGATCGCATTAGTGGTAAGTGGTAAGTTCATGCGTTATCATGTAACTTCGTGGTAGGTGGTAAGTTTGCATTATCATGTAACTTCGTGATAAGTGGTAAGTTTGCGTTATCATGGTAATTTCGTGGTCAGTTTGTGTTACCATGTTCAAAATATAATATTGTTGGACCAATTTAGCCTCCTTGTGTTCATGATTATCAATATTAATTTAAATAATATTAATAACTCATAATTCATTTAGTATATAAATACAGTAAGTAGAAAAGGAAAAAAATAAAAAAGAAGAAAAAAAATAGAGGTGAGAGTCACATAGGGAAAAAAAGGGTGAAAGTGAGATAGGAAAAAAAAAGAGAGTGAGATAGAGAGAAATGAAGAAATGAAAAAAACAAAACAAAAAAAATTAAGCATGGAAAACATTGTGGTATAGTGGTTGACATATTAGAAATAAGTTTAAGTTTGTTAAATAGGTTCTAGGTTCGATTTTGCACCTCTATATTTTTTGAGCAAAAAAGAAAGAAGGTAAGGCAAGGCAAGCAGAGGGCGTGCATGCGCATGCCCACGCAAGCGCCTGGCCATGCCAGCACATCCGCCCGCATCGAAGGGGCACACCTGCGCATGCCCATGCGGGGCAAGCACCCGCGCATGCCCATGCGGGGCAAGCACCCGCGCATGCCACCACGCGGGCAAGTGCAGTGCTACGCGCATGGAAGCGCCCACACGTAGCATGCGTGCTTGCAAGCGCCTGTGCAGGCGCTGCGTATGATATGTCGCGGGGCATGCGCGCTTGCAAGGGCCTATGCGGGTGCCCACCCATGCCGGCACGGGAGCCCGTGCATGCTACCGCACTGGCCATGTGCACATGTAAGCGTGCTCATAGGCGGCCGACCATGTCAGCACGGGCGCCCGCGCATGCCAGCCCCTGCCTGTGCGGCCCAGGCCGCTGGCCATGCCATGCGCAGCATCGGTGCATGGCTCTAATTACTAAAATTTTAATATTATTAAATTAGTAATTTATATATTATTATTTTAAATTATTAATATTATTATTTAAAATTTATAATGATATTAAATAACTAATTTATATAATACATATAATATCAAAAAAATTAATTATCAAAATAATATTATATATAATTTCAAATTTATACGGATTCTATAAAAAACACCTACCACATCACAAACTGGCTATCAAATTTGATCAAGCGGCAAAACATTTTATCATTTTATTTCAAAATCAAACAACTTTAAAAAAAACTAACGGTAAATTTTGTCAAAACTCTAAAAATATTTTATCATTTTATTTCGGAATCAATGTACCGTAAAAAACTTTTTATTTGTTTTTTGTTTCATGCGAGAATTTAGTTTTGGCGCCAATCATAATCATCTCGTTATTTACTTGTTACTTACTTGCTACTTACCTATTTCTCTTTTTTTGCTTTTTTACTCTCTTTGCTTGCTTCTATTTAAATAAAACCAATCTAAAATCGCTAAATTAAATTTAACTTATGTTTATGTTAGCAAAATCAAACCACCTTACCATAATATAAATATAAAATTCATTGTCTTATTACAATATGATTACAAGATGATGTGGTGGTTTTGATAAAATTAATCAAATCACCTTACTATTGCAAAAGTGCTGTCTTTGACAAAACTAGGGCAAAAAGCTTAGATTACTTTAATTTACTTTACATTAGCGGGATGAACCAAGATTACTTTAAGCTACTTTACATTAGCAGGATTGCCGAGATAAACCAAGGGGTATTAAACCTAAACATGTAACATAGCAAAAGTGTATTTTTTTAAGATTGGTTACTTTAATAATCATCCAACTAGATTAATATATTTATCCAATATATCTATCCAAGAATAATATTGTTAGTGTAATATAAATTTTATCTAGGTCCCTAACAATATTAATTTTGTGTTGGCACCTAAGTGTCAGCAATGGTAATTGAGCAATAAGCAGTGACCTCTCTTGTACTATTTCTATCATATCACATCACCTATGCACAAAAGAATAATGATATTGTTAGTGGGTGAGAATGATGTTATTAGTGGGTAGTACAACTAATGTACACGAAAGAAGAGAAGGATGTTCTTAGTGGATAGTACAACTAGTTAGTGTTGCACAACTTAATATTATTTTCTTAAATATTATTGTTAATTGATATTTTTAGTGGAGTTTATTGTCTAACCTTGTACACAACCTTGATATTATTCTTTTACAACTGAAATCTTTTTTTTTTGGATAATCAATACATGATTTTCATGCTTCCAAAAACAAAACAAAAAAAAATCAAAAAATCCAAGATTTAGGGTTGAATCACTAATCCTTTTGATGCCCGATCGAAAAAAAGCAATCACGAACGGTTTACTTTTGTTTTTCACGATCCAAATACCCTTAAATAAAATATATGGATTTTCACCTTCAAAACCCTCAACAATGGACTTTCATATTTTTTTTTGGTGTTCTTCCCTCTCTCTTAGGCTTTGCACACAATAGAGAAGAAGATGTTCATCCGTTGGAAGTTACCGATGTCAACACCACCTTTTTGGTGTTTTGTGTTGTCACAAAAAAAATAACTTCCTTTAAGTTTTTTTTTTTTTTTTCAAAATTCAAATGACCAAGGGGGAGTTGGAGAAAAACTACTCCCCCCTTGGTTTTATTATTTGAACTTTAATAATGATAGGGTTTGGGTTGGGTCAAACCCACATGGGCGACCCAACCCCCCCAACTTCCTACATCTCCCATTCGCACATGAGCGTTAGACCCGTACTTAGCTCAGTCGTTTCATATATCAATAATTTCATACAAGCAAATGGATCGTATGACCAGCGAGTTCATCAAGAGCTCAAAGCTACACACCAGTTAAGGACATATAATAGCTCACTATTAAATATACTGAGAACATCAAATCTGGCTATACCACAGATTTCTTTCTGCCATACGTAGTCAACGTATCTCTCATCCCTCGAATAATACATATGAGAGTATACTTGACTCAAGACAAATTATGCATTCACAATTATATTTCAAAACATTAAGTTAAAATATAACTGGCCGGATTGTGAATACAAAACAACGTATCAGCTATAAGATAATCTTCCTTTCATACTATTATCTATCCCCTCCATTTTAGCTGCTTTCCTAGTCATGCACCGCAAAACCGAATCAATCATGATCTATTGGTTACATGTTAAGATAGCAACACTAATATAAAGTTTCAAGAAACATGCGAAAGTTTTAAGGGTACTGAATGAGGTTAATTACAAACCTCTGGGTCTCACACAATAAGGTAGAGGGATTCATTAACTCATTACCTATAGGGTCACTGAAAGCACATGTGATATGAACACGTGTTATGATATCTTTTCTATTTATTTAGAAGCGTATGTCTATTTCAAAATTATAATGCATCGTATAGGTCTTAGTCCAAGTATACTATAATACTTGACATGATTTTCTCTTCTTATAAGTCCTTCATAATCAGCACAATTTCAAGAGAAAATCATACCTGGCTCTTAGATAAGTGTAACGGATTGTGGAAAATTCGTTTCGATTACTAAGAAAATATATAAAAGGTAATCTCATCTTAGTTTTCTACTAAGGCGGCTTATATATTTTAATTAACCACAAATTAACATTTTCTCGTCTCTATATATCACATAGACATTACAGGTAATTGCTCGTGTGAAAGAATCAATCTCAAAAACTTGTCCGACATAGTTTAAATCAAGACATATGAATTTGCAAGTACAAAACAAATTCAAATGTCATTAATATTATGAGCAATACATCATAATTATTGTATACATAAATACAATTACATCCTATGTAATTTCAGAGATTTTACATGCTTTAAAAATACATCTCTAGGTATAGGCTTCGTTAATGGATCAGCCACCATCATATGTATAAACCTATACTTCAACGTCACCCCTTCTTTCTCAATAATGTCTCGAATAAAATTGTACTTTGTATCTATGTGTTTGGTTCTCCTATGATATTTGGGATCTTTTGTGTAAGCGATAGCTGATTGACTGTCACAATAAATTGTCATAACTCCTACTGTATCGCTTACAATTTCTGAATGTTGTAAAAATCTTCTCAATCAAATACATTCCTGAACTGCAGAAGCACAAGCCACAAACTCTGTTTCCATTGTGGAAAGTGATACACATATTTGTTTCTTACTTCACCAAGAGATGACGCCATTATTTAGTAAGAAAACATAACCTGATGTGGATTTGCGTTTATCTAAATCGCCACCCCAATTAGCATCTGTGTATCCACTTAATGCCAAATTATTTTCTTGATAATAAAGAGAATAATCTACAGTTTCTTTCAGATATCTCAAAATCCTCTTTACAGCAATCCAGTGATTCCGACCTGGAATGGATTGATACCTACTAACCAAACCCATGACATAGCAGATGTCAGGGCGAGTACACATCATAGCGTACATCAGACTCCCAACAGTGTTGAAATATGGTACTTTTGAATTCTCATATTTTTCTTCAGTAGTTTTTGGGCACATCACCAAACTTAAACCTTTGCCTTTAGCCGCAAGAGTATCAATGAGTTTGTAACTATCCATCCTAAATCGTTTTGGAATCTTTTTAATGTAAGATTATTGAGATAAGGCTAACAATCTCTTGAAACGATCTCTATAGATCTTAACACCCAGTATGAACTCTGCCTCACCTATGTCCTTCATTTCAAAATTTGATGATAACCAACTCTTAATATTCAGAACATACTTTATTTCATTTCTAGCTAACAATATGTTATCGATATACAGATTTAGAATTACAAACTTATCATTGGATTTTTTTGCGTAAATACAATGGTTTCGTCTATCATTACGAAGTCGTAAGAGATTACAGCTCTATGAAATCTCAAATACCATTGTCTTGAAGACTGTTTGAGGATATAAATTAATCTATTCAATTTGCAAACTTTATTTTCTTGGCCTTTAACTATAAAACCTACTGGCTATTCCATGTAAATTTCTTCTTTAAGTTCTCCATTGAGAAACATAGTCTTTATATTCATCTGATATAATTCTAAATCTAAGTTGGCTACAATAGCCAACAATAGGCGAATAGAGGTAAATTTCACTACTATTGAAAAGGTTTCTTCATAATCAATACCCTCTAGTTGGGTATAACCTTTTGCCACCAACCGAGCTTTGTTCCTCTTAATTGTTCTATTAGCCTTGCATTTAAGCTTGAAAATCCACTTGTTCACAATAGATTTGCGCCCAGTTGGAAGATCAACTAGTTTCCAAACATGGTTAAAATCCATAGACTTCATTTCTTCCTCCATTGCTTTTATCCACTCATCCTTGGCAGGACAAGACAAAGCCTTGTTCACATTTTTCAGCTCATCCTTGTCCTTTGGAGAAATGATAAAAGCGTGCCCTTCAATTTCATAATGACGTTTGGGCACACCTTTTCTAGCACTTTTTCTGAATCGATGATTTAGTTTGATCGTTAGAATTTGAATCCCTTACACTGAGATCATTTAGGGATTCAACTTCTCGTAATTCCCTTGATCTATCTTGTATAGATCTATCATTTGAAATATTTAATTCAAACAAAAGTTCTCCATTCGTTATATCACCTTTGCTAGGAAATTCATTTTCCAAAAAAGTTACATTTTGTGATTCAATTTCTGTTATATTACCATCTTCGCGTTCACCGATGAATACATAGCCTTTTGACTTATCAGAGTATCTGATAAAGATACACTTATTTTCTTGGAGACCTAGTTTTCCAAACTTATTGGAAGAGTCATGAATATAGGCTCCCGAACCCTAAGATCTAAGTTCATTCAGACTCAGTGTTCTACCGGTCAAAGTTCATAAGGTGTAGTTGGTATTGATTTTGAAGGCACCCTATTCAAAATATAGGTCGCAGTTAACAATACATCTCCCCAAAAGGAAATAGGCAAGTTAGCTTGTGCCATCATGGAGCTCGTCATATCTAGCAATGTTCTTTTCCTCCTCTCAACAACACCATTTTGTTGAGGTGTATGGAGAATAGTCAATTGTCTAGTGATTCTATTTTCACTATATAGATCCTTGATCTGATAGAAATTCACGTTCTCGATCTATTCTCAAAGTTTTAATTGTTCTGTCTATTTGATTTTTCACTTCATTCATATAACGTCTAAAGTATTCAAGTGCTTCATATTTTTGAGAAATCAAATAAATATAACCAAATCACATGAAATCATCTATGAATGTAATGAAATATGACACTCCATGTTGAGTCTTCACATTCATTGAACCACAAATATCAAAGTGAACTAATTGTAATGGGAATTCAGTCCTTACGGCCTTTTCAAATGGTTTTCGGGTCATCTTTCTAGCAAGATAATATTCACAATTTGGTAAATCAACTTTAGTAAGGAAACCTAATAATCTTGCTTTCAGAAGTCGATTCATCATGTCCTGCCCTATGTGACCAAGTTTATCATGCCATGCTTTGTCATCAATGTTAGCATTACTAACAAACATTTAACGAAATATAACGATCAACATAATAGTTAAACATTTGTCTGTCACAATCAAAAGTAAGAAATCCATTGAGCAGATGTCCAGTACCATAAAACACACAATTGTTATAGATACAACCCTATTACGAGAAAAGTTCAAGTTATAACCTAGTCTAAGAAAAACAACAACAGAGACTAAATTTTATCGAATTTTTGGTGCATAGAGAACATCATGTAAGATTAGGGTTTGGCCACTTCGTAACTCTAGTTTGTAAGTGTTAATCCCTTTAACTTCCACCCGCGTATTGTTCCCTACGTATATCCATCTTGCACCAGGAGGAATTCGACGAAAGTCCACGAATGCTTCTCGATCTCTCGTTACATGGTCTGTTGCTTCTGAGTCTATAATCCACACAGGATAAGATTTAGAAAGTAAAACAGTGCTAGAGACATATATAACACTCAGAGAAGCGTTACAGGGTGTTACCTTTTTCGGCTCGGGGCATTCTCGAGCGACATGACCAAGAGCTTTGCAATTGTAGCATTTTAGTTTTCTCTTATCCTTTTTTTTCCAAAACCGCTTACGCTTGTTCTTGCAGTTGGAATTGTTTTTCTTAAACCCTTCTACAATTTCCTTCCTTTTCTTGCCCTTGTTCTTGTTCTCCTTGCGTTTAAAGCCTAAAACTTTCTAGAAACAAGACTTAGCTACAAAGGCATTAGAAATCGATTTTGCAGTACCAAACTGCTCATCTTCAAGTTCTACGTGGCGAGCAGTATCAGCGAAAGTCTTAATGCTATCATTGTGAGTTAGATTGACTTTCAAGTGCTCCCATTGGTCTGGAAGGGATCGGATTAAAGCTTGAACCTGCTGCTCATCAGATAAAACATGACATGCTGACTTCAATTCCCTTATCATGTTTGACATGGTTTTCAGGTGTAGTTTGATACTGTGATTAGATTTCTTTTTATACATGTCAAACTTATGATTAACTGCCTCAAGCGGGTCACACTAGTACCTCCATACTTCTCTTTGAGATACACCTATATGTCATGAGTAGTAGAGAATTGTTCATATTCATAAATGAGATTATCTACCACAAAACTAACCAGAATGCCACATGCAGTAGAATTTTTCTTTTTCCATGCCTGATAAGTTTCTTGATCTCTTCTCTGCTGAGCAGTATTTCCAACTCCAGAGTCTTGCATGATATGATTGATACGCTCTAAGATATCATGCTCTTCCAGCACATACCATATCTTATGACGCCAGATGTTATTGTCGCCATTGAAGTTATCGCCCTTATTAAGGTCAGCTATTATGGATTTTGATGCCATGGTCTGGGTTTTCAAAGGGAGGTAAACGTGAGTTTTCATGCTCATATGATACTTTCAATTTTGTGTTTGAAACTAACATTTATGATAAACGAACACAAGATATAAACTCGAAAGTTCACTAAATTTTCAATCATCATCTATGATTCAAATGTTTGATTACCATAAATTTAATTTCAAAGCAACAAAATTCATCAGATTTTATGTGAGAATTACTTAAATCCTTCTAACCTAAAACCTCCCACTAAAATATTTCACGTGTTGAGAATCATGCGAAATAAGAACATATCATTTTCACATATTTGCATGCTTACATAGATATGCATTTCTAGAAGCATTCTAAATACATTCATATATATATATAAGAGTTTGTCTACAATGCATGTTAATAAATCTCTACTATACATGATCATAGTACATAACTGTTTAATAAAGAAAGAAAAAGAGATACAATATTTCATTTCTCCTATTCTATCTCTTTCTTCTCTTTCATGTACATACGAGTAACCATGTTAATCATTTCTACTGAAAGTATATCAATTGGAGCAAATTTTCTAACAGCTCGTAGTGGAACGCTGTTGAAATTTAGAGATAGTGATCTCCTCATCTTAATCTCTATCTGCTTAGTTCGCCACATTTTAAGCAATTTTAGTCTGAAGTTCTTGAGAAAGATCTGTTCATCATTTTCTATTATCTCATCAGCCATTCTAGTTAGATTATCAGGGAGAGAATTCCTGATTATATCAATCTCAACTCTATATCCCCAAAACCAATGACCGAAATGCAAAAGATCAAATCGTTTTTGACTCATCACTCTCAAGTGTTGTGGCAAAATATGAATTGGATTCATTTTATAATTCATCAAGTTAGTTAATTTTGCCAAACGTTCGAGAGTTTTCTCAACTTTATGTCTCCCCCGGAGAACAACAAAAAGAGTTCGTCTAATCCTCACCATTTCCTAAAAATAGGGTAAGCAACAGATTGGTGGTCACGAAGCCAATCATTAAATTTTAAAATACATTTATAATAATTATATTCAATCATTTAATGAATTTATATTGAAAAAATAAATTTTTTCACATATAAATTAATGAGCATAAAATCAAACGGGTATTGAAAAATTTAATTTTAGGTAGCCAAAAATTATTAAATAATTTTCTTAACATATAAAAAAATTTTTAGAAATTTTTGAAACTGAAAAATAATTTTTCTGTAATTATTAAAGGATTTTACAATTTAAAATAAAAAAAAATATTTTTCATCTCAGAAAAATAATTAAAAAATTACTGATAAATAAACATATTCTGAAAATGATTCCGATAGAAATCATTGCCGAAAGGAGTCTCTCACGCGCCTTCACGTGCCGCTGGGATGTCCGGGCACGTGGGTCACGCGCCCACTCACCGCGGCGGCACGTGGCCTCCACACGCCGCCTTTCCGGCGGTTGCTCCTCCCCAAATTCTGGCTACTCCCCCATTTTTGGATGTTTTGATTTTATTGGTGGTCTTAGTTTTCTGATAAGAGGTCTAGAACTTGGTGTTTGGGTCTCACACATCTAGGGCCAAGAGTGGGATTGTGCTGACATCACTGCTGACGTCACTGTTCGTCTTCTTCATGCAGAATTTTTTTTTTTTTGCACTTCAACCCTAATTTTCCTAAACCATATTTCATTCATTTCTGAACCGTTTCCATATTCTTTATATGGTTGGAAAAGGTTTTTAAAAGAGAATCTAACCATACAAGTTTTAAATCATAAAACTTATCATGCAAAGAGATATAAGCATTTTTATATTTAGCTAGGGTTTTATTTTTCTCTAAAATTACTAGATGTGCATATTTCAATTTTTTGCAGAGAGATTCCTTATCATATGGGTAGTCACACATTAAAATTTTAGACATTTTCGTTAAGAATTATTCAAGTTACCATTAACAATATTCTCAAAAAAAAAAAACTGTTCTAATATGTAAATTTTAATATAATCCCTATTTTTTATGCATAAAAAAAATTAGGAAACAATCATTGCATGCTCTGATACCAATGAAATCTTTTTTTTTGGGTAATCAATACATGATTTTTATGTTTCCAAAAACAAAAACAAAAAAAATCCAAAAATCCAAAATTTAGGGTTGAATCACTAACCCTTTTGATGCCCGGTCCAAAAGAAGTAATCACGAATGGTTTGTTTTTATTTTTCACAATCCAAATACTCTTAAATAAAATATATGAATTTTCACCTTCAAAACCCTCAACGATGGAGCTTCATTTTTTTTTTTTTGTGTTCTTCCCTCTCTCTTAGGCTTTGCACACAATGGAGAAGAAGATGTTCATCCCTTGGAAGTTACCCACGTCAACACCACATTTTTGGTGTTTTGTGTTGGCACGAAAAAATAACTTCCTTTTAGTTTTTTTTGTTTTTCAAAATTCAAATGACCAAGAGGGAGTTGGAGAAAAACTACTCCACCTTGGTTTTATTATTCGAACTTTAATAATGATGGGGTTTGGGTTGGGTCAAACCCACATGGGCGACCCAACCCCCCCAACTTCCTGCAACAACCCTTTTGGCTTGTCACAAGTGAAAATTTTAAATTATTTTTTTACGGATTAAAATCCTAAATTTTTTTATTTTAGCTTAGGAAATGTAATTTTTCCCACTATTTTATTCGATGAATCATGTGTACACATATGAGTATAAAAGTGGTAACGAATAGTAATAATCGGTAACAAGTGATATTCTTATAACAAATGGTACAATTGGTAACAAGTGTATCTAATAGGATTTGATATGAAAACTAGATTTATCCTTAATTAGGTTTGCTTAATTATAGGTTAATTTGGCAATGACTAACACAAACCGCAAATACTCCAATTGTATAATAAGAAGTTGTAACAATATTTTTAAAAATTACATTGTGTGCGAAACCATAACAAGCATCAAGGAAATAAAGAGAGACTAAATAGATGGGTCAAAAAATTGAAAAATTTGTTAGCGCGCAAAATTTTCAAAATATTGGCACTGAAAAGAAAAACATTTTTGAAAATTTATAGGTAGTAATAATATAGTAATAATGTATGGTATGTGTATTGATATCGGTTGTAATAAAGTAGTAATAATGTATTAATAATGAAAATTTAATGTAATGTATAATAAAATAAATATTTAGTAATAAAAAAATTGGTAAAAGTTAAAATCTAAAATATGTCCCTATGGGAGAGTGCCCTCGCGGGCGCTTGCATGCGCCCTTGCCTCGTGCAAGCTAAAATCCCAAAATATATTCTAACTTATACAAATATAACAAATATATTAAATTCCTACCAAATAGATAAATAAAGTTAATATGATAGAGAGAAGAAAAAAATATTATCCAAATTAATACAATATTTAGGAGGCCTCATCACAAGGAAGGAATAACTAATAGAGGGAGAACTGTATCCAAATAAATTTCTATCAATGGAGGAATGATTATAGAGGAGTGATGGGTAAGAAAGGAGAGGGAATGGCTAGTTGAGATTATTGAGAGTTAACAGAGAAAGCTGGTCTGTTTATGGGAGAAATATATATAGATTGTGACATCTTTTGTGATGACAAGTGACATTGCAAATTGTACATCCAGTCATTTCAACATGGAAAAATGGGATATTGCGATGAACATAAGTGCATCGCAATACTTTTGCGATAATATCTGCGATGATAGGTGGCATCGCAAATGCTACCATGTCATTTCAACATGAAAAAATGGGAGGAGCTGTAGATGTTGCAGCCATGAAAGCACAGCCAAAGAAAAGCTACTGCTGCAATGCCATATAGTGACGCAAAATAAATAAAATTCCATCGCCAATGAATTTTGCAATGCATTTTGTGAGGCAGGAAGAAGCGCCGGAATGTCGACCATTGCTACTCTTTCTGCACAGAAGGTGAGACGTCATTGCTAAGTTTTGCAACGACACCCTTCGTTGCAGGTTGTATGGGAGGACAGTGTCACGCGAGGGGTGTTGAACCAAATTTTTTGCTTGCCTTGCATCATTTTTTGAGATGAAAAAACCACGTCCTAAAAATCTGTGACGCTAACAGGGAGATAGTGACAGGTTTTGTGACGTCGCCATTGTTTGCTGTCTTCGCACCAATTTGCGCAAGGTTTAGCATCCACTTTTTCCACAGGTCTGCCAAGAAAACAAATTCTAAACATGGGGTTTCTCCTTATTGTGTTGCAATTCATATTGTAGTTGGAAATGAAATGTTAGTCAGTGGAGTTTCCGCCCGGTAACAACCCTTGACAATTCATGGTTGTTGATAATATGCTTGACACTTCTTTGTGAATCGGCCCCATTTGCTTTTCATATCTTAGTATTGAAATATTCCAAGTTGAGAATGTCTGAGACACTTGGAAGAACATGGGTTTTGTTTAAATGTCAAAAACTATCTACACACAATCATTTTGTTCAAAAATCTAGTTGCACCTTGTTTTTATTTTGAGAATTTATGAGCATATTTGAGGTTTTTGATAGAAATCATTTTGTTTTTATGCTGTTTATTGGTCATTATTGTAGGTAGGGATGGGTTGAGAAAGCTGCTCTGTTGATTGAGGAAACTTAAGAAATGAGAAACAGTATCATATGTTGTGATGAGATTAGATGAATCATTCGTATGTGAAGGAAATCTCAGAGGCTTCTGCATTCAGTGAGATGGCGAAGAAAATCTAAGGCTGGGGGATGTGAAAGAGGCTAATGCCATCGCTAGATCGAGGTTATTATCATCTCGTGAAGGAGAAATTCAAGCTGTTCTTAAGCTGGAGAACAGTTGGTTTTCTCATGGCTGATAAAGAAACTATGCCAATGCCAATTGCCAATTTGGTAAAATGGAGAAGGCAGAAAACTACTTAAACCACAATGTCATCAATTTGATCATGACTCTTAGATTGCAGGTCATTTTGAGAAGGGTCTTCTTACCTGATTTTAGAAAGCAAAAATAAATTTGCAAAAGCAATTGAAAATTTATTATGGCCTATTTGAAAAGATGCTCTCACTGTTTTATAACCTGGTCCCCAAGGAGACAGTCTAATGGTCATAATCCCCCTCTCCAATCCTGAGATCTAGAGTTCAAATCGCTATGCAACTAAAAAAAAATAAAAATGAAAAACTTCACTTGTATTATTTGTCACTGTACCAAAATATGAAGAGTGTGAGCCTTCCCACCACCCCATTTGACAAAGCGGATACTAATAAAAACGAACACTATGAAGCTTAAAAAGATTGAAATTTATCTTGGCAATTGGTGAAGCAAGAGAGCTAGTGTAGTGCACTGCACAAGCGAAGATGAGAGCTGCCGAGAGAATATGTGCCCATGGAAGGAGTAAGGGGGCCCCTTGTTTGGTAATTGTCAATGTTATCATTAGACAACATTTGGACATAACTGATCCACATGTAGTTCCAAAACGTTCTAAACAGTAACACAAGCAAAGGCAAGCAGAATATTTTATTTCATCTAAAAAGATTATCAAGTTCACAACTGGTTTTTTAAAGTGACAGTTACATTGGTGCAACGCTGCGTATTACACAATTTAAACCAACAGCTGACCTAAATTTTCTGATGAAAAATTTTATGGATATTGTATGTTTCCTCTGAAGAATAGATTTAGATATGATATAATATCACCCCTCCCACCCCACCCCCCCCCCCCACCCAAAAAAAAACATGTGAAGCAAATATGCAGCATTTTAATATACACTGACAGGATTACAGCTTCCATTGGCAGATTGCATAACATCACTGGCCAGAGGGCAGGTAATATCGAATAATTTAGTCCGGCATTCTGATTGTGTGGTAGTTATATGCAGTGATTGTCCTTGGGATAGTCATCATCAGTAGCAGCTGCAATAATGATCTACTGCCATTTCAACTTGCAAAAAAATTTGCATGTTATGTAGTGATAGGCATAGATGTGGACAGATTAAGCAATGTAGATATGCATGTAAGGGGAGCTGCATGAAGAGGAACAGTACTGGAATAAATATCTCAGATCCTCTGTGTAACCTAATTGGAGACCAAAACTGTGGATTGAAGGAAAGCCAAACGCTTCTTGGTCAGCATTATCTTTTCTGCTGCTTCAGCTGCCTTTTCTCTGACCCCAATGACGACTTCCTTGGGGGCTTTCTCCACAAACTGCAGCAAGCAAAATAGATACTATTGAGCATATATGGCGCTATGCATCAGCTAAAGAGACCATTATAAATCAGTCAAAGTTCAGTATCACCAATAATTCATCTAAATGCATTACAAATAATGAGGATGCATGTGTTTGTGAGCTTATGTCGATAAGCATATAAAGCAGGATATAAGTTATAATGGTGCAATTTCTTACAATTATATTGCTCAAAGACTTTTCAAGCAATCAAATTTCTGTGATCCAACAGTGCTATAAATCTCTCTATGCATGCCATAAAGTCAGCTGTTGCAAACATCAAAACTTGGATCGGATATCTCATTAGAACAGTACAATTAACAAATGTTATTGGGAAATAAGATATGAGTATGATAAGTTTTTGATGAATTAAAAATCATGTATGTGCCTTTAGGATGAAAGAACATCAATTCTCATTGTTGCATCAATAAATAAATAAATAAATAATTGAAAAATAATGCAGAAAATTATTTCATTTGCTTGAAAAGTTACTTTTGCATATAAAGAAAAATTGAATAATAAACAACATATTCTTGAATGTTTATGGAAAGGTCTCCTGTTCATTTTAGCGACGCCACTTGGATTTCTCATGCCACCCTGCAGTTTCTCTTCCTAATTTGTTCGGCATTTTATCTCTCTTTATAATGCCCCCTTTCCCCTCATTAGAGTAATACTTCTATGAACCTTCATTGCTTTCAGAACTTGGATGGTCTAGGCTCATTTATTTGAGTGATAGGAGGGTCTGAAGTCTGCACAGTTCAAGTTTCTTCTCTTGAAATCATTGTTTGTTAATCTAATCACAATCCTAACTGACCAGCCTTTCGCCTTTTGGAGCATTTATCAAATATTAACAATCCTTCTCAAATTAAAGTTGTTTTTGCCTGGATAACGACCCTGAACAGAAAATGTAAATGGTTTCTGCAGAAGGTTGAATATAATAAGACATCATCTTTATTTTAAAAAATATTTGTTTTATGTAGCACCAAAGTAGTGATTATGACATTTATTCTTTCGTTTCTTGGGCCATATGGGTTGACATCTTCAATACTTCTGGTGAATAGTAGGTTTTCCCGGTGGGATTTTAGGTCTTCATGTCAATTTCTTTTAAAAGTTTTGGCGCTTCGAAGGATAAAAAAACATCTTAAGGAATTGTGCTAAGACACTGGGTGCGCAAAAAAAAAAAAAGGGAATTTTGCTAAGACACTAGCCGTTTGGTGCATTTTGTTAAACAAGAATTTGCTTGGATTTTCAAAGCCCAAGTTATCCTTCTTTTTTCTAGGGATAAAGTTGTTTTCTTGCATACTAATGGTCTTTGCAACTCAGATCAACAAGCACCCTTTAGAAGATTAAAGAGGGATTCCAATGACTTATTTTTTTCCTGATATTTTTTGGTGTTCGATTTTCCATTGATAAATTTTGGCCTTCCATTTGTGTTTCTATTTCTTTCTTTTCTTGGATAGATGCAATTTGAAGATTCCATGTAGAAAGAAATTTAATTTCTGAAAGACAGCTATTTCATGAAACTTGTATTACATACAGAAAAAAAAAAATAGCCATATAACTTCTAGATATTGATATGAATCATTTTTTGCTGTCCTTTACACGTGACAGGAGAAATTTGTGTAAGAGAGTGCATTTTTTACATTCAGGATGTTTGAAGCAAAACATGTTTAATGTTCAAGCTTTACACTCTACTGATGTAATATTAAGCACATAATATAAGTAGGGATATTACGTACTTTCGGAGAATTTAGCCGGGCAACAAGGGCATCATACTCGCTTTGCATCTTGGATAGACGCTTGGAAAGGCGCTGGACTTCAGAAGATATATCTACCATATCTGCAAGTGGCAAATATGCCTCCAATCCTTCACTTGCAACAAGATGAACAGATCGATTTGCATCCACTGAAGAAGCAATTCACATAAATAAGTTCAAAGAATGGAAAACAACAGGACATTGTTCAAAAAAGCTTCTTTCTACCTTCGATTCAGGAATTGTAGAAAAAAAATACAACAAAATTTGAACACATGCCTGGAGGAGAGTCCGAAAAATGGATGTTTTGTAAATCTAACCGTGAAAGTAGCGCCAAAACTTCTCTCTCCTTCTGCACATAGCAAATGTGTAAATCAAGACATGCAACCACGTGCAGGATCCGGGCAAAGGTTGGATCATCAAGAAAAAAGGACTAAACAGCTAGGTCAATTTCTAAAGTTATGAAAGTGCATGTATTTATTTATTTTCGTGATGAATTAGTTTCTAATTTGTGATCCCAATAATGCTGATGTCAATGGCTGGTGCAATAAGCAGGTGATGTATACAATATGTAAGAGCTCTTATTGTATGTTCGTTTATTTCATCCTTTTTCTTCTTTGACATATTTCTTGTTACATTCGTTGGACACACTGACGTAGCATTAGAAGTTACATAACATTTATGGTTTCAGAATAGTTTCTATTAATTAGTTTGTTTCGAATAAGAGATTGTTCTTCTGATATTATTTCCACAATTGTTTTTGGGATTTGCTGATATATTTAGGCATTAATGTTTATTGACTAGTTATGCCATGATTAATGAATTGAATTAAGTTGTCTCTAAGTTAAGGTGGAATTTCAAAGCAGTGGATTCCAGCTTCTCCCTATCTGTCTTTCCGCTCTCTCTCTTCTCTCTCTCCTCTCTCCTCTCTACTTCCCCTGCTTCTCTCTCTTTTTTCTCCTATTTCATCTCTTTCTACATTACACAGGCCCATGTAAAGGTTTGGACCTCTGGTTAGTAGCTAGAACTTGTAAATGCAAATGTATGTTACCATCCTGTACCTAAATGATTTTAAAATGTTCTCCAATTTTTACATTTCTGAAACTAGATAGAGCATAGATAGTAGGGTAAGTAGTTGTTTCAAGTAATGCATAACTTTGTTTTTGAGTTCCAAACTTCTATCCTTTAAGGCCAAGTCTTGAGCGATAGTATGAAAACATAAAGAACACCATCTCTTACTCTACAAGACAAAGGCAAAGAAACAAAAATACTCACAAAAATATACTCAACAACTTCATCACTAGCCACTATGGATGCAGATATGCGCTTTGCTGGCTCGACAGAGTATTCTGCCCGAGCATTCCGAATAGCTCTCGTCTGATGCAACAAAAGAAATTTCATGGTTAATATGTCAAAATTGTTCCAAATTCCGTAGAATTCAGAAATTGCACCCACCAAAGCTTGCAAATTTTCGAATTTCTTGATTGAGCTAGCATAGCTTGGAAGTGACGTTGGAGGCCAAGAAGATACCATAAGAGCTTCTTTCCGGTGCGGGAGGGCCTGCAAAAATCCAATGCATTTATAATAAGCTAAAAATACTATTATTATTATTATCATGTTCCTTATCGGAAACTCTCATTTCTTTTTTTTTTTGGGGGGAGTAGGGGAGGTTGAAGAAGTCGAAGAAATTTCAATTGCAAAGCACAGTATGAAGCCAACTAGGCTCCAGGAATGTCTCAAAGGAATGACAAAAGGTACTTAGGAGTCAAACATAGAATAGCAAGAAAAACAAATCTCTCAATCTCATGTACCATAAAAAACAGTACAGGAGTTGGCCCCAAAAGTATAACCATTCTTGTTGTCTATGTCCTTTTTCTTTGCTAGAAGTTCTATAAATAGGTACTTGAGCACCACATAATTCCAATCTGAACACTAAATCCTCCACATCAAGTGTAATGATGCAAAACCTTCTCCACTGAAATATTATCTATTTTTTCTTAAAACACCAGATTCATCCTTCGGGCAATAACGCAACTCACAAGGTCACCCATTGGTACTGCTGTGTGAGCATGGTTAACTGTTGAGTTTTTATGGGATCCTAACAGTATCACCAAAAGGTGCCTCGAAGTGAGAATGTTCTACTTCACTATACAAGAGATTCCATAAGAACTCCACAGTTAAGCATGCTCACATGAGAGCAGTCTCAGATGGGTAACCTCCAGGGAAGTCATTTTGAGTTACATTATCACCATAGGTCACAGATGAATACGTGAGGCATTTTAAGCCAGACAAAACAACGGTGGAGAAGGGTTCAGGTCTTTACAGCAAATCCCTTTCAGTATTGTGGAAATTCATGTTCTTCCATGATCAAGTAGAATGGTAGAAAATTGAATGAACAGTTGAGCAAAATATAATATTGACCAGTAAAAGCTTTTTACAGTGACTTTTGACAGCAATAGAAGAGCAAGTTTTGCCTACAGGCCAGTCATATCCTAATAAAGTCATGAAATGGTAATTAATACAAAGAATTAAAAAAAAAATGAATTGATTGTATAAAATCATATAACCTTTTAATTCAAGAAGATACATTGTACCACCTTGCACATATAAGTGATATTTATAACTGTATCACCTTGCATATATGAGTGATATTTATAACCGTATCGAAACATGTACCAAAGTCCAGCAAACGAAGATCAGGTATATTTAACTTTACCAGCATGGGTAATCAAAAAGCTAATAGAGTGTACAGCATCGAACTGTCTGGAAGAAAGTTGAAATCTAATGGTTTTCACCAGGCTATGGTGTGATAAAAACACATATCAAAAACACGCTGGAATTGAACTTTAAAAAATGCATAGTTAAAGGATGATTTAATAAAGGAAGCCTATCAGTTCAGTTCTCACAGATGAGTTAAGTTCAATCCATTTAACCTTAAAGCTGGAACACATTTATTACCTGCCACAGTTCCTCAGTGACAAATGGCATGAACGGATGAAGCATCTTCAGCACGTTTTCAAACACGTATAAAAGCACTGCCTGAGCTACAGAAGAAATTGCATGATCTTCAGACTGGTAAAGACGAGCTTTACTAGCTTCGATGTACCTACAGAAAAACCAGATATATACTAATGAGAAGAAAGAAAAGAAAAAAATAATTCCAAAAAATAACTCATTTAGTTCAAGTTAAATGAGCAGCCTAGATATCAACCACTTGAACAGAATGTTACATAAATTACTTATCAATGTTACAAATGCACGGCAAAAAAATAAAGGAATGAATATTATGATTATCTGTCCATTCAGCAGTTTTGCTAGGTTTTCTTGGCACTTCCAAATTACCAAGCCATGCCCATTTTGCAATAAAATAAAAAATAGTGCTTATATGTGAAAATTTTTGCATTGTTTACCTACTATATAAACTCCTAATTTGTGGCTGGACCTTGGTACAAAACAAATATTACTTTGCCATGACCTAAAGATAAATGAGACATGACATAGGTGGGGGGAAGCAGGGCCTGCAGTGCTTGAGGCCTTGCCCTTTGATAAGCTGCCTAGATCTAATATGCGCTATCTAATTACAATCTTCAAGCAGTTTCTTTTGAACATATATCATCTTAACCAGAAAATAAATTGCACTCCTTACTTGGAAGACTCCATTCAGGAGTCAAATGACCTCACTTGAGAACAGCAGAGATTTTTCCTCCCTTTCCCCCCTTCATGTGCCCTTCGATATGAATTCTAATGGACCTATCCATAATAGTTAATTGACAGGCAATGAAACCAACAAAAAAAAAAAAAAAACTGCTTCTGCTAGAGCTTACTGATACAAGCCCTAATACAGAATCTACTCAATGGATACTTTGTAGGGAATTCCTCTTTTTTCTTAATAGAGTTTTCCCTCTCTTAGACCCCTAGGTTTGATGGTTGGGTACTTGTTCCCTAACAAGTTTCCTACCATAGTTTTTTTATGAGAATTTAGACTTGACTCATTATTGATCACATCATTTTTAAATAGAGAAAACTAAGGTTTACAATAAAATATAATTATTACTAAAAACAAATCCCTAAAATCATTTTTAATATAAATGATTTCCAAAACTAAGGTAACTGCTAATTAAAAAAAAAATACTATCAACTAAAATAAAAAAACTACTATTTTTTTCCTAAAATCTTTCCTTCTTACTAATTTCTAATGTTTTCCTAGAATAATTATTTCCAATGATATACATTGTGCATATATTACTCCCCTAATGAACAAAGAGCTTGTCCTCAAGCTCGAACTTAGGATGGGCCTTCTCAAGTCTTCAAGAACTCCGAAGAAGCCTTCTCCCTCATCCTCTTCTTTGGACTTCCCAGTATTTCCCTCTTCTGCAAATTTATAATCACTAGGACATACTTGCATAACAAGATACTGCACTTGTGGACAGGCAGTCACTTGCACGGTTCAATCATCAACCAATTCCTTGAAGATATCTCCATGAGAGACAAAATGTCTCATAGTTCACTTCTATTAAGACACCAACTTTGTTGTCATGAATGTACGAGCCAATTCTTCCTTCAGCAGTAGCCTTGCTTTCTTTTTTGCACTTGCTAGGCCTTTCTTTGAATTACTCCCGATATTTAAAACTACATCTGAACAAGAAAGTGAGCCAGCATTTGGATTATAAAGTTCATAAACTGCAACTTTCTTGATTAAAATGTTTTGATCCCCAATAAAACAACTAGAAATCAAATTATTTCTATGTGCAATATAGGCCACATGGACCTCCTCCAAGGAAAGATCAGTATGATTCTCTCCAAGATTCGTGGCTCCTCTCTTTCTTACATTTAGACATTTCCTCCACATAAGACCTTTGACCATTTGCAATTGAAAGTTGATGATCCTACCCAAACTTATTATATTCATAGCTATTGAAGTCAAGATACTTTATGAGGATGGCAGTCCATTTTTTCGGTAGACTACTCGTTTCCTCCGCTTGGTGTGCAAGGGTGTGGCTGCTACTCATCACCTCTTGGACCTTGCTGCACCAGTGCAGCCCTCGCCGAAACCCTTCCATCTGTGAGATCAGTGCTGTCTTTTGTTGCTACAACAACTTCTGCTGGGATTCCTCCACCCTAGCCAGTTGTTGCTCCATTCGCTGCTTCATTCGTTGCTCAAATTCCCTCATGAATCTCTCCATGTGGCTCAACCATTCTGCAGATTTTTCCATGACAGCTTGATCTGATACCAAATTGATATAAGCTCTAGTACAGGATCTAATCAATGGACTCTCTATGAGGAATTCCTCTCATCCCTTGTTAGAGTTTTCCCTCTCCTAGATGCTAGATTTGACAATTGGGAACTTTTTTGCTAGCAAGTTTCCTACCACACTTCTTTTTTGAGAATTTAAACATGACTCTTTATTGATGACACTCTCTTTAAATAGAAAGAACTAGAGTTTATAATAAAATAGAATTTTTACTAAAAACAAATCCTTAAAATCATTCCTAATATGAAGGATTCCTAAAACAAAGCTTAACTACTAATTTTAAAATGATAGACATTTGCTAAAATAAGAAAATTACTATTTTTCCTAGAATCCTTCATTCTTACTAATTTCTAAATGTTTTTCTAGAATAATTCTTTCCGATGATATACATTGTGCATATCACTTGCACATTGACAATCTATCTTCAAAAACAAGAAGCAGCTACAAGCAACAAATATTCATTTTGTAACAGTTGGTGCATTAAGTCATAGTGCACAAATTAACACTACAAATTTTAGATACATTTGTGCCGGAGAATCTTAATTATAAACTTAAAGGTAGTTCACTCATGGTCATTGTTAAGATCTTGAGGCAACTACTTTTGCACTATATAAAAAATTGAAGGATTTGAGTGTTTCCTGATGGATATGCCTGAGATAATTAGGAATATATACCAGTCAGCAAAGTCACCCCAAAAGAAATCATATATTTCTCTTCCAACATCTCCAAAGAAAAATTTGTCATAGCTCGTACTGACTGTGTCAATAAGCAGGTGCACTTTTGAAACCTGAAAAGAAACAACATTAATTACTTGGTGCCAGGGCATGAAAAGTTGAAATACAAAATGCATGTCAAAACATTTCTCTTACCACCCAACATTCAGGCAAAGGAACGTTCAGCAAGCAATCCGCCTCATCAAGCTGCAAAAAGCGAAATAATTTGATCAAACAAGGGAATGGTTCTGCCTCAGATATCATCTGGGTAGTTGTGCAGTTGCTTAATTTATTCAAAGCATAATCTATAGACTCCAACATACTAAATAATTAATGACATGGTTAAAGTGAGGATTCACAAATATTACAACTATTTTCAATTATATTTGCTTGTGGGCATCAACCAGAAGTTCTATGAAGAAGCATTCCTTATTTTGAGATGGTTTTTTTTTTTCAAACTGTTGCACATATGTTGCTCTTAGCTTGCTAACAAATAATTTGATTCAATGAGTTCAACTTCAATGGCACCAAACTTCTGTGGATGCTTGCAGTTCCTTAAAATGGTCAAGCAGGTGTTTGATTATTATATATTACAATCAACTAAAATACAAGATCAGGGCAAAATGGACCTGGAGACAGATCCTGACAACCCTCTTGCTCACTTATTTGAAACTGGATAAAACAGTACAGAATTTCCTTGTGGGTACTCATCATCATCATATAATAATAATAATTGATTCTCCCTTTTTTTTTTTTCCTGGTGTGGAGGATAGACCAAGTAGTCTTGTTGATTCTGCTAGCAAAGAAAGATAGTAGTTCTTAACTTAATCAGTAACAGTCGTGTTTGGCTATGGAGCTTGAAATCATTGGATATTCCTACTCCTATACTACCTTAAGAAAAGAAGATTCTGAGTGTTGGTCTCAACAAAATATTGGGTATATCAGTCCATGGTACCAATATTTGAAAGGATGGGCCATGGCAACAATTGTAAGGTTGCTCTATTCTATCTCTTACATCAACTCAAATATGAGTATCAGCTGTTAGTATGTCTCAGAAACCAGTATGCCGCCTGTTCTGACAATTTTTCCACTAAAATGAAGTGGCTAATACCTATGCCCATACTCATGCTATGTCTAGTCATATTTAGCATAGTCATATCTAGTCATATTATGCTAAATAGACTTCATTATGCTAAATAGTCATCGGCAAAGTAGAGATAAAAACTACAAAATCTCCAAGGACAACCATTATGCCATCAAATTTATGATTTATGAACCCTTATATCTTATGGCTGCACTCCAAGTCCCTATCTGGATTTCGAAATAAATTTTAGGACTGCAGTAATACTCCCCAGGAGTACTTATTAGGGTGTCTGTTTCATAGTCCCAAGGGATGAAGTGTCCCACCTGACTAGGACTGTTGAATGCCACCATAAAGGTGGGACTCAATTTAGATTATGACAATGATTTCATTTTAGTCCCAAAAATTGTTGTACATCAAACAAACACCAAATGATTCAGTCCTAGAATGAACAGACTAAATACAAGTTATCCTTGCAGATATAGTCCATTTTGAACTTGTCAAGTCAATGTTTCAAACAACGCCTAAAGCTCAAACAACAGGAGTGGATAGGAAGGGGGAAATAGATCATCTTGCCTAAACCATTGAGAAGCTGAAGACCAGGATTTAGGTTCAACATTGTCAAAGACCAAAAGATCCAGCAGAATCTGCTTATCCCCTTAATCCACCTCTATCTAGAGCCACAAGCCTACATTGCTATGCCAACATCCAAGAAGTTCAAACTAACCCCTATGATAGATGATAAGTGAGCTTTAAAAGTACGCCTCCGCTGTTCCTCTCTCAATATCTTGAACAATCTTATTAGCAAAGAAAGAGTGTCATTCATTTCACCCAATTCTTGTCATATATTATTACTACAACAGTGAAAACAAAGACTTGGTTTCTAATTCAGAGTTTTATGTGTCTATTTCAAGCCACTTGTATGAACAAACAAAAACAAATGGTTTAAATTTATGTGCCTTGCATTGGATGGCTCTATTGTCATTTTTACTGCAAGTAAGGCTAGTCTAGTTTCAAAATTCACAAATCAACCAATTTGCATTCATATAATTTATATAAAAGAAAAAAATGTTATCAACTTCTGGACTTAATATGTCAATTTTGTCACGAGCTGCAACCAAAAGGTTCAAATGATAATGGGAGAAGATAAACAAGCAGTAGAAAGTAAAACTATTGGATGACAAAGTGAAGATAAGAACGTTGGTAAAGCACCAAATACAGGTTATCATAAGGTAACCACCATAGATCAGCCTTCCACACACCAAACTATAATGCAATCAACCTAAAACACAGCAAAACCAAGAATGCTCCACCAAAAAGTTGTTTTTAAGCTGAGGGCTACCACATTATCTCTGGCCAGGTCTTTCTCATGCAAATCAATCTTCAACCCTGTTAGGAACACATCAAGCTCGCATTCATTTGACATGTTACTTATCCTTTTCTTCTTTTTTTTTTTGGGGGGGGGGAGGCCAACATGTTAGTGATCTTTACAAAATAATAATTAATAAAAACTGATGAATCATAACTTTATGATACTTTGTATCAGATAAGGAAAAAAATGTACGATACTTTAACATATTTGAAATCTGTCGTTTATATTAAAAGTAACCCAGAAAGTAGTGTCTGGTCCAAACGAGTGAAAGATGATGAAACTAACAAACCTTGTAAGCCAATAAAGTTTCCCAAGCAGCAGTATCACATGGGTTAGGTAGATTTTGCAACACAAACTTGCCCGCATTCCATAACTTGTTAGTGAAAGCCTTGTTAGAGGTCAATCTCTCAGTTGATAGATTAAGGTCCTGAAACAAAGACATGTGAAATCAATTGATCATAAAAAGAACCACCAGTCTTCTTTCTTCCCCTGATAAAGTTTGTTGGTCCAAATAACAAAGAACAAAACTACAGAGCAAAATTATGAACCACAAAGAGATTTGTAGTAGAATATGGGCACGCAAACCTTGAAGTGGGAATTCCATTAACATTTACAGCAAAACATACCTGACCAGCAGTTCCTAAAGCAAGAGTAAATCGTAATGCATCTGTGCCAAATTCCTTAATGGTGTCAAGTGGGTCAATAACATTACCCAATGTCTTTGACATTTTTCGCCCCTGAAACAGATGACATACGAGTACACATGGAGCTGTTAGGATACAAAAGATAATGAGCAAGAGAAACATATGTGCACAACCACACTGGTAGAGGTATCCATAAGGAGTTCAGATTCCTCAATCTAACATAGAATAGGTATAAGAGTATTCTAAAGATGGCACAAAGAAGTTCCCACTTCAATATGTATCCAACATTTTCAAAACATACATAGAAATAGATGAAAAACTAATGGATCAGGGCATGTACTCTGTCTAGTATGGAATTCCGAATTCTGTACAAAAATTACAAACAAGTCACAACCAGAATTTAGTTATTTTTACATTTCCAAAATTTGCAAGTCCAAATCCATCACCAAAGTATACTAACTGAAAGAGTAGGCAGTTGAATTGGCGACTTATTGATAATATTGGTTGCATCTCACAGTATCAAAGAAACTGGAATACCATTGGTAACTTTCCTCCTTCAATGAACATGCAAAAAGATTTTAGTATGTTTGTAGGGAAGCATCCGCATATTAAAATAAAGGGCTCATAATCTCCATAACTCTGATCTTGAAGCATCAAATTATTGAGGAACAGAGCTCTTAGACTCCTCAACATAATCAAGATGACACAGTGCAAAATCTGTTATTCACTTTTACATGGACGACAAGATTGTCGCCAATAGGTTAGCACGTTACAAATAAACTATTTAAATTTGTAAACTTGAAGCTTCCACAGACTTTCCAAGCCATACATTTGGTGCATATTTTGCATATACTTTCAGACATTAGTGCGAGAGACACACACGACATGATACTATACACAAATTAGGCATGGACAGGGCAAGGAGCCAATAACACAGCACTAAATAGTACATTTTTATGCGTATAGGTATATTGCATAAACAATATTAATACGTATTCCCACCAGTATTCGCCCAAAAATTAAAATCAAATAAGCAAGATGTATTCTTCAACTATAACCTTTATTATAATTTACTGTTGAACGCGTGAGTCTCATAACCATATCAAATGGCACATGCATTCCAAATTTTCAGTAATAACTGTGTAAAATATCTCTAAAGTGTTTAAGAAATACTCAAGAGTTAAAAGGAATAATAAAAATGGAACATGCCAGGCTGTGGTAGGTGTCCAACAAGTGTCTTCACATTGTATTGGACATGGACATTGCCTCCATTTTTTCTTTGGGAAGTATTTATGCTTCATAGTCTACTAGTAAATTAAAAATAAGCATTAAGAATTCTTTGCTTCTTATAGTTGTGGAGGAGAATAATGTGTGCATGAAATCTATAGGCAAGGCCCACGCTTGATCCATTCGACCAAGGAGGTGCAGTTTATGACATGATCCAACACAATGAACCACCTTCACAACAATGGGCCCCACAAAGAAAAACAAAATGGCCTCTGCATGGTCCACAGATGCCCAGGGTATACTTTTGTGATTACTGCACCTTGGTGACAAAATATTAATGGGCTCCTTGGTGAATGGAGGAAAGCTGAACCTTCATGGATATAAAAATGAGAAAAACCACCCTAACAGGTAGGATCTTGACCAGGAAACCAAAATATAGCAATTTCAAGTGTTCAGGTAACCACTTTGAATGAAAATGCCAGCCACAAGACTAGGAGGGCTTGTGGATCTTGACATGAAGAAATATGTTGCATTTAATTTCAGGAAAGTTAGACCATCTTGTTTTATCAAAATATATATATCATTTGCCCTTTGCCTTTTTGTGTCTTTTATTTTTTGTTATTATTTTCTCAAAGCATGAAATGCAGTGCATATGTATGATACTAATTTAAACAGGGCACCGGAATTTGGCCAAGTTATATTGTATTAATTTCTTCCCCCGCCACTGGATCAGAGTTTCAAACTCTGTATCCCCATCTCCTAACATGATTAAGGGCAGTAGAGCTCCCTAGGAATCAGTATCCACACCATCAGGGGGGTTGAAATATGCATGACTGCAATTAGATTTCTGAACAAGCTAACTGGAAGTCAAACAACGTGCCATCAACATTTCCCATTCTATCTATACTTATTTTTTTGGGGATAAAAAATCATATGCAATGGTTTGTATTGGTAGATGAAGAGACAATGAGATGACTTCACGGTTTCAACATCAGAAGATAGCAAATTATAAGCTATAAAACATGCAAAAGGATTATAGACTGCATGTTATGTGTTGCATATACTCCATAGCTGAATGTTGAGCATTGAGATTGAGCATCCAAAATGAAACCACACTATAATTTTCTTTTCATTCTGGGGGGAAAAATCATTTGGCCATCCCAATTGTCTGGGGCAAAATTACTTTACCTCCTATGGTTTAAAAGGGGTCAAAGGGCCCTCTCAGGTTTACTCTCTTATCCTTTTGCTGCCCCCTGCCTAATCTAGGAGTTAAATATTACAAAAAATAAATGAACTGATAAAACTAAAATAAATTAAAAATGGGTTTGCTCCCCCCTCGGCCCAACCCCTCAGCCCATGTGTATCTTCTCACCAAATCATCAATTTACCACCACCACAGTCATTTTTCTAAATGTGCAAATACCATAATCACAAATTAATAATCAAATTGTTTCTTTTTGTACTTCTATTGATAACTTTTTCCTTCTTGTATCGCTGAAATTGAATTTATTTAACAAATCTCAAACATGAAATTTAATAAGTTAGGGAATCTAAATTTGTTGACAATAAACAATTAAGGAGAAACATACATGGTGCTGTGGACCAAACCCAACTTTTGTTTATTATTTGCAAAATACTTTAATTATCAGTTTTATCATTTTATTTTTTTGGTGACATTCAACACCCTAAATCAGACAGTCTTTTTATTATTTTTAAACTTAAGAAAGCATACCATTAAACTACTCCTAGCACTAAGGTCATGGTTATATAACAATAGGAGGGGCAAGCCCTAACACATGGCACATTATTGCCTCTTAACAAACCCGATTTCAAACAATATGCAAGGCGATAAGCTTCCTAAACTGCTGCCATTAACTACACTCCGAGCACTGAGATCATAGTGTTATAACAAGGGAAAGAGACCAGCCCCTAACACATGGCCCCTTATTGCATATCAACAAAGGAGATTGCAAACAATGCGCAATGAGATAAGCTTCCAAAAACTGCTGCCGGCTTGTCTTTCAACAAAGCTTTCAAAAACTGCTGCCATTAAACTACTCCTAGCACTAAGGTCATGGTGTTATAACAATAGAAGAGAGGCCAGCCCCTAACAAATGGCACATTATTGCCTTTCAACCAAGCAGATTGCTAACAATCTGTAATGAGATAAGCTTCCAAAAACAGCTGCCAGCTTGGTTGCGCTTCTAAGTCAAAATCATAGATTTACACCAACTTGGGATGAGGATCAGAGACAAAAAGAGAACGCGATTGAGATTAGTTTCTAAATCAGCAACTTGGCAAGTTTGATCCTTTGCTCAGTGTACCAATCTGGTCTCATTCTGACACATGATATCATGTCAAGTAAAACTCAATAAAGCATAAATCAGAGTATAAGGTTACAAAGTGTATTTTACAATGGTTACCCAGCATAAATGCAAGAGATACATCAGTTCTTGCTTGTAAATACAATGACAAGCAAGTTTCCTGTCAGAAAGCAACCATAGCTGATTGAATAAAGATAAAACTTAGAAAATATGTTGAAAGAATGGAGCAAATGCTCGAGAAATACTCGCCAAACCCCAAGGACAAAAGACATGGAAAAACCATGCTCAAAAGAAAGGGAAGAAGATAGAGGAAAACTCACCGAACCTCAAGAAAAAGAGGCCCAAAAGAGGTCCATCTTGGACACAAATGAAGCATGAACCAACCATGCTCAAGTCCAAGCAAAAGAAGAAGGTGAAGCCAAAACAACTTGAGCAGACTGCCCAAAGAAATGAAGCAGAATGCACAAGAGGAAGGTCCAATCCGGCCCGGCCCAACTCCATTCTTCAATACTGTAGCAGCCCATCTTAGGCCCATTTAAAGGTGACTTCAAGAGCATGAAAAGAAGCCCTAATTCAAGCCAAGTGGGACTGCACAGGTGTATCAAAAGAAGTCCAAAAGGTTGGCCAACAGAAGCTGTCCAGAATGTCCAAAGTACTTGGCCCAATTGAAGTCAAGTTCAAAGCTCATTCCAAGGCAGCTCAAGGTCCAGCAGTTGAGAGGGAATTTAAGCCCATTATGTTGAGCATAAAATGGCCCAAAAGGGGGGGGCCAAAGAAGGGCCTCCAACAGCTAGAAAATCTAGTTGTTGGAAAAAGTGCTGTAAAGCCCTCTTCTCTCCACTCCTCCCATTTTGTTCTCTCCAAATTCTCTATAAAAAGGGGCTTGAGGGCTGGAGCAAACTATGATTTTAAGTATGAAGAAAATCATCAATTATTAGAGCAATGTCTCCTTGTCTTTCTTGAGCATAGTCTCTTATAAAATACTTTGAGCTTAGTCTCAATATCCTTTGTAAAGATCCTTTGATTACATAATCAAAATCCCATTGAGATATTTCATTTAAACTTGCTTGTCTTCTCTTTTTTCTTCAAAACTCCAAATGTTTCCTTCAAATATCCTAGAGTTTATCACACCACAAGCTTCTGCAAATCTTCTTCAAACCTTCTGAATTTTAATCATAAAAAACCTCAAACACCTTCCAAGAAATTCAACAAAATACTCCGAAAATCAGGGAGGAAACCATGATAGTACTGATCTTCTAGAAGAATGCCAATTACTTTCAAGAAAGTTGAGCATTTATTTAATGGACAAAAATTAAATTAAAAAATAAAATAAAATAAAATAAAATCTCATCCCCTTACCTGAGAGTCTCGTATAAGTCCATGAAGATAAACGTATGAAAATGGAACAGTCCCAGTAAACTCAATACCCATCATCACCATGCGTGCCACCCAAAAGAACAAAATGTCATGCCTGTCCAAACAAAATACAAGGTATTAAAAGAATACATACAAGCAGAACAGGGACAATCTAATGTCAACTAGGGAAAAAAATAAATTTTGGGAGACAGGCATCCAAATGTTATCATATTGTAATAACACAAAGGAAAGCTATTTTGGTGGCATTGATAAAGTCTGACAAGGCATTTAACATGGATTTAAGCAGCCAAGTTATGCCCCAGCCAGGTTAAGACACTTCTCCCTTCTAAGAATATTACAAAGATAAAAAATCAGTAGAACTCCTTATGTTTTTTGGAGCAAATGGTCATCTAATATTATATGATATGAGAGCAGATTCAAAAGCACATGGAAATTCATCTTTACACGGTAAAGACCTACAACAGGTTGGCATTGATGGAGCAGACAGACTAGGGAGGAGAGTTTTCTTTCTTTCCTGTATCAAAAGAGTGGGGAAAAAAGGTGCTTTGAACACCTAAAGCCATGCATCTGAAAGTTCTATTAGACAAAATGCTAACCTTGAATCTGGCAGGTATTAAAAGAATATTCATCATATATCAATTTCCATGATTTTTTATTTGTTAATTTAATTTTTCTTGACAAGGGATGAAATTCTGAAACAATCTATGTCCAAAGCAGCTAGATTGAACCCTCTGTTTCCTCAGCCACCATGGCTATTTGATTGCCCAAGAAACGATAGTATGAAGAGAAAAGGAAAACATTATCAGCTGGCAAACCACAACCTTAATTTAGGAGGTTTCAATATTAGTTTTGTTAATGAGCTTAACTCAGCATCAGCTTGTAGTCCTATGTAAGCTTCACACTTTGAAAGAAGGAATTCGGATCAAACAATATAATTCAAGGAACATACCCAGTTTCAAGCAATGATGTTGGATAAAAGCGCTTAAAATCATCTGCTGATACATCTGGCCATCCAAGTGTACTGAAAGGCCATAATGCACTGAAAGGCAAATAGCAACAGAAAACGTTACAAACCACTAAAATTAACAAATGCATGACAAACATATTGTATACTAGAGTAAACATTATTGTGACATGTCACACCCTTAAATAGTTCTCCAAGACCTCAAATTTTGAAACTTGGTTCAAGGCAAAGTTTTACAACATGAGCATACCAACTTATTTTAAGTGAAAAAAGGTACACTTATGAAATTATGCATAGCTATCCAAGAAGCTAGATGCGTAGATTGGTTCAATCATCTGCTGTTATTTGACGAAATATCTCTTCCAAGAGCAGTAAAGCTTTATTTTCGACAACTTTAAAGGGTTTTATCAATCCAACATGTATACAAGAATTCAGCCTGCTCTGCATCCAATACCGCCAAGAAAAATCTCATGAAAACCGCTTAAATAGAAACAAAGATAAAGTTAACTGAGTACAATATAAAGAAGGTGGCCAATGCAGAACATATATATGTTTATCTTGTAGCTACATATGAGAGAAACGGGAAATTATATGCCTCCGTTCGATGATATTATCAAACTTTGGCCGATTTTCAACATATTGTTTGAACATATCATAAATAGGACAGCACAGTGAAAGATTCTTCATGTTGTGAGCTCTAGAGGAGAGTCTGATAAACATCTTCTCATTATGGCAAGAACAATGTAGAAAGCTTATGACAGGCATGTGCAACTGAAGAAATGTTTATGGCCGCTACAAGGCCTACTGCCACACCCTTTAAAGTTAACAACAACATCAGCAATAATAATAATAATAATATATTAAACTTCAAGAAGATGGAAGCTCCTTCATGTCTGAAAAATGGAGAGATATCGTACATGTGTATGTGTACGTATATAAAGAAACAGGCAGAACAATGAGAGAGATGACCAGAATGGACCAGCAAGTAAAAAAACAAATAGAATAAATGCCAAAAAATATATATATATATATATATGCAACATCAGTTTAAGCAGGCAGTAAAAGATCCCCCAAATAAAATTTATTTACCAAAAAATAAAATAGAAAAAAAATAAACAATAAAATATAGTACTTCAGCTTCTATGCATAACCAACATAGAATTGGCCTTGTTCAAAAAGCCATAAGGGCAATTCAATGTTCAGTGTGTCAGAAATATACCTTGAAAACCAAGTGTCTAGAACATCTGGATCTTGGTATATTTCTACATCCTTTCCATACTTTTCATGAGCTTTTGCAAGAGCTTCATCAGGACCTCGTGCAACTATGTATTCTTCTTCACAATCTTTTCCGACAATGTACCAGACTGGTATCCGGTGCCCCCACCACAATTGTCTGCTTATACACCAGTCCTTAATATTTGATAGCCAGTGCTTGTAGATCTGTGATCTCATTAAGCATGAAAGGTGAAAAGTGCTTTGGTAAAACCACCAAGTGCTAAAAGCAGTAAAACACCATTATTTTTAATAGTATTCTAGGTGTTCCAGAGCAATCCTAAGTTACAACAAGAAAAATTGCGCAGAAACTCTGGAGACGGTAGCTTGTTGGAGCAAAAATTTTGAGGTCACAGAAAAATTAAATAACAAAATAATTTTTTATACCTTCTCAAATCTTTCAGGGATAATAGTCAATTCTCCTTTTTCAACTGCTTGAAGAGCCTTCTCAGCCAATGGCTCCATAGTGACAAACCATTGCTTACTTACAAGTGGTTCAATTATCTGAATGGGAGAAGAAGAATTAATACAAGTTTGTAAAACACTGCCCAAACACCATTAATTTATGCCTTTTATTAAATAGCAGACTTCAGAAGCATGATAAAAACATACTTCTCCACCACGTTGGGACCTAGGTACTCGTAAGGTATGAGGCTCCTTTTTAACAGCTAAGCCTGTCTCCTCAAGATCTGACCATACTTTCTTTCGTGCCTCAAATCGATCCAGTCCACTAACCATGCAAACATTGTTGCCATTAAAGTAAAATACGAAATGTCAATTTACCTTCTAATAGGGTAAAAAACCAAAAAAGTTATGCAAACTTTTTACCAGCACAAGCCAGCAACTTCATTAAGTGTTCCATCTTTATTCATCACATTAAGTATTGGAAGGCCAAGCTTCCTTGCAAGTAGGTAGTCATTGTGATCATGTCCGGGGCTTATCTTTAGAACACCAGTGCCAAAGTCTTTATCAACATGCTGCAACATAAGGAATTTTCCATGAGATATCAGATTATTTGAAAAGATCAGATTGTTGGAAAATAAAGCGTCAGCAAAGAAAAAAGAAAATGATCTCAAACTCAAAAAACTAGAAATTGCAATCTCCAATCATGTTTAATACTTATCTTGCTTAAGAAATAGAATAACATTAATAAAAAATTAAAGCACATAGATGCATCACCATCCTCACCACACAAGCGAAAAGTGAACCATTTAAACATCCTATTAGAAAGCTATGAGCAGGGCATATCTTGAAAGGGCGTTATGCCCATTATTCTCAATAACATTAATAATGTTTTTCACATTGATAATCCTTCAAGGCAATCAAGAGCATCAAATTCTTACATCTCAATGTTAGTTTCCCACTGAAAGATTCAGCATATTATTTTATGTAGGAGACACATAAGCTTCACTTCCCTGCCCCAATGAAATCACAACCGGGTCACATACTTTTAACTAGTAAAAGCCTAAAACTATTTTGTATGATTTTGTCTTTCGCAAAAAAGGACAAGCTCGTAAAAGTTTTACATCCAATAATTACATCCATCGTTTGAACAGCCATTCCTCTGTCTCACCATCCAAAGGGTAGTTTTTTAACATTATTACACCAAAAGAAACAGGAATACAATGTGAATCTCTAATTCTTTATATTAGTTGTTTCAAAGGGATTCTCAACCATGTACTTTGAATCGAATACCTGATCCACCTGTTTCAGTAAGGTGGAAGTACCTTAGCTGATGCTTGGATCAGTAGGTCATTCACATTTTTTCGCACCTAGTTTTGGGATCTCTATAATTCTGAAAGTGTTGCCAAATTCCTGCAGTAATTTAGGGGACAAAGAGGTGGTTCCCTCCTAAGACAAGGGAAGATCCAACAAGATTAATTCACACATGCTATATATATAACATGGCCATTTGTACCACGATGAATGTCAGCTACTATATATAACATGCAGAGCAGATATTTAGAATGCACTTCCTTCCCATAGTTAATTAGAAATAAAGATTGGTGGGTCCTACCTAGGGACATAATCCATTTAGTGAGCCTTCTATGTTTTAACGATGTAGAAAAGGTGCAAATTCATTCTTTAGTTGATTGCACCAGCAATGTGCAAGAAAAGCAAGAAAACAGAGATGTGCATGGGGAAATGGAAAAATAACAGCAAATAAGATATAGCATATTTTCATTTGCTATCCCCCCTTTCAATTTCCTTTATCTGGTGTAGTAGTTGTTCAAATCTCCACTCCCCCTTCCACCAACGGAAGAAAAGACCACCAAACTTCTATTTTTATACATAAACATTTATAATGCACACATCTGCCACTTAAAATTCTTAATGGATCATGCAACAAGATCCACTTGCAAGTTAACTCTGACTGCATGAGTGTTCTCCACCCAAAGCTAGCACCAAAGACATAATATTGTAAAATATGAAATTAACATAAAACAACTCACAGAATGCATAGAAGTAGATGACAAAATGACATTTAAGTGCTCTTACCTTGTCAGAAATGATGGGCACATGGCGGCCAAATGTCAAGGGCACAATTGCCATCTTCCCTACATATTTAGAATAACGATCATCCTGCATGAAATGGTCAAAATGAGAATTACCAAATATAAATTTTCAGAACCATTATCTTTGAAGTTCAAAATATTTTCAGATAGGAGAGTGAGTGAGTCATAATTCTCAACATGAAACCCCACAAGGCATCGTAAATCGTTCCCCATTATAAGTGCATGGTCCATAGTCCACCCATTTCTGAAAAACAAGTGTGCTGACATTGCTACTTAATTGGAAACCAAGGTGTGATTGCTTGAACATTTCACAAGTTTATGTAGAAGCTTGGGGCATGCTTGACAAAAGATTGAATTCACCTAAATCTATTTTCTACAATTGATGTCAACTCTTACCATTTTTAACCAAGTTCAAGTGTATCACGTTAAATGGGAGAAGTATGTCAGAAAATGCAAAGAAACTTAAAACCACAACATATGTTGCTATGGGGCCCTCAAGCTTCACAGATAGGCTGTAATATGGCATGTCTATTTCTTCTTGAAATATTTAAAAGAGATCTACGCATGTACTTGCACGTGTTGGGCGGTAGGGTTGTTATGACACCCGGGTCGAGCCCGGGTATCACAATACCCGAGCTCGGCTCGAGTTTGCGGGAGGTGAGCTCGAGCTTGGGCTCGAGCTCGTCGAGTTTGTGATTCTAGAGCTCGAGCTCGAGCTCGACTCGAAGTGTCATTGAGGAGCTCGAGCTCGAGTGTCGCGGGCCTCTGACAAGATTGTGCCCGAGCCCGAGCCCGAGCCCAAACCCAAAACCGTATCCAAACCCGAGCCCAAACGGAAACCCGAAACCGGGATTACAACACCCGAGAGCTTGATGGGGAAAGCAGAAACGGAAGGCGGAAGGCGGAAGGCGGAAGGCGGAAGGCGGAAGGCGGAAGGCGGAAGGTGGAACTGAGAAAGAGAGAGAGAGAGAGAGAGAGAGAGAGAGAGAGAGAGAGAGAGAGAGCAAATCTGGAAAACCCTAGAATGAGAAGGAGAGCAAATCTGGAAAACCCTAGAGAGAGAGAGAGAGAGAGCGAGAGTTTTACCTTTGAGGAGATGATCGTCGCACACAGAGATTGAAGGAGACCTTCGAAGCCGATGAGAGTTGAGACCTTAGAGAGACAGAGACATGAAACCCTAACCCTAGAGAGAGAGAGACAAAGAGAGACAGAGTACCTTCGAGGAGACCTTCGATCGCGATGGTGAGATGAAGAGGAGATCTTCGATCACGATGGTGACAGGAGGAGAAGGCCATCGCCCATCGCGCGATGGTCAGAGGAGGAGGAGACCATCGCGCGATGGTGAGAGAAGCATAGACCTTCGAATCGAAGCAGGCGATCGCGATGGCGAAGGAGCAGAGACCTTCAATCGCAATGGTGAGAGAGCAGACCTTCGATCGCCTTTCGCCCTTCGCCCTTCGCCCTTCGCCCTTCACCCTTCGCCCTTCGCCCTTCACCCTTCGCCCTTTGCCCTTCGAGCAGAGACGGGTGTGCAGGTGTGTGGGAAATGAGAATAGGAAGAAGGGATTAGGTTTTGAGAGGGACGGGTAGCTCGACGAGCTTCGGGCCTGAATAAATGTGGGCTCGAGCTCGAGCTCGAGAGAGGAATCGTTGAGCTTGAGCTCGACCCGAGCTCGAGTTGACCGAGCTCGAGCTCGGGCTTTGACCGGGTAGTGTCACGGGTACCCGTGACACTACCCGGGTGTTATAACAGGCCTATTGGGCGGCCAAGAGGTAAATTGTAAAACAATGATTTACAAGAACAGAAAGAAAAAAAAATGCATGTACAAGTGTCAGCAAAACAGTTAGCAGATGGTGGAACCCACATGCCCCCATTTTAATCTGGGAGAAACTGTGAGTTGTAAACGTTGCCTACACCAACATCAATCACACTAAGAATTTTTTGTCATAGTTTATTTAAAATTTTTTTGATTAAGTTTTGTGTTTCAAAAATAAGGCTATTCATGTATGCAACTAGAAAGCCAACTATAGAAATAATCATGATGTGTACAACTTATACCCTTTTGGGACCAACAAGAAGCAAAGACGCAAAATTCTGAAGTCATTATGTACATCAAAGAAACAGATTATTAATTTAGATAAAAGTAGAAGGCAAAATAATCCAGACCTGAGGATTTACTGCAATAGCTGTATCACCAAAGAGAGTTTCTGGACGAGTAGTTGCTATTGTCAAAAAGTCACTCCTACAAATAAAACGAAAAATAAATAAGAGAGCTAGTATTGACATATTAGTATTACTATCGGGAGATCCATGGAAGGAGGGTAGAGGAGGTGACATGGCACTCCACTAAATGTTTATCCCCTTCCAAGAATGTTTGGCAAACAAATTTTCACCCCCAGCCCCCAAGGTCAGTGTAAATGTTACCCTACTCGTGGGAAAAGCCAAAAATAAGAGAAAAAATGAAATAGAAGATAAACACCTGTATCAAATCAGCAATTGAAAATTTTTAATGCAGCAAACCCAAAATTCACTATCCGGAGCACAAATCCGAAACTCTTGGTAAACCACCATGAAACTGGCTGGTGAATCACCTCTGTGAATCACTTTTGAATCCTAATCTATACTTGTTCGCACCATTCTCACCTCAGCCATGTGAATTCAGAAAGCTGATTTCGCAGTACAATCTTGAGAGAAAGAGAGTGTGTTTTCATGAAATTTTTAATTTTTTTTCCTTGTTTTAATTAGTCAAGAGGTTGAAAATTTTCTCCTCATTTAGTAACACACAAAGAAAGCATAATTTTTATAGAACAATATAACTCCGGAGAATTTTATCCCCCAAATCATTATTTCCATACCACACATGTCCTTGATGTGGAGTTGTTTACAAAAAAACATCTATCGTGGATGGATGGCATCTTTTACACTGCAGCTGGGCTGTGGCCATATCATTGTGATAACAGCCTTCTTGTAGCCATAACTTAACATTAGAGTTGCATTGTAGCCATGGCAATGCTACACCCTGTCATGACCACAACAGTCATGGGTGCACCCTATAATGTTATGTTACAGTTGATATCCAAGTCCTTGTGATAAATGCCCAACCCACCAGCAATGAACACAAGTGTTTTTTCCCCAGGCATGAACGACCAAAAGAGTTCTTCTTCCTCATATTCTTACCAGAATCATCTTTTGCATAAATTGTAGAAGGTGATCAAACAGTGAAGATTTTTAGGTAATTGCTGTACATTATTCAATGAGTCATGATGTACCAATATATATAAAATTGTTCCCCTAGGGATTTAGGAAACTAAATCATAACAGAAAAGGAATATATCAATCATCAATATATAGTTGACTGAATAGAGTAGAATCAAGATGATTAGCATAATTCAATACTCCCCATCAGGGTGGTGAATGGATGTCGTTCATTCCCAGCTTGCTAGTTAAGCATTCAAATCTTCATGAGGAAAGTCCTTTAGTCAAAACATTTGCCACTTGTTATTCTGATGGAAGAAATTGTGTACTGAATACACCAGTTTCTAACTTCTCCTCAACTGAATGGCTATCAACCTCCACATGCTTGGTTCTATCATGCTGTACAGGATTGTGAGCAATGCTGATTTCAAATTTATTATCACAAAACAATTTCATATTCTCATTTCATTGTATTCGTAAGTCATCCAAAATTATCTTCAACCAAAGTAACTTGCAAATCCCAAGAGTCATAGCTCTGAGTTTTGCCTCCATGCAAGAACATGCCACAAGTGCTTGTTTCTTACTCCTCCAAGTGACTAGATTGCCACCTAAGAAGGTACAATATCCAGAGGTGGACCTTCTGTCAGTCAAGGAACCTGCATAGTCTGCATCAATATAGACTTCAAGATTCAATCCCTTACTTGATTGGAATAAGATGCCCCTTCCTGGTGTAGCTTTCAGATAGTGTCAAATTTGTTGTACGGCCTGCATATGCTCCTCACCTGGCTCATGCATGAATGGACTAACAACACTTATGGCAAAACCTGTATCTGGCCTCATTTGGGACAGAGAAATCAAGTTGCCAACTAATCTCTGATATCTCCCTTTTCCAACTGAACTCTCACTGCCTCTCTCATAATCAACAATTTTGTTCAATAGGTGTACTAACACCACTGCTTCCATGTGTTTCTGTTTCTTTCAAAAGGACTAGAATATGTTTTCATTGAGACAAGAAAATACTTTTCTTTGAATAAGCTACCTCAATGACGAGAAAGTGCCTTAGTTTACCCAGGTCCTTGATCTCTAACTCACAGGCCAATTTCTCCTTTAGCTTGTCTCTCTCAAAAACATCATTTCCTGTCACTATTATGCCATCCACATATACAAGCAGTGCCATTACCTGAACAGCGTATGATCACCTCTACTCTATGTGTAACCCATTTGTCTCATTGCTTCTGTTAACTTTTCAAGCTGGCGCTTGACGACTGTTTTAGCCCATACAACATCTTCCTTAATCTGCAAACCTTATTGGTGCCAAGTCTATGACTGAATCCTTGTGGTAGTTCCACAAACACCTCTTCTTCTAAATCCCCGTGCAAAAAAAGCATTTTTTCACATTAAATTTATGTAGAGTCGAATTAAAGTGTGCAGCTAAAGACAAAAGGATCCTAACTGAATTCATTTTGGCAATAGGAGAAAAAGTTTCCATATAGTCAATTCAATATTTCTGTATGTAAACCTTGGCCACTAACATTACTTTATACTGTTCAGTGTCCCATCAACTCTATATTTAAGAGTGTGCACCCACTTGCACCCAACTAGAATTACATTATTCGGTTATAGCGACAATTTCCCATGTCTTATTCTTCTCAAGAGCTTGCATCTCCTCTTTCATACCAAGTGTCCAATTTCTGTCCCTCAAAGCTTCCCCATAGTTCTTGGGTCATAATAGAATTTAGAGACGTGAGAAAGTTTTGATGTTGAGGGGAAATATGATAGTATGAGATAAAATTAGAGATGAAGTGCTGTTTACATTGTCTAGTACCTTTCATAAGAGCAATAGGAGTTCCAAATTTGAAGGAATAACACTTTCATCAGTAGTAAAGGATTGTACATCATTATTTGCAGTTTCTGGTTCACGAGGGCTTACTGTTTCCACAACTGCTTTTGGTTGTAAGGATTGGGTCTGCTGTAAGTTCTGAATGGGTCTATTTCCAAATTTGAAGCAAAAGGTAGTGTTCCAGTTTTGCAATTCACCAGAGAGTTATGAAATCTCGATTGGAGAAACAGAATGTGAATCAACAATGATTCAATTTTCTAAAACATCTGACATTTTGTTGAAGAAAGACAATGATAGCTACTACAATCAGAACTAAAGAAAGGGGAATTATGTGGCTATAATTCCTCAAAAAGATTGACGGCAATAAAGGTCAAATAAAGATTAGGATTGAGGGATGAGTGTTGATGCGATTAAGGACAAGAAAGCAATAAGGACAATGGTGGCTGGGAAAAAAATTTAGAGATGGCAATGAATGCGATGAACCCTAGACTCAGAGATTGATCCTAAGATCTTGTGGCTCTGATACCATGAAGATTTTTGGGTAATTTTTTGTATATTATTCAATGAGTCATTATGTACAGATACATACAAAGTTGTTAGATAGGGATTTAGGAAACTAAATCGTAATAGAAAAGGGAATATGTCAATCATCAATGCATAATTGACTATCTAGGCTATTAATAGAAATAGATTAGAGGACATAGTAGAATCACGATGATTAGTATAATTCTAGGAGAAAGTCTCGAAATTCTAACAAATAGTGTACTCAGAAAGTTAGAAATATCACAACTCTTCTAAGAACACGTGATGGAAAATTGCAAGTTTGTAGCCTCTCTATCATCTCTCATGGCAACTTCGAAGTGTTCCAGCCATAACTCAAAGCATGAGATCATAAAAGATGATTACCTTGCTTAGACCTCCCATGACTAAATGAGCAACAACACTGAGAAGAAATCCCCAAGCCTTAAACCCATATCATAAACCTGTTAATCAAAATAGAGAAAGATGCCTTCAAGATAAACTACTGCATCTATCTTCTTCACTTCTCCCCAAAACTTTTGAAGAACATAAAGAATGAAGTCCAAACGAATATATTCATAACCTTATTCCATAATTTTCATTAGACAATAAGAGTCAGTTGATTGTTTTGTAATTAGTTAGTATTCTGCTAGATCAAATCAGTTTCACTTAATCAGAGATTAGTCAGTCAGAGTTTTTCTATTTCCTATAACTAATCTTATCAACTTAGGTGTATAAATAGATGATGTAGATATTTTTTCAAGATATGAATGAAATCTCAGAATTTTGGTATTGGCGCCACTGTTGATCTCTTAGAAATCTCTTAGATCTTGCTTCAGATTTTCAACGAGACCTGCAATTCTGAGTTTTTTTGTTCTTCCTCAGATCTTCATCTTTCGATCTGATTTCCTCTCTTTCTTCAACAAAATTCTCTCAAATTGCTTTGGGCTTTTTTCATCGGTCATTTTCGCCCCTTTCTTGATTGAATTTTCTTGGAAAAATTTTAATTTCTGCAACTATGAAACAAAATCCTTCTGTTTCTACATTGCAAAAAAGAATCCAGTCAAGCTTCCAATGGAGATCTCCAAAATGTTGCAGAGACCTATTGACTGGATGGTAAGAATTACTTTCGGTGGTCACAGTTAGTCCACACGATACTCGAAGGAAGAGAGATGCATGATCACCTTGAAGGTTTTGCTCCAAAGCTCGATGATCCAAGGTTCAGAACTTGGGACATTGAGGATGCAGTCATTATGTCCTGGGTATGGAACTCCATGGATCTAGACTCTCTCAGGTGTACTCACTGCAAGAAGCCTACACACACTAGAGAGTTTTGCTACAAGCTTCATGGCAAAGAACAGGTGCTGAAAAAGCTCAAGAATCAACAAACTCGTCAAGCTAACAGGGTCATTAAAGAAGATGAAGATAAAGACATTAAGAACGCTGAGTCTCTTGGCTTCAACAAGGAAGAGTTGGCAAAGCTAAAGGCCTTTATGAAGAGTTGGCAAAGCTAACAGTCTACATCAGAATATTGTACCTTTTGGGAAATGATTTGGTGACATGGATGAGCAAGAAACAGAATGTGGTGGCTAGATCCAATGCAGAGGTAGAATTTAGAGGATTGCCCCTAGGGATTTGTGAGTTGTTGTGACTGAAAATCTTCATGAAGATCTCAGAGTTAAAACAGGGAAGCATATGCAGCGGTTTAATGATGATCAGTCTGCAATCACTATAGCACATAATCCTGTTCAACATGATAGAACGAAACATGTTGAAGTGGATAGGCACTTCATTAAAGAGAAGCTGGAAGCAGGACTAGATCTCAGATATGTTTCTTCACGAGATCAACTAGCTGATATATTAATTAAAAACTTAAGCATAACTAAATTTAGAAGTCTTATAAGTAAGATGGGAATGAGTAATATATATCTACCAGCTTGAGGGGGAAGGTTAGACAATAAGAGCTAGTTGATTATTATGTAATTAGTAATTAGTTAGTATTCTATTAGATCAGATCAATTTCAGTTAGAGATTAGCTGGTTAGATTTTTCTATTTCCTATAACGAATCTGATCAACTTAGGTGTATAAATAGATGATGTAGATACTTTTACAAGATATGAATGAGATCTTAGAATTTCCACAGTTTTGATGAGTTTAACTTCCATGTTTTCCTCACAAGCCCAATGATAAGCAAAATTCAGATCTTCTCCTCAAGTTATGGAGATCTGTTCAACCAAAAATCAAATTTATACCACAATTACCTGATAAAACTCCACATATTGTTCCTCTGAAATTTCAAATTCATGGCAGAAACAAAAAACTAAATCCCCAAATGATCTCTATGGTACAAAGACAAATGCTTAAAAACCAGCTGTGACAGAACTCCTATCAGCAACACAGTACACCCTTTTCTGAAAATTAGTTGCGAAAGCCAAACGAATATCATTTAATTACCTTGAACCTCCAGCAACTCGGTACCTTATATAGTAAAGAGTGCCAGGCTCTTCAGAGTATTCAACTTCCTGAGAACAATTTAAAAATATATAGAAGTGTGCAATGAAAAACTTTAAATCCTAAAGAGAAGCAAATAATAAAATAAAAATGTTTTAGATTGATTCGTAGAGAACATACCAAATCTGAAACAGCCGTCTGCAGATTGGGGGACCAGTTTACCATGTAAGACCCTGGAACAGAACATTATTTTATCATAGGGCTAAACACAAGTTTATTAGCTAGTTAGAATAATTGCATAAGATGGACTGGTTTAAACATAAACTTAACTAACACAAGAAGAGTTAACTAACACAAGGAAAATGAGAGTGCTGTGGAATACTAAAAACATGATGAAACAAAGATTTGCAAATAAAAACCACTATGGTACCAAGATTCCAAATTTTAATGTTTGAGCACTATGGGAGGAGGGTTTATTTTCCTACAAGAAGGAATTCAATGAAAAAATTTCTAAAACTTATTTATCATTAAGATCTCGTAAAAAAAATGAAAATTTCAAGAGATCGAATGACCATCACCTTCCCAAGTATACAATATCTTTGATAGGAGCAGAAGGAAAAAAAAAATGGATAAAGGCGAATCCTGAATCCATGAATCCTTGACTCTTCCAAAAACAAATACAAGAACCATCATCTACTCTGAACAATACAAGATGATGAAAGGTATTATATAAATGATATATGAATATTCAAGGACTACAATGAGAAATTCTAACTCCAGCATTCGCATCCCATTCGCATCCCATCTATTGCAACATAAACTATACTTTCTCTTTAAAACCTTATGTCTTAGGAAATGCGTCCTAAGAAAATCTCCATCTTACCAAAGAAATATTTTTGAAAACCACATTATCGAGAACCAACCCACCCTCAGATATTATGTTTGAAAACTTGATTCTAGTTTACTAGATGATCTTTCTTAGCTAACCCACTCCCGGCCCAAAGAAAATCACGTATTAACTTCTTAATGTTATCCGTTACTCCAACAGGAATCTTAATAAAAGAGATAACAAAATAAGGAAAGATTAGACAGACATGCAAAGATCAGAGTGATATGCCCACCCAAGGTAAGAAAAGCACTCTTCTATCCATTTAGTCTCCTACGAATTCTATCTGCAACTGGATTCAAAAACTGCACACTCCTAGAATTACTCCCAAAGGACCTCCTAAATAAAAGATAGTGCACTCCTTTCTTGTACAACTAATAATCCCCGTCAAATGATCAAGAATCTTATTTGACTGAGCAGCTCGCAAGCGACTCGAACTTAACTTGGTTCACATAACAGCCCTAGAAAGATCTATCAGTTTCAAGCTTATCGATCCCATCAATCTCACAAAGAATATCATGTTTGTTTTTTCTAATATCCTTAAAGGCCTTCCTATTCCAAGCTTTAAGAGCTTGTTTCAAAATCTTCAATTTTCTTATACATTGAAACCCCTCCCACCTTCTAAATTGGAATCTTTCTAAGAATCCTCAGGTACTTTTTGAGGATCTCTATGAGCGAGCCAGCGTATGGCCACAACTAATTGGATTAGACTCCAAAAAGAATAGGTGATCTCAAAATATTGTTGATGATACATTGCCCATAGAGACAATATTCATAGGGAAAAAAAAAGTAAACAAGCTCATGACAAAACTATTAAATGAAGCATGTTAATATGCTCTCTTTCACCCCCAAACAATCAAAGTTTTCTTCAGTATTACCATTATAAATTTTCCCAAAAGGAGGAAAAGGGGAAAAATAATCATATTGAGAAAATGGAAAAAATAACCACAGATTTTGTCCTTCAAAGGAGCACAATAAATAACTGAGCATAGGTTTGTACCTTGATATATTAGACCTTTATCATGAAGCCTAACAAAAGCTTCAATAACAGCTCCTGCAAAAAGCAAAAGAAAGTGTCTCAGAACATGCAATTTCTAACTTACTACAGAGACGAACTACTTGGAAACTAAGAACTTTATAGGTCATCGAAAACTTAACATAAATTTATCATCACATAAACGAAGACAGGCATGATATTCCTAATTTTGTTTGAGTTGCAACTAATAGCATACAACAGACTAGTTGTTCAGCATAGAACTAAAAAGAAAATTAATCTTGGACCAAATAAATAAAATTCAACAGGTCACGCTTCATTGTTCATTCATACAATTTCTTGTGAACTGCAAAACAGATTGTTTATCAGATTGAGATTTTACTGATAGAATACTGTCTTACGACTTAGCTGCTCATCAAGAGTGAAGTGTTCTCTACTCCAGTCGCATGAAGCACCAAGTCTCCTAATCTGATTTGTAATAGTTCCACCATACCTAAACAAAAATGACACAAACACATTAGAGAAAAAGTTAATCGATTTTATTCATTACAGCGAATAGCATCAGATCAATCTCAAACATCAGAAACTCTTCACTGGATACTATCAATTTAGTTCCAAGGAAAGTGATAAATTAAAATTTCTACCAAATAAACAGAGGAACAACACAAAAAGAGGCCCAACACACACTAGCTAACAGGAGATCGATAAAGTACATACCATAAGGTCAATTAAGTAAACTTGAATTGCTTGACTCTTCATTGAGACATATTTACTGAAACAGAAGGAAAGTTTTTTACCCAAGAGATCTCCTCTGTGTTAATGGCATTGACTTGTTACTTCTCCAAAATCAATAAGATTTCTTATCTCCAAAAAGACACTCCAGGAACTTGAGAAAAATAGTGAAACTGTTGATAGCTGCTTTCTACCAATATTTGTGCAATTTAGTTAAAACCATCTATTATAACAAACGGAGTAAGTCACAAAAAATAGTGATCTAAAACCCTTTCTCATACCTCTCAGTCTCTGCACTTTTTGATACTTTTCGGGAACTCTATAGACCCCAGACATAGTTGTCATTGATTAAAAATGGATTACTTGCATGGTTTAAGTTACTTATAAGGATCTCTTATTCAAAAGTAATGCTAATAATTATATTGTTTGAAATATATAATTCATTTATACATTAATTTTGTGATGCTCATAAATAAAATTAATAATATCATTTAAAAAACATATTTTTAAACCAAAAAAAAATTATCTTATTTTATGGATGTCTTAGCTGTGTCTGTATCCCTTTTCTTGAAGAATTGGCAGGTCCCAAATCCATGCTTCAGGGCTTACAACTTCCAATTGATAAAATTTTCACTGCTTATCTTTTTTTATAGCACTATTCTGTCACCAAAATTTTAGCTCTTGGAGTCTTGATCGCATTTCTTCCCCTAAAGTATCACCATCTGGAATTGTAGAGTCCCCCCTGAAGCCTGCTAATTCGAGCATCGCCACAGACTGGTATGAATGCACATGATTCAAGTACAAAGACCAAATAAAGTTGCATCTCCCAAATAGTGCGTTATTTCCTCCTGTAACAACGGGAGTCACAACCATCTTTTCCTTCATTGTTTTGTGGAGTCAGATATATAACTAAGCTCATGCAGATTGTGCTGTTGAGATCTAGAACCATTTCTATTAGCTACTTTGCAAAAGAGGCAAAAATATTATGCTGCATGGCATCTGTACTAATTTGGGGCCCTTGACTTTAATGTACGATGTTCAATTATCTGCTTTCAGCACAGCAGCTAATGAGTTTATATGGCACTAACCTATTTTCATGGTCCCTTCAGAGATATGCTTCGGGCATTTCCAGGTGGCATCAAAGACGAAGATGCAGCATGATTGTGAGCTTCATTTTTGTCCCTTTCAATTGAAAAGGAAATATTATTATGGTGAAAGAGAGGCACAAAGAACCTAAGAGGATGCGAAATCGTCTAAGACAGAACCAGAACAAAAGGAACAAAAACAGAATTTCTTTCCAATCAATCTCTTTTTAAATTCTTTAAACCCTTGAATACTGAGAGAGATGGACCAACAGATTGATTTTTTAAAAATCCTTGCTTTCCACTCTATCCAAATATATCAAAAAGACCGCTAAAACATAATTCCACACAAGGAAGCATCTAACTTTGTCAAAAGCAGACTGGGCATTCTCTCATTTTTGGGGTTTCTTTACAACAACAACCACCTAAGACTTAATCCAAAATTTTGGGATCGACCGTTTGAAAAACAAATATAGGATAAAAGAAAAAAGAAAAATATAAAATTAAAATTTGAAAACAAAAATACAGAAGATAACACTAAAAAAATAAATAAATAAAACAATAAAAATAAAAATAATCAGTAAAAAACTATTCCTAGAAACTTAAAAGAACAAAAGAGATGATTTAACTGTTTCGAATTCTCCTGCGCCACTCATTTCTACCTAAAGTCATCTGCTCAACTAAACTCTTGATACTTATATCTTTATGGATAACTTGTATACAGATTTTCAACGACCTACCCTTACACTTCACTAAATTCCCATATTTAAGATCTCGCATCTTCTAACTGGTGCGTCTTCGTATCTTTATTGCACATGCCCAAACCACTTTACGCGATACTCTCATATCTTGTCCACTATTGATTTCACTTCCAACTTAATACATATTTTTTCATTTCTTATCCTATATTTTCTAGTTTTACCACACATCTATATGAACATTCACATTTCAGTTATAGCTATTTTATGCTCATATTGTTGTTTAATAATCCAACATTTGGTACTATACAATAATACAGATTTTACCGCGATTCCATAAAATTTCTCTTCCATTATAATGGTATTATGCGATCGCAAAGAACTCCATATGCATTTCTCCATTTCATCCAAATCGCTTGAATCCTATGATTCATATTCTCATCTATGTTACCATCGTTTTGAATAATGAACCCAAAATATCTAAAATGTTTACTCTTTGGTTCGTCCTAGCCTTCTAACTTAATAGATTCTTTATAATTTTGATGGCCGCCACTAAATGTACATGTTATATAATCAGTTCTAAATTCTCTAGATTTTAGTGTGTTCCTTCATAATTCCAATTTATCACTAATACGCTCTCTAATTTCATCAACCAATACTGTATCATCCGTAAAAAAATATACACCATAATATTTCATTTTGGATATTCTTCATAATTTTATCATCGCTATTGCTAAAAGGAAGGACTTAATACCGAATTTTGGTGAAATCCAATGTTAATTAGGAAGATATCACTTAAACCCCCACAAGTTTTTACATTGATAACATCTCCCTCAGACATATCTTTGACGAAGTTAATATATCTCAAGGAGATCCCTCTTTTCTGTAATGTCCACCACAATGTCTCTAGATACCCTATCATATGGTTTTTCTAGTCCAATGAATACTATATGCAAGTCTCTCTTCTGCGTTCTAAATGTCTCCATCAAATGTCCTAGCAAGTGAATGAATTTGGTGGTGAATTGTTTTGGCATAAATCCAAATTGATTTTAAGACACACTTACCTCCAATCTCAACCTATACTCTATCACTCTCTCCCACAACTTCATAGTATGACTCATAAGTTTAATTCCCTTTGTAATTAGAATAATCATGTATCTCTCTTTTATTCTTATATAATGATAGAAGTGTGCTCTCCCTCCATGCTTGAGGCATTTTCTTGGTTGTCCAGATTTTGTTAAAAAGATCCGTTAACATTCATATCCCCACTTCATCCAAACATTTGGGATTTTCTTTCTTCTATAAAAAAAGCCTCCTCCCTATTTCTCCCAAGTTGATTGCTCTGGAAATACAAATCCTCTCAACTATGCTCAACAGTCACTGCCAATCAAGTAATACCTGATCCCAATACATGAGAAGATCACTCTTTCTCACTTATGTTTTGCTGAGGATCTTTTGGTTTTATGTACTCTGAGAACATATCAGCTATTGAAGATTCTTAATAAGGAAAAAAAAAAGGAGAAAAAAAAAAGGTGAATCCTCGAAAGAGCAAATTCATTTCTTCTACACTCAGCTAATATTTGATCAGATTTGCACTCTTTCTGGTCTCAACATTGGGCAGCCGCCACTGAGGTACTTAAATGTGCCTCTGATTTCCGGGAAATTTACTAAAATAACTGGCAACCTCTCATTTAAAAGCTGACTGCTAACATTCAGCACTGGAAATCTAAATATCTCTCTTTTTGCCGGAAGACTTGAGTTTCTTTTAGCATTCAGAACTCCTAGAGTAATTTTTCTGTGGGAAAAGATAATATTGAAAAGGTTTTTATTTTTCACTATATGTTTTACATAGTTCCACCCCAAAAATAAATACAAGAACTATCACTAACTAAAATAAAGGACAGCTAGAAAGGGAATATATATATACGGTGATCTTTGACTTTCTCTCAATCACATCCCTAACTTCCAAAGACAGCTATGTACATATTCCCAGCCCTAATTATATTACATAGATCATAGAAGAATAAAATACAATAGACCCGTATCTTTAAACAATTTCTTTTCTTCCTAACAAGATAGTCAATCCTGTTGATGATTTATTTGCTCCTCATTTTTGTGGAAAGGCAGCTTGGGGCAGACCAAAAGTGCCAAAGTTGCTTGTCATGCTCTTTCTTTTCCTAAGTCAGAGGATGTCCCTGCCATCAGGAAATTATTGGAATCATGCCTGCATTTTTTAGGGACTAATGGTCTTTCTTTGCAAGATCACGACCTCTGTCAGATGCCATGGATTCAAAAGGTGGTCATGAAAGCCAAAAAGTTATTGAGCATTCCTGTTTCAAGTAAATTTTTTCTTATTGCTGGAGGAAAATTTTAAAATTGAAAAGTAGCTCAGTATTTGATCATTCATATAGTGGGAAATGGTGAAAACACTAACTCTTCATGGGATTTAGGACAACTTCATGGTATTTTAATTGAGAAATATAAGACAGGCTATAGTTTAATTCTTCCCATTAATGAAAGTCAGCATCATGGCAGTGGCCTTGTGGAAAAAGATGCTGCATATAACTCAAATGTTCAAAGTCTAAATCCAGATAGAATTGTATGTGAGCTTAACTGAAAGATCAGATACTCTGTAGTCAAGAGCACATGATACATTCAGAAGAAAGCTCCAAAGGTGCAATGCCAAAAGCTCAGTTGCTACCCAAATAATTCAGAAGAAAGCTCCAAAGGTACACTGCCAAAAGCTCATTTGCTACCCAAATAATCTCCCAACACTCTTTATCTGTTGGTTTGCGATTTTGAACCGACTTTCTGCTATGGATAGACAAAAGAAAGGGGGGTAGAATGATTGACTAGAAATGCCTTCTTGCTCAGAAAGCTGAAGAAAGAGAGACCTCATATTTTTCACCTGTCCCTTCACTATGCAAATATGGATGCTTATTTTGCTAAAGTGTGGCTTAAATAGTTCAGGGAAGTCTTCACATGAAGAGTTTCTTAAGGGCAAAAGCAAATCTACCTAGCAAAAGTATAGTGGAAAGAATTTAATGAATGTTATGGTAAGCATATATATAACATATTTGGAAGAAGAGAAATAATAGACATCACACCCAAGAAATTAATACTGTTAAGTGTTGTCTCCCTTATTACAGATAGTATCAGTATCAAATTCTCAAGCAACTGGATATTGAAACTAGGGAGTATTTCTCGTTTGGCAACAATGCCTTGTAACTTACACAGAGCCTTCTTCTTTGGGTTTCACATGTGATTCTTAACCAAAGTCAATTCCTTTTCATTTTCCACTCAGTAGATGTCACTAGGCTCTAGTTGTAATTCTTAGGCTGTAACAGGAGGTAGCTTCCTTTACTATTTGGTTTTAGCATTAGCTTTTAGGAGGCAGTGGCTTTTCTACTTTCTCTAGTTCAATAGATATTTCCATTCATAAAAGAAAAGCCCCATGCCCTAGAGTTTTATTCTTTCTTTTCTTTTCTTTCCTTTTTTCCATATAAGTTAAACAGAAACCAAAGAAAAGAAAATTTCATTTTTTGAAACATCAGCCCATGCATAGCCCAAAATTTAGATGCATATGAACAAGCCAAAAATGAACTATTAAAGGTACAAATTCCAAACTAATGCTTAATTTTGCAAATGATATTAATACCTTATTCAATTACAATTCTACTTTCATCATTGAATATTGATTTACAGAACCGCAGAAAGAGGCTGATGCAGACAATGATAATGACAGGAAACTAAACAGTTATGCAAAATAAATGCAAATTGCAGTAGAGAGAGAGAGAGAGAGAGAGAGAGAGAGAATTATTGGCATGGTTAAACATACTTCTCTTTCCACTCCCACACCCGCTTTGTAAACGCCTCTCTACTCAGATCGGTCCTTTTTACTCCTTCAGATGCAAGCATTCTTTCAACGACCAACTAGAGCAAGAACAGTCATATCTCAACAAAGAGAACTGGGGTTACAAGTAAAACACACACACACACACATACACACAGAGATTACTCCAAACGTGATTTTACACAATTCTTGGACATTATATTTGTTTAGCCATTGCAGAAGCAGAAAGTTCCTTCTCATTATCATTGAATTTCCCTATCTATCTACTTTCTGCTGATTAAAACTCCACAAGGTAGAACTCGGGGTGGGGTTTAGCTAAAAAGCAACAGAGCTGCAAGAGATATCACAAAGTCCAATAAATATGCACATTATAAATAGGATGCATGATACTGGCATTTGATAATCCAAATCGAAAGAGTATGAGTAAAGCAGGCCTTTTAGTTTAGGCATAAAAAGTGCAAAATTAACCATAAGGGGCTCTCACAATCTAACCAGGGGAAACAACAGCACCTGAAAAATAGAGGAAACACCGCTTGACACATATTACGTAGCAAGCTTCAGACCAGGAGACAAACCTGAGTTGCAATACCAGCATGATCAGTTCCAGGAAGCCATAGTGTTGATCTTCCTTTCATGCGGTGGTAGCGAACCAAAATATCCTGCGGGTGAGAAAGAAAATTAACAAAAATTATACTCTTGAAGCTACTTCATAGTAAGAAAATATCAAGCTCAAATATCCAAAAAAGCAATTCAAGAAATATATAGACTCATGGATGATAACAACACAATAAATATCAAGGTCCAGATATTTTTTTCCAACTCATTTTTTTTAAAGATTATGTATGGTAGAAGCTAAATGAGCAACAAAAATGAAATGTCATTGCAGATCCTAAAGCAAGCGGCATATGGAAATCTACTTGAGCCCAGGGTCGAGGAAACTAAGTCCACATCATATTACCAAACAGAAAAAAGAAGTCCATAAATGAGTTATCCATGTCCCATTCCTGTCTTGTGAATAACAAATAGAAGCTACAGGTAGTTATTATTCAAGCATGAGAAGATTCTTACTCATGCAAGGGAAACCCACCACACTATGGTCATTGAAGAAGTCACATGATGTAACTTGTTCATGCAAGCAGACCAAAAAGAGAAGATCATTCCCTAGCCATTTTTCACCCATGAAGAACATCATTTTTTGGTTAAAAAATCTTCCTAAACCATGATTATCCACAACAATCACTATCAGAACTTCAAGATAGAACACCTTTTGTGCCTTCCAAAAGTAGAGGTATATAACCGAGCTGCATTGTCCCCCTCAAGAACTTCATAAGACTTCCTCTAAACAAATATAGGTTATTTATCCTCCCTTCTCCTTGAGTAAAAACAACCCACTAATTGGAGAAAGGGAGAAAATTGAACAGAAAACTTGATTTCTCCACTCAATGCCTCCACAATTGACAGAGAGAATGTGAACTTAAGCAGCAAGCATAGACATTCAACTCAACTACCCATTGGTCCACTTCAACTTAAGTGGAATATTTTGCATTCCACACGATCAAAAGTCAAATCTGTAGTTATATTACATTCAGTAGCCAAGAGAAGAGGCTGGGAACCATTGCCCACCCCCAGCCTAAAAAATAACAGCTAGCCAAAATAAATAAATAAATAAATAAGATAAGATAAGATAATAAATAAATAAAAATTTCTACATTAGTACGAGAAACTTTAAAACTCCCTATGCTTTTTCTCTTCCCCCCTCCCCAAAAAATAAAAAAATAAAAAATAAAAATATTGATTTATTACTTAATAAAGATTGCAATTTTGACATTTTAAAAACTTTTACTGTAAAATTTTTTTAATGTGAATCTTCCCTTTTACTGCAATATTTGGCATAACCACATTATTTAGTCTTTTTTATTGTTTCAACCACATTATTTAGTCATTTTTATTGTTTTCTACTTTTTAATTTACTTTTCAAAAGTTTTACTTTCCTTGCTTATGTGCAATTCTATTTAAAATGCCCATAATATACATCATATGTGTAATATCTCAACCTTATCTAATTTTGAAAAGTTTAAAACCATTTACAAATTCTTTTCATATCTCTTATACTAAGCCGGGGAGCACTTTATGCACCGGGTGAGCCCTCACTCTTATACCATGACTTTGCATGCAAAATTTATAATTTATAACATTCCTTTGCTATAATTTTTTTTTACATTCCTTTCAGATACATGTTTCAATCATAAGTTTGCTTTTAAATTTTATATTTACTTTTTTTATTAGAAAGCTCTTCGACTCCTCTTCTTTCCTACAAAAGAAGATTAGCTCCCTAGTTCGATTTCTATCTCCCTCGTACACACTAGCACATCCTTCTACTTGATAAAAAGATTTAGAGCAGCTTTCAAACAAAACAAACACAAGGATTGGGGTCTCTCTCCCTCTCCTTTTTCACTTAATTTACAATATTTACTTACAAGTCCTTGTATTTTATAACGGCTAGGATTTCAATCCCAATAAATGATAATTAAAATGAAAATAAGTTCAATGATTTTTTTGTGGCTATGTAAGAAGTTGGTAGAAAGAAGTGTACTGGATGCCTTCAAGCCAATTACTTTGCGCAAATTCTTTGTTCTTGCAGCATTAAAATGTGTATATATAGATAATTATTTGTAGATACAATTTTGGGGAGACTAAAAAATTTAACATTGTCTTAATTCCCCCCCCCCAAAGAAAAAAATTCATGGCTTCCCCACTAATTACATAGTCGCATACATCCCTAGTCTAATCTAACCAGTCTTTGAGCTTCCCTTGAACTTAAGGCACCTAACCTTTGTCTATTGCTTCTTCTTTACAAGTGCATCTCATGGTCATTTTCATGCATGATCAAACCATGTTAATCAATTTTCCCTTGTCTTAGCCTTAGCCTTAATCTATTTTCTCTTGTTTTCTCCTTTATGTAAACTAACCCAACTTTTCCCGCATGTGTTTAGCTATTGATAATCCAAACTTTTCTTATCCATCCACTCGTACATCTTAACATCCTCATCACAATGAAAAAGTATATTACTTCCAATTACCAACATTTTGTATCTCAGAGGCATGGCTGTCTAAATTAAGTACTATAAAGTTCTATGTTCCTATTGTGACACCCAGAAATGCTATTAAATGGAATTGCAAGTAGAATAATTGCTCCTATATAAAATATTGCAGATTTCTCCCATGTTTGTGAGATAAGATATTCTCCAGAGCAATGCAAGTTCTCACAATATCTCCAACCCCCCCAACTTCCATGACATAGCAGCCTTGCCACAGGAGGGTACCATATCCTAGTTAGAGACCCACCCCAAGAGCACAAGCTATGGCACCCAAGTCCCATTTCATATGGACAGGCATAGGCTCCATTTAACATTGTGGGATCTCAAAAGTTGCAGTTAGATTATTTAGCATTCCATAAGTACCCAAAATCTTTTCATTCAATTGAACTTTTATAATCAAATAACTCCATCTTTTTTGAAAGCCACACATAGCTCCCTCTTAAGCAATTCAGTTCATTCAATTACTCTCAGGACCACAATATTTTTTTATAGAAAAAGAAAATTATATTAGAGGTGAATAAGAACGTAAAAATGACTCCAAAGGATAATGAATCTTCAGGTCAGTTAAAAAAAATGATAAAAGTAAAAATAACAAAAGGAAGACAAAAAACTGATGTCCCCCTGCAATCCTCCTTAACTAAATCATTGTAGACCCAAGAGGCATAAGCTCACAAAAAAGTATAGAAAACAGTCTTATCTCAATGAATATACAAAGATGAACAATCTAATTTTCAAAAAATTTTGCATTCCGCTCTCTTCAAATACACTAAGAAATGGCCAAACCACACATTTCTAAAGTGATCATGCATCCTACCACAATATGGAATCAATTTTTGAGATTCTTATTATATATTAATCAATGTACTCATACTTTTCAAGCCTCATAGACATATCCATACCATTCGACTTCTGAGCCTCATTGTTCTTGATATTTTCATGTTTCAAATGAGGACAAATGTTCGAGTGCTAGCACTTTGGCAAGATAATGGTGATAGGTCTGTCCGATAAATAATAGCTATGATTCTATTAGGTTTTGGTCCAAACTAAACACAAAAAATTAAAGGGTAGATATTTTGGTGAGAAGAAAAGAAAATAGAAAAGAAGAAAAAGCAAGTAAAATAAATGAAAAAAAAAAAGAATAGAATGGGGTGATGATTGATTTGCATGGAAGGTGGCCAAATTGCATAGGAACAAAAAATGAGGAAAATGCAAATACAAAAATGGCAAGATGTGTGTTGAAGATATCAGAAAATAATATTTGTGTGTTGTGCAAATAAGTCACGTCTGTAAATAAAGGAAGTTGCCCAGAATTAGTGTGTGGCTCATTGTAGTTCAACAAGAAAAGGTAGTCTGGTAGGGGGCTTACAAATGGAGAATGGCTTTTGGTCTTTAAGAATTTCCCACAAAGCTAGAGTATTATACAGAGGTTGCATTGACGTGGCATTATTCCAGGGTTAGTATAGCTTTGAACAAGAGTGTAATTGAAAATATGATATGGTTATCGTGAGAAACTGTGAGGAGATTTTTGACTGTGAGATGACCATCATGGATGTAAGTATTTAGGTCGAACCACGTAAAATAATATATTTGTGTCTGTTTAATTTCCCTGTACGCATGCTATTTATCTTAGAACCAGAAGTCAATCGAAAATTATTTTTCAAGTGAGAATGCACATGGTAATAACAAGATTAGTTATGTCGGTATCCCTCTCCAAATTTTAGTCAAGCCAAAAATTCAACCAAAAAAAAAAAAGTGGTTGCTACCAATAAAGTTACAAGCAGGTCAAAGACCCACATATAACGATAACTGGGTGATCTTTACAAGCTACACAGTAGACAATCTTTGCTATTTTTTGCCACATTTTACCAGATTGCTCCATTACGTCCTTTCATAACAACAACAACAACGACAATAATAATAATAATAATAATTTCCACCTATGTAATACTTGTAGCATCCAGCATTATTACATCCATGATGGCATTCCTCATAACAATATTAATCCATGATTTCAACATAAAATATATCAAAAATCACAAATAAAAAAAAAAGCAAAGAGAAAAGCACAGATGGATGCATGACAACAAAGATGACATGCACTGAAGTGAATGTCATTGAACTGGTATCCAAGTTGGGCAATATGAATGGGGGAAAAAAAAAGAAAGAAAGAAAGAAAACAAAATAATCTACCAACCTCAAGGGTCACAAACATTGCATGTCCCATGTGCAATGACCCAGTAACATTAGGAGGAGGCATTGAAATCACAAAAGGATCACTTCCCCGATCAAAGTTTGGTTTAAAGTACCCATTGGATTCCCACCTATCATGGAGCACTAGAACTTTAGTGTTATATAATAAGAATTAAGTTAATCAAGAGCGCAGATGTCCCCTACAAAAGATGGTAATCCATACATAGAGATTAAAAAGTGAACTTGCTTTGCACAAGAAGCTACATAAGTACATCTCTACATGCAAAATACACAACTAATAATCATCCTCGCAGCAAGCTTTTGCACAGAGAGCTCAGAATGGAGACGTGCCATCAAAAAAATAACAAAAATAAAATAAAAAGATGTGTACATATCTTAAGACAGATATTTTCCATAGGTTTTAATAGAAAAGCATCATTTCCAGAAAAAGAATGAATGGCAACAATGGGAAAAAAATAAGTGTGAGAAAGAAAAAGAGAATCATCCTACAAAGAAATAAAAAACAACAAAGCACACAGAAAAGCCACTGCACAAACCTAAAGCCATCCAATCTTTGTAATATCCTCTAAATTATAAAAGAATCACAAGCACAGGAAAAAAAGAAGCATAATGAGCAACCAAATCCTACAAAAGATGAATAGGGATGAATTCTAACATTCCTGTGATAACAACTATACACCCAAAAGTTTGAGCTCAGGATGGGCGTAAGGTGTTTTATTTATTTTTTTTTCCTGCATCTCAAATCTTCCACCAACATGTTAGCCCTGATGATGTATAAAATGTTCCATCACTTGGAATTTTTAATAGTGTAAAAGGGAGCTTGGTAGGATTTAAACAAAAGACCTCTTTTAATACCATCAGGGAGGAAAAAAAAATAACTCTCTTGCTGCCAAAGCTTAAGCTGATGCAGTGGGGAATTTTATTAGTTCTTTTGTATAATAACAACTCCTATCAAACCAAATGGACCCAAGAACAGATTCTCTCTAAAGTTGGACAAAGTGGTTTTAAATTCCATCACCTTTCTTTGCTAATGAAGCCAACCACTTTTCTGACGCTTACACTTAGAGCTCTCATATTATCAAAACTACATTTAACAAGTTTTCTCCAGTAGAGACCAGAAATTTAATGTTACTTAGACTCACATAAAACTATCAAATATACGATCAGTAGTCATGTCCAGGTCTTCATCATTAACAACCTTGATGGAAGGAATAAAGATGCTTTCAACATGATAATGCTGAAAATTGCATCCAAGTTCAAGAAAAAAAAGCAAACTTCACATTCCAGGAACCTTCCCCAAAAAGCTGTTTATATATATATATATATATATAGAAAGAGCAGAGTATATTAGATGAAACAAATATATACAAAAACTTCTAAGAATCTTAAAAATAAATAAATAAATAAATAAAATCCTCAAAAAATAGAATAGAACAATACAATACAAGACCAAAATAGCTAACCATCAATTGCTTTCCGATCCCTCTTTAAATCTTCTTGACAATAATCATTACATATCCCCAAAACATTCGCCTATAAGGAAGTATAGAAGACTACTTTGTCCTGTAAAAGAGAAGCTTTAAGAGTTTGGTTACGGAAAAATCAAACTTTGCACCCTCTCCAAATACATCAAAAGTATGAAGTATGCATTTCCAGAGCAATATCGTATCTTTTTTTCCTTCCAAAACCTCCAAAGTCTTTAAGGAACAAACCAACGAGTTTCCTATGGCAAAACCAATCATTATCACACACAACAAAAATGTGGTTCAACATCTTCCTAGCAATAAATACAAAAATAAGTGATCACCAGTTTTGGAATTAGTATAGCACATGACACATATATCCAGTGAGATAAGTTTATAAGTTCTCCTCTATCAAAGAAGTTCATTGTTATAAATTTTAGTAAGTATTATCGTTCAAATAAAAGCCTAAACATTGCCAAAAACCTTAATCTTTCAAATGAAATTAGTCAAATAAAAATAATGATTTTGAGAAAAACGAATAGGATGTTGAAATAAAGATTTACATGTAAAAACCACTAAAGAATCAAGAGTCCAAACCCTATTGTCAAAAACATAATGAGAACGATCATTACCCTGAAGGAGAGATACTCAACGAAGAAAAGTCAACAATTTCCTTAAGATTCCTAAAGAAATGAAAATCCCAAAAACAAGAAATGTTCTTTCCAAATGTAAAAATTTCTTATAGGAGCAAAATAAAGTCTTGATAACCTATAAAGCCGAGAAAAAGTAGTGGATAATGACAAGTTCTCAACCCATAAATTCTCCTAAAATAACACACGAGAACAATCACCTACTTTAAAGAACACCAAAGGAAGAAAAATATTATCCAAATAAAAAATAAATTTCCAAGGATTGCAATATTCTCTCTCCAGCATCAGCATCCCATTCATTGATGGGATGTTGAGGTTTCCCCAAGAAGGAATTTACCAAATGAAGAGCCATTAAAAACAACATTAAGCCTCTACAAAGGGCAAAATGATAATGTCATAAATCAAAAAACCCAGTAAATTGTGACATAGGACAACTAGGATAGATAGCCTACAATTCAAAGAGTGATGGATGAAAGTTTTAAGAAACTGTTGTGGCACAAAAAAAAAAAAAAAAAAAAAAAAAAAGTGAGAAACATGTACAAAAAAGAAAAAAGAATAAGATAGTGAGAAGAACAAAATGTAAGCATGCTTGCCTTCAACACAGATCACTAAACAATGAACTTATTTAGCAATTCGTTCACTCTTCACATTTTACACCAATAATGTATATCTATGAGAGCTATAGCAACCTAATTGCACCTCTAAACATTTAAACAAGAAAAATGTCTCAATTAATATAAAAAAAAAAATAGTACTAAAAACACACTACAAAAGCTTGATAGATCATTACCATCTTACATGCACCTTGGACAAGATATTATATCAATAGAATACTAGTCCGTATCGCTCTACAAAAGATATGTCTGCTTTAAAGTAAAGGCCAAGGTGGCTGGCTGGAGGCGTTAAAGCCTTTCATTTAAGGGATGACAAAAAATTAAAAAAGAGATCCCTTAGTCACACACTTATCAAGCACTAAGGGGGCATTTGGTAAGAGGGTATAAGAATAAGGAACGAGAATGAAACCAAAAGATAATATTTGGGTTAATACTATGGGAATGAACATTTTGGATTCATATCTAAATATCTAAAAATCCACAAAACCCAAGTAAATTGGTGGATTTTGTTGGAAACTCACGTCTCATTCCCAAATAACTATTTATTCTCACACTTACCCAAAATTACCCATTACTCTCCACTTTTACACATCCTTGTCTTTTCACATGCTAAAAAAAATTACCCAAAATCCGAAAATTTTTTTTTTAAAAAAATTAATTAATTCAAAATTTTGTAAAGTTAGATTTCAAATTTTAATAAATGAAATCATGATTAATTTTACAAGATAGATTTTAATACAAAGTCCCATTTTCTTTTCTAAAATTTCGAGTTTAAGACTTCATATATATATATATAAACTAAATAAGTGAAAAAATACAAAATTTTCATTATTGAGTTACTTTCTTTTTTTTTTAATTTTTGGAAAGGATATAAAGTTTACTTGATAAACTCATATAATATTTATTTTTTAAGTGAAATTAATTTCATATAATATTTTTAAATAGTTTATTTTAAATTATTCATAGTTTTTATTGTATATTGGAGTAAGGGAAAAATAAAAAAAAATTTGTCAATTCCTATTTTGGAAAAAAAAAAAAAAGAGCCAACCAAACACCAACTATAGTAATGATACACATTCGAGTGCACTGAACCAAACAAAGAAATTGGAATGACTCTATCCATTCCGAATCCAGAGCATATGATTTCGATTCCGATTCCGTTTCTGATTTGCAGGACTGAACCAAACGCCTCCTAAGATTGACAAGGTAACCCATGGAACTTTGATCTTATATTCTTTGAACTTCCTTTGGAGTGGACTCCAAGAATTAAGTTCCTTTTTTCTCAATAAATTTAGTTGTCTTGATAAACTTTAAAGAGGCTATAGTTCCTTAGTCACACAATCAACGAAAAAATATCAGCTTGGTGAGTCTAACCAATGTTTTTAGCAAAGTTTACAGTCACATTCATATTGTTAGTTGAAAGGGAATAAACCATGAGTTCATCCTACCAGGGAGGTGTCCTTTATAAGAAACACACTAGTTCTACATGCAAACAATTGATAAAGGCCCATCCATGCCTTAAATGATTGCGCAATTCAAGATAGCTGTTGTCTTTGATGCTCCATTCCAAACCATACTTTGCCTTTTTGACCAAACAGTACACCACCTGGTTTGGAAGATATGGCACTAAAGTTGTCAAGCTAGTCGTCTTTCATACCAACCCACCGAAGTAGCATGTAAGGCTACAAACAGACAATTCTATCATGCTATGAGCAGACAATTCAGATGAAATGACAAGATATGGGTAAGAGTCATAGATGTCTCTATTACCAAGAAACCTACAGAAGGTCGAATGGGAAGAGAGAAAGGATAACCAATGGGTTGTATTGCTCGTGCAGCGAATGGACAAATCCCACTTGGAAAGCATGGTGTGAATTCACAAATGCTCGACATGGTGCCATAATAGTAGCACGCAAAACTAACATCCAACTCCATACAAGTTTGCTTGGTCTAATACTATACTAGTCGAGAGGCAGCCCTTGTCCGATCCCTAATGGCCATTTAATTTGATGGTACGGAGATACTCTAGGAAGGAAAGGAAAGACTAAGGAACACATATATAGTAAAATACATTATCCAAACTCCAGAAAAAACCTAAAAGGAAAGTAGACAAGCGATAAAACTTAGTTAATCTATTGGCTATATGACTGGTCATCCCTTACTCTATTTCCTCCTTGTGTCAGGAATAGCGGGATGCAAAATGAGATGTCCATGAGCACCTTGTCTTAGGGGCACACTCCCATGAACCACCTACATCAGTGCGAATTTTATCAGATGTCCATGAGCCCCACCCCCTGAGTTACATGTACTGATTGAGAAAAATATGCAGGCAATTTACTAGTTTGCTTAAGAACAGTTGACAGTGCCATAAGGCTTCTGCAAGCCCAAAAAAATTATGGACCATCACCCCATATATCTGGAAGAACAAGAGAAACTTGTTTATTCATAACCAGCATGTCAATCTCAATAGCACGAATAATCGCAAGCACTCTTGCTATTGAGCTCCAATTTCAAACCAATCTTCAAAGCATGTGTACAACCAATCACACCACTTTCATCAGTCAGATTCATTCTGCTCCAATCCATCTAAACTCAACCTAAATAGAGCTCTTCTAGGTAGCATCATCATAGCAGCAGAGGAAGGAATCATAAGGGACATCGATGGAATTTGGACCAATAGCTTATCCAGGAAAGTTGGATGAACCTTCCAGTACTATGGTGGATTTGCAAGGGCGTCCAACTTGTGAAACCCGAAGATTTTCTGACGTGATTATTCTGGCAAATTACAGTACTCTGGGAACTCTACCTTAGAAGCATAACGGTCCAATGGTGGCAGCATCATAAAGCATATTGAAAGCAGAATTTTGTTCCAGACTATCATGATAACATCTTCATATAATATTGGGGCACATGTTTAACTCTGCTTCATATAGTGTTGCTTTTTCTTATTCTCTAAGGTTCTCCAAGATGGGAAACATTTAAATACGCATTCTATAGATCCCACATTCAATTTAACGAAAAATAAGGTCCACAATTTTCGCTATAATTTTTGTTACAGCACGAAACAAATGATTCTCAGGAGAAGGAAAAAGAAAGAAAGAAGGATTACCAATTATAAATTCGTTCCTCAGAGGTGAAATCGAATGACTTTGCAATCTCCGGAGAAGTGAACGCCCCATTCTCTGCTGCAGCAACTAGAATCCAAATGGCGAAATACCCACGATTTAATTTTTAGCATTAATCCCAAAAAAATACAAAAACATACAAATCAAAGCAATCAAAGTTCAAAATGCCAACTGGTATCATGTTTTTGCTGATAGAATTCAAATTTGGGGAACCAAGTAGAGTCCAATACACAAGTTTGGGGGGAGGGCTTACCAGCAAAGAAGCGAGGTCTGGGACGATTGAAGAGGAAGGGAGACACCCTAAGATGATGATGTCTGTGGGAGAGAAGAAGTGGATTGAGTCTGTGGAACTGAAAACAACCCGGCGACAATAATGATGGGCTTGACAAGGCCATTATCCAACTCTGCTCTCAAACTGAGTAACTTCGAAATTGTTGCAGTCAGGGGCCAAAATATGAGAGAGAGAGAGAGAGAGAGAGAGAGAGAGAGAGAGAGAGAGAGAGAGAGAGAGAGAGAGAGAGAGAGAGAGAGAGAGAGAGAGAGAGAGAGAGAGAGAGAGAGTCGAATTGAAGGTCGGCTTTGCCGATAGATGGTTTAGATAGGAGAGGCGGAAGTGAGGGATAAGATAGAGTCGAGGGGAGAAGAGATACCGGGCCGTGTTGCTTTGGGTTATGAAAACTTTTTGGGACACGAATAGTATTTGTAATTTAAAATTAAAATGTGGGGTAATTTTTTATTTTTCATTTCAGGAAATATTATTGAGATTTATAATTATTTAAAAAATTTGTATCTAATTTAAAGAAAAAAAAATTCAGGACAGATCAAATAATTTTGGTATTTGTCTGAAATTAATCTATTTTTGGGAATACAAAAAAAAATCTCTATCATAAATTAAAATGAAATCCAACCTTTATAAAAATATTCGATAGTCTAATGGGATGTAATATTTTTGTCTCGTGAACTCGTAATAATATAGATAAATTTTTTTTAGTTTTTAAAATTATAATATATATATATATAATTATTTACGAGTGGCCTATTTTATTCAACACTTTTATAAAGTAAACCACCGATTAGCCTTTGTAAAGATTATCCATCCATAAAAAATTTAGTAACATATAAAACTCAGGGTTTTTTTTTTCCTAAATACTCCTTTGATTTAATAATTTTTACAAAAATAATTATTTCTTTTCCAAAAAAATTATGAGTAAGAATTTACTATTGTAATGATTAAATTTTACACAACACCTTTTATGCTACTCCTTTTATTAATTTTCTTAAAAACTATATAAGCATTATTAGGACCATTGAGCACTATAATGGTTTTTATATTATATTTTTTTTGTTTTACACAATACCTTTCATAATTTTTGTTTATATTTATTTTCTCAAAAAGAAAAATTCTAAGTGAGAAGTTATTAATATAATAACCAACGACCATATCGTAAAATATTATAACAATTTTTACGTAATCTACTGACACAAAATTTAACCTACATTATTGAATAACCATAAGAGGTTGATATCACATAATCAAGACCATTCATTTTGATATCATTATTGAATACCTCTTAGAGGTCGGTGATATAGAATTGACATTATCCAATTTGATCTAAGCTTATCAATAGTACCAAAAATATTATTATAAATATGGACATGTACAACATTGTTCTCACATTGTCTTTCCTCTCATCTCACCATTCATAGCAATGTTGTTGCTTTGCAACTTTGAGAAGAAGATGATGAAAAAGAAAAAGAAAAAGAAAAAGAAAAAGAAACGGAAACAACAGCAAGAATTAACATTTTATTCTAAAACACTATTCATCATAAGCACGACCCTTTTTATTTCAATTGATATTGTCTTAAGTTAGAATATTATATTGAATACTGATTAAAACAATTCGAAAATGTCAATGATCAATTAATAAGGTGTCATTTATCGATAACTCCAATAGAGTCTACTTAAGATTAGCCACGGTTAAATTTCTACGCCCTTTGAGTCTTATATAATTATTTTCTTTATTATCAGGTTTTTTTTTAATACTTTCGTTTCTTTGCTAGGACAATGGGTGGAAGAAGAGGAAAGGAATGCGCACTACAAAGGCTCCCTGGTATCAAGATAAATGGACCTTTTTTTCCCATTTTTGTACGTCCATAAGATTTATAAAATTATATAATTTTTCATTCATTTTAATTTGTCGTTTCTTCCCTTCACAATTTTGTCAGAGAATTTCTACCATGGAGAGATGCTACCGTGTTGCTGGAAGGTGAAAATCAAATGGAGTACACAACAAACTATCTTGCGAAGGAGATGGGTTTGAGTGCTAGATGGATGCAGCAAGATGGGTTTGAGTGCATTATGGATGCAGCTGCGCTAACAAAAGAAGAAGTAAAGTTCAAGAAGAAATAAAGCTAATGTAATTTATTTTATGTAATTAATTTTTGAAAAAACATATTTATAAAATGAGGATTGCTTGTATATGTATACTATTCGATCGAGAATAAATAAATAAGAAATTTTCCTTTTAAATTGAACTTGTAAAAATTTCAATAAGAAAGTATATGATATTTTTTTGTATTTTCATATCAATCATGATTTACGAGAGGGATGAATTATTCATTTCATTTAAGCATACATAACGATTCAATTCAAAGATACCATTTTTTTTAGATCTTCTCTTCTTAATCAATGATTATTTTAGAGTAACTTCACATATAGGTAAAAGTTATCCCTAATAGCACCCACAAAAGAAGATAATCGATACTTTCTCACTTATTTTACTTGGCAGCAATAAAGGGTAATGCTTAGTATTTTTTATTATAAATAAATATTTCAAATCATGATCTAAAATTTATATTATTATTATTCCTGATAATAGCATCGTTGTCTTTGTTAACATGCCATGGGGCACCTAGAGAGAGAGAATGAATGGATGGTCAAAAGATTTTCATAAATAGAAAGAAAAGGAGATATTTTATATTTGTAATAAATACTTTTTCCAAGGACAATACTGTATATTATATATCAAATTTTACTATTTTATCATATTTATTACATATAAAAAAGATATTCAATAATGAGTAATGCTAAACCAAACAATTTTTAAATTAAATGTATAGTTCATGTAAACATATTTTAATCAATTCATATATTCAGAATTAAATTAATCAAATTAATTCATATTATGAATCGATCAAAGTATATTCATGTGATGCCACATAAGCATATTCTATTTAGTCCATCTAATATTATTTCTCAATATTCTTTTGGAAAAATAATATGAGAAAATTTCTTCTATATTTAGGCGGGCATGACAAAATAATATATTTAACGCAAAGTACTACTCTTTTATCGATTTGTTAACAAATTAGAAAATGTTAAATAAATCCCAATATTTAAAAAAGGCAATTACAACTTTTTCACAATAAGTCTTTGCATCAAAAGGGAATATTATCATAATTAATTGATTTTGAAAACATTATATTTAGTAATTTTTTTTTTTTATAATTTTTCTCCTCTCTTTTGATTCCTCTCTTCCTCTAGATTGATTTAGATTAATGGTAAAACATATATTTTTTTAATGCCGTTATTCCATGTAAGCTAGAGAAAAAGAAATCAACATCCAAATCTCGAATATGCCAAAAGATGCACCTCTCTCTAAACAAAGTCTAAACTTAGATTAGTGAGAATTGAATTGAACTAAAAGAGTTTTAAGCCTATACAAATTGCCTAAGTTTCCTTCTCTTCTCAAAATAAATAAATAAATAAATAAGAATAAGAGGGAGAAAAAAAGGAAAGTAGTAGCAACCGGAATAATTATATTAGATTTAAAATATTTTCGCATATTAAAATTTTGTAACCTCCAAAATATTGATTTAAATTATAATTAGTCATTGACACTCACTAAAATTGTATGGACCAATATAAATTTCACTTGTCCATATGTGTTCTTATATTGTTCAATCAACGTGAAATATGATATATTTAAATTTACAGTATTGATTTTTGGTCGATAAATTCAAGATATTAATTGCTTATATTATATATATGATATTATGTGTGCTCATGAAATTTATACGATAATCTTACATATGATATTTTTTATTACAATAACAGTGTGGTTAAATCATTGAGTATTGAATAAATTATTATACAATAATAAATTTAATTATTATGCAACTACTAATTTTTTACTATCTATTACTTTTTTGTATTTAACTAGCATTGGATTTGATCTCCACTCCTAAAAATGCTCACAGGTTGGTAAGATGATGGAATTTAATCTAATCTAATAAAAAAGTGAAAGAAATATTATAAATATGAGCTAAAAGCGAGCTATTTCTCACATGGTTGTCTCTCTTCTATTTGTAAAATAAAATACCCCTATTTAGTAACTCTTAGCTCTTTTAGTAACTGTAAGTGTATACAATGTGTGTAGATAGTGATTAATCAAAATAGTTATACTCTCACGGAGAAAAGAATTGTTCAATTACCAAAATTGAGATTTAATGGTTAATTAAACGAATTTTGATACTGTATGATAATAGAATTAAACTACTTTTTAGATATTAACCAGACTCATTTAAAATAAATTATTGATTAGTGATGTAATTTAAATGCAAAGATGAGTGAATATTGAACTATTACCTTATAGGATGTAAAGAAAGATAATTGAATCCTCGCGTTCACAATTCACTATTTGAATTCCTACGGTAACTTTTAATTACTTGACCGATTTCTACTTTCATGATCATAGATATTTAACAATAACATATTAAAATCAAGGTCTATATGAATACCAAAAAGAATTTGTTCCTCCTTTGAAGATTCCAAACCCTCAGTTTAATGTTTTAATAAACTAAACTTCCACTTTCATTCCATCATTCAATGGCTTGAGTTGAGCAAATCGTGATCAATTACACACAAGTATTAAAATAGAAAAAGATATAAACTTGACAAACTCTTCGATCAATCAATTCTATGCAATCATGATTACTATAAGAAACTCAAATACTACCTCCTTGCCTTAGACAAAATATTTAATTACTGTTGAAGTCAAACACAGGCCAAAGAAAATGGATGGAATACCTCTAAATTACATTGAAATGAAAAGACAAATATTGTTTAGCAATGGAAAGTTAGAGAAAAGAAGAACTACCGACAAATCTAAGTAATGTCCATTTTTTTCTCTCCAAAACCCTAAGAAATAGTATTCAACAACTCAAAATTTTCTCCTCCTTGTGTATGCATAGAGTGAAGTAAAAACGTCCCAAAATTTGTCTAAAATTTTGTTGAAATATAAGTCAATATTTTAAAATCAACCACAAGAAATTTGTAAAGAAACAAATTTAGAAACCCAAGATTCATGTATTATCGCCGAGACAATACCATAGTAGAGTTTGATCTTTATTGACTTGTTGGTAGGTATGCCATTTTTTTAAGATGATTTGTTGACTCCACCAATGCCATCACATTAGCCATGGCCTTACTTTGAATGACTTGGTGTTTTCTTCTCTATTGCTCACTGCCATGGAACAACTCATCATGGGAGTGATTTCATTCCAATTACTTTGTTTCTTTTTTCTTGGGGTTCAAGTTCTTGCTGAACATCAATCTTTGACCTAAAAATAATAACAACAAATTGAGTTTTAACATTAAATTTTGAGTTGATCATTTGCGATACTAATATAAGAGAGATTATTATTATTATTATTATTAACAAAAGTATATTAATTCATCTTGTTTAGATTCTCCAACATCATTTATTCTTATATAAAGTCATCTTTTTAATTATAAGAAGTAATAAATTGATGCACCTTCAAACTCACAGAGGATCTTGAAACCCTTCTAGGAATACTCATCAATAAAGGGTGCTCACCAACCCAATGGTCCTAGCAAAAATTAATTTTCAAGCCATTCCCTAGCTGCTGACGAACTCTACCTCTCAGAGAATCCTAGATCCATAAAAGGCCTCTCCAAAGGGAAGAATAGTTAGAAGGCCTATTACTATGAATAAAATCTCCCTATCAGAGATATTTGTTCCTGAGAACCTCATACCTGAGAATTGGGTTTGGCGAGAAATGCATGGTTAGTATCGTGAAACAAGTGAACCACACCATATCATGTGAACTTTGCAAGCCCTCTCTGTATTCCCTAAAGGAACCGGTGATTAAGCCTATCAAGTTGTGCACAAACTAACTCAAGGAGCCAAGCTGATTGCAAAGCATAAATAGGGATTGTCGAAGTTACCACTTGAATAAGAGTTTTTCTCCTAGCCATACTCAAAGTTTTTACCTTTCATCTAAAAATCTTATTATGGACCTGATCTACTAAATATTGATACCGAAACCTACTAATATGACCATGCATGATAGGGACACCCAGATACAGCTTAAGATCCTCTATCAGGTGAAATTGACTTTAAGAGGATAAACTTCTCTTCAAAGACAAGGGAGCTTGAGGAGACACATACATTCGGACTTTCATGGATTCAAAACTAAACCACTACACTTGGAGAATTCCCTAAGGCAATCCATAAGAGTGACCACACACAAGGTTTAGAATTGCAAACAATAGGAGGCCATCAACAAAAAATTAGCGAGAAATAGGAGGTCCTATGTGAGAGGTGCAGATCGGGGTCTATCCGCCCTCCCTGACCCTATCCTAAATCATGCAAGAAAGTTTCTCTGCAATCAAAATGAATAAATAAGAGGACAAAGGGTCACCTTGGCATAGGCCTCTACTTGGAGCAAAGAAATGAGGTACCTTCCAATTCTAAGGCAACGTCAAATGGACATAGAAGACCACAAATATAATGAGCTAAACCAATGATCAGGGACGTAGAAATCCTATAAGGTTTGTCCCAAAAAGGTCCAGTCCACACCGTTATAAGCCTTTTGAAGGACAATCTTCAAAATCATTTTCCACCAGACCTAGGGAAGTGTGGAGGAAATGCACAACTTCCTAAGTAATGATAACATCTACTCGACTACGCTCAAGAAAGAAGCTACGCTGCAGAGGACCCACCACCTTCTGGAGTATAGGCCATAGCCGTTGAACTAATATCTTGGCAAGAACCTTATATCCCCTATTTAGGAGACTAATAGGCCTGAATTCATATGGTCCACTTGGACAAGACATCTTTAGAATTTGGACAGTACATGCCTGTAGAAACTTTGTCCAAAATAGACCCTGAGACTTTAAGCCCATTCATAGAAAAAACCATTGTACCTATCTCCAAAAGCTCAATAAGGCACCTTAGCTCAATCTTATCCTTAGAATCCACAATCTTATGCTAGTTATTATACTTAGCAAGCTCGCCTCGGAGGGGAACTCCATCAAATAACTCTATAAAGATCCTATTTCTATTATGGTGAATCAAAGTTTACATATGGTAAGACTGAGTGTTCCGTTCCCCTTGGTAGGACCATAGAATCTAGGATTTTTTGTGAGTAAAGGTTTTCTCCATATGAAGCACATGGTGATACTCCTCCAAAAAGCAACCCTCAAGCCAACACAAAGAAATGGAACAAACATAGTTTAGGGACCTTTGAATACCCCGTAACCTAGTCTTGAGGTGATACGTCTTACCAAAAATGTGTCGAATACCTGCTTATTTCAAAGTTTAAAGGCCATGGAAGCAGAATGAATAAAGCTCAACAATGATTTACCCTCATGCCCTTCACACGAGGTTGGAGTGAAAACTGGCTAGAACTAAGGGCAACGAAGTGAAGATGCCTCAAATCAAAATAAACGGCTTCCCCGTTATGAGGGAGAGGTCATATGAGTGTGGAGGAGAATTAGATGGTGGTCTACAAAAAGGCTAGGCAAATTAATCACTTTTACTTCAGAAAACATAACATGGCTCTGAGAATTCCCCAAAACTTTGTCCAAGTATTCCCGAAGAGTAAGAACACCATTTCTCTTCTAAATCCAGGTAAATGGATTTCGTATATCTCCAAGATCACATTGATGCCACCAGATTTGAAATCGATGAACCTAATGAGTGATCATGGCAGTCCTATTGTTTGTTATAGATTGGGTTGTAATATCATTAAAATCCCTTGAGACAAACCATAGGTCGGTGAAGCCAGCTGCTAAATTGTTATCACTGTTGGAAATGTTGCGATGTCATCAGGTACCTTCAGCGTTGGAAATGCTAACTTAACTAAGATAAAGAACTTTTTAATTTTTCATTTTCGTTCATGTTGGATGTCTTCTTGGTTAACACTGAGTCAGTACTATCCATTAGACAAGAAGATGATGATTTTCCATAATAGCTTCTAGGTATTGGCCCCATCACTTTTCCTTTCACTCTACCTAGATGTTCTTTGCCAGTAACTTCGATTAACATCAATTAACACCATATCCTCAATTTTATTGGACTCTTGCGTTGAACCTGTTTGTTGAGATGCCATCATATCATCGGCCTGTTGTATACAAAATACAAGAAATATCAGTGCAAACTCTTACTATGAAGTGATATCAAAAGTTTGTATAAATTACAATCATTCAAGCAAAACTTCAGGTTGATATATGAACTATTCTTCTTCTTATAGGTAGCTTTGTAGAGTTCAATTTGACCAAGGTATGTTCTGTTTCTAATTCCTGAAACTAAATTGTTATCAACTAAAAAAATTACTAATAAATATACTATCCAAATATAAATTACCATTTCTCTTGACCGTTTCGCAAATGACTTGGAGTCATAAGTGTGCATCTACATTTGATACAGTCGACTCTGCTCCCATGCTTCTGACTTTTCATGCAAAATATTTTGAGTTAATATGGTAGGGATATAAAAGTAAACAAAATGATATTTCTTTAAATATGTTATTATCTTTCCATGCCTTGAATACCAACGTGAAACTATGACTTCCCATTCACAACGGTTGTGACTCTTCGGGACATTTGGTAAAAAAATTTTAGCTATCTTGTCTATGTCATAATAATTTTTTAAGAGAATATCTATACGCTTTAAATTTGGCATAAATTGATTTGAGGACAAATGCATCAGCAACAGCCACATTCTCTATTTCGAATATAAATTTTTGTTGGGAAAGAAAAATACATGAATTAGAACATGTTGCAACAATTATAAAAGGAAACAAAGCTAGAAAGTACCTTTGTGAAGGTTTTCATTTGTTCCTTTAATACTAAAAGAAAGGGATATTTCGCCAATTCCTATAATTAAGAGGGTAAAATCATAAATTTCTAGCCACAAGACCATAAAAACTAGCTAATATATGATATTTCTAGCCAATGGGCTACAAGTCAGAATTCAAGGACACTACAACACTATAAAATTTGAGGTCCCATTATCCTTCTGAGTAGATCGCTCTCTTCTATGGTTACTTCGAACATCATCAACTATAAAATATAAGATAATAAATTAATAATCGACCTTACTCATTATGCTTTTAAATAATAATAACGAGTATTGTTGCATTACCAAAAGTAGCCTTCTGCAAAGAATCGTTTCATTCTTCATTTAAACACTTATCGATGGCTGGTGTTTCTTCAAATATTTTGACAATTTTGAATCCTTTTATATTCCTTCTTTGCTTAGACATGTTTATGTGTGTTTCTAGCACAAAAATAAGAAGTTTGAAATATGTTAGCATGACACAAGCAAATAAAAAATATAATAAACGTATGAATATTATCAAAACAAACATAACAGAGTTAAAGATGAATCATATATAAAGTCAAAGATGGAGGTACTAGTAAACCAAAGTAAAGATCAGTCACCAACTTTAAATAATGAAATAAATAAAAAAAATATTTGAGTATTTATTTAATGAATATACTACATAATAAATGAAATGAACGATAGACATTTCAATTATTGCAATATTACAAGCTCAAAAAGCAATATTACCATAAAAAGTAAAATAATTAAGTGTGTGTGTAAGACTTAGTCACCTCCTATACTACTCATTCCTATTTAAAGTCATTTTCTCAACTAAATCCATTGATATTTATATATTTATGGATAATTTACATCCAGATTTTCAATACCCTATCTTGACATTTCACTAAATCTTCTATATTTAAGATCTCATTCCTCCTAATTGATACGTTTTTGAGTCTTTGTCATATATGTCCAAACCAGCTTAAGTGATACTATCTTATCTTATTTACAATTGAAGTTACTCTCAATTTAGTATATATCTCTTCATTTTTAATCTTATTTTTTTCTACTTTTTCCATACATTCATATGAGTATCCTCATTTTAGTTACAACTATTTTATATTTTTATTATTATTTAATAGTTTAACACTTTGTGTCATATAATAATATGGATTTTACTGCGATTCTATAAAATTTCCCTTCAACTGCAATGACATTGTGCTATCATGGAAAACTTCAAATTCATTTTTCTATTTCATTAATCTACTTAAATCTTATGATTTACATCTCCATTTATATTGTTATCATTTTAAATGATATGACTAAAATATCTAAAATATTCGCTCTTTGGCATATCCTGTCCCTTTAACTTAATCATTTCTTTTAAATTTTAATGATCGCTACCAAACATATATCTCATATATTTAGTTTTGACTGACTAAATCTTAGTTCTCTATATTATAGTGTGACCCATTGGTCAATGAAAATTCTTTTTTGGCCAATCTTGGCGGTGATGACCGGTAAGTCATGTTGGCTTGAGTCGACTCTTACTAGATCATCGTCACCAAAGTCATTCATTGTTCTCTTCCTTTTTTACCCCTTCTTGATACGAGTAGTGAGAACCTCTTTAGGATTGGATGCCTCTATCATATGAAATATTGGGGCGTCTATTCACTCGATCTGGCATTGCTGTGTTCCTACTTGGTTAGGCGACGAGGCCATTTAACATAGTATTTGTTTCTGATCTACATCAATATCTGGTTAGGTGTGTTGTTCAGAGGAGTGTAGTTGTTAAATTTGTGATGGGGCGGATGTTCTAGTTGGCTCCTTTTGGGCGAGAATTCAAGCAGAAGAGAGTAATCGTGCTCACTTCTTCCTATTCGGATTTGACATCTGTCAAACACCTTAGCTTCTTCTGCAGTGATGTACTTTTTTGCCTAGATGTATGATGGTAATATTTTTATGTACTTGAATTATAATATTTTAGTCTTTATTTATTTATTTTAGGACTGTTTAAAATATTATTTTATGGTTTTATATTAATTAATTTCGTGGGTTCCGTTTTAAGAATTTTGGTTTTATTTAAAGAAATTTGGACTATGCAAACAGTTATTAGTATTTTGGGCATAACTTTCTGTTTCGATGTCTAATTGACCTGATTCTTGTGGTGTTGCGAAGAAGACTTCAAGGTCTACAAATCTTATGAAGACTCTATAACCTAAATTAGCCCAGAAAGTATCCGAAAATTGGAAAAAATCTGCTGCAATGCTGAAATTCAAGAAAGAGAAGTCCTTGTTTAAGAGGGAAAGTATTTGAGCTTATCTAATGAGAGATCTTTGGAATAAAGTTCCTGATAACTTAAAAATTTTTAAGATCAAGGATAAGGATAAATTTTCCAAATTTTGGAAAAGTAAAAGGATAAAGTTTATCATCACAATTCAAATTTCCAAGTACAAGTGAAAAACCAAGTGTCCTAAGCACTCATCACCTTTTGTTGATTAGGGTTTGGGGTCTATAAAAAAAGAGGCTGCCTCACGTGAATTTATGGAGGAAGGGAGAAAGCATGAAACCCTAGCAGCCTCTATAGGACGAATTTTCCATCTCATTAAAGTGCAAAGGGGCTGTAATATTTTGTTTAGTTTTCTTGTTTATCTTTAATTTGTCTAGTTAGATTTCTTATTCTTAGGACTCAATGGATTTTATTCTTTGATTAATAGTATGGTTTGATTTATTTCCTTAAATATTTTTTGACATGATTATTATTTGATGAGATTTTATTATTAAACTTAATGTTTCATACGTTTTAGGGTCCTACATTTTAATGATTTGAGATTAAATATATGCATGATCAATATATTTGTAGGAGATTAGTCCAATACAATAAAATCCATATAGGGTTATGAGAACGACGGATGATTAATTTTATGTGTGGGGTTTTAGGAGAAACTCTAAATTATAGATTTTCCATAAATCTTAATGTAATTTTACTTAATCAAAATTGCATGACCATTTGATTTTAATTAATCGAATTAGGGTTTCATTGCATGACCATTGGGTGAATCTAATTTAGAAGAAATCTGTCATCACCAACAATAATTCTTTAACCAATAAATTTTAAGCAATTTGAAAGAGTTCGACCATGTGAAAAATTAAAAATAAATGAAATTGATAATATAGGATTTTATAAAATTAAGGTTTTCATCTATCAATTTCAATCTTTACAATTTTCGTAATTTTTTATGTTTTCATAATTTTGATTAATTTTGTCAAACTTAGATAGGATAATTTAAAATTGGTAATATAAAATATACACATGGGAACGACTCTTTCTCACACTATATACAATACTCGATTAGGATATACTTATTCAATATTGTGATATACCAAAATCGCATAACAATGTAGAATTCCTAAATGGTAGCTGGAGGATTCTTTGTAATCAAGGTCTTCATTCCGCAATCCATTAAGCAGTACTGTCAAAGATGGAATGGTCCAGGCCGAAGACCTTCATCGTCTAGTCTTGAACTTGTCGAGAAATTCTTTCAAGGGCTCGTCATCTCTCTGTCGCATGGATAGAAGGGAGGTAGACTTTCTCTTAGCACCTTGGTTGATCATGAAGTAGGATTCAAATTTTTGCCTTAACTGTGAAAAACTCCTTATGTTGAGTAGTAGAAGTGAGTTGAGCCACATCACTGCATTATCCTTCAAGGTTGTGGGGAAGTGTTTGTACATGGCAGCTTCTAACATGTCTTTCGAGATCATGACCATCATGAAATGGGCCGTGTGATCTCGTTAGTCGATGATGCCATCGTACCTCTCCATAGGGGGAAGGAGAGCATCTCACAGCTTTGGCTCGATAGAGATTTTTGGATCCAATAGCAAAAAATTAGTAGTATGTTGGATGCTATCATCTCGTCCTAAGCCGGCGTGTCTAAGTTTGATTGCCATGAGCTCTTCATCTTACTTGTTCAAGTCATCTAGATCTTGTCGAGAGGTCATTGGGGGTTCTTGGTGCCTTTGAGCTTGAAGTTTACGTTAGTATAAGTGCCCTAACCTCTTGAAGGAGGATGAAGCTTCTTATCTGAGGGCATGGCTAATTTTTTCCAATTGTTTGCTCATGCCCTGCACCTGGGATTCTAGTTTTTCCATTTGGGAGTGATTGACTTTGGTTGGGAGAGGTTGGAACAGAGGAAGGAGTCGACCAACCTTGAGGTTGGGCAGTAAGTGGCTGGGAATCTCTAGCGGAGGAAGTTTTGATACTCAAATTAGAAAGAGAAATAAAAGAAAGGCGAACAGATTGAGAAGAGTCTTAGATTTGCCATGTGTTGTCTTTAAGTAATGTGTGTATATAGTACAGAAAGAACATACTTGGCACATCACCTTTGTTCAGCATATATAGCATGTGTATGCATGGCAAGTTTCTTGTTTTGGGGATGTAACTACCCTAGTTAACTTATGGAGTGTTGTTAATAATCTCCCGAGATTATAGGAATTGTAATCAAAGATTCTTAGGAAATTTAGGAATTTTCAGAATTAAGAAAAGTTCAAGTTGTCACCAAAATTTTCTTCGTTATCGGGCAAGATTACTTCGAGAATTATGAGAGATTTAAATCTCGGGTGATCAAAATCTTGATTTGCTTGGTAGAAACGTTATTATAAGGAAAACTACTCGATAGTAGTGAAGAAGTTCTGAGCAACGGCCGAGAGTGTTCGACCACATACCCGCTCGATCGTCTCAGGTGCCTATTGAGAGACTGTCTATGACTTTTGTGGTTATGGGCTGCTGGGTCCTGTACCGTCATCCCTTTTATTTTTTATATGCAAAATTTAATTTGGACATATTATAGAGGGATAAAAGTAGCCCTAAATAGGAGGTAAAAGCATAACCATCTTTGGAAGGGTTAAAAGCATTATCCCCTCTCAAAATAAGATAATAAATTAAATTAATGTGCTTTATTTTAAAGGAAAAACCTAAATTTGTACTTTTAGCCAAGAGAAAAGTTAAAACTATTATATTGAGAAGGAAAATATGAATAAAATTATTTTTTAAAGAAAGAAAATTTGGATTATAAAGATTTTAAAGAGATTTTAGAACAAAAAGGATCAAAAGATGATCAGATAATGTTATAAAAAATTTCTATATACAAAAGTTAAAAAAATAAATTAATTATAATAACAAACCAATTCTCTATTATAAAGATCTATTATATTTGCTACATTGCCTTTTCCGAGTATTGAGATTTATAAGATACGCAAGACCAAAATTTTCTCCATGTGCACTTTAGTTTATTTGAATTTAGGTAAATGCCAAATTTTAGTACTTAGGTAATTCCCAAAATTTTCAAAATTGTAACAATTAAATCATTCCATCACTAACGGCACCAGCATCACCATTAAGTGCTAAATTGGTGTGATATGACACATGAGCAGAATTATTATGTTTCAACATGGCGTGACACATGGTCTAAATTTTTGTCAAGACACATGCCTCACCATCAAGTGATACGTGGTAGGGACCTAATTGCGATTTAGTGTAAAGTTTAGAGAATGTGAATCTAACTAAGCCTAAATTTAAATTATCAATTTATTTGAAAATAATATTTCATTTACAACAATGTTCCTGAACTCAAAGTACCGATTTAATTGAAAATACTAATTTGATTTAAAAACCAAATTTAATTCAAATCGCAATTTAATTTTAAAGTATAATTTAATTCAAGTGAACCAATTTAGTTTAACATTTCAATTTAATTTGAACTTCAAATTTAAATCAAATCTCCAATTTAATTGGAAAAACACAATTCAATTTGAAACCCTAATTTGATTTAAAACCTTAGTTTAAATTAAAATATTAGTTTGATTCAAAACCTTTATTTACTATAAAAGTTTAATTTAAATTAAATTGAATTGGGTTGCAATACATGAAAGGAGAAGAAAAATGGAGAATGAAAACCTTAGTTGGAATACAAGAAGAAGAAGAAAGAAGAAGGATGAGGAGAAAGAAGAATAAGAAAGAAGGATGTGTAGAAGGGAAAAAACAAAGTTTTTTGAGCATATGTTTAGCACTTTTATAAAGTAAATCACCAATTAGCCTTTCTAATTAAGGACTATCCTTCAAATGAAAATTTTAGTACATATGGTTCTTTTTTTCCTAAATACTCCTTTGATTTAACAATTTTCAAAAATTAATTATTAATTTTTTCGAAAGATTTATGAGTAAGAAGTTGCTATTATAACAATTAATTCTACACAACACCATTTATACTATTCTTTTTATTAATTTTCTAAACAAAATTTATGAGAATTCTAATGACTACTAAGCACCATAATGGTTTTCATATAATAGTTTTTAGTTCTACACAATATTGTTCTTTTTTCTTTTCACTTATTTTCTCGAAAAGAAAAAGTATAAGTGAGAAGTTACTAATATAATGACCAACGACCATGGAGCACCATAACAAATTTTTAAGTAATCTACTCATATAGAATTTGATCTACATTATTGAATAACCATCACTACTAGAAAATAAAGTATCAGCAACGGAAATTTCTACCGTTGAAAGTAAAAAACCTGTCGCTAAAGAGTATTTACGATAGATTTTTTCCATTGCTAAATCCATTGATAAAAACTATCACGCTAATTTTTTTACCGATAAAATACTATCCGTCGTTGATATCAATGACGGATTAGTGACAGATTTTTTCTATTGTTAAAGATATCCGTTGTTAATCCGTCATAGAAGAAAATATGTAAAAAAATCAACGGTAGATTAGCGACTGATATTTTACGTCGCTAATTCTGGAACCCTCACGTGTGCGCACGCGCCCAAACACTGTCCCCGCCCGCACCTCACGTGCCCATGCGCCTACGCGCACGGACCTGCCCACTCATTACGTGCCCACGTGCCTTCACGTGCTGACCCGCCTGCTCATCACGCGCCAACGTGCCTCACTCATTGACAATCCTGCGCATCACGTGCCCGCGCGCTCGGCCGCCCACACCTGCGCACCTGACCCACGATCACCCACCTTCGCGGCCCACCTGACCCGCGACTGCCTGCCTGCGCGGCCTACGTGCCCGACCCACGCGCCCTGTATTTTATTGCGAAAAATATATCTTCACCAAAAATCGAACCTGCACGGTAGAGATGTAGTATAAGTTGTCCAATCATCATGCCACAAAGGCTATTGTGATATCTTTTTTTTTGTATTTATTATCTAACTCTCATATTTTTTAAATTAATCTCACTCTCACCTTTCTTTTTTAAAAAAATTTATCTTACTAAAATTTATCTTACTCTCACAATTTTTTTATCCACTCACTTCTCTCTATTTTTTTTATCTTGGGATAATTTTTTTTATTGAATTTTTCTAACTGTTTAAATTTGATATTGATTAAATTTGCGTTAAATAAAAAAATAAAATATTTCTTTGATTAATTAAGATAGAATAGTAAATTATTTTTTTATTTTCCTTTTAAATTAAATAATAAAATAATAGAATAAAAGAAAAAAAGAAAAAAATAAAAGAAAAAATAAAATAATTATAAAATAATAAAAGAGAAGAAAAATAAAATATATAAAAAATAAAATAAATAAAAGAAAAAGAAAAAGAAATTTAAAATAATAAAAGAGAAGAAAAATAAAAAAATTAAGAGAATTAAAAAATTAGAAAAATTAAAAATTAAAAAAATCCATCGCTAATCCGTTACTAAATTTTTCATTGTTAGTCCATCGTTGATAGCTGTTCATATTTTTTTAAAAAGTTTTTTTCCTTCACAAATATTCAGACGGATTAGCGACGGAAATATTTCCGACTATAATCCCTCGCTAATAGATTTAAATGATTATTTTTCTTTATTTTTTTTACGATGAACCACTACAGTGACGGAAATATTTTTATCTCTAATTTCCGTCGCTAATCTATCACAAATCTTTTCATATTCTGTTCGACGTTAATCGATCGCAAATCCGTCGCTATTACCGACAGATTTTTTTTCGTCGCTGATGACGTGTTTTCTTGTAGTGTATAAGAGGTTGGTATCATAGAATCAAGACCATTTATGTTGATCTCATGATTGAATACCTCGTAGAGATCGGTGATATAGAATTGACATCATCCAATTTGATCTAATCTTATCAATAGTACCGAAAACTTTATTATAGTTATGGGCTTAGACAACATTCATCCTCACGGTCTTTACTCTCGTTTCGCTATTCGTAACATTGTTATGGCTTTGCAACTTTGAGAATAAGAAGACAAAGAAGAAGAAAAGAAGAGGAAAGGCCTTAAAGACTTACATTTTATTCTAAAACACTATTCATCATAAGCATATCTCTCTCTCAACTTTAGTTGATATTGAGTTGAATTAAAATATTTTATTGAATACTAACAACAATAATTGGGTAACACTAATTATCAACTAATAAGGAATCATTTACAGATACTCCAATAGACTCTACCTAAGATTAGTCATGACAAATTTCTTCATCCTTTTGATTCTTCTTTAATTAGTTTCTTTATTTTCAGATTTTTTCTTTTTTGGGTTAGGATAATGGGTGGAAGATGAGGAAACGAATGCACACTACAAAGGCTGCCTGGTATTAAGGTAACCAGATGGGATTTATGCCAAGGAGAGATGCCACCATTTTGTTGGAAGCTGAAGATCACGAGTACACAACAAACTTTCTAGCGAAGCAGATTGGTGCTGGATGCATGCAGCTGCAAGATCAAAAGAAGAAGCAAAGTTCAAGAAGAAATAAAGCAAACGTAATTTATTTTTTATGTAATTTCCGAAAATATATACTTATGAAACGAGGATTGCTTGTACAGATATACTTTTCGTTTGAAAATAAATGAATGTGAATTTTTTAATTCAACTTGTAAAACTTTCAATAAGCAAGTATATGTTTGTATTTTGTACATTCGCCCCAACTTATGATTTATGAGAGGGATGAGCCATTCATTTTATTTAAACATACATAAAGATTCAATTTGAATTTCACACATAGATGAAAGTTATCACCAATAGATGAAAGTTATCAACAATAAAGGGCAATACTTAGCGGTTTTTATTATAAATAAAGATTTCGATTCATTATGCTAACGTTTTAATTAAATTTACGGTAGAAAATTTATGTTATTGTTATTCATAATAATATCATCATTGTCTTTGTGAAGATGCCATGGGGCACCTATTTTTATGGTAGAAAATTATGCTAACATAGAGAGATTGAATGAATAGACAAGAGATTTTCATAAATAGAAAAAAAGGAGATATTTCATATTTGTAATAAATATTTATTTCAAGGACAATAATGCATATTATATCTCAAATTTTACTATTTTATCATATTTATTATATATAAGAAAGATATTCAAGATTGAGAAATGTTAAATGAACCAAACAATTTTTGAATTAAATGTACAGTCCATGTAAATATATTTTAATCAATTTATATATTTGGAATTAAATTAATCTAATCAAATCAATTCATACTATAAACTAGAAAAAATATGTTCACATGTGATGCCACGTAAGTTTTTAGAATGTTTGGTCTATCTAATATTATTTTTCAAGAATTTTTTAGACAAAAAATATGAAATGATTTTTCTATATTTAGGTCGGCATGACAAAACAATATAATTAAATTGGTGATGCGAAGCATTATCCTTTTATCAATTAGTTAACAAGCGGTGTTGATGCAAGGTGATAAGCTGATTGCTTACGCTTCTCGCCAACTGAAGAAGTACGAAACAAATTACCCTACTCATGATTTAGAGCTAGCTGCCATTGTGTTTGCCTTAAAGATTTGACGGTATTATTTGTATGGGATTACTTACAAGGTCTTTACCGACCATAAGAGTCTCAAATACTTACTCACTCAAAAGGAGCTCAATCTGAGATAAAGAAGGTGGTTAGAGCTGATCAAAGACTATGACTTGGTGATTGACTACCACCCCGGGAAGGCGAATATTGTAGCTGATACTTTAAGCCGCAAATCCTCATCTACGACATTCCAAGGGAGTTCATACATCTCTTGTTTAGTTGGACTCCTTGCACTCGGAGTCGAGTTAGCTAAGGATGATCAAGGTGCTTTATTAGCCATGTTTGTGGTCAGACCCACGTTGTTGGATCGCATTCGGGAGGTTCAGGCTACCGATGATGAATTGAAGGGCATTGTTGAAAAAATTCAAAAAGGGGAAGGTGGTGAATTCCGGATTCGGGATGATGGAATTATAGTGTATGAGAAACGCACATGTATTCAGAAAAATGAAAATCTCCGGAGGGCCATACTTGAAGAGGCACATTTATCGGCCTATGCTATGCATGCAGGGAGTACCAAAATGTATCGAAACATCAAAGAATCATATTGGTGGTTTGGGATGAAGAGAGAGATAGCCGAATTTGTGGCGAGGTATCTAGTATGCCAGCAGATCAAGGCTGAACATCAGAAACCGGCAGGAACACTTCAACCACTACCAATTCCCGAATGGAAATGGAAACATATCACTATGGATTTTGTAGTAGGATTGTCACGTACTTCAAGCCATCACGATGCCATATGGGTGATTGTAGACCGTCTTACCAAATCGGCTCATTTCTTGTCGATTCAGAATACCTATTCCTTGGAAAGATTGACAAAGTAGTATATTGATGAGATCGTAAGGTTTCACGGAGTACCGGTATCTATTGTATCGGACCGTGATCCACGATTCACTTCTAGATTCTGGTCAAAGTTGTAAGAGTCCTTAGGGACTAAGTTGAAATTCAGCACTGCCTTCCATCCCCAAACCGATGGACAATCGGAGCGTACCATCCAAATATTAGAAGATATGGTTAGGGCATGTGTTATGGAATTTCAAGATAGTTGGGATAGACACCTTCCGTTGGTTGAATTTGCCTACAACAACAGTTATCAAGCTAGTATAGGGATGCCCCTTATGAAGCCCTTTATGGAAGGAAGTGTCGTACTCCCTTATGTTGGGACGAAGTTGGAGAGAGAAAGATTGAAGTATAGAAATGATCGAGGTCACTAAAGAGAAAGTGAAGCTGAATCGAGAAAGGATGAAGGTAGCTCAAGATCGACAAAAGAGCTATGCCGACAAGAGAAGAAGGCCTTTGGAATTTGAAGAAGGAGATATAGTGTTTTTGAAGATATCTTTATGGAAGGGCGTAATCCGTTTTCAGAAATGGGAAAAGCTAAATTCTTGTTATATTGGTCCCTTCAGAATTCTCGAAAGGATTGGACAAGTGGCGTACCGGATAGAATTACCTCCGGAGTTGCAGAGGATCCATAATGTTTTTCATATTTCCATGTTGAAGAAGTATTTACCGGATCCCTCACACACATTGGAAGCACCTCTAGTGGAATTGAATGAGAATTTGAGTTTCAAGATACAACCGGTGAAGATCATTGATAGGCAAATCAAGCAATTGAGGAATAAGTAGATTCCCATGGTTAAGGTGCTATCGAGAAATAATCAAGTCAAAGAATAGACTTTGGAAACCGAAGAATTAATGCGGAAGCAACAACCGCAACTCTTTGATGTATAATTGTATGTTGGAATTTCGGGAATGAAATTTGTTTTTAGGGGGTTAAGAGTTGTGACACCACTGAGAGAAAAAAAAAAGAAGTCAAAAGTCACTTTCCCAATTTCCTTTTCCCTCATTTCTCTCCCGTCACTCTCTCTCATCTCTCGCCCTCAGTCTCTCCCTCTCTGTTTCTCTCATTCTCTTTCTCTCTCCTGATTCTCTCTCTTTGTTTCACACTCTCCGCCTCCCTCTCCGTTGCTATCCGCCACCGCACGCCACTACTACATGTCTCTCTCTCTCTAATTCCTCTCTTGCGTGACAGAACTCCTCCCCCATTCTCTCGCTGGCGCGCGATAGAGTCCTCTCGTTCTCTCCCTCGCTTGCGCGGTGCTCTGTGCTAGCATTGCTCTTCGGTAACCGTCCTAAATTAGCACTCATTAGACATCTATGAGCCCTAGGCTGACTGCGATTCCTTCCCTGCACAGGTAAGGGATGACTACAGATCTTAGTTCTAGGATTTTGATTTCCATAGTGAGTGAGTTTAATTACTGAACTTTACTTTGAATTGGAAATATTACAGGTCCTCGGATGAATTGAATGGCGCACAAACGCTATAGGACTACAAATTGTGAAACCCTAGGTGAGAGAAATTTTAGTTGCTTCGAAAATTGAATGAGTTTAGTCTGAATTTAGAATGAGAATCTTGTACATGTTTTGAAAATATGGGGAAATTGAAGAGAAAGCATTTTCCTAAAATTTGATATGTGATTTCTAGGGTTACGTCTAAATTCTACACGAATTTAAGCTAAATTATATGAAAGAAACGTGTTAGATTAAATTATAAACTTATTGAGTTGATTAGAATAGTTTTGTTTAGAGTTTGAATTGAAATTATGAATTATTGGTCTAGGTTGACCTTTGGAGATTTGAAAGGAGTTATTTTGGAAAAACTTGTAGAAATAGGGAGTGAATACCCTCCCTAGAGGTGAGTGGATGGTCCATTGTGTTATAAATGAGCAAAATGTGTTTAAAATTGTTTTATAAATAATTTTGTAAGATTTTTACATATTTTATATAAATTGTTTTTTTGTGATTGTGGGATGTCCGGACTAAATTGTGAAGCATGAATGCATCCAATATATTTATAAATGCATATGTGCCATATGTGATTTGATATTGCTCTATAAATTGCTATGACATGAAATTGATGATTGTTTGCTAGAAATTATGGCACATGACTTGAGAAATGACATATTTGAGAAATGTATGGTGCTAGTAGTTAATGGCTATAGTCATTCCCTCAACGGAGAGACCCGACGGCGTGGCGTGGTTGGGGTTTCATTGCGAGAGAGGTATACGCGACCTCTTCTCTTCTACGTCGGACTATCCGGATTGCACCTTGGAGAGGTCCGAGCTAACGCCAGGGAAAGGGTTAGTGTTTGGAATACTAAAATGGAAAACCCCTTGGTGGGCTTCCGTCTTGGTTTGGCCAAATGCAGGACGGAAGTGATTTCGATGGAACCCTTGTGATTTTCTGAAGGAATACTTGATGTGGATGCATACTTTGCGAATTATCTGATTTATTGAAAATATTTCGATATATATGAAGTATTGTTTGAGATATGTTTTGACTTTCCCATATTCACCCCTCATTTATAACACAATCATACCATTGCACTCCACTCACTGAATATTCCCCAATACTCACCCCTCTTTTCACATTTTACAGAGGACACTTAGTGCGGAGACTGCATGGGGATTGAAGGTTGCGAAAGATTTTTACTATTTTGTGTAGGTATTACAGTGATGTAGGATTATTTTTTTTTTATTTGGAAATCTATGGAAGGGAAGACTTGTATAATTCTTTTGGTATGGATTAAATCAATACTTGTTACATATATGGGAGCAAGTATTTATGAAATCCTTACATAGTTTGGGATAGAATTCATATGAAACTTGTTCATTTTCTCTTAACTCTCATATGGGATATTTGGATTAAAATTTTGAGTTTCGATACTTTCTTTTGGATTTGTGAAGTTCTGTACATCTCATTCGCTTGGATTTTACTAACTCTAGCTCATTTCTTCATGCGAGTGTTAGTAAAATCCTACGATTATGATTTGAGACTTCTTTTGTTTTAAATGCTTTAATTGTGCTGAGAATTCTGGAACAGCTGGGATGGCCAATTTTGCATGCGTGCATGTACAGGAACCCCCACCCCATTTGTGTGTCGACGCATGCTCATGTGTACAGGATGGACCGGACGGGTCCTTTGCATAAGTATTGTTATATAATTTTCCTATTTCTGATGGAGTTGTGTATTGGATGAGTTGCTGATCTGATTTGTAGTCTTGCGGAGTCCCGGTATATGGGGAGGTTCTGCCCGTGTATCAAGACAATGCGGCAGCTATTGCGTGGTCGATCCGAGGATCGGGGCATGACAATGCTCATCACGGAAAAGGCCTCCTGCACCAGCCAAGTGAGAGGTAAGATCTGAGGACTCATCAGTATTCAATTTGTACAATCCCAGAGGAGAGGGAGTCCATATAGTCTAGTAACCTAAGCAACGAGGTGTCTTAAACCCTCTGGCATTTGCTAGCCACCCATCTCGAGAATAGTCGGAGGCAATGGTAACAACATCCTCTGGAGAGAAGTTAGTATTATCAAATATACTTATACAATGAACCTTCCAAATATCTCAGAGAGTGTACACAAAACGGATCGATCACAGAAGCCCCATGTAAATAGCATGCAATTGGTAGTTGCAAGCCAACTAATAAACATTAGCCACATACCCAATACCATTCGAGGGAGCGATGATGTCTAAAAGGTCTAATCCTAGACCTATCGAACTAGGGCACAATTTCGAAATAAATGAATGCATGTTTCTAGAAATTCTTTGCAGAGACGACAATGAGGATAATCCATCAGACCATGATGACACGAAGTGCTGTTGGTCATCAAGGTATCATGGGAGATGAACCAAACCAGAAATTTGACTCGTTCTTGGCATTTCAACCTCCAAATCCACATCCAAGCTATGATTGAAGTAATAGTAGAGTTTTTCGGTCGACAAAACATGGAATAAGCCAATTTTACTAAAAAACTCCTTGAAGAATTACCTGCCCAACAAACTAAGTCCTCATATTCTAGATCTTGTTGAATCACATGGCTTGCACCTCCTTCACAATAGACTTTGGCAAAAAGGTAATAAGACCTGAAACATCCTAATTCCTATAAGAAGTAAAAAACTGATGCACCCTCAAACCTATAGAGGATCTCGAAACCCCTTTAGGAATCCTCATCGATAAGGGCACCCACCAACCCAATGGTCCTCCCAAAAATTAATGTCCAAGCCATTCCCTAACTGCTAATGAACTCCACCTCTCAGAGAATCCTAGATTCATAAAAGGCCTCTCCAAAGAGAAAAACAGTTGGAAGGCCTATTGCTATATAGGAAATCTCCTTGTTAGAGATATTTGTTCCCAAGAACCTTATACTAGAGAGCTGGGTAAGAGGATAACAAATGCCACCCTAGTTTGGTGAGAATGTATAGTTAGCATCTCGAGACTTGCGAATACCCAACCCCCAGTATCTTTGGGTTGGCACAGTATATACCACTACATCGCGAAAACTTTTCGAGCCCTCTCCATATCCCCCCAAAGGAACTGACAATTAAGCCCATCGAGCCACGCACAAACCTACTCAAAGAGCGAAGTTAATTGCATAGTATAAACGGGGATTGCTGAAGTTACCACCTGAATAAGAGTTTTCCTCCTAACCATATTCAAAGTCCTTTCCTTCTAGCCGAAAACCTTATTTTAGACCTGGTCTACCAGATACTAATATTGAAGTCTACTAACACGACCACGCATGATAATAGAAACTTGTTATCTATGACACAATGTCTAGTTGTGATCATATTTGTCCTCTCAGGCATGCGAAATACTTGTCTTTCTTTTTAGCTCCGTGGTATGATATTTCTACTAGATTTTTTTTAACCCTCACCCGAAACTCAAACTAAGAGCCCGTATTATTTTTATTACACTAGAATATCTGAAAAATATAGAAAGCTATGGCATGATAAGAGAATTTATCAAATGTGAGTGCGTGCCATGAATATTGACACAAGAGATGATGGTCCAATTCCAATTCAAAAACAATGTACACGATTAATCTAGGAGAAATATGTTGCCACATCATTGAATGTCTAGGAATTAAGAGGTCATGTAAGTTGTCTCCATGGATGTTTTCGAATTCTTGAAAATAATACTAACATATTTAAATACATGGCTAAGATGGGGATCGAGTTCTATAGATATAAATCAGTCAAATCCCCTTCAAAAATGTTCTCTTTCCTGTGAAAACGATGTTTTAAGATTTCAGAAATGATTGCAAATGAGAAATAACAAATTGTAGGCTATGAAAATTAGAAAAGAAAGCAAAAAGTCTTTAAAACTCATGGCCAGAGATAGGAAAGGTAAAAACTCAGGGTTTAATATGATTGATTTTCTGAAATCCTTCTTTAACCATGGACTTTTGATTTACGGTTGACACACTCTATTTGTAAAATAAATTTTTTGGGAGAGGGAAAGAATCAGAAATATTGGAAATCATGAAAGAGAGAGACAATGACAAAAATCCATTACCGAGGAGGTAATGTTAATTGGTAGTGAAATTTATCCACTCGAGCATTCAAAATTGTTGATTTTCAAACTCGGTGACTCATACTTCTTACGTGTATTTAATAGTTTACACAAAATCCACATCCAAAGCAAGGGATCGATTTTGGCAAATTTACACAATTCAATTTTTGCCATAAAAATGATTTCTTAAGATTTGATAGGTGATTTCAAGTGAGACTGGGGGCTACTGTATTTCAAAACGAAATTAAAAATCTTTGTAACATAGGGCCATAGATAGGCGACAAAAAATTGAGGATTTGATACAATTGAGTTTTTGACATCTCTTTCTAATGCTTGTTTTTTGATGTTAAGATGATGCTCTCTGATCGCAAAATAAATTTCGAGTAGAGGGAATGATTTAGAGTTGTTGAAAAATAAGAGAAATTTGTGATCAATGACAAAATGTCTAGTTGTGATGATGTTTATCTCCTCGAGTATGCAAAATACTTGCTTTTTTTTAGCTCATTGGTATGATATTTCAAACTATGCTCTTTTTAATCCTAACCCAAAGTTGAAACTAAGCCGCCTTATTATTTTTATTACATTAGGATATCTAAAAAAATATAGAAAAATATGGCAGCATAAGCAAATGTATTATATATATGTGTGTTTGTGCATTTGTGCGCGATGAATGTTGATGCAAGAGATGACAGTCCAATTTAAAAGAATTGTACAGGATTTAATATGGGGGAACTATGTTGTCATACCATTAAATGTTTAGGAATTAAGAGGTGATGAAAATTAGCACCGGGATGCTTTAGGATATTCGAAAATAATGTTAACATATTTAAATCCATGGCTAAGATAGGGATCGAGTTCTGTAGATATAAATTAGTAAAATCCCCTTAAAAATGATTTCTTTGCCATGAAAATGATGTCTTAGGATTTCAGAAATGATTGTAAATGGGAGATAACATATTACGGGCTGCTAAAAATCAAAAAAGAAAAGCAAAAACTCTTTAAAACGTATGGCCAAAACTAATAGAAATCAAGAAAGAGAGAGAGACAATGAAAAAGATTCATTACCGAGGATGTAATGTTGAGTTGTAGTGGTATTTATCCACTCGAGCATGCAAAGTAGTAGATTTTCAAAGTCAGTGACTAATTCTTCGGATGGGTATTTAACAGTTTACACAAAATCTATATAATCTACATTTTAACTTATAAGATTTCATGAATTTTGAGAAGTGCAAAGAAATTACGAGTAATTTAAAATTAAATTTCGATTAAAGCTTTTGGCAGTTATGGTGGAAGAAAAACAGTGCAAGATACAAGAGAATGATAAGAAAGTCAACAAAACCGAGTTGAAAAAATACATGAAACTATACAATATGTCACGACTTAGAATTTTTATCTTGAAAATTCAAAATTCGAGAAATTATATAAATGAAATTTTTTGAATCGAAATGTCATACACAATACCAATAATTTAGTTACTTTAACTCTAGAAAACTAAGTATACTATTTCACACTTTAAAGTATTGCCTTACCACATAGTTGCATTTTGAGTGGAAACTCAGGTCAGATGATTTTTTATGCAAGCCTACTTCAAAATACATGGCATCCTCAAACTTAATTCTTGCTTTGAAATATACTACCCATTTTATGCTTTGTATATTAATTTTACAATAATTCATATAGTTATTTGTATTTTTTTACTAAGACTTTGAATACAAAAAATCTCGGAAGTCCTATAAAAGACATTGAAACTGTGTGCAAGCCATATAAGTACATACCACATGCCGATAAATCACGCTGACTTAACAATATAAAATGCTAACTCTCGGCACAAATCTACTCAAGAAAATTCGGAACTAAAAGCAGATACTTGGCGGTCAAAATGATATCCAAGGACTCTAGACAGCCAAAAACGTTAAAGAGTGAAAATTCAACGTCAAAAAAGGGAGAGCAAAAACAATTTAGGAATTTAATCGAACCACGAAATGGCAACATTCTTACAAGAGGCGGCATAAACTTTGAGAGAAGAGAATGATAGGAGAAACAAGAGAGAGAGAGAGAGAGAGAGAGAGCTCATCCGTGTGAGTGGGCAAGGGGTGTGCTACAAAATAAGAGAGAATGGAAGGATGAGATAGGACCGAGTAAAGTTTGATTTGACACCTAGGTTTAAGTTGGGTGAGTCGGTTAGGGATATGGGTGGACACTGGTATTGGTATTGGGCTCAAGTTGATTGGTTTTTTTATGTAGCCTCAGTCTTCATATACAAAGTTATCAAACTTTCAAAACGAGCAAAAATTTAACATCATTTCCTAACTTGCTTTGACATTTAATACTTTTATAGAAGAATCTTGTATATAATTGGTTTATTTTAACCACTCTTCACAGTGTCAAACTCTTAGAACTCGGTGATCTATTTTATATACTACATATAAACTTTCAATAATTCACTTGAGTTAATTGTGCATGCGTGTGTGTGTGTGTGTGTGTGTTTTATGAGCGAAGGCGATCTTAGGACCCTAAATAAAAATAATGATGGACTTGAACTAGAGGGTAATGTAATTTGAACAAATCATATGTCCATAGAGCAAACGGACTTTAATCGAATGAAACAATAACTCATGTTGACCACAAATCTTCTCGAAACTAGATGTTACCAAAACCAAATATCAAAAAGTATGAACAACACACTAAAAAAGCGGCCAGTGTTATACTGAACAAACCACAAGAAAATAAAAACCAAAAACTATATCATAAAATAAACACTCGTATTGGGTATAAATTTAACATAATTTCAAATGCCATAAACAACCTACCAGAAACAAAAATAGGAAGTCGTAATGGAGCAAACCATATGCCCAAAAATGGTACATGATTTATCTTAAAATACAAACACACAATTGACACAAATCAACTCACCAAAAAAGGAACTACCAAAACTGGTGTCAAAAACCATAAATATTCGTTGAAAACATCATGCCATATTGGAAGAATCAACGCGACCGTAAAGAGAAATGACTTAATCATAAAACACTTACTAATATTGGGTACAAATCTACTAAATAAAACGGTTGACTTCCAAAAACGTATATGGAATTATATGACCCTAGAGCAGATCAAGTGAGCTTGGTTTTGTTTATATAGCATGTTATGTTGTGTTTTGTACATTCAGATAAATATCATTCTCTCAATACTATGGCCAGTTTAACCAAGTCATATATTTCAAAGCTGTTCAATTTAGTGCTACTTATGTTTGTCATCATGCTAAGCTCAGAGGCTCATACTCCACACGAATCCACATTACATTATTACAGGATGAGGTCTGCGCTCAATTTGGTACACAAAAGAGTCTCTCCTAGAGTTCTGGATCCTCAACATCAATTTGGAACACCTCCGTTAAATAACCACAACGATTTGGTATCCGAAAGAGCCACTCCGAGAGGACCTAACCCAATACATCACTCTGAACCACTTCCGTTACATAACCGTAATGATTTGGAACCCGAAAGAGTCACTCCTGCAGGACCTAACCCAATACATCATTCTGAACTACTTCCGTTGTATAACTATAAAGATCTAGTACCCGACAGAGCCACCCCTGGAGGACCTAACCCAATACATCACTCTGAACCACTCCCGCTATCCAACCTTGAAGATCCAGTATCCAAAAGAGCCACTCCTGGAGGACCTGACCCAATACATCACTCTGAACCACTTCCCTTGTCTAACCATGAAGATCCAGTATCCAAAAGAGCCACCCCTGGCGGACCTAACCCAATTCATCACTCCGAACCACTTCCATTACGTAACTGTAAAGATTTGGAACCCAAAAGAACCACTCCTGGAGGACCTAACCCAATTCATCACTCCGAACCACTTCCATTATATAACTGTAAAGATTTGGAACCCAAAAGAACCACTCCTGGAGGACCTAATCCAATACATCACTCTAACCCACTTTCATTATAGCTTACCGAAAGAGCCTCCGCAGAAGACGAGACCCACGACATTATTCTAAGCCACCTCCATTTTATAATGATAAAGAATTGGTTTAGTTCTCATCTTTGCTGAGTACTTTGAGCTTCTATGTATGAGTCGCAACTTTCGACTATAAAGTTGGTTTCATGGTTCATGACTTCTATTGTTGGCCTAGTCATTGCAATACAATTAAATAAAACTTTTAGATCAAATATTATTAGTTATTCTTGCTATCTGTCATGTTTTTTCATGTTCATTTCCTCAATGTACGTTTTCACTCTTCAATGTAACTAAGTAGGCACCAAATGATAATCCAAACGCACTCGATGAATCAAAAAAATGTTGCAGTTGATAGTTTTTCAAATTCAAATTCTGAAGAAATGTACGTAGACTAAGTTACGTTAAACACTTTGTTTGTCGCAAGGGGTGAAAGACACAATAAAGGACTAATAACATGTGGCAAAGGAAAAAAGACAGCATAAATTTCAGATTCATACAACTCATAATGCTTTCCAATATTTGAAACCTCCGTACTTAGATCCAGATCATCAGTTAGAATTGATGACATAAAGGAATTCGAGAGTGCATTATTTTTTATTGAAATGATTTCTAAGGTATTAGAGGTGATTTCAAGCAAGAGATAACACACAAGGGGCCATTAAAGTTCAAAAAGAGCAAAGGGAAATCTTTAAAACTTGCGGCCAAACATGATTGGTGAAAGTTAAGGCTTCAATGCGATTGAATTTCTGAAATCCTTCTTCAACGCTGCACTTTTGTTGCTAAAAAAGTGGTCTTCGATAGCGAAACAAATTTCAAAAAAGATGAAAGGATTCAGAGATCTTGGAGATCGAGAAATAGAGTGTAAAAGACACAATATCGAATTCATATGAGATTTGTGCTCTTGATCACGCAATGTACTTGCCTGTACAAGCTCTATTTGTCTGATACCTCGTGCTAATCATTAAGAGGTTGCGCAGAACCGAAAAAAATCCGATTTTCACTTATCAAACTTTGTGAAATCTTAAGTCAAATGACAAAGTAAGGCCCAATATTATTTCTACTATATTAGATCATCCAAGATAATACAAAACAAGGCATGACAACTGGAGACCAATATGAGCCCAAGAGATAGTTAATATGTTTAAATCCTTGTCTAAAACAAGGGATCAATTTTTGCAAAGATACTCAAATCCATTTCAAAAATGTATTCTTTGTTATAAAAATGATATTCTAAGATTTGAGAAGTGATTTCAAGTGAGACATGACATACTGCGGCTGCTGTGTTTTGAAACAAGAATGGGAAATCTTTATAACATATGGCCATAGATAAGGGACAAAAATCTGAGGATTCGATGGAATTGTGATTTTGAAATCCTTCTCTAATGCTTGATTTTTTATGTTAAGACGATGCTCTCTGATTGCAACATATATTTTGAGTAGAGGGAAGGATTGAGAGTTGTTGAAATTCAAGAAAAATGAGACATGATAATAGAAGCTTGTTATCTATGACACAATGTCTAGTTGTGATCATATTTGTCCTCTCAGGCATGCGAAATACTTGTCTTTCTTTTTAGCTCCGTGGTATGATATTTCTACCAGACTTTTTTTAACCCTCACCCGAAACTCAAACTAAGAGCCCGTATTATTTTTATTACACTAGAATATCTGAAAAATATAGAAAGCTATGGCATGATAAGAGAATTTATCAAATATGTGTGCGTGCGATGAATATCGACACAAGAGATGACGATCCAATTCCAATTCAAAAATAATGTACACGATTAATCTCGGAGAAATATGCTGCCACATCATTGAATGTTTAGGAATTAAGAGGTCGTGTAAGTTGGCTCCAGGGATGTTTTGGAATTCTTGAAAATAATACTAACATATTTAAATACATGGCTAAGATGGGGATCGAGTTCTATAGATATAAATCAGTCAAATCCCCTTCGAAAATGTTCTCTTTCCTGTGAAAACGATGTTTTAAGATTTCAGAAATGATTGCAAACGAGAAATAACAAATTGTAGGCTATGAAAATTAGAAAGGAAAGCAAAAAGTCTTTAAAACTCATGGCCAGAGATAGGAAAGGTAAAAACTCAGGGCTTAATATGATTGATTTTCTGAAATCCTTCTTTAACCATGGACATTCGATTTAGGGTTGACACAGTCTATTTGTAAAATAATTTTTTTGGGAGAGGGAAAGATTCAGAAATATTGGAAATCAAGAAAGAGAGAGACAATGACAAAAATCCATTACCGAGGAGGTAATGTTAATCGGTAGTGAAATTTATCCGCTCGAGCATTCAAAGTTGTTGATTTTCAAACTCGGTGACTCATACTTCATACGGGTATTTAATAGTTTACACAAAATCCACGTCCAAAGCAAGGGATCGATTTTTGCAAATTTACACAATTCAATTTTTGCCATAAAAATGATTTCTTAAGATTTGATGGGTGATTTCACGTGAGACTGGGGGCTACTGTATTTCAAAACGAAATTAAAAATCTTCATAACATAGGGCCATAGATGGGCGACAAAAAAATTGAGGATTTGATACAATTGAGTTTTTCAAATCCCTTTCTAATGCTTGTTTTTTGATGTTAAGATGATGCTCTCTGATCGCAAAATAAATTTCGAGTTGAGGGAATGATTTAGAGTTGTTGAAAAACAATAGAAATTTGTAATCAATGACAAAATGTCTGGTTGTGATGATGTTTATCTTCTCGAGCATGCAAAATACTCGCCTTTTTTTAGCTCATTGGTATGATATTTCAAACTATGCTCTTTTTAATCCTAACCCAAAGCTGAAACTAAGCCGCCTTATTATTTTTATTACATTAGGATATCTAAAAAAATATAGAAAAATATGGCAGCATAAGAAAATGTATTATATATTTGTGTGTTTGTGCATTTGTGCGCGATGAATGTTGATGCAAGAGATGACAGTCCAATTTAAAAGGATTGTATAGGATTTAATATGGGGGAACTATGTTGCCACACCATTAAATGTTTAGGAATTAAGAGGTGATGAAAATCAGCACCGGGATGCTTTAGGATATTCGAAAATAAAGTTAACATATTTAAATCCATGGCTAAGATAGGGATCGAGTTCTGTAGATATGAATTAGTAAAATCCCCTTAAAAATGCTTTCTTTGCCATGAAAATGATGTCTTAGGATTTCAGAAATGATTGCAAATGGGAGATAACATATTACGGGCTGCTAAAAATCGAAAAAGAAAAGCAAAAACTCTTTAAAACGTATGGCCAAAGACAGGAGAGGGAAAAGCTCAGGTTTTAATACGATTGATCTTCTAAAATCCTTCTTCAACTATGGACTCTTGATTTAAATTTGACACAGTCTATTTGTAAAATATATTTATAGGAAGAGGGAAACATTCAAAACTATTAGAAATCAAGAAAGAGAGAGACAATGAAAAAGATTCATTGCCGAGGATGTAATGTTGAGTTGTAGTGGTATTTATCCGCTCGAGCATGCAAAGTAGTAGATTTTCAAAGTCAGTGACTAATTCTTCGAATGGGTATTTAACAGTTTACACAAAATCTATATAATCTACATTTTAACTTATAAGATTTCATGAATTTTGAGAAGTGCAAAGAAATTACGAGTAATTTAAATTTAAATTTCGATTAAAACTTTTGGCAGTTATGGTGGAAGAAAAACAGTGCAAGATACAAGAGAATGATAAGAAAGTCAACAAAACCGAGTTGAAAAAATACAAGAAACTATACAATATCTCACGACTTAGAATTTTTACCTTGAAAATTCAAAATTCGAGAAATTATATAAATGAAATTTTTTGAATCGAAATGTCATACACAATACCAATAATTTAGTTACTTTAACTCTAGAAAACTAAGTATACTATTTCACACTTTAAAGTATTGCCTTACCACATAGTTGCATTTTGAGTGGAAACTCAGGTCAGATGATTTTTTATGCAAGCCTACTTCAAAATACATGGCATCCTCAAACTTAATTCTTGCTTTGAAATATACTACCCATTTTATGCTTTGTATATTAATTTTACAATAATTCACATAGTTATTTGTATTTTTTTACTAAGACTTTGAATACAAAAAATCTCGGAAGTCCTATAAAAGACATTGAAACTGTGTGCAAGCCATATAAGTACATACCACATGCCGATAAATCACGCTGACTTAACAATATAAAATGCTAACTCTCGGCACAAATCTACTCAAGAAAATTCGGAACTAAAAGCAGATACTTGGCGGTCAAAATGATATCCAAGGACTCTAGACAGCCAAAAACGTTAAAGAGTGAAAATTCAACGTCAAAAAAGGGAGAGCAAAAACAATTTAGGAATTTAATCGAACCACGAAATGGCAACATTCTTACAAGAGGCGGCATAAACTTTGAGAGAAGAGAATGATAGGAGAAACAAGAGAGAGAGAGAGAGAGAGAGAGAGCTCATCCGTGTGAGTGGGCAAGGGGTGTGCTACAAAATAAGAGAGAATGGAAGGATGAGATAGGACCGAGTAAAGTTTGATTTGACACCTAGGTTTAAGTTGGGTGAGTCGGTTAGGGATATGGGTGGACACTGGTATTGGTATTGGGCTCAAGTTGATTGGTTTTTTTATGTAGCCTCAGTCTTGATATACAAAGTTATCAAACTTTCAAAACGAGCAAAAATTTAACATCATTTCCTTACTTGCTTTGACATTTAATACTTTTATAGAAGAATCTTGTATATAATTGGTTTATTTTAACCACTCTTCACAGTGTCAAACTCTTAGAACTCGTGATCTATTTTATATACTATATATAAACTTTCAATAATTCACTTGAGTTAATTGTGCATGCGTGTGTGTGTGTGTGTGTGTTTTATGAGCGAAGGCGATCTTAGGACCCCAAATAAAAATAATGATGGACTTGAACTAGAGGGTAATGTAATTTGAACAAATCATATGTCCATAGAGCAAACGGACTTAAATCGAATGAAACAATAACTCATGTTGACCACAAATCTTCTCGAAACTAGATGTTACCAAAACCAAATATCAAAAAGTATGAACAACACACTAAAAAAGCGGCCAGTGTTATACTGAACAAACCACAAGAAAATAAAAACCAAAAACTATATCATAAAATAAACACTCGTATTGGGTATAAATTTAACATAATTTCAAATGCCATAAACAACCTACCAGAAACAAAAATAGGAAGTCGTAATGGAGCAAACCATATGCCCAAAAATGGTACATGATTTATCTTAAAATACAAACACACAATTGACACAAATCAACTCACCAAAAAAGGAACTACCAAAACTGGTGTCAAAAACCATAAATATTCGTTGAAAACATCATGCCATATTGGAAGAATCAACGCGACCGTAAAGAGAAATGACTTAATCATAAAACACTTACTAATATTGGGTACAAATCTACTAAATAAAACGGTTGACTTCCAAAAGCGTATATGGAATTATATGACCCTAGAGCAGATCAAGTGAGCTTGGTTTTGTTTATATAGCATGTTATGTTGTGTTTTGTACATTCAGATAAATATCATTCTCTCAATACTATGGCCAGTTTAACCAAGTCATATATTTCAAAGCTGTTCAATTTAGTGCTACTTATGTTTGTCATCATGCTAAGCTCAGAGGCTCATACTCCACACGAATCCACATTACATTATTACAGGATGAGGTCTGCGCTCAATTTGGTACACAAAAGAGTCTCTCCTAGAGTTCTGGATCCTCAACATCAATTTGGACCACCTCCGTTAAATAACCACAACGATTTGGTATCCGAAAGAGCCACTCCGGGAGGACCTAACCCAATACATCACTCTGAACCACTTCCGTTACATAACCGTAATGATTTGGAACCCGAAAGAGTCACTCCTGCAGGACCTAACCCAATACATCATTCTGAACTACTTCTGTTGTATAACTATAAAGATCTAGTACCCGACAGAGCCACCCCTGGAGGATCTAACCCAATACATCACTCTGAACCACTCCCGCTATCCAACCTTGAAGATCCAGTATCCAAAAGAGCCACTCCTGGAGGACCTGACCCAATACATCACTCTGAACCACTTCCCTTGTCTAACCATGAAGATCCAGTATCCAAAAGAGCCACCCCTGGCGGACCTAACCCAATTCATCACTCCGAACCACTTCCATTACGTAACTGTAAAGATTTGGAACCCAAAAGAACCACTCCTGGAGGACCTAACCCAATTCATCACTCCGAACCACTTCCATTATATAACTGTAAAGATTTGGAACCCAAAAGAACCACTCCTGGAGGACCTAATCCAATACATCACTCTAACCCACTTTCATTATAGCTTACCGAAAGAGCCTCCGCAGAAGACGAGACCCACGACATTACTCTAAGCCACCTCCATTTTATAATGATAAAGAATTGGTTTAGTTCTCATCTTTGCTGAGTACTTTGAGCTTCTATGTATGAGTCGCAACTTTCGACTATAAAGTTGGTTTCATGGTTCATGACTTCTATTGTTGGCCTAGTCATTGCAATACAATTAAATAAAACTTTTAGATCAAATATTATTAGTTATTCTTGCTATCTGTCATGTTTTTTCATGTTCATTTCCTCAATGTACGTTTTCACTCTTCAATGTAACTAAGTAGGCACCAAATGATAATCCAAACGCACTCGATGAATCAAAAAAATGTTGCAGTTGATAGTTTTTCAAATTCAAATTCTGAAGAAATGTACGTAGACTAAGTTACGTTAAACACTTTGTTTGTCGCAAGGGGTGAAAGACACAATAAAGGACTAATAACATGTGGCAAAGGAAAAAAGACAGCATAAATTTCAGATTCATACAACTCATAATGCTTTCCAATATTTGAAACCTCCGTACTTAGATCCAGATCATCAGTTAGAATTGATGACATAAAGGAATTCGAGAGTGCATTATTTTTTATTGAAATGATTTCTAAGGTATTAGAGGTGATTTCAAGCAAGAGATAACACACAAGGGGCCATTAAAGTTCAAAAAGAGCAAAGGGAAATCTTTAAAACTTGCGGCCAAACATGATTGGTGAAAGTTAAGGCTTCAATGCGATTGAATTTCTGAAATCCTTCTTCAACGCTGCACTTTTGTTGCTAAAAAAGTGGTCTTCGATAGCGAAACAAATTTCAAAAAAGATGAAAGGATTCAGAGATCTTGGAGATCGAGAAATAGAGTGTAAAAGACACAATATCGAATTCATATGAGATTTGTGCTCTTGATCACGCAATGTACTTGCCTGTACAAGCTCTATTTGTCTGATACCTCGTGCTAATCATTAAGAGGTTGCGCAGAACCGAAAAAAATCCGATTTTCACTTATCAAACTTTGTGAAATCTTAAGTCAAATGACAAAGTAAGGCCCAATATTATTTCTACTATATTAGATCATCCAAGATAATACAAAACAAGGCATGACAACTGGAGACCAATATGAGCCCAAGAGATAGTTAATATGTTTAAATCCTTGTCTAAAACAAGGGATCAATTTTTGCAAAGATACTCAAATCCATTTCAAAAATGTATTCTTTGTTATAAAAATGATATTCTAAGATTTGAGAAGTGATTTCAAGTGAGACATGACATACTGCGGCTGCTGTGTTTTGAAACAAGAATGGGAAATCTTTATAACATATGGCCATAGATAAGGGACAAAAATCTGAGGATTCGATGGAATTGTGATTTTGAAATCCTTCTCTAATGCTTGATTTTTTATGTTAAGACGATGCTCTCTGATTGCAACATATATTTTGAGTAGAGGGAAGGATTGAGAGTTGTTGAAATTCAAGAAAAATGAGACATGATAATAGAAGCTTGTTATCTATGACACAATGTCTAGTTGTGATCATATTTGTCCTCTCAGGCATGCGAAATACTTGTCTTTCTTTTTAGCTCCGTGGTATGATATTTCTACCAGACTTTTTTTAACCCTCACCCGAAACTCAAACTAAGAGCCCGTATTATTTTTATTACACTAGAATATCTGAAAAATATAGAAAGCTATGGCATGATAAGAGAATTTATCAAATATGTGTGCGTGCGATGAATATCGACACAAGAGATGACGATCCAATTCCAATTCAAAAATAATGTACACGATTAATCTCGGAGAAATATGCTGCCACATCATTGAATGTTTAGGAATTAAGAGGTCGTGTAAGTTGGCTCCAGGGATGTTTTGGAATTCTTGAAAATAATACTAACATATTTAAATACATGGCTAAGATGGGGATCGAGTTCTATAGATATAAATCAGTCAAATCCCCTTCGAAAATGTTCTCTTTCCTGTGAAAACGATGTTTTAAGATTTCAGAAATGATTGCAAACGAGAAATAACAAATTGTAGGCTATGAAAATTAGAAAGGAAAGCAAAAAGTCTTTAAAACTCATGGCCAGAGATAGGAAAGGTAAAAACTCAGGGCTTAATATGATTGATTTTCTGAAATCCTTCTTTAACCATGGACATTCGATTTAGGGTTGACACAGTCTATTTGTAAAATAATTTTTTTGGGAGAGGGAAAGATTCAGAAATATTGGAAATCAAGAAAGAGAGAGACAATGACAAAAATCCATTACCGAGGAGGTAATGTTAATCGGTAGTGAAATTTATCCGCTCGAGCATTCAAAGTTGTTGATTTTCAAACTCGGTGACTCATACTTCATACGGGTATTTAATAGTTTACACAAAATCCACGTCCAAAGCAAGGGATCGATTTTTGCAAATTTACACAATTCAATTTTTGCCATAAAAATGATTTCTTAAGATTTGATGGGTGATTTCACGTGAGACTGGGGGCTACTGTATTTCAAAACGAAATTAAAAATCTTCATAACATAGGGCCATAGATGGGCGACAAAAAAATTGAGGATTTGATACAATTGAGTTTTTCAAATCCCTTTCTAATGCTTGTTTTTTGATGTTAAGATGATGCTCTCTGATCGCAAAATAAATTTCGAGTTGAGGGAATGATTTAGAGTTGTTGAAAAACAATAGAAATTTGTAATCAATGACAAAATGTCTGGTTGTGATGATGTTTATCTTCTCGAGCATGCAAAATACTTGCCTTTTTTTAGCTCATTGGTATGATATTTCAAACTATGCTCTTTTTAATCCTAACCCAAAGCTGAAACTAAGCCGCCTTATTATTTTTATTACATTAGGATATCTAAAAAAATATAGAAAAATATGGCAGCATAAGAAAATGTATTATATATTTGTGTGTTTGTGCATTTGTGCGCGATGAATGTTGATGCAAGAGATGACAGTCCAATTTAAAAGGATTGTATAGGATTTAATATGGGGGAACTATGTTGCCACACCATTAAATGTTTAGGAATTAAGAGGTGATGAAAATCAGCACCGGGATGCTTTAGGATATTCGAAAATAAAGTTAACATATTTAAATCCATGGCTAAGATAGGGATCGAGTTCTGTAGATATGAATTAGTAAAATCCCCTTAAAAATGCTTTCTTTGCCATGAAAATGATGTCTTAGGATTTCAGAAATGATTGCAAATGGGAGATAACATATTACGGGCTGCTAAAAATCGAAAAAGAAAAGCAAAAACTCTTTAAAACGTATGGCCAAAGACAGGAGAGGGAAAAGCTCAGGTTTTAATACGATTGATCTTCTAAAATCCTTCTTCAACTATGGACTCTTGATTTAAATTTGACACAGTCTATTTGTAAAATATATTTATAGGAAGAGGGAAACATTCAAAACTATTAGAAATCAAGAAAGAGAGAGACAATGAAAAAGATTCATTGCCGAGGATGTAATGTTGAGTTGTAGTGGTATTTATCCGCTCGAGCATGCAAAGTAGTAGATTTTCAAAGTCAGTGACTAATTCTTCGAATGGGTATTTAACAGTTTACACAAAATCTATATAATCTACATTTTAACTTATAAGATTTCATGAATTTTGAGAAGTGCAAAGAAATTACGAGTAATTTAAATTTAAATTTCGATTAAAACTTTTGGCAGTTATGGTGGAAGAAAAACAGTGCAAGATACAAGAGAATGATAAGAAAGTCAACAAAACCGAGTTGAAAAAATACATGAAACTATACAATATCTCACGACTCAGAATTTTTACCTTGAAAATTCAAAATTCGAGAAATTATATAAATGAAATTTTTTGAATCGAAATGTCATACACAATACCAATAATTTAGTTACTTTAACTCTAGAAAACTAAGTATACTATTTCACACTTTAAAGTATTGCCTTACCACATAGTTGCATTTTGAGTGGAAACTCAGGTCAGATGATTTTTTATGCAAGCCTACTTCAAAATACATGGCATCCTCAAACTTAATTCTTGCTTTGAAATATACTACCCATTTTATGCTTTGTATATTAATTTTACAATAATTCACATAGTTATTTGTATTTTTTTACTAAGACTTTGAATACAAAAAATCTCGGAAGTCCTATAAAAGACATTGAAACTGTGTGCAAGCCATATAAGTACATACCACATGCCGATAAATCACGCTGACTTAACAATATAAAATGCTAACTCTCGGCACAAATCTACTCAAGAAAATTCGGAACTAAAAGCAGATACTTGGCGGTCAAAATGATATCCAAGGACTCTAGACAGCCAAAAACGTTAAAGAGTGAAAATTCAACGTCAAAAAAGGGAGAGCAAAAACAATTTAGGAATTTAATCGAACCACGAAATGGCAACATTCTTACAAGAGGCGGCATAAACTTTGAGAGAAGAGAATGATAGGAGAAACAAGAGAGAGAGAGAGAGAGAGAGAGTGCTCATCCGTGTGAGTGGGCAAGGGGTGTGCTACAAAATAAGAGAGAATGGAAGGATGAGATCCTGTAAAGATATTGTGAGATAGAAGATAGGACCGAGTAAAGTTTGATTTGACACCTAGGTTTAAGTTGGGTGAGTCGGTTAGGGATATGGGTGGACACTGGTATTGGTATTGGGCTCAAGTTGATTGGTTTTTTTATGTAGCCTCAGTCTTGATATACAAAGTTATCAAACTTTCAAAACGAGCAAAAATTTAACATCATTTCCTTACTTGCTTTGACATTTAATACTTTTATAGAAGAATCTTGTATATAATTGGTTTATTTTAACCACTCTTCACAGTGTCAAACTCTTAGAACTCGTGATCTATTTTATATACTATATATAAACTTTCAATAATTCACTTGAGTTAATTGTGCATGCGTGTGTGTGTGTGTGTGTTTTATGAGCGAAGGCGATCTTAGGACCCCAAATAAAAATAATGATGGACTTGAACTAGAGGGTAATGTAATTTGAACAAATCATATGTCCATAGAGCAAACGGACTTAAATCGAATGAAACAATAACTCATGTTGACCACAAATCTTCTCGAAACTAGATGTTACCAAAACCAAATATCAAAAAGTATGAACAACACACTAAAAAAGCGGCCAGTGTTATACTGAACAAACCACAAGAAAATAAAAACCAAAAACTATATCATAAAATAAACACTCGTATTGGGTATAAATTTAACATAATTTCAAATGCCATAAACAACCTACCAGAAACAAAAATAGGAAGTCGTAATGGAGCAAACCATATGCCCAAAAATGGTACATGATTTATCTTAAAATACAAACACACAATTGACACAAATCAACTCACCAAAAAAGGAACTACCAAAACTAGTGTCAAAAACCATAAATATTCGTTGAAAACATCATGCCATATTGGAAGAATCAACGCGACCGTAAAGAGAAATGACTTAATCATAAAACACTTACTAATATTGGGTACAAATCTACTAAATAAAACGGTTGACTTCCAAAAGCGTATATGGAATTATATGACCCTAGAGCAGATCAAGTGAGCTTGGTTTTGTTTATATAGCATGTTATGTTGTGTTTTGTACATTCAGATAAATATCATTCTCTCAATACTATGGCCAGTTTAACCAAGTCATATATTTCAAAGCTGTTCAATTTAGTGCTACTTATGTTTGTCATCATGCTAAGCTCAGAGGCTCATACTCCACACGAATCCACATTACATTATTACAGGATGAGGTCTGCGCTCAATTTGGTACACAAAAGAGTCTCTCCTAGAGTTCTGGATCCTCAACATCAATTTGGACCACCTCCGTTAAATAACCACAACGATTTGGTATCCGAAAGAGCCACTCCGGGAGGACCTAACCCAATACATCACTCTGAACCACTTCCGTTACATAACCGTAATGATTTGGAACCCGAAAGAGTCACTCCTGCAGGACCTAACCCAATACATCATTCTGAACTACTTCCGTTGTATAACTATAAAGATCTAGTACCCGACAGAGCCACCCCTGGAGGACCTAACCCAATACATCACTCTGAACCACTCCCGCTATCCAACCTTGAAGATCCAGTATCCAAAAGAGCCACTCCTGGAGGACCTGACCCAATACATCACTCTGAACCACTTCCCTTGTCTAACCATGAAGATCCAGTATCCAAAAGAGCCACCCCTGGCGGACCTAACCCAATTCATCACTCCGAACCACTTCCATTACGTAACTGTAAAGATTTGGAACCCAAAAGAACCACTCCTGGAGGACCTAACCCAATTCATCACTCCGAACCACTTCCATTATATAACTGTAAAGATTTGGAACCCAAAAGAACCACTCCTGGAGGACCTAATCCAATACATCACTCTAACCCACTTTCATTATAGCTTACCGAAAGAGCCTCCGCAGAAGACGAGACCCACGACATTACTCTAAGCCACCTCCATTTTATAATGATAAAGAATTGGTTTAGTTCTCATCTTTGCTGAGTACTTTGAGCTTCTATGTATGAGTCGCAACTTTCGACTATAAAGTTGGTTTCATGGTTCATGACTTCTATTGTTGGCCTAGTCATTGCAATACAATTAAATAAAACTTTTAGATCAAATATTATTAGTTATTCTTGCTATCTGTCATGTTTTTTCATGTTCATTTCCTCAATGTACGTTTTCACTCTTCAATGTAACAAAGTAGGCACCAAATGATAATCCAAACGCACTCGATGAATCAAAAAAATGTTGCAGTTGATAGTTTTTCAAATTCAAATTCTGAAGAAATGTACGTAGACTAAGTTACGTTAAACACTTTGTTTGTCGCAAGGGGTGAAAGACACAATAAAGGACTAATAACATGTGGCAAAGGAAAAAAGGCAGCATAAATTTCAGATTCATACAACTCATAATGCTTTCCAATATTTGAAACCTCCGTACTTAGATCCAGATCATCAGTTAGAATTGATAACATAAAGGAATTCGAGAGTGCATTATTTTTTATTGAAATGATTTCTAAGGTATTAGAGGTGATTTCAAGCAAGAGATAACACACAAGGGGCCATTAAAGTTCAAAAAGAGCAAAGGGAAATCTTTAAAACTTGCGGCCAAACATGATTGGTGAAAGTTAAGGCTTCAATGCGATTGAATTTCTGAAATCCTTCTTCAACGCTGCACTTTTGTTGCTAAAAAAGTGGTCTTCGATAGCGAAACAAATTTCAAAAAAGATGAAAGGATTCAGAGATCTTGGAGATCGAGAAATAGAGTGTAAAAGACACAATATCGAATTCATATGAGATTTGTGCTCTTGATCACGCAATGTACTTGCCTGTACAAGCTCTATTTGTCTGATACCTCGTGCTAATCATTAAGAGGTTGCGCAGAACCGAAAAAAATCCGATTTTCACTTATCAAACTTTGTGAAATCTTAAGTCAAATGACAAAGTAAGGCCCAATATTATTTCTACTATATTAGATCATCCAAGATAATACAAAACAAGGCATGACAACTGGAGACCAATATGAGCCCAAGAGATAGTTAATATGTTTAAATCCTTGTCTAAAACAAGGGATCAATTTTTGCAAAGATACTCAAATCCATTTCAAAAATGTATTCTTTGTTATAAAAATGATATTCTAAGATTTGAGAAGTGATTTCAAGTGAGACATGACATACTGCGGCTGCTGTGTTTTGAAACAAGAATGGGAAATCTTTATAACATATGGCCATAGATAAGGGACAAAAATCTGAGGATTCGATGGAATTGTGATTTTGAAATCCTTCTCTAATGCTTGATTTTTTATGTTAAGACGATGCTCTCTGATTGCAACATATATTTTGAGTAGAGGGAAGGATTGAGAGTTGTTGAAATTCAAGAAAAATGAGACATGATAATAGAAGCTTGTTATCTATGACACAATGTCTAGTTGTGATCATATTTGTCCTCTCAGGCATGCGAAATACTTGTCTTTCTTTTTAGCTCCGTGGTATGATATTTCTACCAGACTTTTTTTAACCCTCACCCGAAACTCAAACTAAGAGCCCGTATTATTTTTATTACACTAGAATATCTGAAAAATATAGAAAGCTATGGCATGATAAGAGAATTTATCAAATATGTGTGCGTGCGATGAATATCGACACAAGAGATGACGATCCAATTCCAATTCAAAAATAATGTACACGATTAATCTCGGAGAAATATGCTGCCACATCATTGAATGTTTAGGAATTAAGAGGTCGTGTAAGTTGGCTCCAGGGATGTTTTGGAATTCTTGAAAATAATACTAACATATTTAAATACATGGCTAAGATGGGGATCGAGTTCTATAGATATAAATCAGTCAAATCCCCTTCGAAAATGTTCTCTTTCCTGTGAAAACGATGTTTTAAGATTTCAGAAATGATTGCAAACGAGAAATAACAAATTGTAGGCTATGAAAATTAGAAAGGAAAGCAAAAAGTCTTTAAAACTCATGGCCAGAGATAGGAAAGGTAAAAACTCAGGGCTTAATATGATTGATTTTCTGAAATCCTTCTTTAACCATGGACATTCGATTTAGGGTTGACACAGTCTATTTGTAAAATAATTTTTTTGGGAGAGGGAAAGATTCAGAAATATTGGAAATCAAGAAAGAGAGAGACAATGACAAAAATCCATTACCGAGGAGGTAATGTTAATCGGTAGTGAAATTTATCCGCTCGAGCATTCAAAGTTGTTGATTTTCAAACTCGGTGACTCATACTTCATACGGGTATTTAATAGTTTTCACAAAATCCACGTCCAAAGCAAGGGATCGATTTTTGCAAATTCACACAATTCAATTTTTGCCATAAAAATGATTTCTTAAGATTTGATGGGTGATTTCACGTGAGACTGGGGGCTACTGTATTTCAAAACGAAATTAAAAATCTTCATAACATAGGGCCATAGATGGGCGACAAAAAAATTGAGGATTTGATACAATTGAGTTTTTCAAAACCCTTTCTAATGCTTGTTTTTTGATGTTAAGATGATGCTCTCTGATCGCAAAATAAATTTCGAGTTGAGGGAATGATTTAGAGTTGTTGAAAAACAATAGAAATTTGTAATCAATGACAAAATGTCTGGTTGTGATGATGTTTATCTTCTCGAGCATGCAAAATACTCGCCTTTTTTTAGCTCATTGGTATGATATTTCAAACTATGCTCTTTTTAATCCTAACCCAAAGCTGAAACTAAGCCGCCTTATTATTTTTATTACATTAGGATATCTAAAAAAATATAGAAAAATATGGCAGCATAAGAAAATGTATTATATATTTGTGTGTTTGTGCATTTGTGCGCGATGAATGTTGATGCAAGAGATGACAGTCCAATTTAAAAGGATTGTATAGGATTTAATATGGGGGAACTATGTTGCCACACCATTAAATGTTTAGGAATTAAGAGGTGATGAAAATCAGCACCGGGATGCTTTAGGATATTCGAAAATAAAGTTAACATATTTAAATCCATGGCTAAGATAGGGATCGAGTTCTGTAGATATGAATTAGTAAAATCCCCTTAAAAATGCTTTCTTTGCCATGAAAATGATGTCTTAGGATTTCAGAAATGATTGCAAATGGGAGATAACATATTACGGGCTGCTAAAAATCGAAAAAGAAAAGCAAAAACTCTTTAAAACGTATGGCCAAAGACAGGAGAGGGAAAAGCTCAGGTTTTAATACGATTGATCTTCTAAAATCCTTCTTCAACTATGGACTCTTGATTTAAATTTGACACAGTCTATTTGTAAAATATATTTATAGGAAGAGGGAAACATTCAAAACTATTAGAAATCAAGAAAGAGAGAGACAATGAAAAAGATTCATTGCCGAGGATGTAATGTTGAGTTGTAGTGGTATTTATCCGCTCGAGCATGCAAAGTAGTAGATTTTCAAAGTCAGTGACTAATTCTTCGAATGGGTATTTAACAGTTTACACAAAATCTATATAATCTACATTTTAACTTATAAGATTTCATGAATTTTGAGAAGTGCAAAGAAATTACGAGTAATTTAAATTTAAATTTCGATTAAAACTTTTGGCAGTTATGGTGGAAGAAAAACAGTGCAAGATACAAGAGAATGATAAGAAAGTCAACAAAACCGAGTTGAAAAAATACATGAAACTATACAATATCTCACGACTTAGAATTTTTACCTTGAAAATTCAAAATTCGAGAAATTATATAAATGAAATTTTTTGAATCGAAATGTCATACACAATACCAATAATTTAGTTACTTTAACTCTAGAAAACTAAGTATACTATTTCACACTTTAAAGTATTGCCTTACCACATAGTTGCATTTTGAGTGGAAACTCAGGTCAGATGATTTTTTATGCAAGCCTACTTCAAAATACATGGCATCCTCAAACTTAATTCTTGCTTTGAAATATACTACCCATTTTATGCTTTGTATATTAATTTTACAATAATTCACATAGTTATTTGTATTTTTTTACTAAGACTTTGAATACAAAAAATCTCGGAAGTCCTATAAAAGACATTGAAACTGTGTGCAAGCCATATAAGTACATACCACATGCCGATAAATCACGCTGACTTAACAATATAAAATGCTAACTCTCGGCACAAATCTACTCAAGAAAATTCGGAACTAAAAGCAGATACTTGGCGGTCAAAATGATATCCAAGGACTCTAGACAGCCAAAAACGTTAAAGAGTGAAAATTCAACGTCAAAAAAGGGAGAGCAAAAACAATTTAGGAATTTAATCGAACCACGAAATGGCAACATTCTTACAAGAGGCGGCATAAACTTTGAGAGAAGAGAATGATAGGAGAAACAAGAGAGAGAGAGAGAGAGAGAGAGTGCTCATCCGTGTGAGTGGGCAAGGGGTGTGCTACAAAATAAGAGAGAATGGAAGGATGAGATCCTGTAAAGATATTGTGAGATAGAAGATAGGACCGAGTAAAGTTTGATTTGACACCTAGGTTTAAGTTGGGTGAGTCGGTTAGGGATATGGGTGGACACTGGTATTGGTATTGGGCTCAAGTTGATTGGTTTTTTTATGTAGCCTCAGTCTTGATATACAAAGTTATCAAACTTTCAAAACGAGCAAAAATTTAACATCATTTCCTTACTTGCTTTGACATTTAATACTTTTATAGAAGAATCTTGTATATAATTGGTTTATTTTAACCACTCTTCACAGTGTCAAACTCTTAGAACTCGTGATCTATTTTATATACTATATATAAACTTTCAATAATTCACTTGAGTTAATTGTGCATGCGTGTGTGTGTGTGTGTGTGTTTTATGAGCGAAGGCGATCTTAGGACCCCAAATAAAAATAATGATGGACTTGAACTAGAGGGTAATGTAATTTGAACAAATCATATGTCCATAGAGCAAACGGACTTAAATCGAATGAAACAATAACTCATGTTGACCACAAATCTTCTCGAAACTAGATGTTACCAAAACCAAATATCAAAAAGTATGAACAACACACTAAAAAAGCGGCCAGTGTTATACTGAACAAACCACAAGAAAATAAAAACCAAAAACTATATCATAAAATAAACACTCGTATTGGGTATAAATTTAACATAATTTCAAATGCCATAAACAACCTACCAGAAACAAAAATAGGAAGTCGTAATGGAGCAAACCATATGCCCAAAAATGGTACATGATTTATCTTAAAATACAAACACACAATTGACACAAATCAACTCACCAAAAAAGGAACTACCAAAACTGGTGTCAAAAACCATAAATATTCGTTGAAAACATCATGCCATATTGGAAGAATCAACGCGACCGTAAAGAGAAATGACTTAATCATAAAACACTTACTAATATTGGGTACAAATCTACTAAATAAAACGGTTGACTTCCAAAAGCGTATATGGAATTATATGACCCTAGAGCAGATCAAGTGAGCTTGGTTTTGTTTATATAGCATGTTATGTTGTGTTTTGTACATTCAGATAAATATCATTCTCTCAATACTATGGCCAGTTTAACCAAGTCATATATTTCAAAGCTGTTCAATTTAGTGCTACTTATGTTTGTCATCATGCTAAGCTCAGAGGCTCATACTCCACACGAATCCACATTACATTATTACAGGATGAGGTCTGCGCTCAATTTGGTACACAAAAGAGTCTCTCCTAGAGTTCTGGATCCTCAACATCAATTTGGACCACCTCCGTTAAATAACCACAACGATTTGGTATCCGAAAGAGCCACTCCGGGAGGACCTAACCCAATACATCACTCTGAACCACTTCCGTTACATAACCGTAATGATTTGGAACCCGAAAGAGTCACTCCTGCAGGACCTAACCCAATACATCATTCTGAACTACTTCCGTTGTATAACTATAAAGATCTAGTACCCGACAGAGCCACCCCTGGAGGACCTAACCCAATACATCACTCTGAACCACTCCCGCTATCCAACCTTGAAGATCCAGTATCCAAAAGAGCCACTCCTGGAGGACCTGACCCAATACATCACTCTGAACCACTTCCCTTGTCTAACCATGAAGATCCAGTATCCAAAAGAGCCACCCCTGGCGGACCTAACCCAATTCATCACTCCGAACCACTTCCATTACGTAACTGTAAAGATTTGGAACCCAAAAGAACCACTCCTGGAGGACCTAACCCAATTCATCACTCCGAACCACTTCCATTATATAACTGTAAAGATTTGGAACCCAAAAGAACCACTCCTGGAGGACCTAATCCAATACATCACTCTAACCCACTTTCATTATAGCTTACCGAAAGAGCCTCCGCAGAAGACGAGACCCACGACATTACTCTAAGCCACCTCCATTTTATAATGATAAAGAATTGGTTTAGTTCTCATCTTTGCTGAGTACTTTGAGCTTCTATGTATGAGTCGCAACTTTCGACTATAAAGTTGGTTTCATGGTTCATGACTTCTATTGTTGGCCTAGTCATTGCAATACAATTAAATAAAACTTTTAGATCAAATATTATTAGTTATTCTTGCTATCTGTCATGTTTTTTCATGTTCATTTCCTCAATGTACGTTTTCACTCTTCAATGTAACTAAGTAGGCACCAAATGATAATCCAAACGCACTCGATGAATCAAAAAAATGTTGCAGTTGATAGTTTTTCAAATTCAAATTCTGAAGAAATGTACGTAGACTAAGTTACGTTAAACACTTTGTTTGTCGCAAGGGGTGAAAGACACAATAAAGGACTAATAACATGTGGCAAAGGAAAAAAGGCAGCATAAATTTCAGATTCATACAACTCATAATGCTTTCCAATATTTGAAACCTCCGTACTTAGATCCAGATCATCAGTTAGAATTGATGACATAAAGGAATTCGAGAGTGCATTATTTTTTATTGAAATGATTTCTAAGGTATTAGAGGTGATTTCAAGCAAGAGATAACACACAAGGGGCCATTAAAGTTCAAAAAGAGCAAAGGGAAATCTTTAAAACTTGCGGCCAAACATGATTGGTGAAAGTTAAGGCTTCAATGCGATTGAATTTCTGAAATCCTTCTTCAACGCTGCACTTTTGTTGCTAAAAAAGTGGTCTTCGATAGCGAAACAAATTTCAAAAAAGATGAAAGGATTCAGAGATCTTGGAGATCGAGAAATAGAGTGTAAAAGACACAATATCGAATTCATATGAGATTTGTGCTCTTGATCACGCAATGTACTTGCCTGTACAAGCTCTATTTGTCTGATACCTCGTGCTAATCATTAAGAGGTTGCGCAGAACCGAAAAAAATCCGATTTTCACTTATCAAACTTTGTGAAATCTTAAGTCAAATGACAAAGTAAGGCCCAATATTATTTCTACTATATTAGATCATCCAAGATAATACAAAACAAGGCATGACAACTGGAGACCAATATGAGCCCAAGAGATAGTTAATATGTTTAAATCCTTGTCTAAAACAAGGGATCAATTTTTGCAAAGATACTCAAATCCATTTCAAAAATGTATTCTTTGTTATAAAAATGATATTCTAAGATTTGAGAAGTGATTTCAAGTGAGACATGACATACTGCGGCTGCTGTGTTTTGAAACAAGAATGGGAAATCTTTATAACATATGGCCATAGATAAGGGACAAAAATCTGAGGATTCGATGGAATTGTGATTTTGAAATCCTTCTCTAATGCTTGATTTTTTATGTTAAGACGATGCTCTCTGATTGCAACATATATTTTGAGTAGAGGGAAGGATTGAGAGTTGTTGAAATTCAAGAAAAATGAGACATGATAATAGAAGCTTGTTATCTATGACACAATGTCTAGTTGTGATCATATTTGTCCTCTCAGGCATGCGAAATACTTGTCTTTCTTTTTAGCTCCGTGGTATGATATTTCTACCAGACTTTTTTTAACCCTCACCCGAAACTCAAACTAAGAGCCCGTATTATTTTTATTACACTAGAATATCTGAAAAATATAGAAAGCTATGGCATGATAAGAGAATTTATCAAATATGTGTGCGTGCGATGAATATCGACACAAGAGATGACGATCCAATTCCAATTCAAAAATAATGTACACGATTAATCTCGGAGAAATATGCTGCCACATCATTGAATGTTTAGGAATTAAGAGGTCGTGTAAGTTGGCTCCAGGGATGTTTTGGAATTCTTGAAAATAATACTAACATATTTAAATACATGGCTAAGATGGGGATCGAGTTCTATAGATATAAATCAGTCAAATCCCCTTCGAAAATGTTCTCTTTCCTGTGAAAACGATGTTTTAAGATTTCAGAAATGATTGCAAACGAGAAATAACAAATTGTAGGCTATGAAAATTAGAAAGGAAAGCAAAAAGTCTTTAAAACTCATGGCCAGAGATAGGAAAGGTAAAAACTCAGGGCTTAATATGATTGATTTTCTGAAATCCTTCTTTAACCATGGACATTCGATTTAGGGTTGACACAGTCTATTTGTAAAATAATTTTTTTGGGAGAGGGAAAGATTCAGAAATATTGGAAATCAAGAAAGAGAGAGACAATGACAAAAATCCATTACCGAGGAGGTAATGTTAATCGGTAGTGAAATTTATCCGCTCGAGCATTCAAAGTTGTTGATTTTCAAACTCGGTGACTCATACTTCATACGGGTATTTAATAGTTTTCACAAAATCCACGTCCAAAGCAAGGGATCGATTTTTGCAAATTCACACAATTCAATTTTTGCCATAAAAATGATTTCTTAAGATTTGATGGGTGATTTCACGTGAGACTGGGGGCTACTGTATTTCAAAACGAAATTAAAAATCTTCATAACATAGGGCCATAGATGGGCGACAAAAAAATTGAGGATTTGATACAATTGAGTTTTTCAAAACCCTTTCTAATGCTTGTTTTTTGATGTTAAGATGATGCTCTCTGATCGCAAAATAAATTTCGAGTTGAGGGAATGATTTAGAGTTGTTGAAAAACAATAGAAATTTGTAATCAATGACAAAATGTCTGGTTGTGATGATGTTTATCTTCTCGAGCATGCAAAATACTCGCCTTTTTTTAGCTCATTGGTATGATATTTCAAACTATGCTCTTTTTAATCCTAACCCAAAGCTGAAACTAAGCCGCCTTATTATTTTTATTACATTAGGATATCTAAAAAAATATAGAAAAATATGGCAGCATAAGAAAATGTATTATATATTTGTGTGTTTGTGCATTTGTGCGCGATGAATGTTGATGCAAGAGATGACAGTCCAATTTAAAAGGATTGTATAGGATTTAATATGGGGGAACTATGTTGCCACACCATTAAATGTTTAGGAATTAAGAGGTGATGAAAATCAGCACCGGGATGCTTTAGGATATTCGAAAATAAAGTTAACATATTTAAATCCATGGCTAAGATAGGGATCGAGTTCTGTAGATATGAATTAGTAAAATCCCCTTAAAAATGCTTTCTTTGCCATGAAAATGATGTCTTAGGATTTCAGAAATGATTGCAAATGGGAGATAACATATTACGGGCTGCTAAAAATCGAAAAAGAAAAGCAAAAACTCTTTAAAACGTATGGCCAAAGACAGGAGAGGGAAAAGCTCAGGTTTTAATACGATTGATCTTCTAAAATCCTTCTTCAACTATGGACTCTTGATTTAAATTTGACACAGTCTATTTGTAAAATATATTTATAGGAAGAGGGAAACATTCAAAACTATTAGAAATCAAGAAAGAGAGAGACAATGAAAAAGATTCATTGCCGAGGATGTAATGTTGAGTTGTAGTGGTATTTATCCGCTCGAGCATGCAAAGTAGTAGATTTTCAAAGTCAGTGACTAATTCTTCGAATGGGTATTTAACAGTTTACACAAAATCTATATAATCTACATTTTAACTTATAAGATTTCATGAATTTTGAGAAGTGCAAAGAAATGACGAGTAATTTAAATTTAAATTTCGATTAAAACTTTTGGCAGTTATGGTGGAAGAAAAACAGTGCAAGATACAAGAGAATGATAAGAAAGTCAACAAAACCGAGTTGAAAAAATACATGAAACTATACAATATCTCACGACTTAGAATTTTTACCTTGAAAATTCAAAATTCGAGAAATTATATAAATGAAATTTTTTGAATCGAAATGTCATACACAATACCAATAATTTAGTTACTTTAACTCTAGAAAACTAAGTATACTATTTCACACTTTAAAGTATTGCCTTACCACATAGTTGCATTTTGAGTGGAAACTCAGGTCAGATGATTTTTTATGCAAGCCTACTTCAAAATACATGGCATCCTCAAACTTAATTCTTGCTTTGAAATATACTACCCATTTTATGCTTTGTATATTAATTTTACAATAATTCACATAGTTATTTGTATTTTTTTACTAAGACTTTGAATACAAAAAATCTCGGAAGTCCTATAAAAGACATTGAAACTGTGTGCAAGCCATATAAGTACATACCACATGCCGATAAATCACGCTGACTTAACAATATAAAATGCTAACTCTCGGCACAAATCTACTCAAGAAAATTCGGAACTAAAAGCAGATACTTGGCGGTCAAAATGATATCCAAGGACTCTAGACAGCCAAAAACGTTAAAGAGTGAAAATTCAACGTCAAAAAAGGGAGAGCAAAAATAATTTAGGAATTTAATCGAACCACGAAATGGCAACATTCTTACAAGAGGCGGCATAAACTTTGAGAGAAGAGAATGATAGGAGAAACAAGAGAGAGAGAGAGAGAGAGAGAGTGCTCATCCGTGTGAGTGGGCAAGGGGTGTGCTACAAAATAAGAGAGAATGGAAGGATGAGATCCTGTAAAGATATTGTGAGATAGAAGATAGGACCGAGTAAAGTTTGATTTGACACCTAGGTTTAAGTTGGGTGAGTCGGTTAGGGATATGGGTGGACACTGGTATTGGTATTGGGCTCAAGTTGATTGGTTTTTTTATGTAGCCTCAGTCTTGATATACAAAGTTATCAAACTTTCAAAACGAGCAAAAATTTAACATCATTTCCTTACTTGCTTTGACATTTAATACTTTTATAGAAGAATCTTGTATATAATTGGTTTATTTTAACCACTCTTCACAGTGTCAAACTCTTAGAACTCGTGATCTATTTTATATACTATATATAAACTTTCAATAATTCACTTGAGTTAATTGTGCATGCGTGTGTGTGTGTGTGTGTGTTTTATGAGCGAAGGCGATCTTAGGACCCCAAATAAAAATAATGATGGACTTGAACTAGAGGGTAATGTAATTTGAACAAATCATATGTCCATAGAGCAAACGGACTTAAATCGAATGAAACAATAACTCATGTTGACCACAAATCTTCTCGAAACTAGATGTTACCAAAACCAAATATCAAAAAGTATGAACAACACACTAAAAAAGCGGCCAGTGTTATACTGAACAAACCACAAGAAAATAAAAACCAAAAACTATATCATAAAATAAACACTCGTATTGGGTATAAATTTAACATAATTTCAAATGCCATAAACAACCTACCAGAAACAAAAATAGGAAGTCGTAATGGAGCAAACCATATGCCCAAAAATGGTACATGATTTATCTTAAAATACAAACACACAATTGACACAAATCAACTCACCAAAAAAGGAACTACCAAAACTGGTGTCAAAAACCATAAATATTCGTTGAAAACATCATGCCATATTGGAAGAATCAACGCGACCGTAAAGAGAAATGACTTAATCATAAAACACTTACTAATATTGGGTACAAATCTACTAAATAAAACGGTTGACTTCCAAAAGCGTATATGGAATTATATGACCCTAGAGCAGATCAAGTGAGCTTGGTTTTGTTTATATAGCATGTTATGTTGTGTTTTGTACATTCAGATAAATATCATTCTCTCAATACTATGGCCAGTTTAACCAAGTCATATATTTCAAAGCTGTTCAATTTAGTGCTACTTATGTTTGTCATCATGCTAAGCTCAGAGGCTCATACTCCACACGAATCCACATTACATTATTACAGGATGAGGTCTGCGCTCAATTTGGTACACAAAAGAGTCTCTCCTAGAGTTCTGGATCCTCAACATCAATTTGGACCACCTCCGTTAAATAACCACAACGATTTGGTATCCGAAAGAGCCACTCCGGGAGGACCTAACCCAATACATCACTCTGAACCACTTCCGTTACATAACCGTAATGATTTGGAACCCGAAAGAGTCACTCCTGCAGGACCTAACCCAATACATCATTCTGAACTACTTCCGTTGTATAACTATAAAGATCTAGTACCCGACAGAGCCACCCCTGGAGGACCTAACCCAATACATCACTCTGAACCACTCCCGCTATCCAACCTTGAAGATCCAGTATCCAAAAGAGCCACTCCTGGAGGACCTGACCCAATACATCACTCTGAACCACTTCCCTTGTCTAACCATGAAGATCCAGTATCCAAAAGAGCCACCCCTGGCGGACCTAACCCAATTCATCACTCCGAACCACTTCCATTACGTAACTGTAAAGATTTGGAACCCAAAAGAACCACTCCTGGAGGACCTAACCCAATTCATCACTCCGAACCACTTCCATTATATAACTGTAAAGATTTGGAACCCAAAAGAACCACTCCTGGAGGACCTAATCCAATACATCACTCTAACCCACTTTCATTATAGCTTACCGAAAGAGCCTCCGCAGAAGACGAGACCCACGACATTACTCCAAGCCACCTTCATTTTATAATGATAAAGAATTGGTTTAGTTCTCATCTTTGCTGAGTACTTTGAGCTTCTATGTATGAGTCGCAACTTTCGACTATAAAGTTGGTTTCATGGTTCATGACTTCTATTGTTGGCCTAGTCATTGCAATACAATTAAATAAAACTTTTAGATCAAATATTATTAGTTATTCTTGCTATCTGTCATGTTTTTTCATGTTCATTTCCTCAATGTACGTTTTCACTCTTCAATGTAACTAAGTAGGCACCAAATGATAATCCAAACGCACTCGATGAATCAAAAAAATGTTGCAGTTGATAGTTTTTCAAATTCAAATTCTGAAGAAATGTACGTAGACTAAGTTACGTTAAACACTTTGTTTGTCGCAAGGGGTGAAAGACACAATAAAGGACTAATAACATGTGGCAAAGGAAAAAAGACAGCATAAATTTCAGATTCATACAACTCATAATGCTTTCCAATATTTGAAACCCCCGTACTTAGATCCAGATCATCAGTTAGAATTGATGACATAAAGGAATTCGAGAGTGCATTATTTTTTATTGAAATGATTTCTAAGGTATTAGAGGTGATTTCAAGCAAGAGATAACACACAAGGGGCCATTAAAGTTCAAAAAGAGCAAAGGGAAATCTTTAAAACTTGCGGCCAAACATGATTGGTGAAAGTTAAGGCTTCAATGCGATTGAATTTCTGAAATCCTTCTTCAACGCTGCACTTTTGTTGCTAAAAAAGTGGTCTTCGATAGCGAAACAAATTTCAAAAAAGATGAAAGGATTCAGAGATCTTGGAGATCGAGAAATAGAGTGTAAAAGACACAATATCGAATTCATATGAGATTTGTGCTCTTGATCACGCAATGTACTTGCCTGTACAAGCTCTATTTGTCTGATACCTCGTGCTAATCATTAAGAGGTTGCGCAGAACCGAAAAAAATCCGATTTTCACTTATCAAACTTTGTGAAATCTTAAGTCAAATGACAAAGTAAGGCCCAATATTATTTCTACTATATTAGATCATCCAAGATAATACAAAACAAGGCATGACAACTGGAGACCAATATGAGCCCAAGAGATAGTTAATATGTTTAAATCCTTGTCTAAAACAAGGGATCAATTTTTGCAAAGATACTCAAATCCATTTCAAAAATGTATTCTTTGTTATAAAAATGATATTCTAAGATTTGAGAAGTGATTTCAAGTGAGACATGACATACTGCGGCTGCTGTGTTTTGAAACAAGAATGGGAAATCTTTATAACATATGGCCATAGATAAGGGACAAAAATCTGAGGATTCGATGGAATTGTGATTTTGAAATCCTTCTCTAATGCTTGATTTTTTATGTTAAGACGATGCTCTCTGATTGCAACATATATTTTGAGTAGAGGGAAGGATTGAGAGTTGTTGAAATTCAAGAAAAATGAGACATGATAATAGAAGCTTGTTATCTATGACACAATGTCTAGTTGTGATCATATTTGTCCTCTCAGGCATGCGAAATACTTGTCTTTCTTTTTAGCTCCGTGGTATGATATTTCTACCAGACTTTTTTTAACCCTCACCCGAAACTCAAACTAAGAGCCCGTATTATTTTTATTACACTAGAATATCTGAAAAATATAGAAAGCTATGGCATGATAAGAGAATTTATCAAATATGTGTGCGTGCGATGAATATCGACACAAGAGATGACGATCCAATTCCAATTCAAAAATAATGTACACGATTAATCTCGGAGAAATATGCTGCCACATCATTGAATGTTTTGGAATTAAGAGGTCGTGTAAGTTGGCTCCAGGGATGTTTTGGAATTCTTGAAAATAATACTAACATATTTAAATACATGGCTAAGATGGGGATCGAGTTCTATAGATATAAATCAGTCAAATCCCCTTCGAAAATGTTCTCTTTCCTGTGAAAACGATGTTTTAAGATTTCAGAAATGATTGCAAACGAGAAATAACAAATTGTAGGCTATGAAAATTAGAAAGGAAAGCAAAAAGTCTTTAAAACTCATGGCCAGAGATAGGAAAGGTAAAAACTCAGGGCTTAATATGATTGATTTTCTGAAATCCTTCTTTAACCATGGACATTCGATTTAGGGTTGACACAGTCTATTTGTAAAATAATTTTTTTGGGAGAGGGAAAGATTCAGAAATATTGGAAATCAAGAAAGAGAGAGACAATGACAAAAATCCATTACCGAGGAGGTAATGTTAATCGGTAGTGAAATTTATCCGCTCGAGCATTCAAAGTTGTTGATTTTCAAACTCGGTGACTCATACTTCATACGGGTATTTAATAGTTTACACAAAATCCACGTCCAAAGCAAGGGATCGATTTTTGCAAATTCACACAATTCAATTTTTGCCATAAAAATGATTTCTTAAGATTTGATGGGTGATTTCACGTGAGACTGGGGGCTACTGTATTTCAAAACGAAATTAAAAATCTTCATAACATAGGGCCATAGATGGGCGACAAAAAAATTGAGGATTTGATACAATTGAGTTTTTCAAAACCCTTTCTAATGCTTGTTTTTTGATGTTAAGATGATGCTCTCTGATCGCAAAATAAATTTCGAGTTGAGGGAATGATTTAGAGTTGTTGAAAAACAATAGAAATTTGTAATCAATGACAAAATGTCTGGTTGTGATGATGTTTATCTTCTCGAGCATGCAAAATACTTGCCTTTTTTTAGCTCATTGGTATGATATTTCAAACTATGCTCTTTTTAATCCTAACCCAAAGCTGAAACTAAGCCGCCTTATTATTTTTATTACATTAGGATATCTAAAAAAATATAGAAAAATATGGCAGCATAAGAAAATGTATTATATATTTGTGTGTTTGTGCATTTGTGCGCGATGAATGTTGATGCAAGAGATGACAGTCCAATTTAAAAGGATTGTATAGGATTTAATATGGGGGAACTATGTTGCCACACCATTAAATGTTTAGGAATTAAGAGGTGATGAAAATCAGCACCGGGATGCTTTAGGATATTCGAAAATAATGTTAACATATTTAAATCCATGGCTAAGATAGGGATCGAGTTCTGTAGATATGAATTAGTAAAATCCCCTTAAAAATGCTTTCTTTGCCATGAAAATGATGTCTTAGGATTTCAGAAATGATTGCAAATGGGAGATAACATATTACGGGCTGCTAAAAATCGAAAAAAGAAAAGCAAAAACTCTTTAAAACGTATGGCCAAAGACAGGAGAGGGAAAAGCTCAGGTTTTAATACGATTGATCTTCTAAAATCCTTCTTCAACTATGGACTCTTGATTTAAATTTGACACAGTCTATTTGTAAAATATATTTATAGGAAGAGGGAAACATTCAAAACTATTAGAAATCAAGAAAGAGAGAGACAATGAAAAAGATTCATTGCCGAGGATGTAATGTTGAGTTGTAGTGGTATTTATCCGCTCGAGCATGCAAAGTAGTAGATTTTCAAAGTCAGTGACTAATTCTTCGAATGGGTATTTAACAGTTTACACAAAATCTATATAATCTACATTTTAACTTATAAGATTTCATGAATTTTGAGAAGTGCAAAGAAATTACGAGTAATTTAAATTTAAATTTCGATTAAAACTTTTGACAGTTATGGTGGAAGAAAAACAGTGCAAGATACAAGAGAATGATAAGAAAGTCAACAAAACCGAGTTGAAAAAATACATGAAACTATACAATATCTCACGACTTAGAATTTTTACCTTGAAAATTCAAAATTCGAGAAATTATATAAATGAAATTTTTTGAATCGAAATGTCATACACAATACCAATAATTTAGTTACTTTAACTCTAGAAAACTAAGTATACTATTTCACACTTTAAAGTATTGCCTTACCACATAGTTGCATTTTGAGTGGAAACTCAGGTCAGATGATTTTTTATGCAAGCCTACTTCAAAATACATGGCATCCTCAAACTTAATTCTTGCTTTGAAATATACTACCCATTTTATGCTTTGTATATTAATTTTACAATAATTCACATAGTTATTTGTATTTTTTTACTAAGACTTTGAATACAAAAAATCTCGGAAGTCCTATAAAAGAAATTGAAACTGTGTGCAAGCCATATAAGTACATACCACATGCCGATAAATCACGCTGACTTAACAATATAAAATGCTAACTCTCGGCACAAATCTACTCAAGAAAATTCGGAACTAAAAGCAGATACTTGGCGGTCAAAATGATATCCAAGGACTCTAGACAGCCAAAAACGTTAAAGAGTGAAAATTCAACGTCAAAAAAGGGAGAGCAAAAACAATTTAGGAATTTAATCGAACCACGAAATGGCAACATTCTTACAAGAGGCGGCATAAACTTTGAGAGAAGAGAATGATAGGAGAAACAAGAGAGAGAGAGAGAGAGAGAGAGTGCTCCTCCGTGTGAGTGGGCAAGGGGTGTGCTACAAAATAAGAGAGAATGGAAGGATGAGATCCTGTAAAGATATTGTGAGATAGAAGATAGGACCGAGTAAAGTTTGATTTGACACATAGGTTTAAGTTGGGTGAGTCGGTTAGGGATATGGGTGGACACTGGTATTGGTATTGGGCTCAAGTTGATTGGTTTTTTTATGTAGCCTCAGTCTTGGTATACAAAGTTATCAAACTTTCAAAACGAGCAAAAATTTAACATCATTTCCTAACTTGCTTTGACATTTAATACTTTTATAGAAGAATCTTGTATATAATTGGTTTATTTTAACCACTCTTCACAGTGTCAAACTCTTAGAACTCGTGATCTATTTTATATACTATATATAAACTTTCAATAATTCACTTGAGTTAATTGTGCATGCGTGTGTGTGTGTGTGTTTTATGAGCGAAGGCGATCTTAGGACCCCAAATAAAAATAATGATGGACTTGAACTAGAGGGTAATGTAATTTGAACAAATCATATGTCCATAGAGCAAACGGACTTAAATCGAATGAAACAATAACTCATGTTGACCACAAATCTTCTCGAAACTAGATGTTACCAAAACCAAATATCAAAAAGTATGAACAACACACTAAAAACGCGGCCAGTGTTATACTGAACAAACCACAAGAAAATAAAAACCAAAAACTATATCATAAAATAAACACTCGTATTGGGTATAAATTTAACATAATTTCAAATGCCATAAACAACCTACCAGAAACAAAAATAGGAAGTCGTAATGGAGCAAACCATATGCCCAAAAATGGTACATGATTTATCTTAAAATACAAACACACAATTGACACAAATCAACTCACCAAAAAAGGAACTACCAAAACTGGTGTCAAAAACCATAAATATTCGTTGTAAACATCATGCCATATTGGAAGAATCAACGCGACCGTAAAGAGAAATGACTTAATCATAAAACACTTACTAATATTGGGTACAAATCTACTAAATAAAACGGTTGACTTCCAAAAACGTATATGGAATTATATGACCCTAGAGCAGATCAAGTGAGCTTGGTTTTGTTTATATAGCATGTTATGTTGTGTTTTGTATATTCAGATAAATATCATTCTCTCAATACTATGGCCAGTTTAACCAAGTCATATATTTCAAAGCTGTTCAATTTAGTGCTACTTATGTTTGTCATCATGCTAAGCTCAGAGGCTCATACTCCACACGAATCCACATTACATTATTACAGGATGAGGACTGCGCTCAATTTGGTACACAAAAGAGTCTCTCCTAGAGTTCTGGATCCTCAACATCAATTTGGACCACCTCCGTTAAATAACCACAACGATTTGGTATCCGAAAGAGCCACTCCGGGAGGACCTAACCCAATACATCACTCTGAACCACTTCCGTTACATAACCGTAATGATTTGGAACCCGAAAGAGTCACTCCTGCAGGACCTAACCCAATACATCATTCTGAACTACTTCCGTTGTATAACTATAAAGATCTAGTACCCGACAGAGCCACCCCTGGAGGACCTAACCCAATACATCACTCTGAACCACTCCCGCTATCCAACCTTGAAGATCCAGTATCCAAAAGAGCCACTCCTGGAGGACCTGACCCAATACATCACTCTGAACCACTTCCCTTGTCTAACCATGAAGATCCAGTATCCAAAAGAGCCACCCCTGGCGGACCTAACCCAATTCATCACTCCGAACCACTTCCATTACGTAACTGTAAAGATTTGGAACCCAAAAGAACCACTCCTGGAGGACCTAACCCAATTCATCACTCCGAACCACTTCCATTATATAACTGTAAAGATTTGGAACCCAAAAGAACCACTCCTGGAGGACCTAATCCAATACATCACTCTAACCCACTTTCATTATAGCTTACCGAAAGAGCCTCCGCAGAAGACGAGACCCACGACATTACTCTAAGCCACCTCCATTTTATAATGATAAAGAATTGGTTTAGTTCTCATCTTTGCTGAGTACTTTGAGCTTCTATGTATGAGTCGCAACTTTCGACTATAAAGTTGGTTTCATGGTTCATGACTTCTATTGTTGGCCTAGTCATTGCAATACAATTAAATAAAACTTTTAGATCAAATATTATTAGTTAGTCTTGCTATCTGTCATGTTTTTTCATGTTCATTTCCTCAATGTACGTTTTCACTCTTCAATGTAACTAAAGGCACCAAATGATAATCCAAACGCACTCGATGAATCAAAAAAATGTTGCAGTTGATAGTTTTTCAAATTCAAATTCTGAAGAAATGTACGTAGACTAAGTTACGTTAAACACTTTGTTTGTCGCAAGGGGTGAAAGACACAATAAAGGACTAATAACATGTGGCAAAGGAAAAAAGACAGCATAAATTTCAGATTCATACAACTCATAATGCTTTCCAATATTTGAAACCTCCGTACTTAGATCCAGATCATCAGTTAGAATTGATGACATAAAGGAATTCGAGAGTGCATTATTTTTTATTGAAATGATTTCTAAGGTATTAGAGGTGATTTCAAGCAAGAGATAACACACAAGGGGCCATTAAAGTTCAAAAAGAGCAAAGGGAAATCTTTAAAACTTGCGGCCAAACATGATTGGTGAAAGTTAAGGCTTCAATGCGATTGAATTTCTGAAATCCTTCTTCAACGCTGCACTTTTGTTGCTTAAAAAGTGGTCTTCGATAGCGAAACAAATTTCAAAAAAGATGAAAGGATTCAGAGATCTTGGAGATCGAGAAATAGAGTGTAAAAGACACAATATCGAATTCATATGAGATTTGTGCTCTTGATCACGCAATGTACTTGCCTGTACAAGCTCTATTTGTCTGATACCTCGTGCTAATCATTAAGAGGTTGCGCAGAACCGAAAAAAATCCGATTTTCACTTATCAAACTTTGTGAAATCTTAAGTCAAATGACAAAGTAAGGCCCAATATTATTTCTACTATATTAGATCATCCAAGATAATACAAAACAAGGCATGACAACTGGAGACCAATATGAGCCCAAGAGATAGTTAATATGTTTAAATCCTTGTCTAAAACAAGGGATCAATTTTTGCAAAGATACTCAAATCCATTTCAAAAATGTATTCTTTGTTATAAAAATGATATTCTAAGATTTGAGAAGTGATTTCAAGTGAGACATGACATACTGCGGCTGCTGTGTTTTGAAACAAGAATGGGAAATCTTTATAACATATGGCCATAGATAAGGGACAAAAATCTGAGGATTCGATGGAATTGTGATTTTGAAATCCTTCTCTAATGCTTGATTTTTTATGTTAAGACGATGCTCTCTGATTGCAACATATATTTTGAGTAGAGGGAAGGATTGAGAGTTGTTGAAATTCAAGAAAAATGAGACATGATAATAGAAGCTTGTTATCTATGACACAATGTCTAGTTGTGATCATATTTGTCCTCTCAGGCATGCGAAATACTTGTCTTTCTTTTTAGCTCCGTGGTATGATATTTCTACCAGACTTTTTTTAACCCTCACCCGAAACTCAAACTAAGAGCCCGTATTATTTTTATTACACTAGAATATCTGAAAAATATAGAAAGCTATGGCATGATAAGAGAATTTATCAAATATGTGTGCGTGCGATGAATATCGACACAAGAGATGACGATCCAATTCCAATTCAAAAATAATGTACACGATTAATCTCGGAGAAATATGCTGCCACATCATTGAATGTTTTGGAATTAAGAGGTCGTGTAAGTTGGCTCCAGGGATGTTTTGGAATTCTTGAAAATAATACTAACATATTTAAATACATGGCTAAGATGGGGATCGAGTTCTATAGATATAAATCAGTCAAATCCCCTTCGAAAATGTTCTCTTTCCTGTGAAAACGATGTTTTAAGATTTCAGAAATGATTGCAAACGAGAAATAACAAATTGTAGGCTATGAAAATTAGAAAGGAAAGCAAAAAGTCTTTAAAACTCATGGCCAGAGATAGGAAAGGTAAAAACTCAGGGCTTAATATGATTGATTTTCTGAAATCCTTCTTTAACCATGGACATTCGATTTAGGGTTGACACAGTCTATTTGTAAAATAATTTTTTTGGGAGAGGGAAAGATTCAGAAATATTGGAAATCAAGAAAGAGAGAGACAATGACAAAAATCCATTACCGAGGAGGTAATGTTAATCGGTAGTGAAATTTATCCGCTCGAGCATTCAAAGTTGTTGATTTTCAAACTCGGTGACTCATACTTCATACGGGTATTTAATAGTTTTCACAAAATCCACGTCCAAAGCAAGGGATCGATTTTTGCAAATTCACACAATTCAATTTTTGCCATAAAAATGATTTCTTAAGATTTGATGGGTGATTTCACGTGAGACTGGGGGCTACTGTATTTCAAAACGAAATTAAAAATCTTCATAACATAGGGCCATAGATGGGCGACAAAAAAATTGAGGATTTGATACAATTGAGTTTTTCAAAACCCTTTCTAATGCTTGTTTTTTGATGTTAAGATGATGCTCTCTGATCGCAAAATAAATTTCGAGTTGAGGGAATGATTTAGAGTTGTTGAAAAACAATAGAAATTTGTAATCAATGACAAAATGTCTGGTTGTGATGATGTTTATCTTCTCGAGCATGCAAAATACTTGCCTTTTTTTAGCTCATTGGTATGATATTTCAAACTATGCTCTTTTTAATCCTAACCCAAAGCTGAAACTAAGCCGCCTTATTATTTTTATTACATTAGGATATCTAAAAAAATATAGAAAAATATGGCAGCATAAGAAAATGTATTATATATTTGTGTGTTTGTGCATTTGTGCGCGATGAATGTTGATGCAAGAGATGACAGTCCAATTTAAAAGGATTGTATAGGATTTAATATGGGGGAACTATGTTGCCACACCATTAAATGTTTAGGAATTAAGAGGTGATGAAAATCAGCACCGGGATGCTTTAGGATATTCGAAAATAATGTTAACATATTTAAATCCATGGCTAAGATAGGGATCGAGTTCTGTAGATATGAATTAGTAAAATCCCCTTAAAAATGCTTTCTTTGCCATGAAAATGATGTCTTAGGATTTCAGAAATGATTGCAAATGGGAGATAACATATTACGGGCTGCTAAAAATCGAAAAAAGAAAAGCAAAAACTCTTTAAAACGTATGGCCAAAGACAGGAGAGGGAAAAGCTCAGGTTTTAATACGATTGATCTTCTAAAATCCTTCTTCAACTATGGACTCTTGATTTAAATTTGACACAGTCTATTTGTAAAATATATTTATAGGAAGAGGGAAACATTCAAAACTATTAGAAATCAAGAAAGAGAGAGACAATGAAAAAGATTCATTGCCGAGGATGTAATGTTGAGTTGTAGTGGTATTTATCCGCTCGAGCATGCAAAGTAGTAGATTTTCAAAGTCAGTGACTAATTCTTCGAATGGGTATTTAACAGTTTACACAAAATCTATATAATCTACATTTTAACTTATAAGATTTCATGAATTTTGAGAAGTGCAAAGAAATTACGAGTAATTTAAATTTAAATTTCGATTAAAACTTTTGACAGTTATGGTGGAAGAAAAACAGTGCAAGATACAAGAGAATGATAAGAAAGTCAACAAAACCGAGTTGAAAAAATACATGAAACTATACAATATCTCACGACTTAGAATTTTTACCTTGAAAATTCAAAATTCGAGAAATTATATAAATGAAATTTTTTGAATCGAAATGTCATACACAATACCAATAATTTAGTTACTTTAACTCTAGAAAACTAAGTATACTATTTCACACTTTAAAGTATTGCCTTACCACATAGTTGCATTTTGAGTGGAAACTCAGGTCAGATGATTTTTTATGCAAGCCTACTTCAAAATACATGGCATCCTCAAACTTAATTCTTGCTTTGAAATATACTACCCATTTTATGCTTTGTATATTAATTTTACAATAATTCACATAGTTATTTGTATTTTTTTACTAAGACTTTGAATACAAAAAATCTCGGAAGTCCTATAAAAGAAATTGAAACTGTGTGCAAGCCATATAAGTACATACCACATGCCGATAAATCACGCTGACTTAACAATATAAAATGCTAACTCTCGGCACAAATCTACTCAAGAAAATTCGGAACTAAAAGCAGATACTTGGCGGTCAAAATGATATCCAAGGACTCTAGACAGCCAAAAACGTTAAAGAGTGAAAATTCAACGTCAAAAAAGGGAGAGCAAAAACAATTTAGGAATTTAATCGAACCACGAAATGGCAACATTCTTACAAGAGGCGGCATAAACTTTGAGAGAAGAGAATGATAGGAGAAACAAGAGAGAGAGAGAGAGAGAGAGAGTGCTCCTCCGTGTGAGTGGGCAAGGGGTGTGCTACAAAATAAGAGAGAATGGAAGGATGAGATCCTGTAAAGATATTGTGAGATAGAAGATAGGACCGAGTAAAGTTTGATTTGACACATAGGTTTAAGTTGGGTGAGTCGGTTAGGGATATGGGTGGACACTGGTATTGGTATTGGGCTCAAGTTGATTGGTTTTTTTATGTAGCCTCAGTCTTGGTATACAAAGTTATCAAACTTTCAAAACGAGCAAAAATTTAACATCATTTCCTAACTTGCTTTGACATTTAATACTTTTATAGAAGAATCTTGTATATAATTGGTTTATTTTAACCACTCTTTACAGTGTCAAACTCTTAGAACTCGTGATCTATTTTATATACTATATATAAACTTTCAATAATTCACTTGAGTTAATTGTGCATGCGTGTGTGTGTGTGTGTGTGTTTTATGAGCGAAGGCGATCTTAGGACCCCAAATAAAAATAATGATGGACTTGAACTAGAGGGTAATGTAATTTGAACAAATCATATGTCCATAGAGCAAACGGACTTAAATCGAATGAAACAATAACTCATGTTGACCACAAATCTTCTCGAAACTAGATGTTACCAAAACCAAATATCAAAAAGTATGAACAACACACTAAAAAAGCGGCCAGTGTTATACTGAACAAACCACAAGAAAATAAAAACCAAAAACTATATCATAAAATAAACACTCGTATTGGGTATAAATTTAACATAATTTCAAATGCCATAAACAACCTACCAGAAACAAAAATAGGAAGTCGTAATGGAGCAAACCATATGCCCAAAAATGGTACATGATTTATCTTAAAATACAAACACACAATTGACACAAATCAACTCACCAAAAAAGGAACTACCAAAACTGGTGTCAAAAACCATAAATATTCGTTGAAAACATCATGCCATATTGGAAGAATCAACGCGACCGTAAAGAGAAATGACTTAATCATAAAACACTTACTAATATTGGGTACAAATCTACTAAATAAAACGGTTGACTTCCAAAAACGTATATGGAATTATATGACCCTAGAGCAGATCAAGTGAGCTTGGTTTTGTTTATATAGCATGTTATGTTGTGTTTTGTACATTCAGATAAATATCATTCTCTCAATACTATGGCCAGTTTAACCAAGTCATATATTTCAAAGCTGTTCAATTTAGTGCTACTTATGTTTGTCATCATGCTAAGCTCAGAGGCTCATACTCCACACGAATCCACATTACATTATTACAGGATGAGGACTGCGCTCAATTTGGTACACAAAAGAGTCTCTCCTAGAGTTCTGGATCCTCAACATCAATTTGGACCACCTCCGTTAAATAACCACAACGATTTGGTATCCGAAAGAGCCACTCCGGGAGGACCTAACCCAATACATCACTCTGAACCACTTCCGTTACATAACCGTAATGATTTGGAACCCGAAAGAGTCACTCCTGCAGGACCTAACCCAATACATCATTCTGAACTACTTCCGTTGTATAACTATAAAGATCTAGTACCCGATAGAGCCACCCCTGGAGGACCTAACCCAATACATCACTCTGAACCACTCCCGCTATCCAACCTTGAAGATCCAGTATCCAAAAGAGCCACTCCTGGAGGACCTGACCCAATACATCACTCTGAACCACTTCCCTTGTCTAACCATGAAGATCCAGTATCCAAAAGAGCCACCCCTGGCGGACCTAACCCAATTCATCACTCCGAACCACTTCCATTACGTAACTGTAAAGATTTGGAACCCAAAAGAACCACTCCTGGAGGACCTAACCCAATTCATCACTCCGAACCACTTCCATTATATAACTGTAAAGATTTGGAACCCAAAAGAACCACTCCTGGAGGACCTAATCCAATACATCACTCTAACCCACTTTCATTATAGCTTACCGAAAGAGCCTCCGCAGAAGACGAGACCCACGACATTACTCTAAGCCACCTCCATTTTATAATGATAAAGAATTGGTTTAGTTCTCATCTTTGCTGAGTACTTTGAGCTTCTATGTATGAGTCGCAACTTTCGACTATAAAGTTGGTTTCATGGTTCATGACTTCTATTGTTGGCCTAGTCATTGCAATACAATTAAATAAAACTTTTAGATCAAATATTATTAGTTATTCTTGCTATCTGTCATGTTTTTTCATGTTCATTTCCTCAATGTACGTTTTCACTCTTCAATGTAACTAAGTAGGCACCAAATGATAATCCAAACGCACTCGATGAATCAAAAAAATGTTGCAGTTGATAGTTTTTCAAATTCAAATTCTGAAGAAATGTACGTAGACTAAGTTACGTTAAACACTTTGTTTGTCGCAAGGGGTGAAAGACACAATAAAGGACTAATAACATGTGGCAAAGGAAAAAAGGCAGCATAAATTTCAGATTCATACAACTCATAATGCTTTCCAATATTTGAAACCTCCGTACTTAGATCCAGATCATCAGTTAGAATTGATGACATAAAGGAATTCGAGAGTGCATTATTTTTTATTGAAATGATTTCTAAGGTATTAGAGGTGATTTCAAGCAAGAGATAACACACAAGGGGCCATTAAAGTTCAAAAAGAGCAAAGGGAAATCTTTAAAACTTGCGGCCAAACATGATTGGTGAAAGTTAAGGCTTCAATGCGATTGAATTTCTGAAATCCTTCTTCAACGCTGCACTTTTGTTGCTAAAAAAGTGGTCTTCGATAGCGAAACAAATTTCAAAAAAGATGAAAGGATTCAGAGATCTTGGAGATCGAGAAATAGAGTGTAAAAGACACAATATCGAATTCATATGAGATTTGTGCTCTTGATCACGCAATGTACTTGCCTGTACAAGCTCTATTTGTCTGATACCTCGTGCTAATCATTAAGAGGTTGCGCAGAACCGAAAAAAATCCGATTTTCACTTATCAAACTTTGTGAAATCTTAAGTCAAATGACAAAGTAAGGCCCAATATTATTTCTACTATATTAGATCATCCAAGATAATACAAAACAAGGCATGACAACTGGAGACCAATATGAGCCCAAGAGATAGTTAATATGTTTAAATCCTTGTCTAAAACAAGGGATCAATTTTTGCAAAGATACTCAAATCCATTTCAAAAATGTATTCTTTGTTATAAAAATGATATTCTAAGATTTGAGAAGTGATTTCAAGTGAGACATGACATACTGCGGCTGCTGTGTTTTGAAACAAGAATGGGAAATCTTTATAACATATGGCCATAGATAAGGGACAAAAATCTGAGGATTCGATGGAATTGTGATTTTGAAATCCTTCTCTAATGCTTGATTTTTTATGTTAAGACGATGCTCTCTGATTGCAACATATATTTTGAGTAGAGGGAAGGATTGAGAGTTGTTGAAATTCAAGAAAAATGAGACATGATAATAGAAGCTTGTTATCTATGACACAATGTCTAGTTGTGATCATATTTGTCCTCTCAGGCATGCGAAATACTTGTCTTTCTTTTTAGCTCCGTGGTATGATATTTCTACCAGACTTTTTTTAACCCTCACCCGAAACTCAAACTAAGAGCCCGTATTATTTTTATTACACTAGAATATCTGAAAAATATAGAAAGCTATGGCATGATAAGAGAATTTATCAAATATGTGTGCGTGCGATGAATATCGACACAAGAGATGACGATCCAATTCCAATTCAAAAATAATGTACACGATTAATCTCGGAGAAATATGCTGCCACATCATTGAATGTTTTGGAATTAAGAGGTCGTGTAAGTTGGCTCCAGGGATGTTTTGGAATTCTTGAAAATAATACTAACATATTTAAATACATGGCTAAGATGGGGATCGAGTTCTATAGATATAAATCAGTCAAATCCCCTTCGAAAATGTTCTCTTTCCTGTGAAAACGATGTTTTAAGATTTCAGAAATGATTGCAAACGAGAAATAACAAATTGTAGGCTATGAAAATTAGAAAGGAAAGCAAAAAGTCTTTAAAACTCATGGCCAGAGATAGGAAAGGTAAAAACTCAGGGCTTAATATGATTGATTTTCTGAAATCCTTCTTTAACCATGGACATTCGATTTAGGGTTGACACAGTCTATTTGTAAAATAATTTTTTTGGGAGAGGGAAAGATTCAGAAATATTGGAAATCAAGAAAGAGAGAGACAATGACAAAAATCCATTACCGAGGAGGTAATGTTAATCGGTAGTGAAATTTATCCGCTCGAGCATTCAAAGTTGTTGATTTTCAAACTCGGTGACTCATACTTCATACGGGTATTTAATAGTTTACACAAAATCCACGTCCAAAGCAAGGGATCGATTTTTGCAAATTCACACAATTCAATTTTTGCCATAAAAATGATTTCTTAAGATTTGATGGGTGATTTCACGTGAGACTGGGGGCTACTGTATTTCAAAACGAAATTAAAAATCTTCATAACATAGGGCCATAGATGGGCGACAAAAAAATTGAGGATTTGATACAATTGAGTTTTTCAAAACCCTTTCTAATGCTTGTTTTTTGATGTTAAGATGATGCTCTCTGATCGCAAAATAAATTTCGAGTTGAGGGAATGATTTAGAGTTGTTGAAAAACAATAGAAATTTGTAATCAATGACAAAATGTCTGGTTGTGATGATGTTTATCTTCTCGAGCATGCAAAATACTTGCCTTTTTTTAGCTCATTGGTATGATATTTCAAACTATGCTCTTTTTAATCCTAACCCAAAGCTGAAACTAAGCCGCCTTATTATTTTTATTACATTAGGATATCTAAAAAAATATAGAAAAATATGGCAGCATAAGAAAATGTATTATATATTTGTGTGTTTGTGCATTTGTGCGCGATGAATGTTGATGCAAGAGATGACAGTCCAATTTAAAAGGATTGTATAGGATTTAATATGGGGGAACTATGTTGCCACACCATTAAATGTTTAGGAATTAAGAGGTGATGAAAATCAGCACCGGGATGCTTTAGGATATTCGAAAATAATGTTAACATATTTAAATCCATGGCTAAGATAGGGATCGAGATCTGTAGATATGAATTAGTAAAATCCCCTTAAAAATGCTTTCTTTGCCATGAAAATGATGTCTTAGGATTTCAGAAATGATTGCAAATGGGAGATAACATATTACGGGCTGCTAAAAATCGAAAAAAGAAAAGCAAAAACTCTTTAAAACGTATGGCCAAAGACAGGAGAGGGAAAAGCTTAGGTTTTAATACGATTGATCTTCTAAAATCCTTCTTCAACTATGGACTCTTGATTTAAATTTGACACAGTCTATTTGTAAAATATATTTATAGGAAGAGGGAAACATTCAAAACTATTAGAAATCAAGAAAGAGAGAGACAATGAAAAAGATTCATTGCCGAGGATGTAATGTTGAGTTGTAGTGGTATTTATCCGCTCGAGCATGCAAAGTAGTAGATTTTCAAAGTCAGTGACTAATTCTTCGAATGGGTATTTAACAGTTTACACAAAATCTATATAATCTACATTTTAACTTATAAGATTTCATGAATTTTGAGAAGTGCAAAGAAATTACGAGTAATTTAAATTTAAATTTCGATTAAAACTTTTGACAGTTATGGTGGAAGAAAAACAGTGCAAGATACAAGAGAATGATAAGAAAGTCAACAAAACCGAGTTGAAAAAATACATGAAACTATACAATATCTCACGACTTAGAATTTTTACCTTGAAAATTCAAAATTCGAGAAATTATATAAATGAAATTTTTTGAATCGAAATGTCATACACAATACCAATAATTTAGTTACTTTAACTCTAGAAATCTAAGTATACTATTTCACACTTTAAAGTATTGCCTTACCACATAGTTGCATTTTGAGTGGAAACTCAGGTCAGATGATTTTTTATGCAAGCCTACTTCAAAATACATGGCATCCTCAAACTTAATTCTTGCTTTGAAATATACTACCCATTTTATGCTTTGTATATTAATTTTACAATAATTCACATAGTTATTTGTATTTTTTTACTAAGACTTTGAATACAAAAAATCTCGGAAGTCCTATAAAAGAAATTGAAACTGTGTGCAAGCCATATAAGTACATACCACATGCCGATAAATCACGCTAACTTAACAATATAAAATGCTAACTCTCGGCACAAATCTACTCAAGAAAATTCGGAACTAAAAGCAGATACTTGGCGGTCAAAATGATATCCAAGGACTCTAGACAGCCAAAAACGTTAAAGAGTGAAAATTCAACGTCAAAAAAGGGAGAGCAAAAACAATTTAGGAATTTAATCGAACCACGAAATGGCAACATTCTTACAAGAGGCGGCATAAACTTTGAGAGAAGAGAATGATAGGAGAAACAAGAGAGAGAGAGAGAGAGAGAGAGAGAGAGTGCTCCTCCGTGTGAGTGGGCAAGGGGTGTGCTACAAAATAAGAGAGAATGGAAGGATGAGATCCTGTAAAGATATTGTGAGATAGAAGATAGGACCGAGTAAAGTTTGATTTGACACCTAGGTTTAAGTTGGGTGAGTCGGTTAGGGATATGGGTGGACACTGGTATTGGTATTGGGCTCAAGTTGATTGGTTTTTTTATGTAGCCTCAGTCTTGGTATACAAAGTTATCTAACTTTCAAAACGAGCAAAAATTTAACATCATTTCCTAACTTGCTTTGACATTTAATACTTTTATAGAAGAATCTTGTATATAATTGGTTTATTTTAACCACTCTTCACAGTGTCAAACTCTTAGAACTCGTGATCTATTTTATATACTATATATAAACTTTCAATAATTCACTTGAGTTAATTGTGCATTTGTGTGTGTGTGTGTGTGTGTTTTATGAGCGAAGGCGATCTTAGGACCCCAAATAAAAATAATGATGGACTTGAACTAGAGGGTAATGTAATTTGAACAAATCATATGTCCATAGAGCAAACGGACTTAAATCGAATGAAACAATAACTCATGTTGACCACAAATCTTCTCGAAACTAGATGTTACCAAAACCAAATATCAAAAAGTATGAACAACACACTAAAAAAGCGGCCAGTGTTATACTGAACAAACCACAAGAAAATAAAAACCAAAAACTATATCATAAAATAAACACTCGTATTGGGTATAAATTTAACATAATTTCAAATGCCATAAACAACCTACCAGAAACAAAAATAGGAAGTCGTAATGGAGCAAACCATATGCCCAAAAATGGTACATGATTTATCTTAAAATACAAACACACAATTGACACAAATCAACTCACCAAAAAAGGAACTACCAAAACTGGTGTCAAAAACCATAAATATTCGTTGAAAACATCATGCCATATTGGAAGAATCAACGCGACCGTAAAGAGAAATGACTTAATCATAAAACACTTACTAATATTGGGTACAAATCTACTAAATAAAACGGTTGACTTCCAAAAACGTATATGGAATTATATGACCCTAGAGCAGATCAAGTGAGCTTGGTTTTGTTTATATAGCATGTTATGTTGTGTTTTGTACATTCAGATAAATATCATTCTCTCAATACTATGGCCAGTTTAACCAAGTCATATATTTCAAAGCTGTTCAATTTAGTGCTACTTATGTTTGTCATCATGCTAAGCTCAGAGGCTCATACTCCACACGAATCCACATTTTGGTACACAAAAGAGTCTCTCGATCCTCAACATCAATTTGGACCACCTCCGTTAAATAACCACAACGATTTGGTATCCGAAAGAGCCACTCCGGGAGGACCTAACCCAATACATCACTCTGAACCACTTCCGTTACATAACCGTAATGATTTGGAACCCGAAAGAGTCACTCCTGCAGGACCTAACCCAATACATCATTCTGAACTACTTCCGTTGTATAACTATAAAGATCTAGTACCCGACAGAGCCACCCCTGGAGGACCTAACCCAATACATCACTCTGAACCACTCCCGCTATCCAACCTTGAAGATCCAGTATCCAAAAGAGCCACTCCTGGAGGACCTGACCCAATACATCACTCTGAACCACTTCCCTTGTCTAACCATGAAGATCCAGTATCCAAAAGAGCCACCCCTGGCGGACCTAACCCAATTCATCACTCCGAACCACTTCCATTACGTAACTGTAAAGATTTGGAACCCAAAAGAACCACTCCTGGAGGACCTAACCCAATTCATCACTCCGAACCACTTCCATTATATAACTGTAAAGATTTGGAACCCAAAAGAACCACTCCTGGAGGACCTAATCCAATACATCACTCTAACCCACTTTCATTATAGCTTACCGAAAGAGCCTCCGCAGAAGACGAGACCCACGACATTACTCTAAGCCACCTCCATTTTATAATGATAAAGAATTGGTTTAGTTCTCATCTTTGCTGAGTACTTTGAGCTTCTATGTATGAGTCGCAACTTTCGACTATAAAGTTGGTTTCATGGTTCATGACTTCTATTGTTGGCCTAGTCATTGCAATACAATTAAATAAAACTTTTAGATCAAATATTATTAGTTATTCTTGCTATCTGTCATGTTTTTTCATGTTCATTTCCTCAATGTACGTTTTCACTCTTCAATGTAACTAAGTAGGCACCAAATGATAATCCAAACGCACTCGATGAATCAAAAAAATGTTGCAGTTGATAGTTTTTCAAATTGAAATTCTGAAGAAATGTACGTAGACTAAGTTACGTTAAACACTTTGTTTGTCGCAAGGGGTGAAAGACACAATAAAGGACTAATAACATGTGGCAAAGGAAAAAAGACAGCATAAATTTCAGATTCATACAACTCATAATGCTTTCCAATATTTGAAACCTCCGTACTTAGATCCAGATCATCAGTTAGAATTGATGACATAAAGGAATTCGAGAGTGCATTATTTTTTATTGAAATGATTTCTAAGGTATTAGAGGTGATTTCAAGCAAGAGATAACACACAAGGGGCCATTAAAGTTCAAAAAGAGCAAAGGGAAATCTTTAAAACTTGCGGCCAAACATGATTGGTGAAAGTTAAGGCTTCAATGCGATTGAATTTCTGAAATCCTTCTTCAACGCTGCACTTTTGTTGCTTAAAAAGTGGTCTTCGATAGCGAAACAAATTTCAAAAAAGATGAAAGGATTCAGAGATCTTGGAGATCGAGAAATAGAGTGTAAAAGACACAATATCGAATTCATATGAGATTTGTGCTCTTGATCACGCAATGTACTTGCCTGTACAAGCTCTATTTGTCTGATACCTCGTGCTAATCATTAAGAGGTTGCGCAGAACCGAAAAAAATCCGATTTTCACTTATCAAACTTTGTGAAATCTTAAGTCAAATGACAAAGTAAGGCCCAATATTATTTCTACTATATTAGATCATCCAAGATAATACAAAACAAGGCATGACAACTGGAGACCAATATGAGCCCAAGAGATAGTTAATATGTTTAAATCCTTGTCTAAAACAAGGGATCAATTTTTGCAAAGATACTCAAATCCATTTCAAAAATGTATTCTTTGTTATAAAAATGATATTCTAAGATTTGAGAAGTGATTTCAAGTGAGACATGACATACTGCGGCTGCTGTGTTTTGAAACAAGAATGGGAAATCTTTATAACATATGGCCATAGATAAGGGACAAAAATCTGAGGATTCGATGGAATTGTGATTTTGAAATCCTTCTCTAATGCTTGATTTTTTATGTTAAGACGATGCTCTCTGATTGCAACATATATTTTGAGTAGAGGGAAGGATTGAGAGTTGTTGAAATTCAAGAAAAATGAGACATGATAATAGAAGCTTGTTATCTATGACACAATGTCTAGTTGTGATCATATTTGTCCTCTCAGGCATGCGAAATACTTGTCTTTCTTTTTAGCTCCGTGGTATGATATTTCTACCAGACTTTTTTTAACCCTCACCCGAAACTCAAACTAAGAGCCCGTATTATTTTTATTACACTAGAATATCTGAAAAATATAGAAAGCTATGGCATGATAAGAGAATTTATCAAATATGTGTGCGTGCGATGAATATCGACACAAGAGATGACGATCCAATTCCAATTCAAAAATAATGTACACGATTAATCTCGGAGAAATATGCTGCCACATCATTGAATGTTTAGGAATTAAGAGGTCGTGTAAGTTGGCTCCAGGGATGTTTTGGAATTCTTGAAAATAATACTAACATATTTAAATACATGGCTAAGATGGGGATCGAGTTCTATAGATATAAATCAGTCAAATCCCCTTCGAAAATGTTCTCTTTCCTGTGAAAACGATGTTTTAAGATTTCAGAAATGATTGCAAACGAGAAATAACAAATTGTAGGCTATGAAAATTAGAAAGGAAAGCAAAAAGTCTTTAAAACTCATGGCCAGAGATAGGAAAGGTAAAAACTCAGGGCTTAATATGATTGATTTTCTGAAATCCTTCTTTAACCATGGACATTCGATTTAGGGTTGACACAGTCTATTTGTAAAATAATTTTTTTGGGAGAGGGAAAGATTCAGAAATATTGGAAATCAAGAAAGAGAGAGACAATGACAAAAATCCATTACCGAGGAGGTAATGTTAATCGGTAGTGAAATTTATCCGCTCGAGCATTCAAAGTTGTTGATTTTCAAACTCGGTGACTCATACTTCATACGGGTATTTAATAGTTTACACAAAATCCACGTCCAAAGCAAGGGATCGATTTTTGCAAATTCACACAATTCAATTTTTGCCATAAAAATGATTTCTTAAGATTTGATGGGTGATTTCACGTGAGACTGGGGGCTACTGTATTTCAAAACGAAATTAAAAATCTTCATAACATAGGGCCATAGATGGGCGACAAAAAAATTGAGGATTTGATACAATTGAGTTTTTCAAAACCCTTTCTAATGCTTGTTTTTTGATGTTAAGATGATGCTCTCTGATCGCAAAATAAATTTCGAGTTGAGGGAATGATTTAGAGTTGTTGAAAAACAATAGAAATTTGTAATCAATGACAAAATGTCTGGTTGTGATGATGTTTATCTTCTCGAGCATGCAAAATACTTGCCTTTTTTTAGCTCATTGGTATGATATTTCAAACTATGCTCTTTTTAATCCTAACCCAAAGCTGAAACTAAGCCGCCTTATTATTTTTATTACATTAGGATATCTAAAAAAATATAGAAAAATATGGCAGCATAAGAAAATGTATTATATATTTGTGTGTTTGTGCATTTGTGCGCGATGAATGTTGATGCAAGAGATGACAGTCCAATTTAAAAGGATTGTATAGGATTTAATATGGGGGAACTATGTTGCCACACCATTAAATGTTTAGGAATTAAGAGGTGATGAAAATCAGCACCGGGATGCTTTAGGATATTCGAAAATAATGTTAACATATTTAAATCCATGGCTAAGATAGGGATCGAGATCTGTAGATATGAATTAGTAAAATCCCCTTAAAAATGCTTTCTTTGCCATGAAAATGATGTCTTAGGATTTCAGAAATGATTGCAAATGGGAGATAACATATTACGGGCTGCTAAAAATCGAAAAAAGAAAAGCAAAAACTCTTTAAAACGTATGGCCAAAGACAGGAGAGGGAAAAGCTTAGGTTTTAATACGATTGATCTTCTAAAATCCTTCTTCAACTATGGACTCTTGATTTAAATTTGACACAGTCTATTTGTAAAATATATTTATAGGAAGAGGGAAACATTCAAAACTATTAGAAATCAAGAAAGAGAGAGACAATGAAAAAGATTCATTGCCGAGGATGTAATGTTGAGTTGTAGTGGTATTTATCCGCTCGAGCATGCAAAGTAGTAGATTTTCAAAGTCAGTGACTAATTCTTCGAATGGGTATTTAACAGTTTACACAAAATCTATATAATCTACATTTTAACTTATAAGATTTCATGAATTTTGAGAAGTGCAAAGAAATTACGAGTAATTTAAATTTAAATTTCGATTAAAACTTTTGACAGTTATGGTGGAAGAAAAACAGTGCAAGATACAAGAGAATGATAAGAAAGTCAACAAAACCGAGTTGAAAAAATACATGAAACTATACAATATCTCACGACTTAGAATTTTTACCTTGAAAATTCAAAATTCGAGAAATTATATAAATGAAATTTTTTGAATCGAAATGTCATACACAATACCAATAATTTAGTTACTTTAACTCTAGAAATCTAAGTATACTATTTCACACTTTAAAGTATTGCCTTACCACATAGTTGCATTTTGAGTGGAAACTCAGGTCAGATGATTTTTTATGCAAGCCTACTTCAAAATACATGGCATCCTCAAACTTAATTCTTGCTTTGAAATATACTACCCATTTTATGCTTTGTATATTAATTTTACAATAATTCACATAGTTATTTGTATTTTTTTACTAAGACTTTGAATACAAAAAATCTCGGAAGTCCTATAAAAGAAATTGAAACTGTGTGCAAGCCATATAAGTACATACCACATGCCGATAAATCACGCTAACTTAACAATATAAAATGCTAACTCTCGGCACAAATCTACTCAAGAAAATTCGGAACTAAAAGCAGATACTTGGCGGTCAAAATGATATCCAAGGACTCTAGACAGCCAAAAACGTTAAAGAGTGAAAATTCAACGTCAAAAAAGGGAGAGCAAAAACAATTTAGGAATTTAATCGAACCACGAAATGGCAACATTCTTACAAGAGGCGGCATAAACTTTGAGAGAAGAGAATGATAGGAGAAACAAGAGAGAGAGAGAGAGAGAGAGAGTGCTCCTCCGTGTGAGTGGGCAAGGGGTGTGCTACAAAATAAGAGAGAATGGAAGGATGAGATCCTGTAAAGATATTGTGAGATAGAAGATAGGACCGAGTAAAGTTTGATTTGACACCTAGGTTTAAGTTGGGTGAGTCGGTTAGGGATATGGGTGGACACTGGTATTGGTATTGGGCTCAAGTTGATTGGTTTTTTTATGTAGCCTCAGTCTTGGTATACAAAGTTATCAAACTTTCAAAACGAGCAAAAATTTAACATCATTTCCTAACTTGCTTTGACATTTAATACTTTTATAGAAGAATCTTGTATATAATTGGTTTATTTTAACCACTCTTCACAGTGTCAAACTCTTAGAACTCGTGATCTATTTTATATACTATATATAAACTTTCAATAATTCACTTGAGTTAATTGTGCATTTGTGTGTGTGTGTGTGTGTGTTTTATGAGCGAAGGCGATCTTAGGACCCCAAATAAAAATAATGATGGACTTGAACTAGAGGGTAATGTAATTTGAACAAATCATATGTCCATAGAGCAAACGGACTTAAATCGAATGAAACAATAACTCATGTTGACCACAAATCTTCTCGAAACTAGATGTTACCAAAACCAAATATCAAAAAGTATGAACAACACACTAAAAAAGCGGCCAGTGTTATACTGAACAAACCACAAGAAAATAAAAACCAAAAACTATATCATAAAATAAACACTCGTATTGGGTATAAATTTAACATAATTTCAAATGCCATAAACAACCTACCAGAAACAAAAATAGGAAGTCGTAATGGAGCAAACCATATGCCCAAAAATGGTACATGATTTATCTTAAAATACAAACACACAATTGACACAAATCAACTCACCAAAAAAGGAACTACCAAAACTGGTGTCAAAAACCATAAATATTCGTTGAAAACATCATGCCATATTGGAAGAATCAACGCGACCGTAAAGAGAAATGACTTAATCATAAAACACTTACTAATATTGGGTACAAATCTACTAAATAAAACGGTTGACTTCCAAAAACGTATATGGAATTATATGACCCTAGAGCAGATCAAGTGAGCTTGGTTTTGTTTATATAGCATGTTATGTTGTGTTTTGTACATTCAGATAAATATCATTCTCTCAATACTATGGCCAGTTTAACCAAGTCATATATTTCAAAGCTGTTCAATTTAGTGCTACTTATGTTTGTCATCATGCTAAGCTCAGAGGCTCATACTCCACACGAATCCACATTACATTATTACAGGATGAGGACTGCGCTCAATTTGGTACACAAAAGAGTCTCTCCTAGAGTTCTGGATCCTCAACATCAATTTGGACCACCTCCGTTAAATAACCACAACGATTTGGTATCCGAAAGAGCCACTCCGGGAGGACCTAACCCAATACATCACTCTGAACCACTTCCGTTACATAACCGTAATGATTTGGAACCCGAAAGAGTCACTCCTGCAGGACCTAACCCAATACATCATTCTGAACTACTTCCGTTGTATAACTATAAAGATCTAGTACCCGACAGAGCCACCCCTGGAGGACCTAACCCAATACATCACTCTGAACCACTCCCGCTATCCAACCTTGAAGATCGAGTATCCAAAAGAGCCACTCCTGGAGGACCTGACCCAATACATCACTCTGAACCACTTCCCTTGTCTAACCATGAAGATCCAGTATCCAAAAGAGCCACCCCTGGCGGACCTAACCCAATTCATCACTCCGAACCACTTCCATTACGTAACTGTAAAGATTTGGAACCCAAAAGAACCACTCCTGGAGGACCTAACCCAATTCATCACTCCGAACCACTTCCATTATATAACTGTAAAGATTTGGAACCCAAAAGAACCACTCCTGGAGGACCTAATCCAATACATCACTCTAACCCACTTTCATTATAGCTTACCGAAAGAGCCTCCGCAGAAGACGAGACCCACGACATTACTCTAAGCCACCTCCATTTTATAATGATAAAGAATTGGTTTAGTTCTCATCTTTGCTGAGTACTTTGAGCTTCTATGTATGAGTCGCAACTTTCGACTATAAAGTTGGTTTCATGGTTCATGACTTCTATTGTTGGCCTAGTCATTGCAATACAATTAAATAAAACTTTTAGATCAAATATTATTAGTTATTCTTGCTATCTGTCATGTTTTTTCATGTTCATTTCCTCAATGTACGTTTTCACTCTTCAATGTAACTAAGTAGGCACCAAATGATAATCCAAACGCACTCGATGAATCAAAAAAATGTTGCAGTTGATAGTTTTTCAAATTGAAATTCTGAAGAAATGTACGTAGACTAAGTTACGTTAAACACTTTGTTTGTCGCAAGGGGTGAAAGACACAATAAAGGACTAATAACATGTGGCAAAGGAAAAAAGACAACATAAATTTCAGATTCATACAACTCATAATGCTTTCCAATATTTGAAACCTCCGTACTTAGATCCAGATCATCAGTTAGAATTGATGACATAAAGGAATTCGAGAGTGCATTATTTTTTATTGAAATGATTTCTAAGGTATTAGAGGTGATTTCAAGCAAGAGATAACACACAAGGGGCCATTAAAGTTCAAAAAGAGCAAAGGGAAATCTTTAAAACTTGCGGCCAAACATGATTGGTGAAAGTTAAGGCTTCAATGCGATTGAATTTCTGAAATCCTTCTTCAACGCTGCACTTTTGTTGCTTAAAAAGTGGTCTTCGATAGCGAAACAAATTTCAAAAAAGATGAAAGGATTCAGAGATCTTGGAGATCGAGAAATAGAGTATAAAAGACACAATATCGAATTCATATGAGATTTGTGCTCTTGATCACGCAATGTACTTGCCTGTACAAGCTCTATTTGTCTGATACCTCGTGCTAATCATTAAGAGGTTGCGCAGAACCGAAAAAAATCCGATTTTCACTTATCAAACTTTGTGAAATCTTAAGTCAAATGACAAAGTAAGGCCCAATATTATTTCTACTATATTAGATCATCCAAGATAATACAAAACAAGGCATGACAACTGGAGACCAATATGAGCCCAAGAGATAGTTAATATGTTTAAATCCTTGTCTAAAACAAGGGATCAATTTTTGCAAAGATACTCAAATCCATTTCAAAAATGTATTCTTTGTTATAAAAATGATATTCTAAGATTTGAGAAGTGATTTCAAGTGAGACATGACATACTGCGGCTGCTGTGTTTTGAAACAAGAATGGGAAATCTTTATAACATATGGCCATAGATAAGGGACAAAAATCTGAGGATTCGATGGAATTGTGATTTTGAAATCCTTCTCTAATGCTTGATTTTTTATGTTAAGACGATGCTCTCTGATTGCAACATATATTTTGAGTAGAGGGAAGGATTGAGAGTTGTTGAAATTCAAGAAAAATGAGACATGATAATAGAAGCTTGTTATCTATGACACAATGTCAAGTTGTGATCATATTTGTCCTCTCAGGCATGCGAAATACTTGTCTTTCTTTTTAGCTCCGTGGTATGATATTTCTACCAGACTTTTTTTAACCCTCACCCGAAACTCAAACTAAGAGCCCGTATTATTTTTATTACACTAGAATATCTGAAAAATATAGAAAGCTATGGCATGATAAGAGAATTTATCAAATATGTGTGCGTGCGATGAATATCGACACAAGAGATGACGATCCAATTCCAATTCAAAAATAATGTACACGATTAATCTCGGAGAAATATGCTGCCACATCATTGAATGTTTAGGAATTAAGAGGTCGTGTAAGTTGGCTCCAGGGATGTTTTGGAATTCTTGAAAATAATACTAACATATTTAAATACATGGCTAAGATGGGGATCGAGTTCTATAGATATAAATCAGTCAAATCCCCTTCGAAAATGTTCTCTTTCCTGTGAAAACGATGTTTTAAGATTTCAGAAATGATTGCAAACGAGAAATAACAAATTGTAGGCTATGAAAATTAGAAAGGAAAGCAAAAAGTCTTTAAAACTCATGGCCAGAGATAGGAAAGGTAAAAACTCAGGGCTTAATATGATTGATTTTCTGAAATCCTTCTTTAACCATGGACATTCGATTTAGGGTTGACACAGTCTATTTGTAAAATAATTTTTTTGGGAGAGGGAAAGATTCAGAAATATTGGAAATCAAGAAAGAGAGAGACAATGACAAAAATCCATTACCGAGGAGGTAATGTTAATCGGTAGTGAAATTTATCCGCTCGAGCATTCAAAGTTGTTGATTTTCAAACTCGGTGACTCATACTTCATATGGGTATTTAATAGTTTACACAAAATCCACGTCCAAAGCAAGGGATCGATTTTTGCAAATTCACACAATTCAATTTTTGCCATAAAAATGATTTCTTAAGATTTGATGGGTGATTTCACGTGAGACTCGGGGCTACTGTATTTCAAAACGAAATTAAAAATCTTCATAACATAGGGCCATAGATGGGCGACAAAAAAATTGAGGATTTGATACAATTGAGTTTTTCAAAACCCTTTCTAATGCTTGTTTTTTGATGTTAAGATGATGCTCTCTGATCGCAAAATAAATTTCGAGTTGAGGGAATGATTTAGAGTTGTTGAAAAACAATAGAAATTTGTAATCAATGACAAAATGTCTGGTTGTGATGATGTTTATCTTCTCGAGCATGCAAAATACTTGCCTTTTTTAGCTCATTGGTATGATATTTCAAACTATGCTCTTTTTAATCCTAACCCAAAGCTGAAACTAAGCCGCCTTATTATTTTTATTACATTAGGATATCTAAAAAAATATAGAAAAATATGGCAGCATAAGAAAATGTATTATATATTTGTGTGTTTGTGCATTTGTGCGCGATGAATGTTGATGCAAGAGATGACAGTCCAATTTAAAAGGATTGTATAGGATTTAATATGGGGGAACTATGTTGCCACACCATTAAATGTTTAGGAATTAAGAGGTGATGAAAATCAGCACCGGGATGCTTTAGGATATTCGAAAATAATGTTAACATATTTAAATCCATGGCTAAGATAGGGATCGAGTTCTGTAGATATGAATTAGTAAAATCCCCTTAAAAATGCTTTCTTTGCCATGAAAATGATGTCTTAGGATTTCAGAAATGATTGCAAATGGGAGATAACATATTACGGGCTGCTAAAAATCGAAAAAAGAAAAGCAAAAACTCTTTAAAACGTATGGCCAAAGACAGGAGAGGGAAAAGCTCAGGTTTTAATACGATTGTTCTTCTAAAATCCTTCTTCAACTATGGACTCTTGATTTAAATTTGACACAGTCTATTTGTAAAATATATTTATAGGAAGAGGGAAACATTCAAAACTATTAGAAATCAAGAAAGAGAGAGACAATGAAAAAGATTCATTGCCGAGGATGTAATGTTGAGTTGTAGTGGTATTTATCCGCTCGAGCATGCAAAGTAGTAGATTTTCAAAGTCAGTGACTAATTCTTCGAATGGGTATTTAACAGTTTACACAAAATCTATAACTTATAAGATTTCATGAATTTTGAGAAGTGCAAAGAAATTACGAGTAATTTAAATTTAAATTTCGATTAAAACTTTTGACAGTTATGGTGGAAGAAAAACAGTGCAAGATACAAGAGAATGATAAGAAAGTCAACAAAACCGAGTTGAAAAAATACATGAAACTATACAATATCTCACGACTTAGAATTTTTACCTTGAAAATTCAAAATTTCGAGAAATTATATAAATGAAATTTTTTGAATCGAAATGTCATACACAATACCAATAATTTAGTTACTTTAACTCTAGAAATCTAAGTATACTATTTCACACTTTAAAGTATTGCCTTACCACATAGTTGCATTTTGAGTGGAAACTCAGGTCAGATGATTTTTTATGCAAGCCTACTTCAAAATACATGGCATCCTCAAACTTAATTCTTGCTTTGAAATATACTACCCATTTTATGCTTTGTATATTAATTTTACAATAATTCACATAGTTATTTGTATTTTTTTACTAAGACTTTGAATACAAAAAATCTCGGAGGTCCTATAAAAGAAATTGAAACTGTGTGCAAGCCATATAAGTACATACCACATGCCGATAAATCACGCTGACTTAACAATATAAAATGCTAACTCTCGGCACAAATCTACTCAAGAAAATTCGGAACTAAAAGCAGATACTTGGCGGTCAAAATGATATCCAAGGACTCTAGACAGCCAAAAACGTTAAAGAGTGAAAATTCAACGTCAAAAAAGGGAGAGCAAAAACAATTTAGGAATTTAATCGAACCACGAAATGGCAACATTCTTACAAGAGGCGGCATAAACTTTGAGAGAAGAGAATGATAGGAGAAACAAGAGAGAGAGAGAGAGAGAGAGTGCTCCTCCGTGTGAGTGGGCAAGGGGTGTGCTACAAAATAAGAGAGAATGGAAGGATGAGATCCTGTAAAGATATTGTGAGATAGAAGATAGGACCGAGTAAAGTTTGATTTGACACCTAGGTTTAAGTTGGGTGAGTCGGTTAGGGATATGGGTGGACACTGGTATTGGTATTGGGCTCAAGTTGATTGGTTTTTTTATGTAGCCTCAGTCTTGGTATACAAAGTTATCAAACTTTCAAAACGAGCAAAAATTTAACATCATTTCCTAACTTGCTTTGACATTTAATACTTTTATAGAAGAATCTTGTATATAATTGGTTTATTTTAACCACTCTTCACAGTGTCAAACTCTTAGAACTCGTGATCTATTTTATATACTATATATAAACTTTCAATAATTCACTTGAGTTAATTGTGCATGCGTGTGTGTGTGTGTGTGTGTGTGTTTTATGAGCGAAGGCGATCTTAGGACCCCAAATAAAAATAATGATGGACTTGAACTAGAGGGTAATGTAATTTGAACAAATCATATGTCCATAGAGCAAACGGACTTAAATCGAATGAAACAATAACTCATGTTGACCACAAATCTTCTCGAAACTAGATGTTACCAAAACCAAATATCAAAAAGTATGAACAACACACTAAAAAAGCGGCCAGTGTTATACTGAACAAACCACAAGAAAATAAAAACCAAAAACTATATCATAAAATAAACACTCGTATTGGGTATAAATTTAACATAATTTCAAATGCCATAAACAACCTACCAGAAACAAAAATAGGAAGTCGTAATGGAGCAAACCATATGCCCAAAAATGGTACATGATTTATCTTAAAATACAAACACACAATTGACACAAATCAACTCACCAAAAAAGGAACTACCAAAACTGGTGTCAAAAACCATAAATATTCGTTGAAAACATCATGCCATATTGGAAGAATCAATGCGACCGTAAAGAGAAATGACTTAATCATAAAACACTTACTAATATTGGGTACAAATCTACTAAATAAAACGGTTGACTTCCAAAAACGTATATGGAATTATATGACCCTAGAGCAGATCAAGTGAGCTTGGTTTTGTTTATATAGCATGTTATGTTGTGTTTTGTACATTCAGATAAATATCATTCTCTCAATACTATGGCCAGTTTAACCAAGTCATATATTTCAAAGCTGTTCAATTTAGTGCTACTTATGTTTGTCATCATGCTAAGCTCAGAGGCTCATACTCCACACGAATCCACATTACATTATTACAGGATGAGGACTGCGCTCAATTTGGTACACAAAAGAGTCTCTCCTAGAGTTCTGGATCCTCAACATCAATTTGGACCACCTCCGTTAAATAACCACAACGATTTGGTATCCGAAAGAGCCACTCCGGGAGGACCTAACCCAATACATCACTCTGAACCACTTCCGTTACATAACCGTAATGATTTGGAACCCGAAAGAGTCACTCCTGCAGGACCTAACCCAATACATCATTCTGAACTACTTCCGTTGTATAACTATAAAGATCTAGTACCCGACAGAGCCACCCCTGGAGGACCTAACCCAATACATCACTCTGAACCACTCCCGCTATCCAACCTTGAAGATCCAGTATCCAAAAGAGCCACTCCTGGAGGACCTGACCCAATACATCACTCTGAACCACTTCCCTTGTCTAACCATGAAGATCCAGTATCCAAAAGAGCCACCCCTGGCGGACCTAACCCAATTCATCACTCCGAACCACTTCCATTACGTAACTGTAAAGATTTGGAACCCAAAAGAACCACTCCTGGAGGACCTAACCCAATTCATCACTCCGAACCACTTCCATTATATAACTGTAAAGATTTGGAACCCAAAAGAACCACTCCTGGAGGACCTAATCCAATACATCACTCTAACCCACTTTCATTATAGCTTACCGAAAGAGCCTCCGCAGAAGACGAGACCCACGACATTACTCTAAGCCACCTCCATTTTATAATGATAAAGAATTGGTTTAGTTCTCATCTTTGCTGAGTACTTTGAGCTTCTATGTATGAGTCGCAACTTTCGACTATAAAGTTGGTTTCATGGTTCATGACTTCTATTGTTGGCCTAGTCATTGCAATACAATTAAATAAAACTTTTAGATCAAATATTATTAGTTATTCTTGCTATCTGTCATGTTTTTTCATGTTCATTTCCTCAATGTACGTTTTCACTCTTCAATGTAACTAAGTAGGCACCAAATGATAATCCAAACGCACTCGATGAATCAAAAAAATGTTGCAGTTGATAGTTTTTCAAATTGAAATTCTGAAGAAATGTACGTAGACTAAGTTACGTTAAACACTTTGTTTGTCGCAAGGGGTGAAAGACACAATAAAGGACTAATAACATGTGGCAAAGGAAAAAAGACAGCATAAATTTCAGATTCATACAACTCATAATGCTTTCCAATATTTGAAACCTCCGTACTTAGATCCAGATCATCAGTTAGAATTGATGACATAAAGGAATTCGAGAGTGCATTATTTTTTATTGAAATGATTTCTAAGGTATTAGAGGTGATTTCAAGCAAGAGATAACACACAAGGGGCCATTAAAGTTCAAAAAGAGCAAAGGGAAATCTTTAAAACTTGCGGCCAAACATGATTGGTGAAAGTTAAGGCTTCAATGCGATTGAATTTCTGAAATCCTTCTTCAACGCTGCACTTTTGTTGCTTAAAAAGTGGTCTTCGATAGCGAAACAAATTTCAAAAAAGATGAAAGGATTCAGAGATCTTGGAGATCGAGAAATAGAGTGTAAAAGACACAATATCGAATTCATATGAGATTTGTGCTCTTGATCACGCAATGTACTTGCCTGTACAAGCTCTATTTGTCTGATACCTCGTGCTAATCATTAAGAGGTTGCGCAGAACCGAAAAAAATCCGATTTTCACTTATCAAACTTTGTGAAATCTTAAGTCAAATGACAAAGTAAGGCCCAATATTATTTCTACTATATTAGATCATCCAAGATAATACAAAACAAGGCATGACAACTGGAGACCAATATGAGCCCAAGAGATAGTTAATATGTTTAAATCCTTGTCTAAAACAAGGGATCAATTTTTGCAAAGATACTCAAATCCATTTCAAAAATGTATTCTTTGTTATAAAAATGATATTCTAAGATTTGAGAAGTGATTTCAAGTGAGACATGACATACTGCGGCTGCTGTGTTTTGAAACAAGAATGGGAAATCTTTATAACATATGGCCATAGATAAGGGACAAAAATCTGAGGATTCGATGGAATTGTGATTTTGAAATCCTTCTCTAATGCTTGATTTTTTATGTTAAGACGATGCTCTCTGATTGCAACATATATTTTGAGTAGAGGGAAGGATTGAGAGTTGTTGAAATTCAAGAAAAATGAGACATGATAATAGAAGCTTGTTATCTATGACACAATGTCTAGTTGTGATCATATTTGTCCTCTCAGGCATGCGAAATACTTGTCTTTCTTTTTAGCTCCGTGGTATGATATTTCTACCAGACTTTTTTTAACCCTCACCCGAAACTCAAACTAAGAGCCCGTATTATTTTTATTACACTAGAATATCTGAAAAATATAGAAAGCTATGGCATGATAAGAGAATTTATCAAATATGTGTGCGTGCGATGAATATCGACACAAGAGATGACGATCCAATTCCAATTCAAAAATAATGTACACGATTAATCTCGGAGAAATATGCTGCCACATCATTGAATGTTTAGGAATTAAGAGGTCGTGTAAGTTGGCTCCAGGGATGTTTTGGAATTCTTGAAAATAATACTAACATATTTAAATACATGGCTAAGATGGGGATCGAGTTCTATAGATATAAATCAGTCAAATCCCCTTCGAAAATGTTCTCTTTCCTGTGAAAACGATGTTTTAAGATTTCAGAAATGATTGCAAACGAGAAATAACAAATTGTAGGCTATGAAAATTAGAAAGGAAAGCAAAAAGTCTTTAAAACTCATGGCCAGAGATAGGAAAGGTAAAAACTCAGGGCTTAATATGATTGATTTTCTGAAATCCTTCTTTAACCATGGACATTCGATTTAGGGTTGACACAGTCTATTTGTAAAATAATTTTTTTGGGAGAGGGAAAGATTCAGAAATATTGGAAATCAAGAAAGAGAGAGACAATGACAAAAATCCATTACCGAGGAGGTAATGTTAATCGGTAGTGAAATTTATCCGCTCGAGCATTCAAAGTTGTTGATTTTCAAACTCGGTGACTCATACTTCATACGGGTATTTAATAGTTTACACAAAATCCACGTCCAAAGCAAGGGATCGATTTTTGCAAATTTACAAAATTCAATTTTTGCCATAAAAATGATTTCTTAAGATTTGATGGGTGATTTCACGTGAGACTGGGGGCTACTGTATTTCAAAACGAAATTAAAAATCTTCATAACATAGGGCCATAGATGGGCGACAAAAAAATTGAGGATTTGATACAATTGAGTTTTTCAAATCCCTTTCTAATGCTTGTTTTTTGATGTTAAGATGATGCTCCCTGATCGCAAAATAAATTTCGAGTTGAGGGAATGATTTAGAGTTGTTGAAAAACAATAGAAATTTGTAATCAATGACAAAATGTCTGGTTGTGATGATGTTTATCTTCTCGAGCATGCAAAATACTTGCCTTTTTTTAGCTCATTGGTATGATATTTCAAACTATGCTCTTTTTAATCCTAACCCAAAGCTGAAACTAAGCCGCCTTATTATTTTTATTACATTACGATATCTAAAAAAATATAGAAAAATATGGCAGCATAAGAAAATGTATTATATATTTGTGTGTTTGTGCATTTGTGCGCGATGAATGTTGATGCAAGAGATGACAGTCCAATTTAAAAGGATTGTATAGGATTTAATATGGGGGAACTATGTTGCCACACCATTAAATGTTTAGGAATTAAGAGGTGATGAAAATCAGCACCGGGATGCTTTAGGATATTCGAAAATAATGTTAACATATTTAAATCCATGGCTAAGATAGGGATCGAGTTCTGTAGATATGAATTAGTAAAATCCCCTTAAAAATGCTTTCTTTGCCATGAAAATGATGTCTTAGGATTTCAGAAATGATTGCAAATGGGAGATAACATATTACGGGCTGCTAAAAATCGAAAAAAGAAAAGCAAAAACTCTTTAAAACGTATGGCCAAAGACAGGAGAGGGAAAAGCTCAGGTTTTAATACGATTGATCTTCTAAAATCCTTCTTCAACTATGGACTCTTGATTTAAATTTGACACAGTCTATTTGTAAAATATATTTATAGGAAGAGGGAAACATTCAAAACTATTAGAAATCAAGAAAGAGAGAGACAATGAAAAAGATTCATTGCCGAGGATGTAATGTTGAGTTGTAGTGGTATTTATCCGCTCGAGCATGCAAAGTAGTAGATTTTCAAAGTCAGTGACTAATTCTTCGAATGGGTATTTAACAGTTTACACAAAATCTATATAATCTACATTTTAACTTATAAGATTTCATGAATTTTGAGAAGTGCAAAGAAATTACGAGTAATTTAAATTTAAATTTCGATTAAAACTTTTGACAGTTATGGTGGAAGAAAAACAGTGCAAGATACAAGAGAATGATAAGAAAGTCAACAAAACCGAGTTGAAAAAATACATGAAACTATACAATATCTCACGACTTAGAATTTTTACCTTGAAAATTCAAAATTCGAGAAATTATATAAATGAAATTTTTTGAATCGAAATGTCATACACAATACCAATAATTTAGTTACTTTAACTCTAGAAAACTAAGTATACTATTTCACACTTTAAAGTATTGCCTTACCACATACTTGCATTTTGAGTGGAAACTCAGGTCAGATGATTTTTTATGCAAGCCTACTTCAAAATACATGGCATCCTCAAACTTAATTCTTGCTTTGAAATATACTACCCATTTTATGCTTTGTATATTAATTTTACAATAATTCACATAGTTATTTGTATTTTTTTACTAAGACTTTGAATACAAAAAATCTCGGAAGTCCTATAAAAGAAATTGAAACTGTGTGCAAGCCATATAAGTACATACCACATGCCGATAAATCACGCTGACTTAACAATATAAAATGCTAACTCTCGGCACAAATCTACTCAAGAAAATTCGGAACTAAAAGCAGATACTTGGCGGTCAAAATGATATCCAAGGACTCTAGACAGCCAAAAACATTAAAGAGTGAAAATTCAACGTCAAAAAAGGGAGAGCAAAAACAATTTAGGAATTTAATCGAACCACTAAATGGCAACATTCTTACAAGAGGCGGCATAAACTTTGAGATAAGAGAATGATAGGAGAAACAAGAGAGAGAGAGAGAGAGAGAGAGAGTGCTCCTCCGTGTGAGTGGGCAAGGGGTGTGCTACAAAATAAGAGAGAATGGAAGGATGAGATCCTGTAAAGATATTGTGAGATAGAAGATAGGACCGAGTAAAGTTTGATTTGACACCTAGGTTTAAGTTGGGTGAGTCGGTTAGGGATATGGGTGGACACTGGTATTGGTATTGGGCTCAAGTTGATTGGTTTTTTTATGTAGCCTCAGTCTTGGTATACAAAGTTATCAAACTTTCAAAACGAGCAAAAATTTAACATCATTTCCTAACTTGCTTTGACATTTAATACTTTTATAGAAGAATCTTGTATATAATTGGTTTATTTTAACCACTCTTCACAGTGTCAAACTCTTAGAACTCGTGATCTATTTTATATACTATATATAAACTTTCAATAATTCACTTGAGTTAATTGTGCATGCGTGTGTGTGTGTGTGTGTGTTTTACGAGCCAAGGCGATCTTAGGACCCCAAATAAAAATAATGATGGACTTGAACTAGAGGGTAATGTAATTTGAACAAATCATATGTCCATAGAGCAAACGGACTTAAATCGAATGAAACAATAACTCATGTTGACCACAAATCTTCTCGAAACTAGATGTTACCAAAACCAAATATCAAAAAGTATGAACAACACACTAAAAAAGCGGCCAGTGTTATACTGAACAAACCACAAGAAAATAAAAACCAAAAACTATATCATAAAATAAACACTCGTATTGGGTATAAATTTAACATAATTTCAAATGCCATAAACAACCTACCAGAAACAAAAATAGGAAGTCGTCATGGAGCAAACCATATGCCCAAAAATGGTACATGATTTATCTTAAAATACAAACACACAATTGACACAAATCAACTCACCAAAAAAGGAACTACCAAAACTGGTGTCAAAAAGCATAAATATTCGTTGAAAACATCATGCCATATTGGAAGAATCAACGCGACCGTAAAGAGAAATGACTTAATCATAAAACACTTACTAATATTGGGTACAAATCTACTAAATAAAACGGTTGACTTCCAAAAACGTATATGGAATTATATGACCCTAGAGCAGATCAAGTGAGCTTGGTTTTGTTTATATAGCATGTTATGTTGTGTTTTGTACATTCAGATAAATATCATTCTCTCAATACTATGGCCAGTTTAACCAAGTCATATATTTCAAAGCTGTTCAATTTAGTGCTACTTATGTTTGTCATCATGCTAAGCTCAGAGGCTCATACTCCACACGAATCCACATTACATTATTACAGGATGAGGACTGCGCTCAATTTGGTACACAAAAGAGTCTCTCCTAGAGTTCTGGATCCTCAACATCAATTTGGACCACCTCCGTTAAATAACCACAACGATTTGGTATCCGAAAGAGCCACTCCGGGAGGACCTAACCCAATACATCACTCTGAACCACTTCCGTTACATAACCGTAATGATTTGGAACCCGAAAGAGTCACTCCTGCAGGACCTAACCCAATACATCATTCTGAACTACTTCCGTTGTATAACTATAAAGATCTAGTACCCGACAGAGCCACCCCTGGAGGACCTAACCCAATACATCACTCTGAACCACTCCCGCTATCCAACCTTGAAGATCCAGTATCCAAAAGAGCCACTCCTGGAGGACCTGACCCAATACATCACTCTGAACCACTTCCCTTGTCTAACCATGAAGATCCAGTATCCAAAAGAGCCACCCCTGGCGGACCTAACCCAATTCATCACTCCGAACCACTTCCATTACGTAACTGTAAAGATTTGGAACCCAAAAGAACCACTCCTGGAGGACCTAACCCAATTCATCACTCCGAACCACTTCCATTATATAACTGTAAAGATTTGGAACCCAAAAGAACCACTCCTGGAGGACCTAATCCAATACATCACTCTAACCCACTTTCATTATAGCTTACCGAAAGAGCCTCCGCAGAAGACGAGACCCACGACATTACTCTAAGCCACCTCCATTTTATAATGATAAAGAATTGGTTTAGTTCTCATCTTTGCTGAGTACTTTGAGCTTCTATGTATGAGTCGCAACTTTCGACTATAAAGTTGGTTTCATGGTTCATGACTTCTATTGTTGGCCTAGTCATTGCAATACAATTAAATAAAACTTTTAGATCAAATATTATTAGTTATTCTTGCTATCTGTCATGTTTTTTCATGTTCATTTCCTCAATGTACGTTTTCACTCTTCAATGTAACTAAGTAGGCACCAAATGATAATCCAAACGCACTCGATGAATCAAAAAAATGTTGCAGTTGATAGTTTTTCAAATTCAAATTCTGAAGAAATGTACGTAGACTAAGTTACGTTAAACACTTTGTTTGTCGCAAGGGGTGAAAGACACAATAAAGGACTAATAACATGTGGCAAAGGAAAAAAGACAGCATAAATTTCAGATTCATACAACTCATAATGCTTTCCAATATTTGAAACCTCCGTACTTAGATCCAGATCATCAGTTAGAATTGATGACATAAAGGAATTCGAGAGTGCATTATTTTTTATTGAAATGATTTCTAAGGTATTAGAGGTGATTTCAAGCAAGAGATAACAAACAAGGGGCCATTAAAGTTCAAAAAGAGCAAAGGGAAATCTTTAAAACTTGCGGCCAAACATGATTGGTGAAAGTTAAGGCTTCAATGCGATTGAATTTCTGAAATCCTTCTTCAACGCTGCACTTTTGTTGCTTAAAAAGTGGTATTCGATAGCGAAACAAATTTCAAAAAAGATGAAAGGATTCAGAGATCTTGGAGATCGAGAAATAGAGTGTAAAAGACACAATATCGAATTCATATGAGATTTGTGCTCTTGATCACGCAATGTACTTGCCTGTACAAGCTCTATTTGTCTGATACCTCGTGCTAATCATTAAGAGGTTGCGCAGAACCGAAAAAAATCCGATTTTCACTTATCAAACTTTGTGAAATCTTAAGTCAAATGACAAAGTAAGGCCCAATATTATTTCTACTATATTAGATCATCCAAGATAATACAAAACAAGGCATGACAACTGGAGACCAATATGAGCCCAAGAGATAGTTAATATGTTTAAATCCTTGTCTAAAACAAGGGATCAATTTTTGCAAAGATACTCAAATCCATTTCAAAAATGTATTCTTTGTTATAAAAATGATATTCTAAGATTTGAGAAGTGATTTCAAGTGAGACATGACATACTGCGGCTGCTGTGTTTTGGAACAAGAATGGGAAATCTTTATAACATATGGCCATAGATAAGGGACAAAAATCTGAGGATTCGATGGAATTGTGATTTTGAAATCCTTCTCTAATGCTTGATTTTTTATGTTAAGACGATGCTCTCTGATTGCAACATAAATTTTGAGTAGAGGGAAGGATTGAGAGTTGTTGAAATTCAAGAAAAATGAGACATGATAATAGAAGCTTGTTATCTATGACACAATGTCTAGTTGTGATCATATTTGTTCTCTCAGGCATGCGAAATACTTGTCTTTCTTTTTAGCTCCGTGGTATGATATTTCTACCAGACTTTTTTTAACCCTCACCCGAAACTCAAACTAAGAGCCCGTATTATTTTTATTACACTAGAATATCTGAAAAATATAGAAAGCTATGGCATGATAAGAGAATTTATCAAATATGTGTGCGTGCGATGAATATCGACACAAGAGATGACGATCCAATTCCAATTCAAAAATAATGTACACGATTAATCTCGGAGAAATATGCTACCACATCATTGAATGTTTTGGAATTAAGAGGTCGTGTAAGTTGGCTCCAGGGATGTTTTGGAATTCTTGAAAATAATACTAACATATTTAAATACATGGCTAAGATGGGGATCGAGTTCTATAGATATAAATCAGTCAAATCCCCTTCGAAAATGTTCTCTTTCCTGTGAAAACGATGTTTTAAGATTTCAGAAATGATTGCAAACGAGAAATAACAAATTGTAGGCTATGAAAATTAGAAAGGAAAGCAAAAAGTCTTTAAAACTCATGGCCAGAGATAGGAAAGGTAAAAACTCAGGGCTTAATATGATTGATTTTCTGAAATCCTTCTTTAACCATGGACATTCGATTTAGGGTTGACACAGTCTATTTGTAAAATAATTTTTTTGGGAGAGGGAAAGATTCAGAAATATTGGAAATCAAGAAAGAGAGAGACAATGACAAAAATCCATTACCGAGGAGGTAATGTTAATCGGTAGTGAAATTTATCCGCTCGAGCATTCAAAGTTGTTGATTTTCAAACTCGGTGACTCATACTTCATACGGGTATTTAATAGTTTACACAAAATCCACGTCCAAAGCAAGGGATCGATTTTTGCAAATTTACACAATTCAATTTTTGCCATAAAAATGATTTCTTAAGATTTGATGGGTGATTTCACGTGAGACTGGGGGCTACTGTATTTCAAAACGAAATTAAAAATCTTCATAACATAGGGCCATAGATGGGCGACAAAAAAATTGAGGATTTGATACAATTGAGTTTTTCAAATCCCTTTCTAATGCTTGTTTTTTGATGTTAAGATGATGCTCCCTGATCGCAAAATAAATTTCGAGTTGAGGGAATGATTTAGAGTTGTTGAAAAACAATAGAAATTTGTAATCAATGACAAAATGTCTGGTTGTGATGATGTTTATCTTCTCGAGCATGCAAAATACTTGCCTTTTTTTAGCTCATTGGTATGATATTTCAAACTATGCTCTTTTTAATCCTAACCCAAAGCTGAAACTAAGCCGCCTTATTATTTTTATTACATTAGGATATCTAAAAAAATATAGAAAAATATGGCAGCATAAGAAAATGTATTATATATTTGTGTGTTTGTGCATTTGTGCGCGATGAATGTTGATGCAAGAGATGACAGTCCAATTTAAAAGGATTGTATAGGATTTAATATGGGGGAACTATGTTGCCACACCATTAAATGTTTAGGAATTAAGAGGTGATGAAAATCAGCACCGGGATGCTTTAGGATATTCGAAAATAATGTTAACATATTTAAATCCATGGCTAAGATAGGGATCGAGTTCTGTAGATATGAATTAGTAAAATCCCCTTAAAAATGCTTTCTTTGCCATGAAAATGATGTCTTAGGATTTCAGAAATGATTGCAAATGGGAGATAACATATTACGGGCTGCTAAAAATCGAAAAAAGAAAAGCAAAAACTCTTTAAAACGTATGGCCAAAGACAGGAGAGGGAAAAGCTCAGGTTTTAATACGATTGATCTTCTAAAATCCTTCTTCAACTATGGACTCTTGATTTAAATTTGACACAGTCTATTTGTAAAATATATTTATAGGAAGAGGGAAACATTCAAAACTATTAGAAATCAAGAAAGAGAGAGACAATGAAAAAGATTCATTGCCGAGGATGTAATGTTGAGTTGTAGTGGTATTTATCCGCTCGAGCATGCAAAGTAGTAGATTTTCAAAGTCAGTGACTAATTCTTCGAATGGGTATTTAACAGTTTACACAAAATCTATATAATCTACATTTTAACTTATAAGATTTCATGAATTTTGAGAAGTGCAAAGAAATTACGAGTAATTTAAATTTAAATTTCGATTAAAACTTTTGACAGTTATGGTGGAAGAAAAACAGTGCAAGATACAAGAGAATGATAAGAAAGTCAACAAAACCGAGTTGAAAAAATACATGAAACTATACAATATCTCACGACTTAGAATTTTTACCTTGAAAATTCAAAATTCGAGAAATTATATAAATGAAATTTTTTGAATCGAAATGTCATACACAATACCAATAATTTAGTTACTTTAACTCTAGAAAACTAAGTATACTATTTCACACTTTAAAGTATTGCCTTACCACATACTTGCATTTTGAGTGGAAACTCAGGTCAGATGATTTTTTATGCAAGCCTACTTCAAAATACATGGCATCCTCAAACTTAATTCTTGCTTTGAAATATACTACCCATTTTATGCTTTGTATATTAATTTTACAATAATTCACATAGTTATTTGTATTTTTTTACTAAGACTTTGAATACAAAAAATCTCGGAAGTCCAATAAAAGAAATTGAAACTGTGTGCAAGCCATATAAGTACATACCACATGCCGATAAATCACGCTAACTTAACAATATAAAATGCTAACTCTCGGCACAAATCTACTCAAGAAAATTCGGAACTAAAAGCAGATACTTGGCGGTCAAAATGATATCCAAGGACTCTAGACAGCCAAAAACGTTAAAGAGTGAAAATTCAACGTCAAAAAAGGGAGAGCAAAAACAATTTAGGAATTTAATCGAACCACGAAATGGCAACATTCTTACAAGAGGCGGCATAAACTTTGAGAGAAGAGAATGATAGGAGAAACAAGAGAGAGAGAGAGAGAGAGAGAGTGCTCATCCGTGTGAGTGGGCAAGGGGTGTGCTACAAAATAAGAGAGAATGGAAGGATGAGATCCTGTAAAGATATTGTGAGATAGAAGATAGGACCGAGTAAAGTTTGATTTGACACCTAGGTTTAAGTTGGGTGAGTCGGTTAGGGATATGGGTGGACACTGGTATTGGTATTGGGCTCAAGTTGATTGGTTTTTTTATGTAGCCTCAGTCTTGATATACAAAGTTATCAAACTTTCAAAACGAGCAAAAATTTAACATCATTTCCTAACTTGCTTTGACATTTAATACTTTTATAGAAGAATCTTGTATATAATTGGTTTATTTTAACCACTCTTCACAGTGTCAAACTCTTAGAACTCGTGATCTATTTTATATACTATATATAAACTTTCAATAATTCACTTGAGTTAATTGTGCATGCGTGTGTGTGTGTGTGTGTGTGTTTTATGAGCGAAGGCGATCTTAGGACCCCAAATAAAAATAATGATGGACTTGAACTAGAGGGTAATGTAATTTGAACAAATCATATGTCCATAGAGCAAACGGACTTAAATCGAATGAAACAATAACTCATGTTGACCACAAATCTTCTCGAAACTAGATGTTACCAAAACCAAATATCAAAAAGTATGAACAACACACTAAAAAAGCAGCCAGTGTTATACTGAACAAACCACAAGAAAATAAAAACCAAAAACTATATCATAAAATAAACACTCGTATTGGGTATAAATTTAACATAATTTCAAATGCCATAAACAACCTACCAGAAACAAAAATAGGAAGTCGTAATGGAGCAAACCATATGCCCAAAAATGGTACATGATTTATCTTAAAATACAAACACACAATTGACACAAATCAACTCACCAAAAAAGGAACTACCAAAACTGGTGTCAAAAACCATAAATATTCGTTGAAAACATCATGCCATATTGGAAGAATCAACGCGACCGTAAAGAGAAATGACTTAATCATAAAACACTTACTAATATTGGGTACAAATCTACTAAATAAAACGGTTGACTTCCAAAAACGTATATGGAATTATATGACCCTAGAGCAGATCAAGTGAGCTTGGTTTTGTTTATATAGCATGTTATGTTGTGTTTTGTACATTCAGATAAATATCATTCTCTCAATACTATGGCCAGTTTAACCAAGTCATATATTTCAAAGCTGTTCAATTTAGTGCTACTTATGTTTGTCATCATGCTAAGCTCGGAGGCTCATACTCCACACGAATCCACATTACATTATTACAGGATGAGGACTGCGCTCAATTTGGTACACAAAAGAGTCTCTCCAAGAGTTCTGGATCCTCAACATCAATTTGGACCACCTCCGTAAAATAACCACAACGATTTGGTATCCGAAAGAGCCACTCCGGGAGGACCTAACCCAATTCATCACTCTGAACCACTTCCGTTACATAACCGTAATGATTTGGAACCCGAAAGAGTCACTCCTGCAGGACCTAACCCAATACATCATTCTGAACTACTTCCGTTGTATAACTATAAAGATCTAGTACCCGACAGAGCCACCCCTGGAGGACCTAACCCAATACATCACTCTGAACCACTCCCGCTATCCAACCTTGAAGATCCAGTATCCAAAAGAGCCACTCCTGGAGGACCTGACCCAATACATCACTCTGAACCACTTCCCTTGTCTAACCATGAAGATCCAGTATCCAAAAGAGCCACCCCTGGCGGACCTAACCCAATTCATCACTCCGAACCACTTCCATTACGTAACTGTAAAGATTTGGAACCCAAAAGAACCACTCCTGGAGGACCTAACCCAATTCATCACTCCGAACCACTTCCATTATATAACTGTAAAGATTTGGAACCCAAAAGAACCACTCCTGGAGGACCTAATCCAATACATCACTCTAACCCACTTTCATTATAGCTTACCGAAAGAGCCTCCGCAGAAGACGAGACCCACGACATTACTCTAAGCCACCTCCATTTTATAATGATAAAGAATTGGTTTAGTTCTCATCTTTGCTGAGTACTTTGAGTTTCTATGTATGAGTCGCAACTTTCGACTATAAAGTTGGTTTCATGGTTCATGACTTCTATTGTTGGCCTAGTCATTGCAATACAATTAAATAAAACTTTTAGATCAAATATTATTAGTTATTCTTGCTATCTGTCATGTTTTTTCATGTTCATTTCCTCAATGTACGTTTTCACTCTTCAATGTAACTAAGTAGGCACCAAATGATAATCCAAACGCACTCGATGAATCAAAAAAATGTTGCAGTTGATAGTTTTTCAAATTCAAATTCTGAAGAAATGTACGTAGACTAAGTTACGTTAAACACTTTGTTTGTCGCAAGGGGTGAAAGACACAATAAAGGACTAATAACATGTGGCAAAGGAAAAAAGACAGCATAAATTTCAGATTCATACAACTCATAATGCTTTCCAATATTTGAAACCTCCGTACTTAGATCCAGATCATCAGTTAGAATTGATGACATAAAGGAATTCGAGAGTGCATTATTTTTTATTGAAATGATTTCTAAGGTATTAGAGGTGATTTCAAGCAAGAGATAACACACAAGGGGCCATTAAAGTTCAAAAAGAGCAAAGGGAAATCTTTAAAACTTGCGGCCAAACATGATTGGTGAAAGTTAAGGCTTCAATGCGATTGAATTTCTGAAATCCTTCTTCAACGCTGCACTTTTGTTGCTAAAAAAGTGGTCTTCGATAGCGAAACAAATTTCAAAAAAGATGAAAGGATTCAGAGATCTTGGAGATCGAGAAATAGAGTGTAAAAGACACAATATCGAATTCATATGAGATTTGTGCTCTTGATCACGCAATGTACTTGCCTGTACAAGCTCTATTTGTCTGATACCTCGTGCTAATCATTAAGAGGTTGCGCAGAACCGAAAAAAATCCGATTTTCACTTATCAAACTTTGTGAAATCTTAAGTCAAATGACAAAGTAAGGCCCAATATTATTTCTACTATATTAGATCATCCAAGATAATACAAAACAAGGCATGACAACTGGAGACCAATATGAGCCCAAGAGATAGTTAATATGTTTAAATCCTTGTCTAAAACAAGGGATCAATTTTTGCAAAGATACTCAAATCCATTTCAAAAATGTATTCTTTGTTATAAAAATGATATTCTAAGATTTGAGAAGTGATTTCAAGTGAGACATGACATACTGCGGCTGCTGTGTTTTGAAACAAGAATGGGAAATCTTTATAACATATGGCCATAGATAAGGGACAAAAATCTGAGGATTCGATGGAATTGTGATTTTGAAATCCTTCTCTAATGCTTGATTTTTTATGTTAAGACGATGCTCTCTGATTGCAACATATATTTTGAGTAGAGGGAAGGATTGAGAGTTGTTGAAATTCAAGAAAAATGAGACATGATAATAGAAGCTTGTTATCTATGACACAATGTCTAGTTGTGATCATATTTGTCCTCTCAGGCATGCGAAATACTTGTCTTTCTTTTTAGCTCCGTGGTATGATATTTCTACCAGACTTTTTTTAACCCTCACCCGAAACTCAAACTAAGAGCCCGTATTATTTTTATTACACTAGAATATCTGAAAAATATAGAAAGCTATGGCATGATAAGAGAATTTATCAAATATGTGTGCGTGCGATGAATATCGACACAAGAGATGACGATCCAATTCCAATTCAAAAATAATGTACACGATTAATCTCGGAGAAATATGCTGCCACATCATTGAATGTTTTGAAATTAAGAGGTCGTGTAAGTTGGCTTCAGGGATGTTTTGGAATTCTTGAAAATAATACTAACATATTTAAATACATGGCTAAGATGGGGATCGAGTTCTATAGATATAAATCAGTCAAATCCCCTTCGAAAATGTTCTCTTTCCTGTGAAAACGATGTTTTAAGATTTCAGAAATGATTGCAAACGAGAAATAACAAATTGTAGGCTATGAAAATTAGAAAGGAAAGCAAAAAGTCTTTAAAACTCATGGCCAGAGATAGGAAAGGTAAAAACTCAGGGCTTAATATGATTGATTTTCTGAAATCCTTCTTTAACCATGGACATTCGATTTAGGGTTGACACAGTCTATTTGTAAAATAATTTTTTTGGGAGAGGGAAAGATTCAGAAATATTGGAAATCAAGAAAGAGAGAGACAATGACAAAAATCCATTACCGAGGAGGTAATGTTAATCGGTAGTGAAATTTATCCGCTCGAGCATTCAAAGTTGTTGATTTTCAAACTCGGTGACTCATACTTCATACGGGTATTTAATAGTTTACACAAAATCCATGTCCAAAGCAAGGGATCGATTTTTGCAAATTTACACAATTCAATTTTTGCCATAAAAATGATTTCTTAAGATTTGATGGGTGATTTCACGTGAGACTGGGGGCTACTGTATTTCAAAACGAAATTAAAAATCTTCATAACATAGGGCCATAGATGGGCGACAAAAAAATTGAGGATTTGATACAATTGAGTTTTTCAAATCCCTTTCTAATGCTTGTTTTTTGATGTTAAGATGATGCTCTCTGATCGCAAAATAAATTTCGAGTTGAGGGAATGATTTAGAGTTGTTGAAAAACAATAGAAATTTGTAATCAATGACAAAATGTCTGGTTGTGATGATGTTTATCTTCTCGAGCATGCAAAATACTTGCCTTTTTTTAGCTCATTGGTATGATATTTCAAACTATGCTCTTTTTAATCCTAACCCAAAGCTGAAACTAAGCCGCCTTATTATTTTTATTACATTACGATATCTAAAAAAATATAGAAAAATATGGCAGCATAAGAAAATGTATTATATATTTGTGTGTTTGTGCATTTGTGCGCGATGAATGTTGATGCAAGAGATGACAGTCCAATTTAAAAGGATTGTATAGGATTTAATATGGGGGAACTATGTTGCCACACCATTAAATGTTTAGGAATTAAGAGGTGATGAAAATCAGCACCGGGATGCTTTAGGATATTCGAAAATAATGTTAACATATTTAAATCCATGGCTAAGATAGGGATCGAGTTCTGTAGATATGAATTAGTAAAATCCCCTTAAAAATGCTTTCTTTGCCATGAAAATGATGTCTTAGGATTTCAGAAATGATTGCAAATGGGAGATAACATATTACGGGCTGCTAAAAATCGAAAAAGAAAAGCAAAAACTCTTTAAAACGTATGGCCAAAGACAGGAGAGGGAAAAGCTCAGGTTTTAATATGATTGATCTTCTAAAATCCTTCTTCAACTATGGACTCTTGATTTAAATTTGACACAGTCTATTTGTAAAATATATTTATAGGAAGAGGGAAACATTCAAAACTATTAGAAATCAAGAAAGAGAGAGACAATGAAAAAGATTCATTGCCGAGGATGTAATGTTGAGTTGTAGTGGTATTTATCCGCTCGAGCATGCAAAGTAGTAGATTTTCAAAGTCAGTGACTAATTCTTCGAATGGGTATTTAACAGTTTACACAAAATCTATATAATCTACATTTTAACTTATAAGATTTCATGAATTTTGAGAAGTGCAAAGAAATTACGAGTAATTTAAATTTAAATTTCGATTAAAACTTTTGACAGTTATGGTGGAAGAAAAACAGTGCAAGATACAAGAGAATGATAAGAAAGTCAACAAAACCGAGTTGAAAAAATACATGAAACTATACAATATCTCACGACTTAGAATTTTTACCTTGAAAATTCAAAATTCGAGAAATTATATAAATGAAATTTTTTGAATCGAAATGTCATACACAATACCAATAATTTAGTTACTTTAACTCTAGAAAACTAAGTATACTATTTCACACTTTAAAGTATTGCCTTACCACATAGTTGCATTTTGAGTGGAAACTCAGGTCAGATGATTTTTTATTCAAGCCTACTTCAAAATACATGGCATCCTCAAACTTAATTCTTGCTTTGAAATATACTACCCATTTTATGCTTTGTATATTAATTTTACAATAATTCACATAGTTATTTGTATTTTTTTACTAAGACTTTGAATACAAAAAATCTCGGAAGTCCTATAAAAGAAATTGAAACTGTGTGCAAGCCATATAAGTACATACCACATGCCGATAAATCACGCTGACTTAACAATATAAAATGCTAACTCTCGGCACAAATCTACTCAAGAAAATTCGGAACTAAAAGCAGATACTTGGCGGTCAAAATGATATCCAAGGACTCTAGACAGCCAAAAACGTTAAAGAGTGAAAATTCAACGTCAAAAAAGGGAGAGCAAAAACAATTTAGGAATTTAATCGAACCACGAAATGGCAACATTCTTACAAGAGGCGGCATAAACTTTGAGAGAAGAGAATGATAGGAGAAACAAGAGAGAGAGAGAGAGAGAGAGTGCTCCTCCGTGTGAGTGGGCAAGGGGTGTGCTACAAAATAAGAGAGAATGGAAGGATGAGATCCTGTAAAGATATTGTGAGATAGAAGATAGGACCGAGTAAAGTTTGATTTGACACCTAGGTTTAAGTTGGGTGAGTCGGTTAGGGATATGGGTGGACACTGGTATTGGTATTGGGCTCAAGTTGATTGGTTTTTTTATGTAGCCTCAGTCTTGATATACAAAGTTATCAAACTTTCAAAACGAGCAAAAATTTAACATCATTTCCTAACTTGCTTTGACATTTAATACTTTTATAGAAGAATCTTGTATATAATTGGTTTATTTTAACCACTCTTCACAGTGTCAAACTCTAAGAATCTTGTATATAATTGGTTTATTTTAACCACTCTCCACAGTGTCAAACTCTTAGAACTCGTGATCTATTTTATATACTATATATAAACTTTCAATAATTCACTTGAGTTAATTGTGCATGCGTGTGTGTGTGTGTGTGTGTGTTTTATGAGCGAAGGCGATCTTAGGACCCCAAATAAAAATAATGATGGACTTGAACTAGAGGGTAATGTAATTTGAACAAATCATATGTCCATAGAGCAAACGGACTTAAATCGAATGAAACAATAACTTATGTTGACCACAAATCTTCTCGAAACTAGATGTTACCAAAACAAAATATCAAAAAGTATGAACAACACACTAAAAAAGCGGCCAGTGTTATACTGAACAAACCACAAGAAAATAAAAACCAAAAACTATATCATAAAATAAACACTCGTATTGGGTATAAATTTAACATAATTTCAAATGCCATAAACAACCTACCAGAAACAAAAATAAGAAGTCGTAATGGAGCAAACCATATGCCCAAAAATGGTACATGATTTATCTTAAAATACAAACACACAATTGACACAAATCAACTCACCAAAAAAGGAACTACCAAAACTGGTGTCAAAAACCATAAATATTCGTTGAAAACATCATGCCATATTGGAAGAATCAACGCGACCGTAAAGAGAAATGACTTAATCATAAAACACTTACTAATATTGGGTACAAATCTACTAAATAAAACGGTTGACTTCCAAAAACGTATATGGAATTATATGACCCTAGAGCAGATCAAGTGAGCTTGGTTTTGTTTATATAGCATGTTATGTTGTGTTTTGTACATTCAGATAAATATCATTCTCTCAATACTATGGCCAGTTTAACCAAGTCATATATTTCAAAGCTGTTCAATTTAGTGCTACTTATGTTTGTCATCATGCTAAGCTCAGAGGCTCATACTCCACACGAATCCACATTACATTATTACAGGATGAGGACTGCGCTCAATTTGGTACACAAAAGAGTCTCTCCTAGAGTTCTGGATCCTCAACATCAATTTGGACCACCTCCGTTAAATAACCACAACGATTTGGTATCTGAAAGAGCCACTCCGGGAGGACCTAACCCAATACATCACTCTGAACCACTTCCGTTACATAACCGTAATGATTTGGAACCCGAAAGAGTCACTCCTGCAGGACCTAACCCAATACATCATTCTGAACTACTTCCGTTGTATAACTATAAAGATCTAGTACCCGACAGAGCCACCCCTGGAGGACCTAACCCAATACATCACTCTGAAACACTCCCGCTATCCAACCTTGAAGATCCAGTATCCAAAAGAGCCACTCCTGGAGGACCTGACCCAATACATCACTCTGAACCACTTCCCTTGTCTAACCATGAAGATCCAGTATCCAAAAGAGCCACCCCTGGCGGACCTAACCCAATTCATCACTCCGAACCACTTCCATTACGTAACTGTAAAGATTTGGAACCCAAAAGAACCACTCCTGGAGGACCTAACCCAATTCATCACTCCGAACCACTTCCATTATATAACTGTAAAGATTTGGAACCCAAAAGAACCACTCCTGGAGGACCTAATCCAATACATCACTCTAACCCACTTTCATTATAGCTTACCGAAAGAGCCTCCGCAGAAGACGAGACCCACGACATTACTCTAAGCCACCTCCATTTTATAATGATAAAGAATTGGTTTAGTTCTCATCTTTGCTGAGTACTTTGAGCTTCTATGTATGAGTCGCAACTTTCGACTATAAAGTTGGTTTCATGGTTCATGACTTCTATTGTTGGCCTAGTCATTGCAATACAATTAAATAAAACTTTTAGATCAAATATTATTAGTTATTCTTGCTATCTGTCATGTTTTTTCATGTTCATTTCCTCAATGTACGTTTTCACTCTTCAATGTAACTAAGTAGGCACCAAATGATAATCCAAACGCACTCGATGAATCAAAAAAATGTTGCAGTTGATAGTTTTTCAAATTCAAATTCTGAAGAAATGTACGTAGACTAAGTTACGTTAAACACTTTGTTTGTCGCAAGGGGTGAAAGACACAATAAAGGACTAATAACATGTGGCAAAGGAAAAAAGACAGCATAAATTTCAGATTCATACAACTCATAATGCTTTCCAATATTTGAAACCTCCGTACTTAGATCCAGATCATCAGTTAGAATTGATGACATAAAGGAATTCGAGAGTGCATTATTTTTTATTGAAATGATTTCTAAGGTATTAGAGGTGATTTCAAGCAAGAGATAACACACAAGGGGCCATTAAAGTTCAAAAAGAGCAAAGGGAAATCTTTAAAACTTGCGGCCAAACATGATTGGTGAAAGTTAAGGCTTCAATGCGATTGAATTTCTGAAATCCTTCTTCAACGCTGCACTTTTGTTGCTAAAAAAGTGGTCTTCGATAGCGAAACAAATTTCAAAAAAGATGAAAGGATTCAGAGATCTTGGAGATCGAGAAATAGAGTGTAAAAGACACAATATCGAATTCATATGAGATTTGTGCTCTTGATCACGCAATGTACTTGCCTGTACAAGCTCTATTTGTCTGATACCTCGTGCTAATCATTAAGAGGTTGCGCAGAACCGAAAAAAATCCGATTTTCACTTATCAAACTTTGTGAAATCTTAAGTCAAATGACAAAGTAAGGCCCAATATTATTTCTACTATATTAGATCATCCAAGATAATACAAAACAAGGCATGACAACTGGAGACCAATATGAGCCCAAGAGATAGTTAATATGTTTAAATCCTTGTCTAAAACAAGGGATCAATTTTTGCAAAGATACTCAAATCCATTTCAAAAATGTATTCTTTGTTATAAAAATGATATTCTAAGATTTGAGAAGTGATTTCAAGTGAGACATGACATACTGCGGCTGCTGTGTTTTGGAACAAGAATGGGAAATCTTTATAACATATGGCCATAGATAAGGGACAAAAATCTGAGGATTCGATGGAATTGTGATTTTGAAATCCTTCTCTAATGCTTGATTTTTTATGTTAAGACGATGCTCTCTGATTGCAACATAAATTTTGAGTAGAGGGAAGGATTGAGAGTTGTTGAAATTCAAGAAAAATGAGACATGATAATAGAAGCTTGTTATCTATGACACAATGTCTAGTTGTGATCATATTTGTCCTCTCAGGCATGCGAAATACTTGTCTTTCTTTTTAGCTCCGTGGTATGATATTTCTACCAGACTTTTTTTAACCCTCACCCGAAACTCAAACTAAGAGCCCGTATTATTTTTATTACACTAGAATATCTGAAAAATATAGAAAGCTATGGCATGATAAGAGAATTTATCAAATATGTGTGCGTGCGATGAATATCGACACAAGAGATGACGATCCAATTCCAATTCAAAAATAATGTACACGATTAATCTCGGAGAAATATGCTGCCACATCATTGAATGTTTTGGAATTAAGAGGTCGTGTAAGTTGGCTCCAGGGATGTTATGGAATTCTTGAAAATAATACTAACATATTTAAATACATGGCTAAGATGGGGATCGAGTTCTATAGATATAAATCAGTCAAATCCCCTTCGAAAATGTTCTCTTTCCTGTGAAAACGATGTTTTAAGATTTCAGAAATGATTGCAAACGAGAAATAACAAATTGTAGGCTATGAAAATTAGAAAGGAAAGCAAAAAGTCTTTAAAACTCATGGCCAGAGATAGGAAAGGTAAAAACTCAGGGCTTAATATGATTGATTTTCTGAAATCCTTCTTTAACCATGGACATTCGATTTAGGGTTGACACAGTCTATTTGTAAAATAATTTTTTTGGGAGAGGGAAAGATTCAGAAATATTGGAAATCAAGAAAGAGAGAGACAATGACAAAAATCCATTACCGAGGAGGTAATGTTAATCGGTAGTGAAATTTATCCGCTCGAGCATTCAAAGTTGTTGATTTTCAAACTCGGTGACTCATACTTCATACGGGTATTTAATAGTTTACACAAAATCCACGTCCAAAGCAAGGGATCGATTTTTGCAAATTTACACAATTCAATTTTTGCCATAAAAATGATTTCTTAAGATTTGATGGGTGATTTCACGTGAGACTGGGGGCTACTGTATTTCAAAACGAAATTAAAAATCTTCATAACATAGGGCCATAGATGGGCGACAAAAAAATTGAGGATTTGATACAATTGAGTTTTTCAAATCCCTTTCTAATGCTTGTTTTTTGATGTTAAGATGATGCTCTCTGATCGCAAAATAAATTTCGAGTTGAGGGAATGATTTAGAGTTGTTGAAAAACAATAGAAATTTGTAATCAATGACAAAATGTCTGGTTGTGATGATGTTTATCTTCTCGAGCATGCAAAATACTTGCCTTTTTTTAGCTCATTGGTATGATATTTCAAACTATGCTCTTTTTAATCCTAACCCAAAGCTGAAACTAAGCCGCCTTATTATTTTTATTACATTACGATATCTAAAAAAATATAGAAAAATATGGCAGCATAAGAAAATGTATTATATATTTGTGTGTTTGTGCATTTGTGCGCGATGAATGTTGATGCAAGAGATGACAGTCCAATTTAAAAGGATTGTATAGGATTTAATATGGGGGAACTATGTTGCCACACCATTAAATGTTTAGGAATTAAGAGGTGATGAAAATCAGCACCGGGATGCTTTAGGATATTCGAAAATAATGTTAACATATTTAAATCCATGGCTAAGATAGGGATCGAGTTCTGTAGATATGAATTAGTAAAATCCCCTTAAAAATGCTTTCTTTGCCATGAAAATGATGTCTTAGGATTTCAGAAATGATTGCAAATGGGAGATAACATATTACGGGCTGCTAAAAATCGAAAAAGAAAAGCAAAAACTCTTTAAAACGTATGGCCAAAGACAGGAGAGGGAAAAGCTCAGGTTTTAATACGATTGATCTTCTAAAATCCTTCTTCAACTATGGACTCTTGATTTAAATAAAATATATTTATAGGAAGAGGGAAACATTCAAAACTATTAGAAATCAAGAAAGAGAGAGACAATGAAAAAGATTCATTGCCGAGGATGTAATGTTGAGTTGTAGTGGTATTTATCCGCTCGAGCATGCAAAGTAGTAGATTTTCAAAGTCAGTGACTAATTCTTCGAATGGGTATTTAACAGTTTACACAAAATCTATATAATCTACATTTTAACTTATAAGATTTCATGAATTTTGAGAAGTGCAAAGAAATTACGAGTAATTTAAATTTAAATTTCGATTAAAACTTTTGACAGTTATGGTGGAAGAAAAACAGTGCAAGATACAAGAGAATGATAAGAAAGTCAACAAAACCGAGTTGAAAAAATACATGAAACTATACAATATCTCACGACTTAGAATTTTTACCTTGAAAATTCAAAATTCGAGAAATTATATAAATGAAATTTTTTGAATCGAAATGTCATACACAATACCAATAATTTAGTTACTTTAACTCTAGAAAACTAAGTATACTATTTCACACTTTAAAGTATTGCCTTACCACATAGTTGCATTTTGAGTGGAAACTCAGGTCAGATGATTTTTTATTCAAGCCTACTTCAAAATACATGGCATCCTCAAACTTAATTCTTGCTTTGAAATATACTACCCATTTTATGCTTTGTATATTAATTTTACAATAATTCACATAGTTATTTGTATTTTTTTACTAAGACTTTGAATACAAAAAATCTCGGAAGTCCTATAAAAGAAATTGAAACTGTGTGCAAGCCATATAAGTACATACCACATGCCGATAAATCACGCTGACTTAACAATATAAAATGCTAACTCTCGGCACAAATCTACTCAAGAAAATTCGGAACTAAAAGCAGATACTTGGCGGTCAAAATGATATCCAAGGACTCTAGACAGCCAAAAACGTTAAAGAGTGAAAATTCAACGTCAAAAAAGGGAGAGCAAAAACAATTTAGGAATTTAATCGAACCACGAAATGGCAACATTCTTACAAGAGGCGGCATAAACTTTGAGAGAAGAGAATGATAGGAGAAACAAGAGAGAGAGAGAGAGAGAGAGTGCTCCTCCGTGTGAGTGGGCAAGGGGTGTGCTACAAAATAAGAGAGAATGGAAGGATGAGATCCTGTAAAGATATTGTGAGATAGAAGATAGGACCGAGTAAAGTTTGATTTGACACCTAGGTTTAAGTTGGGTGAGTCGGTTAGGGATATGGGTGGACACTGGTATTGGTATTGGGCTCAAGTTGATTGGTTTTTTTATGTAGCCTCAGTCTTGATATACAAAGTTATAAAACTTTCAAAACGAGCAAAAATTTAACATCATTTCCTAACTTGCTTTGACATTTAATACTTTTATAGAAGAATCTTGTATATAATTTGTTTATTTTAACCACTCTTCACAGTGTCAAACTCTTAGAACTCGTGATCTATTTTATATACTATATATAAACTTTCAATAATTCACTTGAGTTAATTGTGCATGCGTGTGTGTGTGTGTGTGTGTGTTTTATGAGCGAAGGCGATCTTAGGACCCCAAATAAAAATAATGATGGACTTGAACTAGAGGGTAATGTAATTTGAACAAATCATATGTCCATAGAGCAAACGGACTTAAATCGAATGAAACAATAACTCATGTTGACCACAAATCTTCTCGAAACTAGATGTTACCAAAACCAAATATCAAAAAGTATGAACAACACACTAAAAAAGCGGCCAGTGTTATACTGAACAAACCACAAGAAAATAAAAACCAAAAACTATATCATAAAATAAACACTCGTATTGGGTATAAATTTAACATAATTTCAAATGCCATAAACAACCTACCAGAAACAAAAATAGGAAGTCGTAATGGAGCAAACCATATGCCCAAAAATGGTACATGATTTATCTTAAAATACAAACACACAATTGACACAAATCAACTCACCAAAAAAGGAACTACCAAAACTGGTGTCAAAAACCATAAATATTTGTTGAAAACATCATGCCATATTGGAAGAATCAACGCGACCGTAAAGAGAAATGACTTAATCATAAAACACTTACTAATATTGGGTACAAATCTACTAAATAAAACGGTTGACTTCCAAAAACGTATATGGAATTATATGACCCTAGAGCAGATCAAGTGAGCTTGGTTTTGTTTATATAGCATGTTATGTTGTGTTTTGTACATTCAGATAAATATCATTCTCTCAATACTATGGCTAGTTTAACCAAGTCATATATTTCAAAGTTGTTCAATTTAGTGCTACTTATGTTTGTTATCATGCTAAGCTCAGAGGCTCATACTCTACACGAATCCACATTAGATTATTACAGGATGAGGACTGCGCTCAATTTGGTACACAAAAGAGTCTCTCCTAGAGTTCTGGATCCTCAACATCAATTTGGACCACCTCCTTTAAATAACCACAACGATTTGGTATCCGAAAGAGCCACTCCGGGAGGACCTAACCCAATACATCACTCTGAACCACTTCCGTTACATAACCGTAATGATTTGGAACCCGAAAGAGTCACTCCTGCAGGACCTAACCCAATACATCATTCTGAACTACTTCCGTTGTATAACTATAAAGATCTAGTACCCGACAGAGCCACCCCTGGAGGACCTAACCCAATACATCACTCTGAACCACTCCCGCTATCCAACCTTGAAGATCCAGTATCCAAAAGAGCCACTCCTGGAGGACCTGACCCAATACATCACTCTGAACCACTTCCCTTGTCTAACCATGAAGATCCAGTATCCAAAAGAGCCACCCCTGGCGGACCTAACCCAATTCATCACTCCGAACCACTTCCATTACGTAACTGTAAAGATTTGGAACCCAAAAGAACCACTCCTGGAGGACCTAACCCAATTCATCACTCCGAACCACTTCCATTATATAACTGTAAAGATTTGGAACCCAAAAGAACCACTCCTGGAGGACCTAATCCAATACATCACTCTAACCCACTTTCATTATAGCTTACCGAAAGAGCCTCCGCAGAAGACGAGACCCACGACATTACTCTAAGCCACCTCCATTTTATAATGATAAAGAATTGGTTTAGTTCTCATCTTTGCTGAGTACTTTGAGCTTCTATGTATGAGTCGCAACTTTCGACTATAAAGTTGGTTTCATGGTTCATGACTTCTATTGTTGGCCTAGTCATTGCAATACAATTAAATAAAACTTTTAGATCAAATATTATTAGTTATTCTTGCTATCTGTCATGTTTTTTCATGTTCATTTCCTCAATGTACGTTTTCACTCTTCAATGTAACAAGTAGGCACCAAATGATAATCCAAACGCACTCGATGAATCAAAAAAATGTTGCAGTTGATAGTTTTTCAAATTCAAATTCTGAAGAAATGTACGTAGACTAAGTTACGTTAAACACTTTGTTTGTCGCAAGGGGTGAAAGACACAATAAAGGACTAATAACATGTGGCAAAGGAAAAAAGACAACATAAATTTCAGATTCATACAACTCATAATGCTTTCCAATATTTGAAACCCCCGTACTTAGATCCAGATCATCAGTTAGAATTGATGACATAAAGGAATTCGAGAGTGCATTATTTTTTATTGAAATGATTTCTAAGGTATTAGAGGTGATTTCAAGCAAGAGATAACACACAAGGGGCCATTAAAGTTCAAAAAGAGCAAAGGGAAATCTTTAAAACTTGCGGCCAAACATGATTGGTGAAAGTTAAGGCTTCAATGCGATTGAATTTCTGAAATCCTTCTTCAACGCTGCACTTTTGTTGCTTAAAAAGTGGTCTTCGATAGCGAAACAAATTTCAAAAAAGATGAAAGGATTCAGAGATCTTGGAGATCGAGAAATAGAGTGTAAAAGACACAATATCGAATTCATATGAGATTTGTGCTCTTGATCATGCAATGTACTTGCCTGTACAAGCTCTATTTGTCTGATACCTCGTGCTAATCATTAAGAGGTTGCGCAGAACCGAAAAAATCCGATTTTCACTTATCAAACTTTGTGAAATCTTAAGTCAAATGACAAAGTAAGGCCCAATATTATTTCTACTATATTAGATCATCCAAGATAATACAAAACAAGGCATGACAACTGGAGACCAATATGAGCCCAAGAGATAGTTAATATGTTTAAATCCTTGTCTAAAACAAGGGATCAATTTTTGCAAAGATACTCAAATCCATTTCAAAAATGTATTCTTTGTTATAAAAATGATATTCTAAGATTTGAGAAGTGATTTCAAGTGAGACATGACATACTGCGGCTGCTGTGTTTTGGAACAAGAATGGGAAATCTTTATAACATATGGCCATAGATAAGGGACAAAAATCTGAGGATTCGATGGAATTGTGATTTTGAAATCCTTCTCTAATGCTTGATTTTTTATGTTAAGACGATGCTCTCTGATTGCAACATAAATTTTGAGTAGAGGGAAGGATTGAGAGTTGTTGAAATTCAAGAAAAATGAGACATGATAATAGAAGCTTGTTATCTATGACACAATGTCTAGTTGTGATCATATTTGTTCTCTCAGGCATGCGAAATACTTGTCTTTCTTTTTAGCTCCGTGGTATGATATTTCTACCAGACTTTTTTTAACCCTCACCCGAAACTCAAACTAAGAGCCCGTATTATTTTTATTACACTAGAATATCTGAAAAATATAGAAAGCTATGGCATGATAAGAGAATTTATCAAATATGTGTGCGTGCGATGAATATCGACACAAGAGATGACGATCCAATTCCAATTCAAAAATAATGTACACGATTAATCTCGGATAAATATGCTGCCACATCATTGAATGTTTTGGAATTAAGAGGTCGTGTAAGTTGGCTCCAGGGATGTTTTGGAATTCTTGAAAATAATACTAACATATTTAAATACATGGCTAAGATGGGGATCGAGTTCTATAGATATAAATCAGTCAAATCCCCTTCGAAAATGTTCTCTTTCCTGTGAAAACGATGTTTTAAGATTTCAGAAATGATTGCAAACGAGAAATAACAAATTGTAGGCTATGAAAATTAGAAAGGAAAGCAAAAAGTCTTTAAAACTCATGGCCAGAGATAGGAAAGGTAAAAACTCAGGGCTTAATATGATTGATTTTCTGAAATCCTTCTTTAACCATGGACATTCGATTTAGGGTTGACACAGTCTATTTGTAAAATAATTTTTTTGGGAGAGGGAAAGATTCAGAAATATTGGAAATCAAGAAAGAGAGAGACAATGACAAAAATCCATTACCGAGGAGGTAATGTTAATCGGTAGTGAAATTTATCCGCTCGAGCATTCAAAGTTGTTGATTTTCAAACTCGGTGACTCATACTTCATACGGGTATTTAATAGTTTACACAAAATCCACGTCCAAAGCAAGGGATCGATTTTTGCAAATTTACACAATTCAATTTTTGCCATAAAAATGATTTCTTAAGATTTGATGGGTGATTTCACGTGAGACTGGGGGCTACTGTATTTCAAAACGAAATTAAAAATCTTCATAACATAGGGCCATAGATGGGCGACAAAAAAATTGAGGATTTGATACAATTGAGTTTTTCAAATCCCTTTCTAATGCTTGTTTTTTGATGTTAAGATGATGCTCTCTGATCGCAAAATAAATTTCGAGTTGAGGGAATGATTTAGAGTTGTTGAAAAACAATAGAAATTTGTAATCAATGACAAAATGTCTGGTTGTGATGATGTTTATCTTCTCGAGCATGCAAAATACTTGCCTTTTTTTAGCTCATTGGTATGATATTTCAAACTATGCTCTTTTTAATCCTAACCCAAAGCTGAAACTAAGCCGCCTTATTATTTTTATTACATTACGATATCTAAAAAAATATAGAAAAATATGGCAGCATAAGAAAATGTATTATATATTTGTGTGTTTGTGCATTTGTGCGCGATGAATGTTGATGCAAGAGATGACAGTCCAATTTAAAAGGATTGTATAGGATTTAATATGGGGGAACTATGTTGCCACACCATTAAATGTTTAGGAATTAAGAGGTGATGAAAATCAGCACCGGGATGCTTTAGGATATTCGAAAATAATGTTAACATATTTAAATCCATGGCTAAGATAGGGATCGAGTTCTGTAGATATGAATTAGTAAAATCCCCTTAAAAATGCTTTCTTTGCCATGAAAATGATGTCTTAGGATTTCAGAAATGATTGCAAATGGGAGATAACATATTACGGGCTGCTAAAAATCGAAAAAGAAAAGCAAAAACTCTTTAAAACGTATGGCCAAAGACAGGAGAGGGAAAAGCTCAGGTTTTAATATGATTGATCTTCTAAAATCCTTCTTCAACTATGGACACTTGATTTAAATTTGACACAGTCTATTTGTAAAATATATTTATAGGAAGAGGGAAACATTCAAAACTATTAGAAATCAAGAAAGAGAGAGACAATGAAAAAGATTCATTGCCGAGGATGTAATGTTGAGTTGTAGTGGTATTTATCCGCTCGAGCATGCAAAGTAGTAGATTTTCAAAGTCAGTGACTAATTCTTCGAATGGGTATTTAACAGTTTACACAAAATCTATATAATCTACATTTTAACTTATAAGATTTCATGAATTTTGAGAAGTGCAAAGAAATTACGAGTAATTTAAATTTAAATTTCGATTAAAACTTTTGACAGTTATGGTGGAAGAAAAACAGTGCAAGATACAAGAGAATGATAAGAAAGTCAACAAAACCGAGTTGAAAAAATACATGAAACTATACAATATCTCACGACTTAGAATTTTTACCTTGAAAATTCAAAATTCGAGAAATTATATAAATGAAATTTTTTGAATCGAAATGTCATACACAATACCAATAATTTAGTTACTTTAACTCTAGAAAACTAAGTATACTATTTCACACTTTAAAGTATTGCCTTACCACATAGTTGCATTTTGAGTGGAAACTCAGGTCAGATGATTTTTTATGCAAGCCTACTTCAAAATACATGGCATCCTCAAACTTAATTCTTGCTTTGAAATATACTACCCATTTTATGCTTTGTATATTAATTTTACAATAATTCACATAGTTATTTGTATTTTTTTACTAAGACTTTGAATACAAAAAATCTCGGAAGTCCTATAAAAGAAATTGAAACTGTGTGCAAGCCATATAAGTACATACCACATGCCGATAAATCACGCTGACTTAACAATATAAAATGCTAACTCTCGGCACAAATCTACTCAAGAAAATTCGGAACTAAAAGCAGATACTTGGCGGTCAAAATGATATCCAAGGACTCTAGACAGCCAAAAACGTTAAAGAGTGAAAATTCAACGTCAAAAAAGGGAGAGCAAAAACAATTTAGGAATTTAATCGAACCACGAAATGGCAACATTCTTACAAGAGGCGGCATAAACTTTGAGAGAAGAGAATGATAGGAGAAACAAGAGAGAGAGAGAGAGTGCTCATCCGTGTGAGTGGGCAAGGGGTGTGCTACAAAATAAGAGAGAATGGAAGGATGAGATCCTGTAAAGATATTGTGAGATAGAAGATAGGACCGAGTAAAGTTTGATTTGACACCTAGGTTTAAGTTGGGTGAGTCGGTTAGGGATATGGGTGGACACTGGTATTGGTATTGGGCTCAAGTTGATTGGTTTTTTTATGTAGCCTCAGTCTTGATATACAAAGTTATAAAACTTTCAAAACGAGCAAAAATTTAACATCATTTCCTAACTTGCTTTGACATTTAATACTTTTATAGAAGAATCTTGTATATAATTTGTTTATTTTAACCACTCTTCACAGTGTCAAACTCTTAGAACTCGTGATCTATTTTATATACTATATATAAACTTTCAATAATTCACTTGAGTTAATTGTGCATGCGTGTGTGTGTGTGTGTGTGTGTGTTTTATGAGCGAAGGCGATCTTAGGACCCCAAATAAAAATAATGATGGACTTGAACTAGAGGGTAATGTAATTTGAACAAATCATATGTCCATAGAGCAAACGGACTTAAATCGAATGAAACAATAACTCATGTTGACCACAAATCTTCTCGAAACTAGATGTTACCAAAACCAAATATCAAAAAGTATGAACAACACACTAAAAAAGCGGCCAGTGTTATACTGAACAAACCACAAGAAAATAAAAACCAAAAACTATATCATAAAATAAACACTCGTATTGGGTATAAATTTAACATAATTTCAAATGCCATAAACAACCTACCAGAAACAAAAATAGGAAGTCGTAATGGAGCAAACCATATGCCCAAAAATGGTACATGATTTATCTTAAAATACAAACACACAATTGACACAAATCAACTCACCAAAAAAGGAACTACCAAAACTGGTGTCAAAAACCATAAATATTCGTTGAAAACATCATGCCATATTGGAAGAATCAACGCGACCGTAAAGAGAAATGACTTAATCATAAAACACTTACTAATATTGGGTACAAATCTACTAAATAAAACGGTTGACTTCCAAAAACGTATATGGAATTATATGACCCTAGAGCAGATCAAGTGAGCTTGGTTTTGTTTATATAGCATGTTATGTTGTGTTTTGTACATTCAGATAAATATCATTCTCTCAATACTATGGCCAGTTTAACCAAGTCATATATTTCAAAGCTGTTCAATTTAGTGCTACTTATGTTTGTCATCATGCTAAGCTCAGAGGCTCATACTCCACACGAATCCACATTACATTATTACAGGATGAGGACTGCGCTCAATTTGGTACACAAAAGAGTCTCTCCTAGAGTTCTGGATCCTCAACATCAATTTGGACCACCTCCGTTAAATAACCACAACGATTTGGTATCCGAAAGAGCCACTCCGGGAGGACCTAACCCAATACATCACTCTGAACCACTTCCGTTACATAACCGTAATGATTTGGAACCCGAAAGAGTCACTCCTGCAGGACCTAACCCAATACATCATTCTGAACTACTTCCGTTGTATAACTATAAAGATCTAGTACCCGACAGAGCCACCCCTGGAGGACCTAACCCAATACATCACTCTGAACCACTCCCGCTATCCAACCTTGAAGATCCAGTATCCAAAAGAGCCACTCCTGGAGGACCTGACCCAATACATCACTCTGAACCACTTCCCTTGTCTAACCATGAAGATCCAGTATCCAAAAGAGCCACCCCTGGCGGACCTAACCCAATTCATCACTCCGAACCACTTCCATTACGTAACTGTAAAGATTTGGAACCCAAAAGAACCACTCCTGGAGGACCTAACCCAATTCATCACTCCGAACCACTTCCATTATATAACTGTAAAGATTTGGAACCCAAAAGAACCACTCCTGGAGGACCTAATCCAATACATCACTCTAACCCACTTTCATTATAGCTTACCGAAAGAGCCTCCGCAGAAGACGAGACCCACGACATTACTCTAAGCCACCTCCATTTTATAATGATAAAGAATTGGTTTAGTTCTCATCTTTGCTGAGTACTTTGAGCTTCTATGTATGAGTCGCAACTTTCGACTATAAAGTTGGTTTCATGGTTCATGACTTCTATTGTTGGCCTAGTCATTGCAATACAATTAAATAAAACTTTTAGATCAAATATTATTAGTTATTCTTGCTATCTGTCATGTTTTTTCATGTTCATTTCCTCAATGTACGTTTTCACTCTTCAATGTAACTAAGTAGGCACCAAATGATAATCCAAACGCACTCGATGAATCAAAAAAATGTTGCAGTTGATAGTTTTTCAAATTCAAATTCTGAAGAAATGTACGTAGACTAAGTTACGTTAAACACTTTGTTTGTCGCAAGGGGTGAAAGACACAATAAAGGACTAATAACATGTGGCAAAGGAAAAAAGACAGCATAAATTTCAGATTCATACAACTCATAATGCTTTCCAATATTTGAAACCCCCGTACTTAGATCCAGATCATCAGTTAGAATTGATGACATAAAGGAATTCGAGAGTGCATTATTTTTTATTGAAATGATTTCTAAGGTATTAGAGGTGATTTCAAGCAAGAGATAACACACAAGGGGCCATTAAAGTTCAAAAAGAGCAAAGGGAAATCTTTAAAACTTGCGGCCAAACATGATTGGTGAAAGTTAAGGCTTCAATGCGATTGAATTTCTGAAATCCTTCTTCAACGCTGCACTTTTGTTGCTAAAAAAGTGGTCTTCGATAGCGAAACAAATTTCAAAAAAGATGAAAGGATTCAGAGATCTTGGAGATCGAGAAATAGAGTGTAAAAGACACAATATCGAATTCATATGAGATTTGTGCTCTTGATCACGCAATGTACTTGCCTGTACAAGCTCTATTTGTCTGATACCTCGTGCTAATCATTAAGAGGTTGCGCAGAACCGAAAAAAATCCGATTTTCACTTATCAAACTTTGTGAAATCTTAAGTCAAATGACAAAGTAAGGCCCAATATTATTTCTACTATATTAGATCATCCAAGATAATACAAAACAAGGCATGACAACTGGAGACCAATATGAGCCCAAGAGATAGTTAATATATTTAAATCCTTGTCTAAAACAAGGGATCAATTTTTGCAAAGATACTCAAATCCATTTCAAAAATGTATTCTTTGTTATAAAAATGATATTCTAAGATTTGAGAAGTGATTTCAAGTGAGACATGACATACTGCGGCTGCTGTGTTTTGAAACAAGAATGGGAAATCTTTATAACATATGGCCATAGATAAGGGACAAAAATCTGAGGATTCGATGGAATTGTGATTTTGAAATCCTTCTCTAATGCTTGATTTTTTATGTTAAGACGATGCTCTCTGATTGCAACATATATTTTGAGTAGAGGGAAGGATTGAGAGTTGTTGAAATTCAAGAAAAATGAGACATGATAATAGAAGCTTGTTATCTATGACACAATGTCTAGTTGTGATCATATTTGTCCTCTCAGGCATGCGAAATACTTGTCTTTCTTTTTAGCTCCGTGGTATGATATTTCTACCAGACTTTTTTTAACCCTCACCCGAAACTCAAACTAAGAGCCCGTATTATTTTTATTACACTAGAATATCTGAAAAATATAGAAAGCTATGGCATGATAAGAGAATTTATCAAATATGTGTGCGTGCGATGAATATCGACACAAGAGATGACGATCCAATTCCAATTCAAAAATAATGTACACGATTAATCTCGGAGAAATATGCTGCCACATCATTGAATGTTTTGGAATTAAGAGGTCGTGTAAGTTGGCTCCAGGGATGTTTTGGAATTCTTGAAAATAATACTAACATATTTAAATACATGGCTAAGATGGGGATCGAGTTCTATAGATATAAATCAGTCAAATCCCCTTCGAAAATGTTCTCTTTCCTGTGAAAACGATGTTTTAAGATTTCAGAAATGATTGCAAACGAGAAATAACAAATTGTAGGCTATGAAAATTAGAAAGGAAAGCAAAAAATCTTTAAAACTCATGGCCAGAGATAGGAAAGGTAAAAACTCAGGGCTTAATATGATTGATTTTCTGAAATCCTTCTTTAACCATGGACATTCGATTTAGGGTTGACACAGTCTATTTGTAAAATAATTTTTTTGGGAGAGGGAAAGATTCAGAAATATTGGAAATCAAGAAAGAGAGAGACAATGACAAAAATCCATTACCGAGGAGGTAATGTTAATCGGTAGTGAAATTTATCCGCTCGAGCATTCAAAGTTGTTGATTTTCAAACTCGGTGACTCATACTTCATACGGGTATTTAATAGTTTACACAAAATCCACGTCCAAAGCAAGGGATCGATTTTTGCAAATTTACACAATTCAATTTTTGCCATAAAAATGATTTCTTAAGATTTGATGGGTGATTTCACGTGAGACTGGGGGCTACTGTATTTCAAAACGAAATTAAAAATCTTCATAACATAGGGCCATAGATGGGCGACAAAAAAATTGAGGATTTGATACAATTGAGTTTTTCAAATCCCTTTCTAATGCTTGTTTTTTGATGTTAAGATGATGCTCTCTGATCGCAAAATAAATTTCGAGTTGAGGGAATGATTTAGAGTTGTTGAAAAACAATAGAAATTTGTAATCAATGACAAAATGTCTGGTTGTGATGATGTTTATCTTCTCGAGCATGCAAAATACTTGCCTTTTTTTAGCTCATTGGTATGATATTTCAAACTATGCTCTTTTTAATCCTAACCCAAAGCTGAAACTAAGCCGCCTTATTATTTTTATTACATTACGATATCTAAAAAAATATAGAAAAATATGGCAGCATAAGAAAATGTATTATATATTTGTGTGTTTGTGCATTTGTGCGCGATGAATGTTGATGCAAGAGATGACAGTCCAATTTAAAAGGATTGTATAGGATTTAATATGGGGGAACTATGTTGCCACACCATTAAATGTTTAGGAATTAAGAGGTGATGAAAATCAGCACCGGGATGCTTTAGGATATTCGAAAATAATGTTAACATATTTAAATCCATGGCTAAGATAGGGATCGAGTTCTGTAGATATGAATTAGTAAAATCCCCTTAAAAATGCTTTCTTTGCCATGAAAATGATGTCTTAGGATTTCAGAAATGATTGCAAATGGGAGATAACATATTACGGGCTGCTAAAAATCGAAAAAGAAAAGCAAAAACTCTTTAAAACGTATGGCCAAAGACAGGAGAGGGAAAAGCTCAGGTTTTAATATGATTGATCTTCTAAAATCCTTCTTCAACTATGGACACTTGATTTAAATTTGACACAGTCTATTTGTAAAATATATTTATAGGAAGAGGGAAACATTCAAAACTATTAGAAATCAAGAAAGAGAGAGACAATGAAAAAGATTCATTGCCGAGGATGTAATGTTGAGTTGTAGTGGTATTTATCCGCTCGAGCATGCAAAGTAGTAGATTTTCAAAGTCAGTGACTAATTCTTCGAATGGGTATTTAACAGTTTACACAAAATCTATATAATCTACATTTTAACTTATAAGATTTCATGAATTTTGAGAAGTGCAAAGAAATTACGAGTAATTTAAATTTAAATTTCGATTAAAACTTTTGACAGTTATGGTGGAAGAAAAACAGTGCAAGATACAAGAGAATGATAAGAAAGTCAACAAAACCGAGTTGAAAAAATACATGAAACTATACAATATCTCACGACTTAGAATTTTTACCTTGAAAATTCAAAATTCGAGAAATTATATAAATGAAATTTTTTGAATCGAAATGTCATACACAATACCAATAATTTAGTTACTTTAACTCTAGAAAACTAAGTATACTATTTCACACTTTAAAGTATTGCCTTACCACATAGTTGCATTTTGAGTGGAAACTCAGGTCAGATGATTTTTTATGCAAGCCTACTTCAAAATACATGGCATCCTCAAACTTAATTCTTGCTTTGAAATATACTACCCATTTTATGCTTTGTATATTAATTTTACAATAATTCACATAGTTATTTGTATTTTTTTACTAAGACTTTGAATACAAAAAATCTCGGAAGTCCTATAAAAGAAATTGAAACTGTGTGCAAGCCATATAAGTACATACCACATGCCGATAAATCACGCTGACTTAACAATATAAAATGCTAACTCTCGGCACAAATCTACTCAAGAAAATTCGGAACTAAAAGCAGATACTTGGCGGTCAAAATGATATCCAAGGACTCTAGACAGCCAAAAACGTTAAAGAGTGAAAATTCAACGTCAAAAAAGGGAGAGCAAAAACAATTTAGGAATTTAATCGAACCACGAAATGGCAACATTCTTACAAGAGGCGGCATAAACTTTGAGAGAAGAGAATGATAGGAGAAACAAGAGAGAGAGAGAGAGTGCTCATCCGTGTGAGTGGGCAAGGGGTGTGCTACAAAATAAGAGAGAATGGAAGGATGAGATCCTGTAAAGATATTGTGAGATAGAAGATAGGACCGAGTAAAGTTTGATTTGACACCTAGGTTTAAGTTGGGTGAGTCGGTTAGGGATATGGGTGGACACTGGTATTGGTATTGGGCTCAAGTTGATTGGTTTTTTTATGTAGCCTCAGTCTTGATATACAAAGTTATAAAACTTTCAAAACGAGCAAAAATTTAACATCATTTCCTAACTTGCTTTGACATTTAATACTTTTATAGAAGAATCTTGTATATAATTTGTTTATTTTAACCACTCTTCACAGTGTCAAACTCTTAGAACTCGTGATCTATTTTATATACTATATATAAACTTTCAATAATTCACTTGAGTTAATTGTGCATGCGTGTGTGTGTGTGTGTGTGTGTGTTTTATGAGCGAAGGCGATCTTAGGACCCCAAATAAAAATAATGATGGACTTGAACTAGAGGGTAATGTAATTTGAACAAATCATATGTCCATAGAGCAAACGGACTTAAATCGAATGAAACAATAACTCATGTTGACCACAAATCTTCTCGAAACTAGATGTTACCAAAACCAAATATCAAAAAGTATGAACAACACACTAAAAAAGCGGCCAGTGTTATACTGAACAAACCACAAGAAAATAAAAACCAAAAACTATATCATAAAATAAACACTCGTATTGGGTATAAATTTAACATAATTTCAAATGCCATAAACAACCTACCAGAAACAAAAATAGGAAGTCGTAATGGAGCAAACCATATGCCCAAAAATGGTACATGATTTATCTTAAAATACAAACACACAATTGACACAAATCAACTCACCAAAAAAGGAACTACCAAAACTGGTGTCAAAAACCATAAATATTCGTTGAAAACATCATGCCATATTGGAAGAATCAACGCGACCGTAAAGAGAAATGACTTAATCATAAAACACTTACTAATATTGGGTACAAATCTACTAAATAAAACGGTTGACTTCCAAAAACGTATATGGAATTATATGACCCTAGAGCAGATCAAGTGAGCTTGGTTTTGTTTATATAGCATGTTATGTTGTGTTTTGTACATTCAGATAAATATCATTCTCTCAATACTATGGCCAGTTTAACCAAGTCATATATTTCAAAGCTGTTCAATTTAGTGCTACTTATGTTTGTCATCATGCTAAGCTCAGAGGCTCATACTCCACACGAATCCACATTACATTATTACAGGATGAGGACTGCGCTCAATTTGGTACACAAAAGAGTCTCTCCTAGAGTTCTGGATCCTCAACATCAATTTGGACCACCTCCGTTAAATAACCACAACGATTTGGTATCCGAAAGAGCCACTCCGGGAGGACCTAACCCAATACATCACTCTGAACCACTTCCGTTACATAACCGTAATGATTTGGAACCCGAAAGAGTCACTCCTGCAGGACCTAACCCAATACATCATTCTGAACTACTTCCGTTGTATAACTATAAAGATCTAGTACCCGACAGAGCCACCCCTGGAGGACCTAACCCAATACATCACTCTGAACCACTCCCGCTATCCAACCTTGAAGATCCAGTATCCAAAAGAGCCACTCCTGGAGGACCTGACCCAATACATCACTCTGAACCACTTCCCTTGTCTAACCATGAAGATCCAGTATCCAAAAGAGCCACCCCTGGCGGACCTAACCCAATTCATCACTCCGAACCACTTCCATTACGTAACTGTAAAGATTTGGAACCCAAAAGAACCACTCCTGGAGGACCTAACCCAATTCATCACTCCGAACCACTTCCATTATATAACTGTAAAGATTTGGAACCCAAAAGAACCACTCCTGGAGGACCTAATCCAATACATCACTCTAACCCACTTTCATTATAGCTTACCGAAAGAGCCTCCGCAGAAGACGAGACCCACGACATTACTCTAAGCCACCTCCATTTTATAATGATAAAGAATTGGTTTAGTTCTCATCTTTGCTGAGTACTTTGAGCTTCTATGTATGAGTCGCAACTTTCGACTATAAAGTTGGTTTCATGGTTCATGACTTCTATTGTTGGCCTAGTCATTGCAATACAATTAAATAAAACTTTTAGATCAAATATTATTAGTTATTCTTGCTATCTGTCATGTTTTTTCATGTTCATTTCCTCAATGTACGTTTTCACTCTTCAATGTAACTAAGTAGGCACCAAATGATAATCCAAACGCACTCGATGAATCAAAAAAATGTTGCAGTTGATAGTTTTTCAAATTGAAATTCTGAAGAAATGTACGTAGACTAAGTTACGTTAAACACTTTGTTTGTCGCAAGGGGTGAAAGACAAAATAAAGGACTAATAACATGTGGCAAAGGAAAAAAGACAGCATAAATTTCAGATTCATACAACTCATAATGCTTTCCAATATTTGAAACCCCCGTACTTAGATCCAGATCATCAGTTAGAATTGATGACATAAAGGAATTCGAGAGTGCATTATTTTTTATTGAAATGATTTCTAAGGTATTAGAGGTGATTTCAAGCAAGAGATAACACACAAGGGGCCATTAAAGTTCAAAAAGAGCAAAGGGAAATCTTTAAAACTTGCGGCCAAACATGATTGGTGAAAGTTAAGGCTTCAATGCGATTGAATTTCTGAAATCCTTCTTCAACGCTGCACTTTTGTTGCTTAAAAAGTGGTCTTCGATAGCGAAACAAATTTCAAAAAAGATGAAAGGATTCAGAGATCTTGGAGATCGAGAAATAGAGTGTAAAAGACACAATATCGAATTCATATGAGATTTGTGCTCTTGATCACGCAATGTACTTGCCTGTACAAGCTCTATTTGTCTGATACCTCGTGCTAATCATTAAGAGGTTGCGCAGAACCGAAAAAAATCCGATTTTCACTTATCAAACTTTGTGAAATCTTAAGTCAAATGACAAAGTAAGGCCCAATATTATTTCTACTATATTAGATCATCCAAGATAATACAAAACAAGGCATGACAACTGGAGACCAATATGAGCCCAAGAGATAGTTAATATGTTTAAATCCTTGTCTAAAACAAGGGATCAATTTTTGCAAAGATACTCAAATCCATTTCAAAAATGTATTCTTTGTTATAAAAATGATATTCTAAGATTTGAGAAGTGATTTCAAGTGAGACATGACATACTGCGGCTGCTGTGTTTTGAAACAAGAATGGGAAATCTTTATAACATATGGCCATAGATAAGGGACAAAAATCTGAGGATTCGATGGAATTGTGATTTTGAAATCCTTCTCTAATGCTTGATTTTTTATGTTAAGACGATGCTCTCTGATTGCAACATAAATTTTGAGTAGAGGGAAGGATTGAGAGTTGTTGAAATTCAAGAAAAATGAGACATGATAATAGAAGCTTGTTATCTATGACACAATGTCTAGTTGTGATCATATTTGTCCTCTCAGGCATGCGAAATACTTGTCTTTCTTTTTAGCTCCGTGGTATGATATTTCTACCAGACTTTTTTTAACCCTCACCCGAAACTCAAACTAAGAGCCCGTATTATTTTTATTACACTAGAATATCTGAAAAATATAGAAAGCTATGGCATGATAAGAGAATTTATCAAATATGTGTGCGTGCGATGAATATCGACACAAGAGATGACGATCCAATTCCAATTCAAAAATAATGTACACGATTAATCTCGGAGAAATATGCTGCCACATCATTGAATGTTTAGGAATTAAGAGGTCGTGTAAGTTGGCTCCATGGATGTTTTGGAATTCTTGAAAATAATACTAACATATTTAAATACATGGCTAAGATGGGGATCGAGTTCTATAGATATAAATCAGTCAAATCCCCTTCAAAAATGTTCTCTTTCCTGTGAAAACGATGTTTTAAGATTTCAGAAATGATTGCAAACGAGAAATAACAAATTGTAGGCTATGAAAATTAGAAAGGAAAGCAAAAAGTCTTTAAAACTCATGGCCAGAGATAGGAAAGGTAAAAACTCAGGGCTTAATATGATTGATTTTCTGAAATCCTTCTTTAACCATGGACATTCGATTTAGGGTTGACACAGTCTATTTGTAAAATAATTTTTTTGGGAGAGGGAAAGATTCAGAAATATTGGAAATCAAGAAAGAGAGAGACAATGACAAAAATCCATTACCGAGGAGGTAATGTTAATCGGTAGTGAAATTTATCCGCTCGAGCATTCAAAGTTGTTGATTTTCAAACTCGGTGACTCATACTTCATACGGGTATTTAATAGTTTACACAAAATCCACGTCCAAAGCAAGGGATCGATTTTTGCAAATTCACACAATTCAATTTTTGCCATAAAAATGATTTCTTAAGATTTGATGGGTGATTTCACGTGAGACTGGGGGCTACTGTATTTCAAAACTAAATTAAAAATCTTCATAACATAGGGCCATAGATGGGCGACAAAAAAATTGAGGATTTGATACAATTGAGTTTTTCAAATCCCTTTCTAATGCTTGTTTTTTGATGTTAAGATGATGCTCTCTGATCGCAAAATAAATTTCGAGTTGAGGGAATGATTTAGAGTTGTTGAAAAACAATAGAAATTTGTAATCAATGACAAAATGTCTGGTTGTGATGATGTTTATCTTCTCGAGCATGCAAAATACTTGCCTTTTTTTAGCTCATTGGTATGATATTTCAAACTATGCCCTTTTTAATCCTAACCCAAAGCTGAAACTAAGCCGCCTTATTATTTTTATTACATTAGGATATCTAAAAAAATATAGAAAAATATGGCAGCATAAGAAAATGTATTATATATTTGTGTGTTTGTGCATTTGTGCGCGATGAATGTTGATGCAAGAGATGACAGTCCAATTTAAAAGGATTGTATAGGATTTAATATGGGGGAACTATGTTGCCACACCATTAAATGTTTAGGAATTAAGAGGTGTTGAAAATCAGCACCGGGATGCTTTAGGATATTCGAAAATAATGTTAACATATTTAAATCCATGGCTAAGATAGGGATCGAGTTCTGTAGATATGAATTAGTAAAATCCCCTTAAAAATCCTTTCTTTGCCATGAAAATGATGTCTTAGGATTTCAGAAATGATTGCAAATGGGAGATAACATATTACGGGCTGCTAAAAATCGAAAAAAGAAAAGCAAAAACTCTTTAAAACGTATGGCCAAAGACAGGAGAGGGAAAAGCTCAGGTTTTAATACGATTGATCTTCTAAAATCCTTCTTCAACTATGGACTCTTGATTTAAATTTGACACAGTCTATTTGTAAAATATATTTATAGGAAGAAGGAAACATTCAAAACTATTAGAAATCAAGAAAGAGAGAGACAATGAAAAAGATTCATTGCCGAGGATGTAATGTTGAGTTGTAGTGGTATTTATCCGCTCGAGCATGCAAAGTAGTAGATTTTCAAAGTCAGTGACTAATTCTTCGAATGGGTATTTAACAGTTTACACAAAATCTATATAATCTACATTTTAACTTATAAGATTTCATGAATTTTGAGAAGTGCAAAGAAATTACGAGTAATTTAAATTTAAATTTCGATTAAAACTTTTGACAGTTATGGTGGAAGAAAAACAGTGCAAGATACAAGAGAATGATAAGAAAGTCAACAAAACCGAGTTGAAAAAATACATGAAACTATACAATATCTCACGACTTAGAATTTTTACCTTGAAAATTCAAAATTCGAGAAATTATATAAATGAAATTTTTTGAATCGAAATGTCATACACAATACCAATAATTTAGTTACTTTAACTCTAGAAAACTAAGTATACTATTTCACACTTTAAAGTATTGCCTTACCACATAGTTGCATTTTGAGTGGAAACTCAGGTCAGATGATTTTTTATGCAAGCCTACTTCAAAATACATGGCATCCTCAAACTTAATTCTTGCTTTGAAATATACTACCCATTATATGCTTTGTATATTAATTTTACAATAATTCACATAGTTATTTGTATTTTTTTACTAAGACTTTGAATACAAAAAATCTCGGAGGTCCTATAAAAGAAATTGAAACTGTGTGCAAGCCATATAAGTACATACCACATGCCGATAAATCACGCTAACTTAACAATATAAAATGCTAACTCTCGGCACAAATCTACTCAAGAAAATTCGTAACTAAAAGCAGATACTTGGCGGTCAAAATGATATCCAAGGACTCTAGACAGCCAAAAACGTTAAAGAGTGAAAATTCAACGTCAAAAAAGGGAGTGCAAAAACAATTTAGGAATTTAATCGAACCACGAAATGGCAACATTCTTACAAGAGGCGGCATAAACTTTGAGAGAAGAGAATGATAGGAGAAACAAGAGAGAAAGAGAGAGAGAGAGTGCTCCTCCGTGTGAGTGGGCAAGGGGTGTGCTACAAAATAAGAGAGAATGGAAGGATGAGATCCTGTAAAGATATTGTGAGATAGAAGATAGGACCGAGTAAAGTTTGATTTGACACCTAGGTTTAAGTTGGGTGAGTCGGTTAGGGATATGGGTGGACACTGGTATTGGTATTGGGCTCAAGTTGATTGGTTTTTTTATGTAGCCTCAGTCTTGGTATACAAAGTTATCAAACTTTCAAAACGAGCAAAAATTTAACATCATTTCCTAACTTGCTTTGACATTTAATACTTTTATAGAAGAATCTTGTATATAATTGGTTTATTTTAACCACTCTTCACAGTGTCAAACTCTTAGAACTCGTGATCTATTTTATATACTATATATAAACTTTCAATAATTCACTTGAGTTAATTGTGCATGCGTGTGTGTGTGTGTGTGTGTGTGTTTTATGAGCGAAGGCGATCTTAGGACCCCAAATAAAAATAATGATGGACTTGAACTAGAGGGTAATGTAATTTGAACAAATCATATGTCCATAGAGCAAACGGACTTAAATCGAATGAAACAATAACTCATGTTGACCACAAATCTTCTCGAAACTAGATGTTACCAAAACCAAATATCAAAAAGTATGAACAACGCACTAAAAAAGCGGCCAGTGTTATACTGAACAAACCACAAGAAAATAAAAACCAAAAACTATATCATAAAATAAACACTCGTATTGGGTATAAATTTAACATAATTTCAAATGCCATAAACAACCTACCAGAAACAAAAATAGGAAGTCGTAATGGAGCAAACCATATGCCCAAAAATGGTACATGATTTATCTTAAAATACAAACACACAATTGACACAAATCAACTCACCAAAAAAGGAACTACCAAAACTGGTGTCAAAAACCATAAATATTCGTTGAAAACATCATGCCATATTGGAAGAATCAACGCGACCGTAAAGAGAAATGACTTAATCATAAAACACTTACTAATATTGGGTACAAATCTACTAAATAAAACGGTTGACTTCCAAAAACGTATATGGAATTATATGACCCTAGAGCAGATCAAGTGAGCTTGGTTTTGTTTATATAGCATGTTATGTTGTGTTTTGTACATTCAGATAAATATCATTCTCTCAATACTATGGCCAGTTTAACCAAGTCATATATTTCAAAGCTGTTCAATTTAGTGCTACTTATGTTTGTCATCATGCTAAGCTCAGAGGCTCATACTCCACACGAATCCACATTACATTATTACAGGATGAGGACTGCGCTCAATTTGGTACACAAAAGAGTCTCTCCTAGAGTTCTGGATCCTCAACATCAATTTGGACCACCTCCGTTAAATAACCACAACGATTTGGTATCCGAAAGAGCCACTCCGGGAGGACCTAACCCAATACATCACTCTGAACCACTTCCGTTACATAACCGTAATGATTTGGAACCCGAAAGAGTCACTCCTGCAGGACCTAACCCAATACATCATTCTGAACTACTTCCGTTGTATAACTATAAAGATCTAGTACCCGACAGAGCCACCCCTGGAGGACCTAACCCAATACATCACTCTGAACCACTCCCGCTATCCAACCTTGAAGATCCAGTATCCAAAAGAGCCACTCCTGGAGGACCTGACCCAATACATCACTCTGAACCACTTCCCTTGTCTAACCATGAAGATCCAGTATCCAAAAGAGCCACCCCTGGCGGACCTAACCCAATTCATCACTCCGAACCACTTCCATTACGTAACTGTAAAGATTTGGAACCCAAAAGAACCACTCCTGGAGGACCTAACCCAATTCATCACTCCGAACCACTTCCATTATATAACTGTAAAGATTTGGAACCCAAAAGAACCACTCCTGGAGGACCTAATCCAATACATCACTCTAACCCACTTTCATTATAGCTTACCGAAAGAGCCTCCGCAGAAGACGAGACCCACGACATTACTCTAAGCCACCTCCATTTTATAATGATAAAGAATTGGTTTAGTTCTCATCTTTGCTGAGTACTTTGAGCTTCTATGTATGAGTCGCAACTTTCGACTATAAAGTTGGTTTCATGGTTCATGACTTCTATTGTTGGCCTAGTCATTGCAATACAATTAAATAAAACTTTTAGATCAAATATTATTAGTTATTCTTGCTATCTGTCATGTTTTTTCATGTTCATTTCCTCAATGTACGTTTTCACTCTTCAATGTAACTAAGTAGGCACCAAATGATAATCCAAACGCACTCGATGAATCAAAAAAATGTTGCAGTTGATAGTTTTTCAAATTCAAATTCTGAAGAAATGTACGTAGACTAAGTTACGTTAAACACTTTGTTTGTCGCAAGGGGTGAAAGACACAATAAAGGACTAATAACATGTGGCAAAGGAAAAAAGACAGCATAAATTTCAGATTCATACAACTCATAATGCTTTCCAATATTTGAAACCTCCGTACTTAGATCCAGATCATCAGTTAGAATTGATGACATAAAGGAATTCGAGAGTGCATTATTTTTTATTGAAATGATTTCTAAGGTATTAGAGGTGATTTCAAGCAAGAGATAACACACAAGGGGCCATTAAAGTTCAAAAAGAGCAAAGGGAAATCTTTAAAACTTGCGGCCAAACATGATTGGTGAAAGTTAAGGCTTCAATGCGATTGAATTTCTGAAATCCTTCTTCAACGCTGCACTTTTGTTGCTAAAAAAGTGGTCTTCGATAGCGAAACAAATTTCAAAAAAGATGAAAGGATTCAGAGATCTTGGAGATCGAGAAATAGAGTGTAAAAGACACAATATCGAATTCATATGAGATTTGTGCTCTTGATCACGCAATGTACTTGCCTGTACAAGCTCTATTTGTCTGATACCTCGTGCTAATCATTAAGAGGTTGCGCAGAACCGAAAAAAATCCGATTTTCACTTATCAAACTTTGTGAAATCTTAAGTCAAATGACAAAGTAAGGCCCAATATTATTTCTACTATATTAGATCATCCAAGATAATACAAAACAAGGCATGACAACGGGAGACCAATATGAGCCCAAGAGATAGTTAATATGTTTAAATCCTTGTCTAAAACAAGGGATCAATTTTTGCAAAGATACTCAAATCCATTTCAAAAATGTATTCTTTGTTATAAAAATGATATTCTAAGATTTGAGAAGTGATTTCAAGTGAGACATGACATACTGCGGCTGCTGTGTTTTGAAACAAGAATGGGAAATCTTTATAACATATGGCCATAGATAAGGGACAAAAATCTGAGGATTCGATGGAGTTGTGATTTTGAAATCCTTCTCTAATGCTTGATTTTTTATGTTAAGACGATGCTCTCTGATTGCAACATAAATTTTGAGTAGAGGGAAGGATTGAGAGTTGTTGAAATTCAAGAAAAATGAGACATGATAATAGAAGCTTGTTATCTATGACACAATGTCTAGTTGTGATCATATTTGTCCTCTCAGGCATGCGAAATACTTGTCTTTCTTTTTAGCTCCGTGGTATGATATTTCTACCAGACTTTTTTTAACCCTCACCCGAAACTCAAACTAAGAGCCCGTATTATTTTTATTACACTAGAATATCTGAAAAATATAGAAAGCTATGGCATGATAAGAGAATTTATCAAATATGTGTGCGTGCGATGAATATCGACACAAGAGATGACGATCCAATTCCAATTCAAAAATAATGTACACGATTAATCTCGGAGAAATATGCTGCCACATCATTGAATGTTTTGGAATTAAGAGGTCGTGTAAGTTGGCTCCAGGGATGTTTTGGAATTCTTGAAAATAATACTAACATATTTAAATACATGGCTAAGATGGGGATCGAGTTCTATAGATATAAATCAGTCAAATCCCCTTCGAAAATGTTCTCTTTCCTGTGAAAACGATGTTTTAAGATTTCAGAAATGATTGCAAACGAGAAATAACAAATTGTAGGCTATGAAAATTAGAAAGGAAAGCAAAAAGTCTTTAAAACTCATGGCCAGAGATAGGAAAGGTAAAAACTCAGGGCTTAATATGATTGATTTTCTGAAATCCTTCTTTAACCATGGACATTCGATTTAGGGTTGACACAGTCTATTTGTAAAATAATTTTTTTGGGAGAGGGAAAGATTCAGAAATATTGGAAATCAAGAAAGAGAGAGACAATGACAAAAATCCATTACCGAGGAGGTAATGTTAATCGGTAGTGAAATTTATCCGCTCGAGCATTCAAAGTTGTTGATTTTCAAACTCGGTGACTCATACTTCATACGGGTATTTAATAGTTTACACAAAATCCACGTCCAAAGCAAGGGATCGATTTTTGCAAATTCACACAATTCAATTTTTGCCATAAAAATGATTTCTTAAGATTTGATGGGTGATTTCACGTGAGACTGGGGGCTACTGTATTTCAAAACGAAATTAAAAATCTTCATAACATAGGGCCATAGATGGGCGACAAAAAAATTGAGGATTTGATACAATTGAGTTTTTCAAAACCCTTTCTAATGCTTGTTTTTTGATGTTAAGATGATGCTCTCTAATCGCAAAATAAATTTCGAGTTGAGGGAATGATTTAGAGTTGTTGAAAAACAATAGAAATTTGTAATCAATGACAAAATGTCTGGTTGTGATGATGTTTATCTTCTCGAGCATGCAAAATACTTGCCTTTTTTTAGCTCATTGGTATGATATTTCAAACTATGCCCTTTTTAATCCTAACCCAAAGCTGAAACTAAGCCGCCTTATTATTTTTATTACATTAGGATATCTAAAAAAATATAGAAAAATATGGCAGCATAAGAAAATGTATTATATATTTGTGTGTTTGTGCATTTGTGCGCGATGAATGTTGATGCAAGAGATGACAGTCCAATTTAAAAGGATTGTATAGGATTTAATATGGGGGAACTATGTTGCCACACCATTAAATGTTTAGGAATTAAGAGGTGTTGAAAATCAGCACCGGGATGCTTTAGGATATTCGAAAATAATGTTAACATATTTAAATCCATGGCTAAGATAGGGATCGAGTTCTGTAGATATGAATTAGTAAAATCCCCTTAAAAATGCTTTCTTTGCCATGAAAATGATGTCTTAGGATTTCAGAAATGATTGCAAATGGGAGATAACATATTACGGGCTGCTAAAAATCGAAAAAAGAAAAGCAAAAACTCTTTAAAACGTATGGCCAAAGACAGGAGAGGGAAAAGCTCAGGTTTTAATACGATTGATCTTCTAAAATCCTTCTTCAACTATGGACTCTTGATTTAAATTTGACACAGTCTATTTGTAAAATATATTTATAGGAAGAGGGAAACATTCAAAACTATTAGAAATCAAGAAAGAGAGAGACAATGAAAAAGATTCATTGCCGAGGATGTAATGTTGAGTTGTAGTGGTATTTATCCGCTCGAGCATGCAAAGTAGTAGATTTTCAAAGTCAGTGACTAATTCTTCGAATGGGTATTTAACAGTTTACACAAAATCTATATAATCTACATTTTAACTTATAAGATTTCATGAATTTTGAGAAGTGCAAAGAAATTACGAGTAATTTAAATTTAAATTTCGATTAAAACTTTTGACAGTTATGGTGGAAGAAAAACAGTGCAAGATACAAGAGAATGATAAGAAAGTCAACAAAACCGAGTTGAAAAAATACATGAAACTATACAATATCTCACGACTTAGAATTTTTACCTTGAAAATTCAAAATTCGAGAAATTATATAAATGAAATTTTTTGAATCGAAATGTCATACACAATACCAATAATTTAGTTACTTTAACTCTAGAAAACTAAGTATACTATTTCACACTTTAAAGTATTGCCTTACCACATAGTTGCATTTTGAGTGGAAACTCAGGTCAGATGATTTTTTATGCAAGCCTACTTCAAAATACATGGCATCCTCAAACTTAATTCTTGCTTTGAAATATACTACCCATTTTATGCTTTGTATATTAATTTTACAATAATTCACATAGTTATTTGTATTTTTTTACTAAGACTTTGAATACAAAAAATCTCGGAAGTCCTATAAAAGAAATTGAAACTGTGTGCAAGCCATATAAGTACATACCACATGCCGATAAATCACGCTGACTTAACAATATAAAATGCTAACTCTCGGCACAAATCTACTCAAGAAAATTCGGAAATAAAAGCAGATACTTGGCGGTCAAAATGATATCCAAGGACTCTAGACAGCCAAAAACGTTGAAGAGTGAAAATTCAACGTCAAAAAAGGGAGAGCAAAAACAATTTAGGAATTTAATCGAACCACGAAATGGCAACATTCTTACAAGAGGCGGCATAAACTTTGAGAGAAGAGAATGATAGGAGAAACAAGAGAGAGAGAGAGAGAGAGAGAGAGTGCTCATCCGTGTGAGTGGGCAAGGGGTGTGCTACAAAATAAGAGAGAATGGAAGGATGAGATCCTGTAAAGATATTGTGAGATAGAAGATAGGACCGAGTAAAGTTTGATTTGACACCTAGGTTTAAGTTGGGTGAGTCGGTTAGGGATATGGGTGGACACTGGTATTGGTATTGGGCTCAAGTTGATTGGTTTTTTTATGTAGCCTCAGTCTTGCTATACAAAGTTATCAAACTTTCAAAACGAGCAAAAATTTAACATCATTTCCTAACTTGCTTTGATATTTAATACTTTTATAGAAGAATCTTGTATATAATTGGTTTATTTTAACCACTCTTCACAGTGTCAAACTCTTAGAACTCGTGATCTATTTTATATACTATATATAAACTTTCAATAATTCACTTGAGTTAATTGTGCATGCGTGTGTGTGTGTGTGTGTGTGTGTTTTATGAGCGAAGGCGATCTTAGGACCCCAAATAAAATAATGATGGACTTGAACTAGAGGGTAATGTAATTTGAACAAATCATATGTCCATAGAGCAAACGGACTTAAATCGAATGAAACAATAACTCATGTTGACCACAAATCTTCTCGAAACTAGATGTTACCAAAACCAAATATCAAAAAGTATGAACAACGCACTAAAAAAGCGGCCAGTGTTATACTGAACAAACCACAAGAAAATAAAAACCAAAAACTATATCATAAAATAAACACTCGTATTGGGTATAAATTTAACATAATTTCAAATGCCATAAACAACCTACCAGAAACAAAAATAGGAAGTCGTAATGGAGCAAACCATATGCCCAAAAATGGTACATGATTTATCTTAAAATACAAACACACAATTGACACAAATCAACTCACCAAAAAAGGAACTACCAAAACTGGTGTCAAAAACCATAAATATTCGTTGAAAACATCATGCCATATTGGAAGAATCAACGCGACCGTAAAGAGAAATGACTTAATCATAAAACACTTACTAATATTGGGTACAAATCTACTAAATAAAACGGTTGACTTCCAAAAACGTATATGGAATTATATGACCCTAGAGCAGATCAAGTGAGCTTGGTTTTGTTTATATAGCATGTTATGTTGTGTTTTGTACATTCAGATAAATATCATTCTCTCAATACTATGGCCAGTTTAACCAAGTCATATATTTCAAAGCTGTTCAATTTAGTGCTACTTATGTTTGTCATCATGCTAAGCTCAGAGGCTCATACTCCACACGAATCCACATTACATTATTACAGGATGAGGACTGCGCTCAATTTGGTACACAAAAGAGTCTCTCCTAGAGTTCTGGATCCTCAACATCAATTTGGACCACCTCCGTTAAATAACCACAACGATTTGGTATCCGAAAGAGCCACTCCGGGAGGACCTAACCCAATACATCACTCTGAACCACTTCCGTTACATAACCGTAATGATTTGGAACCCGAAAGAGTCACTCCTGCAGGACCTAACCCAATACATCATTCTGAACTACTTCCGTTGTATAACTATAAAGATCTAGTACCCGACAGAGCCACCCCTGGAGGACCTAACCCAATACATCACTCTGAACCACTCCCGCTATCCAACCTTGAAGATCCAGTATCCAAAAGAGCCACTCCTGGAGGACCTGACCCAATACATCACTCTGAACCACTTCCCTTGTCTAACCATGAAGATCCAGTATCCAAAAGAGCCACCCCTGGCGGACCTAACCCAATTCATCACTCCGAACCACTTCCATTACGTAACTGTAAAGATTTGGAACCCAAAAGAACCACTCCTGGAGGACCTAACCCAATTCATCACTCCGAACCACTTCCATTATATAACTGTAAAGATTTGGAACCCAAAAGAACCACTCCTGGAGGACCTAATCCAATACATCACTCTAACCCACTTTCATTATAGCTTACCGAAAGAGCCTCCGCAGAAGACGAGACCCACGACATTACTCTAAGCCACCTCCATTTTATAATGATAAAGAATTGGTTTAGTTCTCATCTTTGCTGAGTACTTTGAGCTTCTATGTATGAGTCGCAACTTTCGACTATAAAGTTGGTTTCATGGTTCATGACTTCTATTGTTGGCCTAGTCATTGCAATACAATTAAATAAAACTTTTAGATCAAATATTATTAGTTATTCTTGCTATCTGTCATGTTTTTTCATGTTCATGTCCTCAATGTACGTTTTCACTCTTCAATGTAACTAAGTAGGCACCAAATGATAATCCAAACGCACTCGATGAATCAAAAAAATGTTGCAGTTGATAGTTTTTCAAATTCAAATTCTGAAGAAATGTACGTAGACTAAGTTACGTTAAACACTTTGTTTGTCGCAAGGGGTGAAAGACACAATAAAGGACTAATAACATGTGGCAAAGGAAAAAAGACAGCATAAATTTCAGATTCATACAACTCATAATGCTTTCCAATATTTGAAACCGCCGTACTTAGATCCAGATCATCAGTTAGAATTGATGACATAAAGGAATTCGAGAGTGCATTATTTTTTATTGAAATGATTTCTAAGGTATTAGAGGTGATTTCAAGCAAGAGATAACACACAAGGGGCCATTAAAGTTCAAAAAGAGCAAAGGGAAATCTTTAAAACTTGCGGCCAAACATGATTGGTGAAAGTTAAGGCTTCAATGCGATTGAATTTCTGAAATCCTTCTTCAACGCTGCACTTTTGTTGCTAAAAAAGTGGTCTTCGATAGCGAAACAAATTTCAAAAAAGATGAAAGGATTCAGAGATCTTGGAGATCGAGAAATAGAGTGTAAAAGACACAATATCGAATTCATATGAGATTTGTGCTCTTGATCACGCAATGTACTTGCCTGTACAAGCTCTATTTGTCTGATACCTCGTGCTAATCATTAAGAGGTTGCGCAGAACCGAAAAAAATCCGATTTTCACTTATCAAACTTTGTGAAATCTTAAGTCAAATGACAAAGTAAGGCCCAATATTATTTCTACTATATTAGATCATCCAAGATAATACAAAACAAGGCATGACAACTGGAGACCAATATGAGCCCAAGAGATAGTTAATATGTTTAAATCCTTGTCTAAAACAAGGGATCAATTTTTGCAAAGATACTCAAATCCATTTCAAAAATGTATTCTTTGTTATAAAAATGATATTCTAAGATTTGAGAAGTGATTTCAAGTGAGACATGACATACTGCGGCTGCTGTGTTTTGAAACAAGAATGGGAAATCTTTATAACATATGGCCATAGATAAGGGACAAAAATCTGAGGATTCGATGGAATTGTGATTTTGAAATCCTTCTCTAATGCTTGATTTTTTATGTTAAGACGATGCTCTCTGATTGCAACATATATTTTGAGTAGAGGGAAGGATTGAGAGTTGTTGAAATTCAAGAAAAATGAGACATGATAATAGAAGCTTGTTATCTATGACACAATGTCTAGTTGTGATCATATTTGTCCTCTCAGGCATGCGAAATACTTGTCTTTCTTTTTAGCTCCGTGGTATGATATTTCTACCAGACTTTTTTTAACCCTCACCCGAAACTCAAACTAAGAGCCCGTATTATTTTTATTACACTAGAATATCTGAAAAATATAGAAAGCTATGGCATGATAAGAGAATTTATCAAATATGTGTGCGTGCGATGAATATCGACACAAGAGATGACGATCCAATTCCAATTCAAAAATAATGTACACGATTAATCTCGGAGAAATATGCTGCCACATCATTGAATGTTTTGGAATTAAGAGGTCGTGTAAGTTGGCTCCAGGGATGTTTTGGAATTCTTGAAAATAATACTAACATATTTAAATACATGGCTAAGATGGGGATCGAGTTCTATAGATATAAATCAGTCAAATCCCCTTCGAAAATGTTCTCTTTCCTGTGAAAACGATGTTTTAAGATTTCAGAAATGATTGCAAACGAGAAATAACAAATTGTAGGCTATGAAAATTAGAAAGGAAAGCAAAAAGTCTTTAAAACTCATGGCCAGAGATAGGAAAGGTAAAAACTCAGGGCTTAATATGATTGATTTTCTGAAATCCTTCTTTAACCATGGACATTCGATTTAGGGTTGACACAGTCTATTTGTAAAATAATTTTTTTGGGAGAGGGAAAGATTCAGAAATATTGGAAATCAAGAAAGAGAGAGACAATGACAAAAATCCATTACCGAGGAGGTAATGTTAATCGGTAGTGAAATTTATCCGCTCGAGCATTCAAAGTTGTTGATTTTCAAACTCGGTGACTCATACTTCATACGGGTATTTAATAGTTTACACAAAATCCACGTCCAAAGCAAGGGATCGATTTTTGCAAATTCACACAATTCAATTTTTGCCATAAAAATGATTTCTTAAGATTTGATGGGTGATTTCACGTGAGACTGGGGGCTACTGTATTTCAAAACGAAATTAAAAATCTTCATAACATAGGGCCATAGATGGGCGACAAAAAAATTGAGGATTTGATACAATTGAGTTTTTCAAAACCCTTTCTAATGCTTGTTTTTTGATGTTAAGATGATGCTCTCTGATCGCAAAATAAATTTCGAGTTGAGGGAATGATTTAGAGTTGTTGAAAAACAATAGAAATTTGTAATCAATGACAAAATGTCTGGTTGTGATGATGTTTATCTTCTCGAGCATGCAAAATACTTGCCTTTTTTTAGCTCATTGGTATGATATTTCAAACTATGCCCTTTTTAATCCTAACCCAAAGCTGAAACTAAGCCGCCTTATTATTTTTATTACATTAGGATATCTAAAAAAATATAGAAAAATATGGCAGCATAAGAAAATGTATTATATATTTGTGTGTTTGTGCATTTGTGCGCGATGAATGTTGATGCAAGAGATGACAGTCCAATTTAAAAGGATTGTATAGGATTTAATATGGGGGAACTATGTTGCCACACCATTAAATGTTTAGGAATTAAGAGGTGTTGAAAATCAGCACCGGGATGCTTTAGGATATTCGAAAATAATGTTAACATATTTAAATCCATGGCTAAGATAGGGATCGAGTTCTGTAGATATGAATTAGTAAAATCCCCTTAAAAATGCTTTCTTTGCCATGAAAATGATGTCTTAGGATTTCAGAAATGATTGCAAATGGGAGATAACATATTACGGGCTGCTAAAAATCGAAAAAAGAAAAGCAAAAACTCTTTAAAACGTATGGCCAAAGACAGGAGAGGGAAAAGCTCAGGTTTTAATACGATTGATCTTCTAAAATCCTTCTTCAACTATGGACTCTTGATTTAAATTTGACACAGTCTATTTGTAAAATATATTTATAGGAAGAGGGAAACATTCAAAACTATTAGAAATCAAGAAAAAGAGAGACAATGAAAAAGATTCATTGCCGAGGATGTAATGTTGAGTTGTAGTGGTATTTATCCGCTCGAGCATGCAAAGTAGTAGATTTTCAAAGTCAGTGACTAATTCTTCGAATGGGTATTTAACAGTTTACACAAAATCTATATAATCTACATTTTAACTTATAAGATTTCATGAATTTTGAGAAGTGCAAAGAAATTACGAGTAATTTAAATTTAAATTTCGATTAAAACTTTTGACAGTTATGGTGGAAGAAAAACAGTGCAAGATACAAGAGAATGATAAGAAAGTCAACAAAACCGAGTTGAAAAAATACATGAAACTATACAATATCTCACGACTTAGAATTTTTACCTTGAAAATTCAAAATTCGAGAAATTATATAAATGAAATTTTTTGAATCGAAATGTCATACACAATACCAATAATTTAGTTACTTTAACTCTAGAAAACTAAGTATACTATTTCACACTTTAAAGTATTGCCTTACCACATAGTTGCATTTTGAGTGGAAACTCAGGTCAGATGATTTTTTATGCAAGCCTACTTCAAAATACATGGCATCCTCAAACTTAATTCTTGCTTTGAAATATACTACCCATTTTATGCTTTGTATATTAATTTTACAATAATTCACATAGTTATTTGTATTTTTTTACTAAGACTTTGAATACAAAAAATCTCGGAAGTCCTATAAAAGAAATTGAAACTGTGTGCAAGCCATATAAGTACATACCACATGCCGATAAATCACGCTGACTTAACAATATAAAATGCTAACTCTCGGCACAAATCTACTCAAGAAAATTCGGAACTAAAAGCAGATACTTGGCGGTCAAAATGATATCCAAGGACTCTAGACAGCCAAAAACGTTAAAGAGTGAAAATTCAACGTCAAAAAAGGGAGAGCAAAAACAATTTAGGAATTTAATCGAACCACGAAATGGCAACATTCTTACAAGAGGCGGCATAAACTTTGAGAGAAGAGAATGATAGGAGAAACAAGAGAGAGAGAGAGAGAGAGAGTGCTCCTCCGTGTGAGTGGGCAAGGGGTGTGCTACAAAATAAGAGAGAATGGAAGGATGAGATCCTGTAAAGATATTGTGAGATATTAGATAGGACCGAGTAAAGTTTGATTTGACTCCTAGGTTTAAGTTGGGTGAGTCGGTTAGGGATATGGGTGGACACTGGTATTGGTATTGGGCTCAAGTTGATTGGTTTTTTTATGTAGCCTCAGTCTTGGTATACAAAGTTATCAAACTTTCAAAACGAGCAAAAATTTAAGATCATTTCCTAACTTGCTTAGACATTTAATACTTTTATAGAAGAATCTTGTATATAATTGGTTTATTTTAACCACTCTTCACAGTGTCAAACTCTTAGAACTCGTGATCTATTTTATATACTATATATAAACTTTCAATAATTCACTTGAGTTAATTGTGCATGCATGTGTGTGTGTGTGTGTGTGTTTTATGAGCGAAGGCGATCTTAGGACCCCAAATAAAAATAATGATGGACTTGAACTAGAGGGTAATGTAATTTGAACAAATCATATGTCCATAGAGCAAACGGACTTAAATCGAATGAAACAATAACTCATGTTGACCACAAATCTTCTCGAAACTAGATGTTACCAAAACCAAATATCAAAAAGTATGAACAACACACTAAAAAAGCGGCCAGTGTTATACTGAACAAACCACAAGAAAATAAAAACCAAAAACTATATCATAAAATAAACACTCGTATTGGGTATAAATTTAACATAATTTCAAATGCCATAAACAACCTACCAGAAACAAAAATAGGAAGTCGTAATGGAGCAAACCATATGCCCAAAAATGGTACATGATTTATCTTAAAATACAAACACACAATTGACACAAATCAACTCACCAAAAAAGGAACTACCAAAACTGGTGTCAAAAACCATAAATATTCGTTGAAAACATCATGCCATATTGGAAGAATCAACGCGACCGTAAAGAGAAATGACTTAATCATAAAACACTTACTAATATTGGGTACAAATCTACTAAATAAAACGGTTGACTTCCAAAAACGTATATGGAATTATATGACCCTAGAGCAGATCAAGTGAGCTTGGTTTTGTTTATATAGCATGTTATGTTGTGTTTTGTACATTCAGATAAATATCATTCTCTCAATACTATGGCCAGTTTAACCAAGTCATATATTTCAAAGCTGTTCAATTTAGTGCTACTTATGTTTGTCATCATGCTAAGCTCAGAGGCTCATACTCCACACGAATCCACATTACATTATTACAGGATGAGGACTGCGCTCAATTTGGTACACAAAAGAGTCTCTCCTAGAGTTCTGGATCCTCAACATCAATTTGGACCACCTCCGTTAAATAACCACAACGATTTGGTATCCGAAAGAGCCACTCCGGGAGGACCTAACCCAATACATCACTCTGAACCACTTCCGTTACATAACCGTAATGATTTGGAACCCGAAAGAGTCACTCCTGCAGGACCTAACCCAATACATCATTCTGAACTACTTCCGTTGTATAACTATAAAGATCTAGTACCCGACAGAGCCACCCCTGGAGGACCTAACCCAATACATCACTCTGAACCACTCCCGCTATCCAACCTTGAAGATCCAGTATCCAAAAGAGCCACTCCTGGAGGACCTGACCCAATACATCACTCTGAACCACTTCCCTTGTCTAACCATGAAGATCCAGTATCCAAAAGAGCCACCCCTGGCGGACCTAACCCAATTCATCACTCCGAACCACTTCCATTACGTAACTGTAAAGATTTGGAACCCAAAAGAACCACTCCTGGAGGACCTAACCCAATTCATCACTCCGAACCACTTCCATTATATAACTGTAAAGATTTGGAACCCAAAAGAACCACTCCTGGAGGACCTAATCCAATACATCACTCTAACCCACTTTCATTATAGCTTACCGAAAGAGCCTCCGCAGAAGACGAGACCCACGACATTACTCTAAGCCACCTCCATTTTATAATGATAAAGAATTGGTTTAGTTCTCATCTTTGCTGAGTACTTTGAGCTTCTATGTATGAGTCGCAACTTTCGACTATAAAGTTGGTTTCATGGTTCATGACTTCTATTGTTGGCCTAGTCATTGCAATACAATTAAATAAAACTTTTAGATCAAATATTATTAGTTATTCTTGCTATCTGTCATGTTTTTTCATGTTCATGTCCTCAATGTACGTTTTCACTCTTCAATGTAACTAAGTCGGCACCAAATGATAATCCAAACGCACTCGATGAATCAAAAAAATGTTGCAGTTGATAGTTTTTCAAATTCAAATTCTGAAGAAATGTACGTAGACTAAGTTACGTTAAACACTTTGTTTGTCGCAAGGGGTGAAAGACACAATAAAGGACTAATAACATGTGGCAAAGGAAAAAAGACAGCATAAATTTCAGATTCATACAACTCATAATGCTTTCCAATATTTGAAACCGCCGTACTTAGATCCAGATCATCAGTTAGAATTGATGACATAAAGGAATTCGAGAGTGCATTATTTTTTATTGAAATGATTTCTAAGGTATTAGAGGTGATTTCAAGCAAGAGATAACACACAAGGGGCCATTAAAGTTCAAAAAGAGCAAAGGGAAATCTTTAAAACTTGCGGCCAAATATGATTGGTGAAAGTTAAGGCTTCAATGCGATTGAATTTCTGAAATCCTTCTTCAACGCTGCACTTTTGTTGCTTAAAAAGTGGTCTTCGATAGCGAAACAAATTTCAAAAAAGATGAAAGGATTCAGAGATCTTGGAGATCGAGAAATAGAGTGTAAAAGACACAATATCGAATTCATATGAGATTTGTGCTCTTGATCACGCAATGTACTTGCCTGTACAAGCTCTATTTGTCTGATACCTCGTGCTAATCATTAAGAGGTTGCGCAGAACCGAAAAAAATCCGATTTTCACTTATCAAACTTTGTGAAATCTTAAGTCAAATGACAAAGTAAGGCCCAATATTATTTCTACTATATTAGATCATCCAAGATAATACAAAACAAGGCATGACAACTGGAGACCAATATGAGCCCAAGAGATAGTTAATATGTTTAAATCCTTGTCTAAAACAAGGGATCAATTTTTGCAAAGATACTCAAATCCATTTCAAAAATGTATTCTTTGTTATAAAAATGATATTCTAAGATTTGAGAAGTGATTTCAAGTGAGACATGACATACTGCGGCTGCTGTGTTTTGAAACAAGAATGGGAAATCTTTATAACATATGGCCATAGATAAGGGACAAAAATCTGAGGATTCGATGGAATTGTGATTTTGAAATCCTTCTCTAATGCTTGATTTTTTATGTTAAGACGATGCTCTCTGATTGCAACATATATTTTGAGTAGAGGGAAGGATTGAGAGTTGTTGAAATTCAAGAAAAATGAGACATGATAATAGAAGCTTGTTATCTATGACACAATGTCTAGTTGTGATCATATTTGTCCTCTCAGGCATGCGAAATACTTGTCTTTCTTTTTAGCTCCGTGGTATGATATTTCTACCAGACTTTTTTTAACCCTCACCCGAAACTCAAACTAAGAGCCCGTATTATTTTTATTACACTAGAATATCTGAAAAATATAGAAAGCTATGGCATGATAAGAGAATTTATCAAATATGTGTGCGTGCGATGAATATCGACACAAGAGATGACGATCCAATTCCAATTCAAAAATAATGTACACGATTAATCTCGGAGAAATATGCTGCCACATCATTGAATGTTTTGGAATTAAGAGGTCGTGTAAGTTGGCTCCAGGGATGTTTTGGAATTCTTGAAAATAATACTAACATATTTAAATACATGGCTAAGATGGGGATCGAGTTCTATAGATATAAATCAGTCAAATCCCCTTCGAAAATGTTCTCTTTCCTGTGAAAACGATGTTTTAAGATTTCAGAAATGATTGCAAACGAGAAATAACAAATTGTAGGCTATGAAAATTAGAAAGGAAAGCAAAAAGTCTTTAAAACTCATGGCCAGAGATAGGAAAGGTAAAAACTCAGGGCTTAATATGATTGATTTTCTGAAATCCTTCTTTAACCATGGACATTCGATTTAGGGTTGACACAGTCTATTTGTAAAATAATTTTTTTGGGAGAGGGAAAGATTCAGAAATATTGGAAATCAAGAAAGAGAGAGACAATGACAAAAATCCATTACCGAGGAGGTAATGTTAATCGGTAGTGAAATTTATCCGCTCGAGCATTCAAAGTTGTTGATTTTCAAACTCGGTGACTCATACTTCATACGGGTATTTAATAGTTTACACAAAATCCACGTCCAAAGCAAGGGATCGATTTTTGCAAATTCACACAATTCAATTTTTGCCATAAAAATGATTTCTTAAGATTTGATGGGTGATTTCACGTGAGACTGGGGGCTACTGTATTTCAAAACGAAATTAAAAATCTTCATAACATAGGGCCATAGATGGGCGACAAAAAAATTGAGGATTTGATACAATTGAGTTTTTCAAAACCCTTTCTAATGCTTGTTTTTTGATGTTAAGATGATGCTCCCTGATCGCAAAATAAATTTCGAGTTGAGGGAATGATTTAGAGTTGTTGAAAAACAATAGAAATTTGTAATCAATGACAAAATGTCTGGTTGTGATGATGTTTATCTTCTCGAGCATGCAAAATACTTGCCTTTTTTTAGCTCATTGGTATGATATTTCAAACTATGCTCTTTTTAATCCTAACCCAAAGCTGAAACTAAGCCGCCTTATTATTTTTATTACATTAGGATATCTAAAAAAATATAGAAAAATATGGCAGCATAAGAAAATGTATTATATATTTGTGTGTTTGTGCATTTGTGCGCGATGAATGTTGATGCAAGAGATGACAGTCCAATTTAAAAGGATTGTATAGGATTTAATATGGGGGAACTATGTTGCCACACCATTAAATGTTTAGGAATTAAGAGGTGATGAAAATCAGCACCGGGATGCTTTAGGATATTCGAAAATAATGTTAACATATTTAAATCCATGGCTAAGATAGGGATCGAGTTCTGTAGATATGAATTAGTAAAATCCCCTTAAAAATGCTTTCTTTGCCATGAAAATGATGTCTTAGGATTTCAGAAATGATTGCAAATGGGAGATAACATATTACGGGCTGCTAAAAATCGAAAAAAGAAAAGCAAAAACTCTTTAAAACGTATGGCCAAAGACAGGAGAGGGAAAAGCTCAGGTTTTAATACGATTGATCTTCTAAAATCCTTCTTCAACTATGGACTCTTGATTTAAATTTGACACAGTCTATTTGTAAAATATATTTATAGGAAGAGGGAAACATTCAAAACTATTAGAAATCAAGAAAGAGAGAGACAATGAAAAAGATTCATTGCCGAGGATGTAATGTTGAGTTGTAGTGGTATTTATCCGCTCGAGCATGCAAAGTAGTAGATTTTCAAAGTCAGTGACTAATTCTTCGAATGGGTATTTAACAGTTTACACAAAATCTATATAATCTACATTTTAACTTATAAGATTTCATGAATTTTGAGAAGTGCAAAGAAATTACGAGTAATTTAAATTTAAATTTCGATTAAAACTTTTGACAGTTATGGTGGAAGAAAAACAGTGCAAGATACAAGAGAATGATAAGAAAGTCAACAAAACCGAGTTGAAAAAATACATGAAACTATACAATATCTCACGACTTAGAATTTTTACCTTGAAAATTCAAAATTCGAGAAATTATATAAATGAAATTTTTTGAATCGAAATGTCATACACAATACCAATAATTTAGTTACTTTAACTCTAGAAAACTAAGTATACTATTTCACACTTTAAAGTATTGCCTTACCACATAGTTGCATTTTGAGTGGAAACTCAGGTCAGATGATTTTTTATGCAAGCCTACTTCAAAATACATGGCATCCTCAAACTTAATTCTTGCTTTGAAATATACTACCCATTTTATGCTTTGTATATTAATTTTACAATAATTCACATAGTTATTTGTATTTTTTTACTAAGACTTTGAATACAAAAAATCTCGGAAGTCCTATAAAAGAAATTGAAACTGTGTGCAAGCCATATAAGTACATACCACATGCCGATAAATCACGCTGACTTAACAATATAAAATGCTAACTCTCGGCACAAATCTACTCAAGAAAATTCGGAACTAAAAGCAGATACTTGGCGGTCAAAATGATATCCAAGGACTCTAGACAGCCAAAAACGTTAAAGAGTGAAAATTCAACGTCAAAAAAGGGAGAGCAAAAACAATTTAGGAATTTAATCGAACCACGAAATGGCAACATTCTTACAAGAGGCGGCATAAACTTTGAGAGAAGAGAATGATAGGAGAAACAAGAGAGAGAGAGAGAGAGAGAGAGTGCTCCTCCGTGTGAGTGGGCAAGGGGTGTGCTACAAAATAAGAGAGAATGGAAGGATGAGATCCTGTAAAGATATTGTGAGATAGAAGATAGGACCGAGTAAAGTTTGATTTGACACCTAGGTTTAAGTTGGGTGAGTCGGTTAGGGATATGGGTGGACACTGGTATTGGTATTGGGCTCAAGTTGATTGGTTTTTTTATGTAGCCTCAGTCTTGATATACAAAGTTATCAAACTTTCAAAACGAGCAAAAATTTAACATCATTTCCTAACTTGCTTTGACATTTAATACTTTTATAGAAGAATCTTGTATATAATTGGTTTATTTTAACCACTCTTCACAGTGTCAAACTCTTAGAACTCGTGATCTATTTTATATACTATATATAAACTTTCAATAATTCACTTGAGTTAATTGTGCATGCGTGTGTGTGTGTGTGTGTGTGTGTGTGTTTTATGAGCGAAGGCGATCTTAGGGCCCCAAATAAAAATAATGATGGACTTGAACTAGAGGGTAATGTAATTTGAACAAATCATATGTCCATAGAGCAAACGGACTTAAATCGAATGAAACAATAACTCATGTTGACCACAAATCTTCTCGAAACTAGATGTTACCAAAACCAAATATCAAAAAGTATGAACAACACACTAAAAAAGCAGCCAGTGTTATACTGAACAAACCACAAGAAAATAAAAACCAAAAACTATATCATAAAATAAACACTCGTATTGGGTATAAATTTAACATAATTTCAAATGCCATAAACAACCTACCAGAAACAAAAATAGGAAGTCGTAATGGAGCAAACCATATGCCCAAAAATGGTACATGATTTATCTTAAAATACAAACACACAATTGACACAAATCAACTCACCAAAAAAGGAACTACCAAAACTGGTGTCAAAAACCATAAATATTCGTTGAAAACATCATGCCATATTGGAAGAATCAACGCGACCGTAAAGAGAAATGACTTAATCATAAAACACTTACTAATATTGGGTACAAATCTACTAAATAAAACGGTTGACTTCCAAAAACGTATATGGAATTATATGACCCTAGAGCAGATCAAGTGAGCTTGGTTTTGTTTATATAGCATGTTATGTTGTGTTTTGTACATTCAGATAAATATCATTCTCTCAATACTATGGCCAGTTTAACCAAGTCATATATTTCAAAGCTGTTCAATTTAGTGCTACTTATGTTTGTCATCATGCTAAGCTCAGAGGCTCATACTCCACACGAATCCACATTACATTATTACAGGATGAGGACTGCGCTCAATTTGGTACACAAAAGAGTCTCTCCTAGAGTTCTGGATCCTCAACATCAATTTGGACCACCTCCGTTAAATAACCACAACGATTTGGTATCCGAAAGAGCCACTCCGGGAGGACCTAACCCAATACATCACTCTGAACCACTTCCGTTACATAACCGTAATGATTTGGAACCCGAAAGAGTCACTCCTGCAGGACCTAACCCAATACATCATTCTGAACTACTTCCGTTGTATAACTATAAAGATCTAGTACCCGACAGAGCCACCCCTGGAGGACCTAACCCAATACATCACTCTGAACCACTCCCGCTATCCAACCTTGAAGATCCAGTATCCAAAAGAGCCACTCCTGGAGGACCTGACCCAATACATCACTCTGAACCACTTCCCTTGTCTAACCATGAAGATCCAGTATCCAAAAGAGCCACCCCTGGCGGACCTAACCCAATTCATCACTCCGAACCACTTCCATTACGTAACTGTAAAGATTTGGAACCCAAAAGAACCACTCCTGGAGGACCTAACCCAATTCATCACTCCGAACCACTTCCATTATATAACTGTAAAGATTTGGAACCCAAAAGAACCACTCCTGGAGGACCTAATCCAATACATCACTCTAACCCACTTTCATTATAGCTTACCGAAAGAGCCTCCGCAGAAGACGAGACCCACGACATTACTCTAAGCCACCTCCATTTTATAATGATAAAGAATTGGTTTAGTTCTCATCTTTGCTGAGTACTTTGAGCTTCTATGTATGAGTCGCAACTTTCGACTATAAAGTTGGTTTCATGGTTCATGACTTCTATTGTTGGCCTAGTCATTGCAATACAATTAAATAAAACTTTTAGATCAAATATTATTAGTTATTCTTGCTATCTGTCATGTTTTTTCATGTTCATGTCCTCAATGTACGTTTTCACTCTTCAATGTAACTAAGTAGGCACCAAATGATAATCCAAACGCACTCGATGAATCAAAAAAATGTTGCAGTTGATAGTTTTTCAAATTCAAATTCTGAAGAAATGTACGTAGACTAAGTTACGTTAAACACTTTGTTTGTCGCAAGGGGTGAAAGACACAATAAAGGACTAATAACATGTGGCAAAGGAAAAAAGACAGCATAAATTTCAGATTCATACAACTCATAATGCTTTCCAATATTTGAAACCCCCGTACTTAGATCCAGATCATCAGTTAGAATTGATGACATAAAGGAATTCGAGAGTGCATTATTTTTTATTGAAATGATTTCTAAGGTATTAGAGGTGATTTCAAGCAAGAGATAACACACAAGGGGCCATTAAAGTTCAAAAAGAGCAAAGGGAAATCTTTAAAACTTGCGGCCAAACATGATTGGTGAAAGTTAAGGCTTCAATGCGATTGAATTTCTGAAATCCTTCTTCAACGCTGCACTTTTGTTGCTAAAAAAGTGGTCTTCGATAGCGAAACAAATTTCAAAAAAGATGAAAGGATTCAGAGATCTTGGAGATCGAGAAATAGAGTGTAAAAGACACAATATCGAATTCATATGAGATTTGTGCTCTTGATCACGCAATGTACTTGCCTGTACAAGCTCTATTTGTCTGATACCTCGTGCTAATCATTAAGAGGTTGCGCAGAACCGAAAAAAATCCGATTTTCACTTATCAAACTTTGTGAAATCTTAAGTCAAATGACAAAGTAAGGCCCAATATTATTTCTACTATATTAGATCATCCAAGATAATACAAAACAAGGCATGACAACTGGAGACCAATATGAGCCCAAGAGATAGTTAATATGTTTAAATCCTTGTCTAAAACAAGGGATCAATTTTTGCAAAGATACTCAAATCCATTTCAAAAATGTATTCTTTGTTATAAAAATGATATTCTAAGATTTGAGAAGTGATTTCAAGTGAGACATGACATACTGCGGCTGCTGTGTTTTGAAACAAGAATGGGAAATCTTTATAACATATGGCCATAGATAAGGGACAAAAATCTGAGGATTCGATGGAATTGTGATTTTGAAATCCTTCTCTAATGCTTGATTTTTTATGTTAAGACGATGCTCTCTGATTGCAACATATATTTTGAGTAGAGGGAAGGATTGAGAGTTGTTGAAATTCAAGAAAAATGAGACATGATAATAGAAGCTTGTTATCTATGACACAATGTCTAGTTGTGATCATATTTGTCCTCTCAGGCATGCGAAATACTTGTCTTTCTTTTTAGCTCCGTGGTATGATATTTCTACCAGACTTTTTTTAACCCTCACCCGAAACTCAAACTAAGAGCCCGTATTATTTTTATTACACTAGAATATCTGAAAAATATAGAAAGCTATGGCATGATAAGAGAATTTATCAAATATGTGTGCGTGCGATGAATATCGACACAAGAGATGACGATCCAATTCCAATTCAAAAATAATGTACACGATTAATCTCGGAGAAATATGCTGCCACATCATTGAATGTTTTGGAATTAAGAGGTCGTGTAAGTTGGCTCCAGGGATGTTTTGGAATTCTTGAAAATAATACTAACATATTTAAATACATGGCTAAGATGGGGATCGAGTTCTATAGATATAAATCAGTCAAATCCCCTTCGAAAATGTTCTCTTTCCTGTGAAAACGATGTTTTAAGATTTCAGAAATGATTGCAAACGAGAAATAACAAATTGTAGGCTATGAAAATTAGAAAGGAAAGCAAAAAGTCTTTAAAACTCATGGCCAGAGATAGGAAAGGTAAAAACTCAGGGCTTAATATGATTGATTTTCTGAAATCCTTCTTTAACCATGGACATTCGATTTAGGGTTGACACAGTCTATTTGTAAAATAATTTTTTTGGGAGAGGGAAAGATTCAGAAATATTGGAAATCAAGAAAGCGAGAGACAATGACAAAAATCCATTACCGAGGAGGTAATGTTAATCGGTAGTGAAATTTATCCGCTCGAGCATTCAAAGTTGTTGATTTTCAAACTCGGTGACTCATACTTCATACGGGTATTTAATAGTTTACACAAAATCCACGTCCAAAGCAAGGGATCGATTTTTGCAAATTTACACAATTCAATTTTTGCCATAAAAATGATTTCTTAAGATTTGATGGGTGATTTCACGTGAGACTGGGGGCTACTGTATTTCAAAACGAAATTAAAAATCTTCATAACATAGGGCCATAGATGGGCGACAAAAAAATTGAGGATTTGATACAATTGAGTTTTTCAAATCCCTTTCTAATGCTTGTTTTTTGATGTTAAGATGATGCTCTCTGATCGCAAAATAAATTTCGAGTTGAGGGAATGATTTAGAGTTGTTGAAAAACAATAGAAATTTGTAATCAATGACAAAATGTCTGGTTGTGATGATGTTTATCTTCTCGAGCATGCAAAATACTTGCCTTTTTTTAGCTCATTGGTATGATATTTCAAACTATGCTCTTTTTAATCCTAACCCAAAGCTGAAACTAAGCCGCCTTATTATTTTTATTACATTACGATATCTAAAAAAATATAGAAAAATATGGCAGCATAAGAAAATGTATTATATATTTGTGTGTTTGTGCATTTGTGCGCGATGAATGTTGATGCAAGAGATGACAGTTCAATTTAAAAGGATTGTATAGGATTTAATATGGGGGAACTATGTTGCCACACCATTAAATGTTTAGGAATTAAGAGGTGATGAAAATCAGCACCGGGATGCTTTAGGATATTCGAAAATAATGTTAACATATTTAAATCCATGGCTAAGATAGGGATCGAGTTCTGTAGATATGAATTAGTAAAATCCCCTTAAAAATGCTTTCTTTGCCATGAAAATGATGTCTTAGGATTTCAGAAATGATTGCAAATGGGAGATAACATATTACGGGCTGCTAAAAATCGAAAAAAGAAAAGCAAAAACTCTTTAAAACGTATGGCCAAAGACAGGAGAGGGAAAAGCTCAGGTTTTAATACGATTGATCTTCTAAAATCCTTCTTCAACTATGGACTCTTGATTTAAATTTGACACGGTCTATTTGTAAAATATATTTATAGGAAGAGGGAAACATTCAAAACTATTAGAAATCAAGAAAGAGAGAGACAATGAAAAAGATTCATTGCCGAGGATGTAATGTTGAGTTGTAGTGGTATTTATCCGCTCGAGCATGCAAAGTAGTAGATTTTCAAAGTCAGTGACTAATTCTTCGAATGGGTATTTAACAGTTTACACAAAATCTATATAATCTACATTTTAACTTATAAGATTTCATGAATTTTGAGAAGTGCAAAGAAATTACGAGTAATTTAAATTTAAATTTCGATTAAAACTTTTGACAGTTATGGTGGAAGAAAAACAGTGCAAGATACAAGAGAATGATAAGAAAGTCAACAAAACCGAGTTGAAAAAATACATGAAACTATACAATATCTCACGACTTAGAATTTTTACCTTGAAAATTCAAAATTCGAGAAATTATATAAATGAAATTTTTTGAATCGAAATGTCATACACAATACCAATAATTTAGTTACTTTAACTCTAGAAAACTAAGTATACTATTTCACACTTTAAAGTATTGCCTTACCACATAGTTGCATTTTGAGTGGAAACTCAGGTCAGATGATTTTTTATGCAAGCCTACTTCAAAATACATGGCATCCTCAAACTTAATTCTTGCTTTGAAATATACTACCCATTTTATGCTTTGTATATTAATTTTACAATAATTCACATAGTTATTTGTATTTTTTTACTAAGACTTTGAATACAAAAAATCTCGGAAGTCCTATAAAAGAAATTGAAACTGTGTGCAAGCCATATAAGTACATACCACATGCCGATAAATCACGCTGACTTAACAATATAAAATGCTAACTCTCGGCACAAATCTACTCAAGAAAATTCGGAACTAAAAGCAGATACTTGGCGGTCAAAATGATATCCGAGGACTCTAGACAGCCAAAAACGTTAAAGAGTGAAAATTCAACGTCAAAAAAGGGAGAGCAAAAACAATTTAGGAATTTAATCGAACCACGAAATGGCAACATTCTTACAAGAGGCGGCATAAACTTTGAGAGAAGAGAATGATAGGAGAAACAAGAGAGAGAGAGAGAGAGAGAGTGCTCCTCCGTGTGAGTGGGCAAGGGGTGTGCTACAAAATAAGAGAGAATGGAAGGATGAGATCCTATAAAGATATTGTGAGATAGAAGATAGGACCGAGTAAAGTTTGATTTGACACCTAGGTTTAAGTTGGGTGAGTCGGTTAGGGATATGGGTGGACACTGGTATTGGTATTGGGCTCAAGTTGATTGGTTTTTTTATGTAGCCTCAGTCTTGATATACAAAGTTATCAAACTTTCAAAACGAGCAAAAATTTAACATCATTTCCTAACTTGCTTTGACATTTAATACTTTTATAGAAGAATCTTGTATATAATTGGTTTATTTTAACCACTCTTCACAGTGTCAAACTCTTAGAACTCGTGATCTATTTTATATACTATATATAAACTTTCAATAATTCACTTGAGTTAATTGTGCATGCGTGTGTGTGTGTGTGTGTGTGTGTTTTATGAGCGAAGGCGATCTTAGGACCCCAAATAAAAATAATGATGGACTTGAACTAGAGGGTAATGTAATTTGAACAAATCATATGTCCATAGAGCAAACGGACTTAAATCGAATGAAACAATAACTCATGTTGACCACAAATCTTCTCGAAACTAGATGTTACCAAAACCAAATATCAAAAAGTATGAACAACACACTAAAAAAGCGGCCAGTGTTATACTGAACAAACCACAAGAAAATAAAAACCAAAAACTATATCATAAAATAAACACTCGTATTGGGTATAAATTTAACATAATTTCAAATGCCATAAACAACCTACCAGAAACAAAAATAGGAAGTCGTAATGGAGCAAACCATATGCCCAAAAATGGTACATGATTTATCTTAAAATACAAACACACAATTGACACAAATCAACTCACCAAAAAAGGAACTACCAAAACTGGTGTCAAAAACCATAAATATTCGTTGAAAACATCATGCCATATTGGAAGAATCAACGCGACCGTAAAGAGAAATGACTTAATCATAAAACACTTACTAATATTGGGTACAAATCTACTAAATAAAACGGTTGACTTCCAAAAACGTATATGGAATTATATGACCCTAGAGCAGATCAAGTGAGCTTGGTTTTGTTTATATAGCATGTTATGTTGTGTTTTGTACATTCAGATAAATATCATTCTCTCAATACTATGGCCAGTTTAACCAAGTCATATATTTCAAAGCTGTTCAATTTAGTGCTACTTATGTTTGTCATCATGCTAAGCTCAGAGGCTCATACTCCACACGAATCCACATTACATTATTACAGGATGAGGACTGCGCTCAATTTGGTACACAAAAGAGTCTCTCCTAGAGTTCTGGATCCTCAACATCAATTTGGACCACCTCCTTTAAATAACCACAACGATTTGGTATCCGAAAGAGCCACTCCGGGAGGACCTAACCCAATACATCACTCTGAACCACTTCCGTTACATAACCGTAATGATTTGGAACCCGAAAGAGTCACTCCTGCAGGACCTAACCCAATACATCATTCTGAACTACTTCCGTTGTATAACTATAAAGATCTAGTACCCGACAGAGCCACCCCTGGAGGACCTAACCCAATACATCACTCTGAACCACTCCCGCTATCCAACCTTGAAGATCCAGTATCCAAAAGAGCCACTCCTGGAGGACCTGACCCAATACATCACTCTGAACCACTTCCCTTGTCTAACCATGAAGATCCAGTATCCAAAAGAGCCACCCCTGGCGGACCTAACCCAATTCATCACTCCGAACCACTTCCATTACGTAACTGTAAAGATTTGGAACCCAAAAGAACCACTCCTGGAGGACCTAACCCAATTCATCACTCCGAACCACTTCCATTATATAACTGTAAAGATTTGGAACCCAAAAGAACCACTCCTGGAGGACCTAATCCAATACATCACTCTAACCCACTTTCATTATAGCTTACCGAAAGAGCCTCCGCAGAAGACGAGACCCACGACATTACTCTAAGCCACCTCCATTTTATAATGATAAAGAATTGGTTTAGTTCTCATCTTTGCTGAGTACTTTGAGCTTCTATGTATGAGTCGCAACTTTCGACTATAAAGTTGGTTTCATGGTTCATGACTTCTATTGTTGGCCTAGTCATTGCAATACAATTAAATAAAACTTTTAGATCAAATATTATTAGTTATTCTTGCTATCTGTCATGTTTTTTCATGTTCATTTCCTCAATGTACGTTTTCACTCTTCAATGTAACTAAGTAGGCACCAAATGATAATCCAAACGCACTCGATGAATCAAAAAAATGTTGCAGTTGATAGTTTTTCAAATTCAAATTCTGAAGAAATGTACGTAGACTAAGTTACGTTAAACACTTTGTTTGTCGCAAGGGGTGAAAGACACAATAAAGGACTAATAACATGTGGCAAAGGAAAAAAGACAGCATAAATTTCAGATTCATACAACTCATAATGCTTTCCAATATTTGAAACCCCCGTACTTAGATCCAGATCATCAGTTAGAATTGATGACATAAAGGAATTCGAGAGTGCATTATTTTTTATTGAAATGATTTCTAAGGTATTAGAGGTGATTTCAAGCAAGAGATAACACACAAGGGGCCATTAAAGTTCAAAAAGAGCAAAGGGAAATCTTTAAAACTTGCGGCCAAACATGATTGGTGAAAGTTAAGGCTTCAATGCGATTGAATTTCTGAAATCCTTCTTCAACGCTGCACTTTTGTTGCTAAAAAAGTGGTCTTCGATAGCGAAACAAATTTCAAAAAAGATGAAAGGATTCAGAGATCTTGGAGATCGAGAAATAGAGTGTAAAAGACACAATATCGAATTCATATGAGATTTGTGCTCTTGATCACGCAATGTACTTGCCTGTACAAGCTCTATTTGTCTGATACCTCGTGCTAATCATTAAGAGGTTGCGCAGAACCGAAAAAAATCCGATTTTCACTTATCAAACTTTGTGAAATCTTAAGTCAAATGACAAAGTAAGGCCCAATATTATTTCTACTATATTAGATCATCCAAGATAATACAAAACAAGGCATGACAACTGGAGACCAATATGAGCCCAAGAGATAGTTAATATATTTAAATCCTTGTCTAAAACAAGGGATCAATTTTTGCAAAGATACTCAAATCCATTTCAAAAATGTATTCTTTGTTATAAAAATGATATTCTAAGATTTGAGAAGTGATTTCAAGTGAGACATGACATACTGCGGCTGCTGTGTTTTGAAACAAGAATGGGAAATCTTTATAACATATGGCCATAGATAAGGGACAAAAATCTGAGGATTCGATGGAATTGTGATTTTGAAATCCTTCTCTAATGCTTGATTTTTTATGTTAAGACGATGCTCTCTGATTGCAACATATATTTTGAGTAGAGGGAAGGATTGAGAGTTGTTGAAATTCAAGAAAAATGAGACATGATAATAGAAGCTTGTTATCTATGACACAATGTCTAGTTGTGATCATATTTGTCCTCTCAGGCATGCGAAATACTTGTCTTTCTTTTTAGCTCCGTGGTATGATATTTCTACCAGACTTTTTTTAACCCTCACCCGAAACTCAAACTAAGAGCCCGTATTATTTTTATTACACTAGAATATCTGAAAAATATAGAAAGCTATGGCATGATAAGAGAATTTATCAAATATGTGTGCGTGCGATGAATATCGACACAAGAGATGACGATCCAATTCCAATTCAAAAATAATGTACACGATTAATCTCGGAGAAATATGCTGCCACATCATTGAATGTTTTGGAATTAAGAGGTCGTGTAAGTTGGCTCCAGGGATGTTTTGGAATTCTTGAAAATAATACTAACATATTTAAATACATGGCTAAGATGGGGATCGAGTTCTATAGATATAAATCAGTCAAATCCCCTTCGAAAATGTTCTCTTTCCTGTGAAAACGATGTTTTAAGATTTCAGAAATGATTGCAAACGAGAAATAACAAATTGTAGGCTATGAAAATTAGAAAGGAAAGCAAAAAGTCTTTAAAACTCATGGCCAGAGATAGGAAAGGTAAAAACTCAGGGCTTAATATGATTGATTTTCTGAAATCCTTCTTTAACCATGGACATTCGATTTAGGGTTGACACAGTCTATTTGTAAAATAATTTTTTTGGGAGAGGGAAAGATTCAGAAATATTGGAAATCAAGAAAGAGAGAGACAATGACAAAAATCCATTACCGAGGAGGTAATGTTAATCGGTAGTGAAATTTATCCGCTCGAGCATTCAAAGTTGTTGATTTTCAAACTCGGTGACTCATACTTCATACGGGTATTTAATAGTTTACACAAAATCCACGTCCAAAGCAAGGGATCGATTTTTGCAAATTTACACAATTCAATTTTTGCCATAAAAATGATTTCTTAAGATTTGATGGGTGATTTCACGTGAGACTGGGGGCTACTGTATTTCAAAACGAAATTAAAAATCTTCATAACATAGGGCCATAGATGGGCGACAAAAAATTTGAGGATTTGATACAATTGAGTTTTTCAAAACCCTTTCTAATGCTTGTTTTTTGATGTTAAGATGATGCTCTCTGATCGCAAAATAAATTTCGAGTTGAGGGAATGATTTAGAGTTGTTGAAAAACAATAGAAATTTGTAATCAATGACAAAATGTCTGGTTGTGATGATGTTTATCTTCTCGAGCATGCAAAATACTTGCCTTTTTTTAGCTCATTGGTATGATATTTCAAACTATGCTCTTTTTAATCCTAACCCAAAGCTGAAACTAAGCCGCCTTATTATTTTTATTACATTACGATATCTAAAAAAATATAGAAAAATATGGCAGCATAAGAAAATGTATTATATATTTGTGTGTTTGTGCATTTGTGCGCGATGAATGTTGATGCAAGAGATGACAGTCCAATTTAAAAGGATTGTATAGGATTTAATATGGGGGAACTATGTTGCCACACCATTAAATGTTTAGGAATTAAGAGGTGATGAAAATCAGCACCGGGATGCTTTAGGATATTCGAAAATAATGTTAACATATTTAAATCCATGGCTAAGATAGGGATCGAGTTCTGTAGATATGAATTAGTAAAATCCCCTTAAAAATGCTTTCTTTGCCATGAAAATGATGTCTTAGGATTTCAGAAATGATTGCAAATGGGAGATAACATATTACGGGCTGCTAAAAATCGAAAAAAGAAAAGCAAAAACTCTTTAAAACGTATGGCCAAAGACAGGAGAGGGAAAAGCTCAGGTTTTAATACGATTGATCTTCTAAAATCCTTCTTCAACTATGGACTCTTGATTTAAATTTGACACAGTCTATTTGTAAAATATATTTATAGGAAGAGGGAAACATTCAAAACTATTAGAAATCAAGAAAGAGAGAGACAATGAAAAAGATTCATTGCCGAGGATGTAATGTTGAGTTGTGGTGGTATTTATCCGCTCGAGCATGCAAAGTAGTAGATTTTCAAAGTCAGTGACTAATTCTTCGAATGGGTATTTAACAGTTTACACAAAATCTATATAATCTACATTTTAACTTATAAGATTTCATGAATTTTGAGAAGTGCAAAGAAATTACGAGTAATTTAAATTTAAATTTCGATTAAAACTTTTGACAGTTATGGTGGAAGAAAAACAGTGCAAGATACAAGAGAATGATAAGAAAGTCAACAAAACCGAGTTGAAAAAATACATGAAACTATACAATATCTCACGACTTAGAATTTTTACCTTGAAAATTCAAAATTCGAGAAATTATATAAATGAAATTTTTTGAATCGAAATGTCATACACAATACCAATAATTTAGTTACTTTAACTCTAGAAAACTAAGTATACTATTTCACACTTTAAAGTATTGCCTTACCACATAGTTGCATTTTGAGTGGAAACTCAGGTCAGATGATTTTTTATGCAAGCCTACTTCAAAATACATGGCATCCTCAAACTTAATTCTTGCTTTGAAATATACTACCCATTTTATGCTTTGTATATTAATTTTACAATAATTCACATAGTTATTTGTATTTTTTTACTAAGACTTTGAATACAAAAAATCTCGGAAGTCCTATAAAAGAAATTGAAACTGTGTGCAAGCCATATAAGTACATACCACATGCCGATAAATCACGCTGACTTAACAATATAAAATGCTAACTCTCGGCACAAATCTACTCAAGAAAATTCGGAACTAAAAGCAGATACTTGGCGGTCAAAATGATATCCGAGGACTCTAGACAGCCAAAAACGTTAAAGAGTGAAAATTCAACGTCAAAAAAGGGAGAGCAAAAACAATTTACGAATTTAATCGAACCACGAAATGGCAACATTCTTACAAGAGGCGGCATAAACTTTGAGAGAAGAGAATGATAGGAGAAACAAGAGAGAGAGAGAGAGAGAGAGTGCTCCTCCGTGTGATGGGCAAGGGGTGTGCTACAAAATAAGAGAGAATGGAAGGATGAGATCCTGTAAAGATATTGTGAGATAGAAGATAGGACCGAGTAAAGTTTGATTTGACACCTAGGTTTAAGTTGGGTGAGTCGGTTAGGGATATGGGTGGACACTGGTATTGGTATTGGGCTCAAGTTGATTGGTTTTTTTATGTAGCCTCAGTCTTGATATACAAAGTTATCAAACTTTCAAAACGAGCAAAAATTTAACATCATTTCCTAACTTGCTTTGACATTTAATACTTTTATAGAAGAATCTTGTATATAATTGGTTTATTTTAACCACTCTTCACAGTGTCAAACTCTTAGAACTCGTGATCTATTTTATATACTATATATAAACTTTCAATAATTCACTTGAGTTAATTGTGCATGCGTGTGTGTGTGTGTGTGTGTGTGTGTTTTATGAGCGAAGGCGATCTTAGGACCCCAAATAAAAATAATGATGGACTTGAACTAGAGGGTAATGTAATTTGAACAAATCATATGTCCATAGAGCAAACGGACTTAAATCGAATGAAACAATAACTCATGTTGACCACAAATCTTCTCGAAACTAGATGTTACCAAAACCAAATATCAAAAAGTATGAACAACACACTAAAAAAGCGGCCAGTGTTATACTGAACAAACCACAAGAAAATAAAAACCAAAAACTATATCATAAAATAAACACTCGTATTGGGTATAAATTTAACATAATTTCAAATGCCATAAACAACCTACCAGAAACAAAAATAGGAAGTCGTAATGGAGCAAACCATATGCCCAAAAATGGTACATGATTTATCTTAAAATACAAACACACAATTGACACAAATCAACTCACCAAAAAAGGAACTACCAAAACTGGTGTCAAAAACCATAAATATTCGTTGAAAACATCATGCCATATTGGAAGAATCAACGCGACCGTAAAGAGAAATGACTTAATCATAAAACACTTACTAATATTGGGTACAAATCTACTAAATAAAACGGTTGACTTCCAAAAACGTATATGGAATTATATGACCCTAGAGCAGATCAAGTGAGCTTGGTTTTGTTTATATAGCATGTTATGTTGTGTTTTGTACATTCAGATAAATATCATTCTCTCAATACTATGGCCAGTTTAACCAAGTCATATATTTCAAAGCTGTTCAATTTAGTGCTACTTATGTTTGTCATCATGCTAAGCTCAGAGGCTCATACTCCACACGAATCCACATTACATTATTACAGGATGAGGACTGCGCTCAATTTGGTACACAAAAGAGTCTCTCCTAGAGTTCTGGATCCTCAACATCAATTTGGACCACCTCCGTTAAATAACCACAACGATTTGGTATCCGAAAGAGCCACTCCGGGAGGACCTAACCCAATACATCACTCTGAACCACTTCCGTTACATAACCGTAATGATTTGGAACCCGAAAGAGTCACTCCTGCAGGACCTAACCCAATACATCATTCTGAACTACTTCCGTTGTATAACTATAAAGATCTAGTACCCGACAGAGCCACCCCTGGAGGACCTAACCCAATACATCACTCTGAACCACTCCCGCTATCCAACCTTGAAGATCCAGTATCCAAAAGAGCCACTCCTGGAGGACCTGACCCAATACATCACTCTGAACCACTTCCCTTGTCTAACCATGAAGATCCAGTATCCAAAAGAGCCACCCCTGGCGGACCTAACCCAATTCATCACTCCGAACCACTTCCATTACGTAACTGTAAAGATTTGGAACCCAAAAGAACCACTCCTGGAGGACCTAACCCAATTCATCACTCCGAACCACTTCCATTATATAACTGTAAAGATTTGGAACCCAAAAGAACCACTCCTGGAGGACCTAATCCAATACATCACTCTAACCCACTTTCATTATAGCTTACCGAAAGAGCCTCCGCAGAAGACGAGACCCACGACATTACTCTAAGCCACCTCCATTTTATAATGATAAAGAATTGGTTTAGTTCTCATCTTTGCTGAGTACTTTGAGCTTCTATGTATGAGTCGCAACTTTCGACTATAAAGTTGGTTTCATGGTTCATGACTTCTATTGTTGGCCTAGTCATTGCAATACAATTAAATAAAACTTTTAGATCAAATATTATTAGTTATTCTTGCTATCTGTCATGTTTTTTCATGTTCATGTCCTCAATGTACGTTTTCACTCTTCAATGTAACTAAGTAGGCACCAAATGATAATCCAAACGCACTCGATGAATCAAAAAAATGTTGCAGTTGATAGTTTTTCAAATTCAAATTCTGAAGAAATGTACGTAGACTAAGTTACGTTAAACACTTTGTTTGTCGCAAGGGGTGAAAGACACAATAAAGGACTAATAACATGTGGCAAAGGAAAAAAGACAGCATAAATTTCAGATTCATACAACTCATAATGCTTTCCAATATTTGAAACCCCCGTACTTAGATCCAGATCATCAGTTAGAATTGATGACATAAAGGAATTCGAGAGTGCATTATTTTTTATTGAAATGATTTCTAAGGTATTAGAGGTGATTTCAAGCAAGAGATAACACACAAGGGGCCATTAAAGTTCAAAAAGAGCAAAGGGAAATCTTTAAAACTTGCGGCCAAACATGATTGGTGAAAGTTAAGGCTTCAATGCGATTGAATTTCTGAAATCCTTCTTCAACGCTGCACTTTTGTTGCTAAAAAAGTGGTCTTCGATAGCGAAACAAATTTCAAAAAAGATGAAAGGATTCAGAGATCTTGGAGATCGAGAAATAGAGTGTAAAAGACACAATATCGAATTCATATGAGATTTGTGCTCTTGATCACGCAATGTACTTGCCTGTACAAGCTCTATTTGTCTGATACCTCGTGCTAATCATTAAGAGGTTGCGCAGAACCGAAAAAAATCCGATTTTCACTTATCAAACTTTGTGAAATCTTAAGTCAAATGACAAAGTAAGGCCCAATATTATTTCTACTATATTAGATCATCCAAGATAATACAAAACAAGGCATGACAACTGGAGACCAATATGAGCCCAAGAGATAGTTAATATGTTTAAATCCTTGTCTAAAACAAGGGATCAATTTTTGCAAAGATACTCAAATCCATTTCAAAAATGTATTCTTTGTTATAAAAATGATATTCTAAGATTTGAGAAGTGATTTCAAGTGAGACATGACATACTGCGGCTGCTGTGTTTTGAAACAAGAATGGGAAATCTTTATAACATATGGCCATAGATAAGGGACAAAAATCTGAGGATTCGATGGAATTGTGATTTTGAAATCCTTCTCTAATGCTTGATTTTTTATGTTAAGACGATGCTCTCTGATTGCAACATATATTTTGAGTAGAGGGAAGGATTGAGAGTTGTTGAAATTCAAGAAAAATGAGACATGATAATAGAAGCTTGTTATCTATGACACAATGTCTAGTTGTGATCATATTTGTCCTCTCAGGCATGCGAAATACTTGTCTTTCTTTTTAGCTCCGTGGTATGATATTTCTACCAGACTTTTTTTAACCCTCACCCGAAACTCAAACTAAGAGCCCGTATTATTTTTATTACACTAGAATATCTGAAAAATATAGAAAGCTATGGCATGATAAGAGAATTTATCAAATATGTGTGCGTGCGATGAATATCGACACAAGAGATGACGATCCAATTCCAATTCAAAAATAATGTACACGATTAATCTCGGAGAAATATGCTGCCACATCATTGAATGTTTTGGAATTAAGAGGTCGTGTAAGTTGGCTCCAGGGATGTTTTGGAATTCTTGAAAATAATACTAACATATTTAAATACATGGCTAAGATGGGGATCGAGTTCTATAGATATAAATCAGTCAAATCCCCTTCGAAAATGTTCTCTTTCCTGTGAAAACGATGTTTTAAGATTTCAGAAATGATTGCAAACGAGAAATAACAAATTGTAGGCTATGAAAATTAGAAAGGAAAGCAAAAAGTCTTTAAAACTCATGGCCAGAGATAGGAAAGGTAAAAACTCAGGGCTTAATATGATTGATTTTCTGAAATCCTTCTTTAACCATGGACATTCGATTTAGGGTTGACACAGTCTATTTGTAAAATAATTTTTTTGGGAGAGGGAAAGATTCAGAAATATTGGAAATCAAGAAAGAGAGAGACAATGACAAAAATCCATTACCGAGGAGGTAATGTTAATCGGTAGTGAAATTTATCCGCTCGAGCATTCAAAGTTGTTGATTTTCAAACTCGGTGACTCATACTTCATACGGGTATTTAATAGTTTACACAAAATCCACGTCCAAAGCAAGGGATCGATTTTTGCAAATTTACACAATTCAATTTTTGCCATAAAAATGATTTCTTAAGATTTGATGGGTGATTTCACGTGAGACTGGGGGCTACTGTATTTCAAAACGAAATTAAAAATCTTCATAACATAGGGCCATAGATGGGCGACAAAAAATTTGAGGATTTGATACAATTGAGTTTTTCAAAACCCTTTCTAATGCTTGTTTTTTGATGTTAAGATGATGCTCCCTGATCGCAAAATAAATTTCGAGTTGAGGGAATGATTTAGAGTTGTTGAAAAACAATAGAAATTTGTAATCAATGACAAAATGTCTGGTTGTGATGATGTTTATCTTCTCGAGCATGCAAAATACTTGCCTTTTTTTAGCTCATTGGTATGATATTTCAAACTATGCTCTTTTTAATCCTAACCCAAAGCTGAAACTAAGCCGCCTTATTATTTTTATTACATTACGATATCTAAAAAAATATAGAAAAATATGGCAGCATAAGAAAATGTATTATATATTTGTGTGTTTGTGCATTTGTGCGCGATGAATGTTGATGCAAGAGATGACAGTCCAATTTAAAAGGATTGTATAGGATTTAATATGGGGGAACTATGTTGCCACACCATTAAATGTTTAGGAATTAAGAGGTGATGAAAATCAGCACCGGGATGCTTTAGGATATTCGAAAATAATGTTAACATATTTAAATCCATGGCTAAGATAGGGATCGAGTTCTGTAGATATGAATTAGTAAAATCCCCTTAAAAATGCTTTCTTTGCCATGAAAATGATGTCTTAGGATTTCAGAAATGATTGCAAATGGGAGATAACATATTACGGGCTGCTAAAAATCGAAAAAAGAAAAGCAAAAACTCTTTAAAACGTATGGCCAAAGACAGGAGAGGGAAAAGCTCAGGTTTTAATACGATTGATCTTCTAAAATCCTTCTTCAACTATGGACTCTTGATTTAAATTTGACACAGTCTATTTGTAAAATATATTTATAGGAAGAGGGAAACATTCAAAACTATTAGAAATCAAGAAAGAGAGAGACAATGAAAAAGATTCATTGCCGAGGATGTAATGTTGAGTTGTAGTGGTATTTATCCGCTCGAGCATGCAAAGTAGTAGATTTTCAAAGTCAGTGACTAATTCTTCGAATGGGTATTTAACAGTTTACACAAAATCTATATAATCTACATTTTAACTTATAAGATTTCATGAATTTTGAGAAGTGCAAAGAAATTACGAGTAATTTAAATTTAAATTTCGATTAAAACTTTTGACAGTTATGGTGGAAGAAAAACAGTGCAAGATACAAGAGAATGATAAGAAAGTCAACAAAACCGAGTTGAAAAAATACATGAAACTATACAATATCTCACGACTTAGAATTTTTACCTTGAAAATTCAAAATTCGAGAAATTATATAAATGAAATTTTTTGAATCGAAATGTCATACACAATACCAATAATTTAGTTACTTTAACTCTAGAAAACTAAGTATACTATTTCACACTTTAAAGTATTGCCTTACCACATAGTTGCATTTTGAGTGGAAACTCAGGTCAGATGATTTTTTATGCAAGCCTACTTCAAAATACATGGCATCCTCAAACTTAATTCTTGCTTTGAAATATACTACCCATTTTATGCTTTGTATATTAATTTTACAATAATTCACATAGTTATTTGTATTTTTTTACTAAGACTTTGAATACAAAAAATCTCGGAAGTCCTATAAAAGAAATTGAAACTGTGTGCAAGCCATATAAGTACATACCACATGCCGATAAATCACGCTGACTTAACAATATAAAATGCTAACTCTCGGCACAAATCTACTCAAGAAAATTCGGAACTAAAAGCAGATACTTGGCGGTCAAAATGATATCCGAGGACTCTAGACAGCCAAAAACGTTAAAGAGTGAAAATTCAACGTCAAAAAAGGGAGAGCAAAAACAATTTAGGAATTTAATCGAACCACGAAATGGCAACATTCTTACAAGAGGCGGCATAAACTTTAAGAGAAGAGAATGATAGGAGAAACAAGAGAGAGAGAGAGAGAGAGAGAGTGCTCCTCCGTGTGATGGGCAAGGGGTGTGCTACAAAATAAGAGAGAATGGAAGGATGAGATCCTGTAAAGATATTGTGAGATAGAAGATAGGACCGAGTAAAGTTTGATTTGACACCTAGGTTTAAGTTGGGTGAGTCGGTTAGGGATATGGGTGGACACTGGTATTGGTATTGGGCTCAAGTTGATTGGTTTTTTTATGTAGCCTCAGTCTTGATATACAAAGTTATCAAACTTTCAAAACGAGCAAAAATTTAACATCATTTCCTAACTTGCTTTGATATTTAATACTTTTATAGAAGAATCTTGTATATAATTGGTTTATTTTAACCACTCTTCACAGTGTCAAACTCTTAGAACTCGTGATCTATTTTATATACTATATATAAACTTTCAATAATTCACTTGAGTTAATTGTGCATGCGTGTGTGTGTGTGTGTGTTTTATGAGCGAAGGCGATCTTAGGACCCCAACTAAAAATAATGATGGACTTGAACTAGAGGGTAATGTAATTTGAACAAATCATATGTCCATAGAGCAAACGGACTTAAATCGAATGAAACAATAACTCATGTTGACCACAAATCTTCTCGAAACTAGATATTACCAAAACCAAATATCAAAAAGTATGAACAACACACTAAAAAAGCGGCCAGTGTTATACTGAACAAACCACAAGAAAATAAAAACCAAAAACTATATCATAAAATAAACACTCGTATTGGGTATAAATTTAACATAATTTCAAATGCCATAAACAACCTACCAGAAACAAAAATAGGAAGTCGTAATGGAGCAAACCATATGCCCAAAAATGGTACATGATTTATCTTAAAATACAAACACACAATTGCCACAAATCAACTCACCAAAAAAGGAACTACCAAAACTGGTGTCAAAAACCATAAATATTCGTTGAAAACATCATGCCATATTGGAAGAATCAACGCGACCGTAAAGAGAAATGACTTAATCATAAAACACTTACTAATATTGGGTACAAATCTACTAAATAAAACAGTTGACTTCCAAAAATGTATATGGAATTATATGACCTTATTCATCACTCCGAACCACTTCCATTATATTACTGTAAAGATTTGGAACCCAAAAGAACCACTCCTAGAGGACCTAATCCAATACAGCACTCTAACCCACTTTCCTTATATAACCCTAAGGATTTGGAACCCAAAAGAGTCACTCCTGCAGGACCTAACCCAATACATCGTTCTGAACCACTTCCGTTGTATAACTATAAAGATCTAGTACCCTACAGAGCTACTCTTGGGGGACCTAACCCAATATATCACTCTGAACCACTCCCGTTATCTAACCATGAAGATCGAGTATCCAAAAGAGCCACTCCAGGAGGACCTAACCCAATACATCACTCTAAACCACTTCCGTTATCTAACCATGAAGATCCAGTATCCAAAAGTGCCACTCCTAGAGGACCTACCCTAATACATCACTCTCAACCACTTCCATTACGTAACCATAAAAATATGGTGCCCAAGAGATTCGCTCCTAGATGACCTAACCCAATTCATCACTCCGAACCACTTCCATTATATAACTATAAAGATTTGGGACCCAAAAGAACCACTCTTGGAGGACCTAATCCAATAAATCACTCTAACCCACTTTCATTATAGCCGTCACACCCCGAACCGGGGTCGTGACCCCTGAATGTCAGCTGTATTTTTACAGAAAATTGGGCAGAATCTCCACATAATTTGGAGGTCTCCCATGTATAACTAAATCTGTTTAAATCTGTATAATTTAAAATCATCCTGTAAATAAAATAAAATAATCATCTCGGCCTCACAACAGCCCGCCAACCATAGCAGACATCCAGAATAACACCAGGCTAAGTAAATTACTAACAATTCTAGCCACAGACCTCTACTATTATGACCAACTAAAGCATGAGCGGCCGCCACAGTGAGCGGGCCTAAGTCTTATACAATTTACAACCAATTTTCTCAAGTTGACATTCAAACACTACAATTTGTCACAATGTAAATGAAATATGAGAGTTTCGCAAATAAATGTACATAACTTATACAGTCAATCCCATAATAAGTATAAAGGTCAACTACGGACCTCAAGGTCAAGACCTTACAGGGTCAAAAATAGTGTGCGGAGCTCATATCTCAACTTAATTTAAATCTCACCGTCGAAAAACACTTAAATCTGCCGACGAGCTACCAAATCCTCTAGAGCCGAAGCGTCACTCTAGTACAATAATCCTATCTGAGGAGGGAAAGAAGAGGGGTGAGTATCAAGGAAGATACCCAGTGAGTGAGGAGATTAATCACAAGTACAAATAGTGTAGGTGAATATTAGAGTGTCAAATAATATCATTCATAACCAATAATTCGAATTTTGCAGTAAATCATGATATGTTCGCTAAAATGAACTCATTTAATCATTCATACATTAACATACATCTATGCATCCATTTAAAATCAAGTAGATCATAGAACAAGCCGAAAGGATCCTGGCAAAGGTCAACCATGACCAAGGATAGACGCATCGGGGGTTTTATTATGCAAAGAGTTTTCAAAAGTAGCTCTCTACCGACGTTGGCCATGAGTTTGCTGGGGCTAGCTCATCATCGTGTATAAGACCTCACCCAGTGCTAGATGGTGGCATTACACACGTCCTCCCCCTTACGTGGGTTCAACTGACCGCGCCTATAACCCTTAGACATATGATGTTTGTGGATAACTCCTGCAGAAGCATATCCGGGTAACCCGATGCCTCTACAAACGCCCTTCGTAGCTACGGAATTTATCAAATAATACCATATCATTATATTATCTCAAGCTAGTAGGCATCCAACCCACATAGCCAAATCATCTCATCATATCTTCAAAATAATTCAAATTCGTGTGCTAATATATTTCATCGAAATCATTTAAATTCAATAAACCAATACAATGGTAGAATAGAAAACATTCCATTTTTCAAATCATGGCACAATTTCATTTCATTTCAAACATGGATGCATAATCGTAGAAATATAAGTATGACACTCAAATAATCACAAAACATATTTGAATTTCAATTCCATACGTCGAAACAATGCATATAAAAAAAACATATTTTATTAAAAACATGATAAATTCAGATTTCACTATTTCATGCAAGAGATTAGGGTCCCACTCACATTTCTAGGGAGGGTGGTCACTCTCTATTTTTCAAAATCAAACCAAATCGACTCCTCAAATCTCCAAGAAAGTCAATCTAATCAGATTATCACAATTGTCATCAAATTTCCAATTATTCTTAGGGTTTATCATCTTCCCTAAGTTTGTATAAATTTTAATTCATCAATTTATAAATATACACCAATGTCATCTTAAATGTATTGAAACCTAAATTTGATAAAATTTATTTCAAATGTTGAAGAGATCGCATTTCTCTTACCTAGGATTTTCTCGAAGCGCAGACTTTTGTCCGAATGTCTCCTCGACCACTCCAAAATCTGTACTGCTCCCTATCAAGACAAAATTTATTAGTTAGGTCATAAATCTTAGAACAAAATCAAAACCCTGAGTCAGTTACCTAGCAGAGACTCGCGAGCTGTCATAGGCTATTGCGGGCTGCGGGCTGCGGGCTGCGGGCCGCAGTGGGCTTCGTGGCCGTAGTGGGCTCGCAGGCTGTGCGGGTTCGTAGGCTGTTGCGGGCTGGTGGGCTCACGGCCTCGCAGGCTAGTGGGCTCGATAGCTTGTGGGCTCGTGGGCTGGCACGTGCGTTCGCGAGCTAGACTGCAGTCATGTACTCACGGGTTGCGTGCGCTTGTGGGCAGGCGCGTGCTCGTGCGCAGGTGCGCTCCCGAGCAGGTGCTCACGCTGTGGTACGCTAGTTCGATCGCGTCGTCGTACTTGCGCTATGGCGTGCTCGCACTCGTGCAGGGAGGATCGCATTGCGGCACGCTCACAAGAGGGACGAGAGATTCGGACGAAGGTCTGTGCTCCGAGAGGGAGAGAGATCGAGAGAGATAGAGAGAGGGTGAGTAGCGGAGAGAGAGAGAAATAGTGAGAGAGAGAATCCGAGAGGGAAAGATAGAGAGGGAGAGAAGAAGAAGAAGATGGTGATGGTGGTGTGTGGCGGGTCGCGGGAAGGGAAAGAGGCGGAGAGAGAAAGAGAGAGGAAGAGAGAGAGAGAGAGAAAGAGAGAGAAAGAAGGAGAAAGAGGAAGAATTAGGGCTTTAAGCCCTAATTTGATGTGTTGCGTTTTGGCTCAAAACGCAGCACTTCTATCTCTTTTTTTTTACTCTTATTATTATTATTTACATATATATATATATATATATATTCATTTTACACCAAAATTTGCGGATACGGTAAAAATTTAAAATATACCAAAAAAATTCAATTTAAATACTTCAAAATAAAAAATCAAAATAAATGAAAATTTTCTCTATATATATAACTGAAAAATATTTTTTTTAATTGCTGAATAGGAATACAATAGTACGGACACTGCAGTGTCGGTGTTACATATTTGAACCCCCTAAGAACAAGTTTCATCCTCGAATCTAAAAGAGAACTAAACAACAAATAAATGGGGGTACTGTCTCCTCATAGCCTCCTTGGGCTCCCAGGTCTCTTCCTCGACCTAGTCACTCCTCCACAAGACTCTGACCAACGAGACTTCCTTGCTCCGTAGCTTCTTGACCCGCCGATCTAAAATAGCCGCGGGCTGAACTGGAAAACTAAGGTCCTCTCGTAATTTAATAGGTGGAGGCTCAAGTACATGAGAAGGATCGGCCAAATACTTCCTAAGTACTAAGACATGGAAGACGTCATGAATACGAGATAATTCATCTGACAGCTCCAATCTGTATGTCACACTTCCGACCCTCTCAAGGATACGGAAGGTCCCAATATATCTGGGACTCAACTTGCCCAGTTGCCTGAACCATATACCTCCCTTCCAATGAGATATCCTCAAGAATACCATATCTCCAGTGGCAAACTCAAGAGGTCGCCACCTACAATCAGCATATGCCTTCTGTCTGTCCTAGGTGGCTTTCATTCGCTCACGGATGACCTTTACTTTATCTTTCGTTTCCTTAATCAGCTCAACACTGCTGAGACGTCGCTCTCCAACCTCATCCCAGTATATCGGGGTGCGGTATTTCCTACTATACAGTGCTTCATACAGGGGCATCCCTATACTGGCCTGATAGCTGTTATTATATGCGAATTTGACCAGTGGAAGGTGTTGATCCCAACTACCCTGGAAATCCATTACACATGCCCTTAGCATGTCCTCAAGGGTCTGAATGGCCCTCTCTGACTGACCATCTGTCTGCGGATGATACGCTGTACTAAAATTCAGCCTTGTACCCATTGCCTCCTATAACTTGGGCCAAAATCTGGAAGTAAATCTCAGGTCCCTGTCTGATACTATTGACACAGAAACACCATGCAGCCGGACTATCGTATCAATGTAAAGACGTGTCAAGATCTCCAAAGGATAGTCACTGCGAATAGGAAGGAAATGCGCAGACTTGGTGAGTCGATCTACAATCACCCAAATGACATTATGCCATGATAAAGTCCGCGGTAACCCTGTCACAAAATCCATAGTAATGTGATCCCACTTCCACTCAGGGATGGGTAAGGGCTGTAATGTACCAGCCGGCGGCTGATGTTCGGCCTTCATCTGCTGGCAAACTAAACATCAAACCACAAAATCCATGATTTCTCGTTTCATGCCAGGCTACCAATAACTATCCCGAATGATTCGATACATCTTGGTACCACCCGGATGCAACGCATAAGCGGAGGAGTGTGCCTCCTCAAGTATGGCCTTGCGAAGATCGCTGTCGGCGGGAATGCAAACCCACTCTCTATATACAACTAGTCCGTCATCACGGACTCGGAAGTCTCCACTCTCGCCTCTATTGATCTTCTCAAGAATACTCTGGAGCTCCTCATCTGACCCCTGGAGCTCTTGGATACGGTCGAGCAAAGTGGGTCTGACCTCAAATCTATCACTAGTCAAACTGACTACCAAGGTTCGGAGTCCCACTAAACAAGAAAGGTAGGCTTTCTCTGTCGATTGTGAGGATGATGCTAACTTCCGACTCAAGACATCTACTACAACATTCGCCTTACCCGGATGATAGTCAATAATGAGGTCATAATCTTTGAAAAGCTCTAACCATCTTCTTTATCTCAAATTCAGCTCCTTTTGGGTAAAAAGGTACTTTAAACTCCTATGATCTGTGAATACTCTACAGGTCACCCCATAAAGATAATGCCACCATATCTTCAACACTAAGACTATGGCTACCAACTCTAAATCATGCTTTGGGTAGTTAACCTCGTGTTTCTTCAGCTGTCGCGAGACATATGCAATAACCAGATCATCCTGCATCAGAACACAACCCAATCCCTGTCGGCTAGCATCACTGTATACTATATATTCCCGACTGCTAGTGAGAAGGGCTAAAATAAGAGCGGATGTCAACTGTTGTTTGAGCTCCGAGAAGCTTACCTCACAACGGTCATCTCAAACAAACTTGACCCCCTTCTGTGTCAATCTAGACAACAGAGCAGCTATCCGGGAGAATCCCTCTACAAATCTGCGATAATACATGGCTAAATCGAGAAAACTATGAATCTCGGTAACTGTTTGTGGCTGCTCCCACTTCACTATAGCCTCAACCTTCTGCGGATCAATATAAATACCCTCTGCAGAGACAATGTATCTCAAGAATCCAATTTGTCATAGCCAAAACTCACATTTCAATAATTGGCTTATAGCTGCTTCTCACGGAGTATCTGCAATACCATCCGATGATGCTGAACATGATCTTCATCACTTCGTGAATATATCAAGATGTCATCGATGAATACGATGACGAACCGATCCAAGAAGTTGTGGAAAACTCGGTTCATTAGGTCCATAAAAGCAGCTGGGGTATTAGTCAGCCCAAATGGCATGACTAGAAACTCGTAATGGTCGTATCGGGTGCAAAAAGCTATTTTGGGCATATATTCGGCCCGAGTTCTTAACTGATGATAATCCGAATAGAGATTAATCTTAGAGAAGGCTCCCTGTAGCTGATCAAACAAATTATCGATACATGACAGGGGATATCGGTTTTTTATGGTGGCTTTGTTCAACTGCCTGTAATCCACACAAAACTGAAATATACCATCATTCTTCTTTACAAAAAGCGTTAAAGCACCCCAGGGTGAAGTGTTCGGGCGAATAAACCCCTTATCCAGAAGTTTTTGCAACTGAATCTTAAGCTCTCTCAGTTCCGCAGGCACCATTCTGTATAGCGGAATAGAAATAGGATTGGTTCCCGGTACTCAATCAATCTCGAAATCGAACTCCCAAACTGGTGGTAATCCAGAAAGCTCCTCGAGGAATACTTCTGGAAACTCCTGCACTACAGGGACCTCCTCAAGTCCCAGTCCCTCAACGGTGGTGTCAGCTACATGAGCCAGGTACGCCATGCAGCCTCGACGTATCGACCTCTTGGCTTCCATCACTAATATGACACAGCAAGGTAATACTCTCCTCTCACCAGAGAATCTCAAAGGGGATCCCTCTGATCTCTGGAACTCAACCTCTTTGATGAAACAATCCACTGAAACTCTATGTTTGTTCAATCAATCCATCCCGAGAATGGCATCAATATGCGTTACCTCAAAGGGAATTAAGTCTGTCTCAAGTACCGCATCCCCTATCATGACCTCACATCCACGATAGACTGAATCTCTGTAAAGGTGCTCACCGAAAGGAGTGATAATCATTATTTCCTCATCAAGTGGCAATAAGGATTTACCCATCTGGCGGGCAAAAGACGCTCTCACATAAGAGAAATTTGACCCGGTGTCAATAAGGACATGGGCGTCGACTCCAAATATCCTCATGATCCCTAAATGTGAGTAAGGGAAAGAGATTTAAGATATTTAAAATGCAAAGAAAAGTAGACAAAAACATATATATATATATATATATATATATCATATATATATATATATATATATCTCAAACTAGTTAAGTTTCTAAAACTTTAACTAGTCAAAACTGTATATCAACATTATGATATACAAAAAGCTCATACAGAAAGTACAATAAAAATACTACACTAAGGGATCTGTGAGAGGATTACCCATAATAATATCAAGATTTGCTTGTGCGTCCTCCTACGTTATCGCAAACACACGAGCCTGGGCCCTAGGCTACCGTCGCGATGGTCCTGACACTGTATTACTCCCGGCTGCAGTCCGAGAAGCGGCAAGAGCTAAGTGCATAGGTGCCCCTTGCTGGCCTGTGCCAGAAATACCAGCACGACTCTGCAAAGTCGATCCTTCTCGACCTAAATCTGGGCAGACACTCCTAACGTGACCTTACTTCCCATACTGGAAGCAAGTAACTGGTGTTTTACATGCCCCAAAGGCATGGTGGCTGCCGCATCTGCTGCAGAAAGGCTGTCTCTGTGTAGTAGACTGCATAGAGACATTAGGGGCTGATATCCCAAAACACTGTAGTCGAGGTCCCTGTCCCGGTCCTGCTGGTCTGAAGCTAAAAGAACCTTCGGGATATCCAAAACCTCTACCCCTCTTCAAAAACTGTCCACCCTGTGACCCAGTCTTCCTCTTCTGGTGACTCTCCCTCTGTCTAGCCTCAGTTCGGATGATCTCCTCCGCCTGATATGCTGAATCAATTACTTCTAAAAGTGTAAAAGAGGGAGTTACCGTCATATACTTCTTGATGCTTAATTGGAGGCCATCTTCAAACATGAACCTCATCTGAGCTGGTGTAGCCATATCGGGGACAAAGATGGCTAGCCGTCTGAGCTCAGTCTCGTACTCTAAAACTGACCTCGTCCCCTGGTGTAAATGTAGGAACTCTGTCCTTATCCGATCCTGCTGGAACGGGGTGAAGTACCTGCGGTAGAACTCTCGTAAAAAGTCCTCCAACTGCAGGGTCTGTGTAGCACTATCATGGATAGCCTCCACCATAAGAGGGCATCTCCGTCAAGGAGTCTCTCAGCAACTCTCAATCTGAGCTCCTTTAACAACTCCAAATCCATAAGGATCCTACGAGTCCTATTGATCCAGTGTTTCGCCACTATGGCATCACTGGATCCTGAAAAGTCTATATATCCGAGCTGCCGAGACACTTTCACCAACTGAGTGAGCTCGTGGATGCGCCTCAAAGTAGCTGACGTCTCATCAGTCAAAGTACAAACAGAAGGACCGACCACCGAAGGAGGAATCGGTGCCATAGGTGCAGGTACGGCCGCAGGTGTAGGTACGGCCGCAGGTGCAAGTACGGCCGCAGGTGCAGTCGCTGGAGTCTGTAGTGGAGGCGGTGGCATCTGCGCCCCATATCTACTGTACTACTCCTACCACTGCCTCAAGGCTTCAAGTGGTGGTAGAGGAATCTCGACTGTACCAGTTGGTGGAGGTGCTGGGGGTCGTACTGGAGAAGGTGCTGAGTAGAAGAAGCACCCTCTGGTGCTTGTGGAGCCTCAAGTACTCTAGAAGCCTCAGGCACTGAGGGAGTCTCCGGTAGTGCACTGTGCTTACCACGTCTAGGTGGCATAATTCTACAAAGAGAGTACCGTTTCATTAGATATAAGCAAGGATTAGGGTTAGTTACCGGGTAACTAACCCCCTAAAATAGAATTTGAGTTATGAATGAAGGTATTTGAATGCGAAATCATGGAATGTATATATCGTATATCGTACCATTTACAATAAATGATCTTATATGCCTATGACCGTATACGAGACTTTAAATGACTGTATGAAACTCTCTAATGCATTGAGGATTTTTAAACATGTTTGGGAAGACTTTTACTACTATCCTGTCTCTAACCTAGACTCTCTGATAACAATAGAACTGTCACGTCCCGAACTGGGGTTGTGAGCATCCGCCCGTTACCCTGAATACCCGCTATATCTTTACAGAAAATTGGGCAGAATCTCCCTATAAATCAGAAGTCTCCCATGCACTATAAACCTATTTAAACCTGTATAATTTAAAATCATCATGTAAATAAAATAAAATGGCCATCCCAGCCTCACAACAACCCACTAACCACAGCAGACATCCAGAACAACGCAAGCTAAGTAAATTACCAACAATTCTAGCCAAAGATTTCTACTGTCATGCCCAACTAGACCATGAGCAGCCGCCACACTGAGCGGGCTTAAGTCTTATACAATTTACAACCAATTTTCTCAAGTTGACATTCAAACACTACAATTTGCCTCAATGCAAATGAAATATGAGAGTTTCGCAAATAAATGACATAATTTATACAGTCCATCCCATAATAAATACACGGTCAACTACGGATCTCAAGGTCAAGACCTCACAGGATCGAAAATAAGGTGCGGAGCTCATATCTCAACTTAATTTAAATCTCACCGTCGAAAAACACTCAAATCCTCCAATAAGCTACCAAATCCTCTAGAGCCAAAGCGTCACTCTAGCACAATAATCCTGTCTGAGAAGGGAAAGAAGAGGGGTGAGTATCAAGGAAAATATCCAGTGAGTGAGGGGATTAATCTCAAGTACTAATAGTATAGGTGAACATTGGAATGTCAAATAATATCATTCATAACCAATAATTCAAATTTTACAGTAAATCATGATATGTTCGCTAAAATAAGTTCATTTAATCATTCACACGTTAACATACATATATGCATCCATTTAAAATCAAGTAGATCATAGAGCAAGCCGAAAGGATCTTGACAAAGGACAACCATGACCAAGCATAGATGCATCGGGGGTTTTATTATGTAAAGAGTTTTCAAAAATAGCTCTCTACCCCGATATTGGCCATGAGCTCGCTAGGGCTAGCTCATCATCGTGTATAGGACCCCGCCCAGTGCTAGACGGTGGTGTCACACACATTCTCCCCCTTACATGGGTTCAACCGGCCTCGCCTATAACTCTTAGACATATGACGCTTGTGGATACCTCCTGCAAAAACATATCTGGGCAACCCGGCGCCTTTACAAACGCCCTTTGTAACTACAGAATTTATCAAATAATATCATATTATCATATCATCTCAAGCTAGTAGGCATCCAACCCACATAGCCAAATCATCTTATCATATCCTCAAAACAATTCAAATTCTTGTGCCAATATATTTTATCGAAATCATTTAAATTCAACAAACCAATACAATGGTAGAATAGAAAACATTTTATTTCTCAAATCATGGTACAAATTCATTTCATTTCAAACATGGATGTATAATCGTAGAAACATAAGTATGACACTCCAATAATCACAAAACAGATTTGAATTTCAATTCCATACATCGAGACAATACATATAAAAAAAACATGTTTGATTAAAAACATGATAAAATCAGATTTCACTATTTCATGCAAGAGATTAGGGTTCCACTCACATTCTTACGGAGGGTGGTCACTCTCTATTTTCTAAAATCAAATCAAATCGATTCCTCGAATCTCCAAGAAAGTCAACCTAATCAGATTATCACAATTGTCATCAAATTTCTAATTATTCTTAGGGTTTATCATCTTCCCTAAATTTGTATAAATCTTAATTTCTCAATTTATAAATATACACCAATGTCATCTTAAAGGTATTGAAATCTAAATTTGATAAAATTTATTTCAAATGTTGAAGAGATCATATTCTCTTACCTGGAGTTTTCTCGGAGCGCAGACCTTCGTCCGAATGTCTCCTCGACCACTCCAAAATCTGCACAGCTCCCTATCAAGACAAGATTTATTAGACAGGTCATAAACACTTAGAACAAAATTAAAACCCTGAGTCAGTTACCTGCACAGAGACTCGCTAGCTGTTACGGGCTATCGCGGGCTACGGGCCGCAGTGGGCTTTGCGGGCCATAGTGGGCTCGTGGGCTCGTGGGCTCGCAAGCTCGCAGGCTTGTGGGCTCGCGAGCTGGACTGCAGTCACACGCTTGCGGGTTGCGAGCGCTAGTTGGCCAACGCACGCTCGTGGGCAAGCACGCGCTCGTGCGCAGGTGCGCTCCCAAGTAGGTGCTCACGTTGTGGTATGCTCGCACAATCGTGCGCTCGCGCTTACGCTGTAGCATTCTTGTGCAGGGAAGCACGCGCTGCAGCGCGCTCATGCTCGTACAGGGAGGATCGCGCTCGCGGGAGGGAGGAGTTGCAACTGCCGTGGTGCGCTCGTGGTGGTGGCATGCGTGGAAGCTCGTGGCAGAGTGTGAACGAGAGGGAGGGAGATCGCGAGAGATAGAGACAGGGTGAGCAGCGGAGAGAGAAAGAAAAAGTGAGAGAGAGAATCTGAGAGAGAAAGATAGAGAAGGAGAGAAGAAAAAGAAGATGGTGGTGGTGGTGCGCGGCAGAGGGGAGCAGCGGATCGCGGGAAGGGAAAGAGGCGGAGAGAGAAAGAGAGAGGAAGAGAGAGAGAGAGAGAAGGAGAGAGGAAGAATTAGGGCTTTAAGCCCTAATTTGATGTGCTGCGTTTTGGCTCAAAACGCAGCACTCCTTTCTCTTTTTTTTTTTTACTCTTATTATTATTGTTATTTACATATATATATATATATATTCATTTTACACCAAAATTCGTGAATACGGTAAAAATTTAAAATATACAAAAAAAATTTAATTTAAATACTCCAAAATCAAAAATAAAAATAAATGAAAATTTTCTCTCTATATATAGCTGAGAAATATTTTATTTAATTTCTGAACAAAAGTATAATAGTACAGATACCACAGTATCAGTATTATAATAGTTTACCAAAAGAGCCTCCACAGAAGACGAGACCCACGACATCACTCTAAGCCACCTCGATTTTATAATGATAAAGAATTGGTTTAGTTCTCATCTTTGCTGAGTATTTTGAGCTTCTATGTATGAGTCGCAACTTCTGACTATAAAGTTGATTGCATGGTTCATGACTTCTATTATTGGCTTAGTCATTGCAATACAATTAAATAAAACTTTTAGATCAAATATTATAAGTTATTCTTACTATCTGTCATGTTTTTTCATGTTCATTTCCTCAATGTACATTTTCACTCTTCAATATAACTAAGTAGGCACCAAATGATTATCCAAACGCACTCAATGAATCAAAAAAATGTTGCAGTTGATAGTTTTTCAAATTCAAATTCTGAAGAAATGTACGTAGACTAAGTTACGTTACACACTTTGTTTGTCGCAAGAGGTGAAAGACATAACAAAGGACTAATAACATGTGGCAAAGGAAAAAAGACAGCATAAATTTTAGATTCATACAACTCAAAATACTTTCCAATATTTGAAACCTCCGTACTTAGATCTAGATCATCAATTAGAATTCATGACATTAAGGAATTCGAAAATACATTATTTTTTATTGAAATGATTTCTAAGATATTAGAGGTGATTTCAAGCAATAGATAACACACAAGGGGCTATTAAAGTTCAAAAAGAGCAAAGGCAAATCTTTAAAACTTGTGGCCAAACATGATTGGTGAAAGTTAAGGCTTCAATTCGATTGAATTTATGAAATCCTTCTTCAATGCTGTACTTTTGTTGCTAAAAAAGTGGTCTGCGATAGTAAAACAAATTTCAAAAAAGATGAAAGGATTCAGAGATCTTGGAGATCAAGAAAGAGAGTGTAAAAGACACAATATCGAATTCAGATGAGATTTGTGCTCTTGATTACGCAATGTACTTGCCTTTACAAGCTCTGTTTGTCTGATAGCTCATGCTAATCATTAAAAGGTTACGCAGAACCGAAAAAATCCTATTTTCACTTATCAAACTTTGTTAAATCTTAAGTCAAATGACCAAGTAAGGTCCAATATTATTTCTACTATATTAGATCATCCAAAATAATACAAAACAAGGCATGACAACTGGAGACCAATGTAAGCCCAAGAGATAGTTAATATGTTTAAATCCTTGTCTAAAACAAGGGATCAATTTTTGCAAAGATACTCAAATCCATTTCAAAAATGTATTCTTTGTTTTAAAAATGATATTCTAAGATTTGAGAAGTGATTTCAAGTGAGACATGACATATTGTGGCTGCTGTATTTTGAAACAAGAATGGGAAATCTTTATAACATATGGCTATAGACAAGGGACAAAAATATGAGGATTTGATGGAATTGTGATTTTGAAATCCTTCTCTAATTCTTGTTTTTTTATGTTAAGACGATGCTCTCTGATTGCAACACATATTTTGAGTAGAGGGAAGGATTGAGAGTTGTTGAAATTCAAGAAAAATGACACAGGATAATAGAAACTTGTTATCTATGACACAATGTCTAGTTGTGATCATATTTGTCCTCTCAAGCATGCGAAATACTTGCCTTTCTTTTTAGCTACGTGGTATGATATTTCTACTAGACTTTTTTTAACCCTTACCCGAAACTCGAACTAAGAGCCCATATTATTTTTATTACACTAGAATATCTGAAAAATATAGAAAGATATGGCATGATAAGAGAATTTATCAAATGTGTGTGCGTGCGATGAATATTGACACAAGAGATGACGGTCCAATGCCAATTCAAAAACAATGTACAGGATTAATCTGGGAGAAATATGTTACCACATCGTTGAATGTCTAGGAATTAAGAGATCATGTAAGTTGGCACCAGGGATGTTTTAGAATTCTTGAAAACAATACTAACATATTTAAATACATGGCTAAGATGGGGATCGAGTTCTGTAGATATAAATCAGTCAAATCCCCTTCAAAAATGCTCTCTTTCCTATGAAAATGATGTTTTAAGATTTCAAAAATGATTGTAAATGAGAAATAACATATTGTAGGCTATGAAAATTAGAAAAGAAAAGCAAAAAGTCTTTAAAACTCATGGCCAGAGATAGGAAAGATAAAAACTCAAGGCATAATATGATTGATTTTCTGAAATCCTTCTTTAACCATGGACTTTTGATTTAGGGTTGACACAGTCTATTTGTAAAATAAATTTTTTGGGAGAGGGAAAGATTCATAAATTTTGGAAATCAAGAAAGAGAGAGACAATGACAAAAATCCATTACCGAGGATGTAATGTTAAGTGGTAGAGAGATTTATCCACTCGAGCATTCAAAGTTGTTGATTTTCAAACTCGGTGACTCATCTTCATACAGGTATTTAAAAGTTTACACAAAATCCACGTCTAAAGCAAGGGATCGATTTTTGCAAATATACATAATTCCATTTCAAAAATGTATTCTTTGCCATAAAAATATTTTCTTAAGATTTGATAGGTGATTTCAAGTGAGACTAGGGGCTGCTATATTTCAAAACGAAATTAAAAATCTTGATAAGATAGGGCCATAGATAGGCGACAAAAAAATTGAGGATTTGATACAATTGAGTTTTTCAAATCCTTCTCTAATGCTTTTTTTTTATGTTAAGATGATACTCTCTGATCGCAAAATAAATTTCGAGCAAAGAGAAGGATTTAGAGTTGTTGAAAAATAATAGAAATTTGTAATCAATGACAAAATGTCTAGTTGTGATGATGTTTATCTTCTCGAGCATGCAAAATACTTGTTTTTTTTAGTTCATTGGTATGATATTTCAAACTATGCTTTTTTTAATCCTAACTCAAAACCGAAATTAAGCAGCCTTATTATTTTTATTACATTAGGATATCTCAAAAATATAAAAAAATATGGCAGTATAAGAAAATGTATTATATATATATGTGTTTGTGCATTTTTGTGCGATGACTGTTGATACAAGAGATGGTAATCCAATTCAAAAGCATTGTATAGGATTTAATATAGGGGAACTATGTTGCCACACCATTAAATGTTTAGGAATTAAGAGGTGATAAAAATTAGCACCGAGATGCTTTAGGATATTTGAAAATAATGTTAACATATTTAAATCCATGGCTAAGATAGGGATCGAGTTCTATAGATATAAATTAGTCAAATTCCCTTAAAAATGCTTTCTTTGCCATGAAAATGATGTCTTAGGATTTCAGAAATGATTGCAAATGGGAGATAACATATTACAGGCTGCTAAAAATCGAAAAGAAAAGCAAAAGCTCTTTAAAACATATGGCCAAAGATAGGATAGGGAAAAGCTCAGGTTTTAATATGATTGATTTTCTAAAATCCTTCTTTAACTATGGAATCTTGATTTAAAGTTGACACAGCCTATTTGTAAAATATATTTATTGGGAGAGGGAAAGATTCAAAACTATTAGAAATCAAGAAAGAGAGAGAATGAAAAAGATTCATTACCGACGATGTAATGTCGAGTTGTAGTGGTATTTATCCGCTCGAGCATGCAAAGTAGTAGATTTTCAAAGTCAGTGATTAATACTTCGAATGGGTATTTAACAGTTTACACAAAATCTATATAATCTACATTTTCACTTATCAGATTTCATGAATTTCGAGAAGTGCAAAGAAATTATGAGTAATTTAAATTTCAATTTCAATTAAAACTTTTGACAGTGGAAGAAAAGGAGTGCTAGATACAAGAGAATGATAAGAAAGTCAACAAAACCCAGTTGAAAAAATACATGAAACTATACAATATCTCACGACTTAGAATTTACATCTTCAAAATTCAAAATTCGAGAAATTATATAAATGAAATTTTTTGAATCGAAATGTCATACACAATACCAATAATTTAGTTACTTTAACTCTAGAAAACTGAGTATACTATTTCGCACTTTAAAGTATTATCTTACCACATAGTTGCATTTTGAGTGGAAACTCAGGTCAGATGATTTTTTATACAAGCCTACTTTAAAATACATGGCCTCCTCAAACTTAATTCTTGCTTCGAAATATACTACCCATTTTATACTTTGTATATCAATTTTACAATAATTCACATAGTTATTTGTATTTTTTTATTAAGATTTTGAATACAAAAATCTTGGAAGTCCTATAAAAGAAATTGAAACTGTGTGCAAGCCAAATAAGAACATACCACATGCCGATAAATCACACTGACTTAACAATATAAAATGCAAACTCTCGGCACAAATCTATTCAGGAAAATTCGGAACTAAAAGCAGATATTTGGCGGTCAAAATGATATCCAAGGACTCTAGACAGCCAAAAACATTAAAGAGTAAAAATTCAACGTAAAAAAAGGGAAAGCAAAAACAATTTAGGAATTTAATTGAACCACGAAATGGCAGTATTCTTACAAGAGGCAGCATAAACTTTGAGAGAAGAGAATGATAGGAGAAACAAGAGAGAGAGAGAAAGAGAGAGAGAGAGAGAGAGAGAGAGAGTGCTCATCTGTGTGAGTGGGCAAGGGGTGTGCTACAAAATAAAAGAGAATGGAAGGATGAGATCCTGGAAAGATATTGCGAGATAGAAGATAGGACCGAGTAAAGTTTGATTTGACACATAGGTTTAAGTTGGGTGAGTTAGTTAGGGATATGGGTGGATACTGGTATTGGTATTGGGCTCAAGTTGATTGGTTTTTTTATGTAACCTCAGTCTTGATATACAAAGTTATCAAACTTTCAAAACGAGCAAAAATTTAACATCATTTCCTAACTTGCTTTGATATTTAATACTTTTATAGAAGAATCTTATATATAATTTGGTTATTTTAACCACTCTTCATAATGTCAAACTCATAGAACTCATGATCTATTTTATATAATATATATAAACTTTCAATAATTCACTTGAGTTAATTGTGCATGTATGTGTGTGTGTGTTTTATGAGCGAAGGCGATTTTAGGACCCCTAATAAAAATAATAATGGATTTGAACTAAATGCTAATGTAATTTGAACAAATCATATGTCCATAGAGGAAACAGATTTAAATCAAATGAAACAATAACTCATGTTGATCACAAATCTTCTCGAAACTAGAGGTTACCAAAACCAAATATCAAAAAGTATAAACAACACACTAAAAAAGCGGCCAGTGTTATACTGAACAAACCACAAAAAAATAAAAACAAAAAACAAATAAACACTCGTATTGGGTATAAATTTAACATAATTACAAATGCTATAAACAACCTACCAGAAACAAATTTGATAAATTAGGAAAGAAAAGCAAAACATCTTTAAAACTCATGGCCAGAGATAGGAAAGGTAAAAACTCAGGGCTTAATATGATTGATTTTCTGAAATCCTTCTTTAACCATGAACTTTTGATTTAGGGTTGACACAGTTTATTTGTAAAATAAATTTTTTGGGAGAGGGAAAGATTTAGAAATATTGGAAATCAAGAAAGAGAGAGACAATGACAAAAATCCATTACCGAGAATGTAATGTTAAGTTGTAGTGAGATTTATCCACTCGAGCATTCAAAGTAGTTGATTTTTAAACTCGGTGACTCATACTTCAAATGGGTATTTAATAGTTTACACAAAATCCATGTCTAAAGCAAGGGATCGATTTTTGCAAAATATACCCAATTCTATTTCAAAAATGTATTCTTTGCTATAAAAATGATTTTTTTAAGATTTTGAAGGATTTATTACACTATATGAGTATGCGGAAGCGTATAAATTAAAAGTTCAGAATTTTGGTATAAATATCTCAATATATAGGGTTTCAATAAATCAATAGAAACCGCGTCTTCTCTCATACAGATTGCTCGGTCTAGATAGTGATCACGAAACAAACCACCATCATGGATCCACGATACCTTAATCCAAAGTCTGATGAATCCAACGGCGGGAGAAATTTTTCAACAAGAAAATTTCTCAAACCCTCAAGATAATTCTCACTCTAAAGAACATTTATCTTGATAATAGTGTATATCTATTTTCTTCAAAAAAAATTGCACTCTCTGATATTGTTCCCTTCTCATGTGAAAGGGAGAGCCCCATAGAGAGAGATACAGTTGTGAGGGAATTACTAGAGAAGTTGGTTTTGGGGGGTTTGTAGGGAGTTATTGGATTTCCCAATAATGCCCCATTCATGATTTGAATATACTAGAAAAAATGCCCCAACGTGTGGGCATAACTTCCAACATCTCCCACTTGCACAGGAGAGAATTTTACGTCCGTTATAAGATCATAACTCATACGATCTATCACATCACCCTACTGGACTTTCATACAGGATTGGGCGTCGTGCGACCAACGAGTACACCTGTAAACAAAAACTTCTCAATACATCTGTTAGGATGATCGAGAAATCATCATTAGTACCGAAAAGAACTTGTTGTACCCTAGTCTCAACGTAATTACATCCATCAAGCCACTTTCCTTATTGAAAGTGATCCTCAATCATTTGCTCGATTGTGTATTCACTATTATATTTGAATCCCAATATGGATTAACATAACAGGTCGACCGGTGAATACAATATCATGATATAATGCTGATTGGTTTTCCTTTCATACTACTAACTTTTAATCTCATTTTAGCTGCTTTCCTAAACATACACCATCAAACCGAATCAACCATGGTTTCTTGGTGACATACTAAAGTAGCAACATCAAAATAAAATCTCAAGAGACAGACGAAAGTTATAAGGGTATAAGAGATCTCATCCAATGGATCTCGGATCTCATACAATGGGAACGGGGATCTTTAGTAATACTATCATCTTAAATAATAGCTCCCACTATCTCTTGATCATCTTATCATACGTGGTATGAAACATGTGCTACAGTGTTATTCCCATATCTCTCAAAAGGGCATATGTTAGATTTCTCTCACACTGTACAGGTATGGGTCTCAGTTTACATAAGACTTTACCCCAGAGATCTTAGAGAGAATATCTCAGAGACGATATCACTTGACGCAAATGATATCTGAGATCTCAACCTAGCTTCTCACAGACAATATGGATGTGGGTATGTCTATGTCGGTCATGTTGCATATGACCTTATCCTGAACACACATCAGGGCGGTTTATGTTCTTGTAGGGCCACTCTCAAAGTCTCTTACTACTAGAAACCATCTCATCTCCACTCACTCAGAACTGGAGGTGGTCACTCTTGTGAAAGAGTCAACCATGTCTGCCTGACATATCTTTTATCATAACATACTAATTGTCACATTCCGAACTGGGGTCATGAATAGCCGCTCATTGCCCCGGATGTCGACTCGATTTTTTAGAAAATCAGACAAAACTTCCCCATATTTCGGAGGTCTCCAATATACAAATCAATCTGTATATTGAATGATCATCCTGCCACCTGAATAAACAGGCCAACCTAGCCTCACAACAAATCAACCACATTCGTATAATACCAATCAATCCACAGCGTAACAACTAGGATAACGCAAGGCTATCATGAATATTAGTAGTCCTAGCCACAGACCTCTACTGTCATGCCCAACTAGAGTATGAGCAACCGCCACACCGAACGGATCTAAAATTTTATACATGAGTACAACAAATTCCCAAATTAAGAAGTTAAATGATTTCAAATGCCTCAATGCAGGTGAAATAAGCCAATATGAGAGTTTCACAAATAAATGTTAATAATTTATATAGTCACCCATAAAATATACATGTCCATCAACGGATCTCAATATCAATATCTGGCAGGGTTGATATACAACACGGATCTCATATTTCAAATGAAATTTAGATCTCACTGTATTGAATACGTAATTCCACAATTACGCGACAATGACGTCTAGAGCCCGATGTGTCCTCTATCACAATAACCCTATCTAAGAAAGGAAATGAGAGAGGTGAGTATCAAAGGAGATACCCAGTGAGTGAGGGGATCAATCTCAAGCATAAATAGTGTATGTGAACCATTGGAATATCAAACATGATTATTCGTAAATAATAATTCATATTTGGATGTAAAACATGGGATGATCAAAAAAATGAAATCATCTAGTCCATCACACGGTACCATACATATATGCTTCCATTCAAAATCAAGCATTTTTAGAGTAAGTCGAATATGATCCTTGCAAAGGTCAACCATGACCAATGACAGGCGCATCGGGGGTTTATTATGCATAAACATTCAAAAGTCACTCTCTACCCCGACATTGGCCATGAGCTTCACCGAGGCTAGCTCATACATAGATTGGATCAAGTATAGGACCCCGCTTGGTGTTAGACAATGGTATCACACATGTCCTCCCCCTTGCGTGTTTAACCGGCCACACCTATACCTATATACCGGAAGTTTGCGAGAACCTTCGCACGAAGTGTACCCAGACGCATATTTGGCGCCAGAATAAACGTCTCCCGTAGCTACAGTTGTCTTCTCGGGACTTAATCATATCATAACAATCATCCCATGGCCACACGGCCCCAACTCAATGATATAGAAATCATAGTGTCAATAAATGTGCCATATTGGATCATATGAAATTAAACATGTGAAAATCATAAAACATGGCACCAATTCAGTTGAATCAAATTTATGAATGCATATTCATAGAAAACATAAGTTCACGACACTCCAATAGTCACAAAACAAATTCGAAATCTAGTAGCACATGATGAGTCATACATATCAAAAGTATGTTTTGTTAAAAACACGACAAAAATCAAATTTCAATTTTCATGCATGAAATTAGAGTCTCACTCACTATATACGGGAGGGTATGACACTCCCTAAGAACACCACAACATGTCAAAAATATACTCCACTCGATCGATCGTCGGTGTATCACTACAATAGCAATACAAAGTATGTGTTCATACACACTTTTTATATTCCAAATCACTTACCAAAGTAGGACACAATTTGTCACAATGCCTAGAACACCCATACTAACTATAAAACTTCCATTCTTTTCATTTTTAGTTTAAATCTAATTCAATCATACAAAGACATAGAATTTTATTCCAAGTGAACTTGACTGCGAAATTTCAATTCTGCGCGGTCATGGAAAACAGGCCATAACTTTCACCACACACATCAAAATCATATGGTTCTTATCTGTAATTAAAGATAAGACATAGATCTACAAATTTTATAACGAGGGCTCAGATTGATTCATACCAGAAGACACCTCAAATTTGAGAATAACCCCACGGCCAAAACAGGACAGAACAGGGTAGTTCTCTGCAGAACATATAACTTTGAAAAATCACTAAAAATCAGATTCTCTTAAGAATTAAACGAATCATATCTCATTTTAAAGCTATGGAAGTCTATTTTCATATGCAGAAGACCTCACTCAATTTGCGTTTGTGTAGAAAATGTTATAGAAAGACTATAGTCTAGTCAGTTTGCCCTGTTTTGCATAAATTTAAGGTTTCAAAGTTACATTAAATCCTTCATTCATTTTTACTGTAGAAATTTCTGCACTCTATCCACCTCCTTCTCCTTTCAATTTCTTGGCCAAACACATACAAGTTCTGCACATATGATTTGCATTGAAAACAAATTTTTCAGCACACCAAAGCACATTTAAATCATCCAAGTTCTTAGCTAACACAACCAACTTCTTGTGCACAATTCTAACATCAATTTAAATCAATAATCACACATAATTCTTACCACATTTGCATTAAAATTCTGCACACTTAAATCACCACAATGAAGGACAAATTCAATACATAAAAATTCTACACACATCCCTCATGCTTCATTGGGTTCCACCTAGGTTCTAAGTTATAAAATCATGCCAAAACATCACATTTACACATTCAAACAATGCTCTCAAAATTTTAGCAAGTGCAGATTTTTCCCCACCTCAATTTGGATGTTTCAAGGCCAAATCAAGGTTCCTCCTCATAAAATCTCTCTTTCCCTCTTGTTCCTTGCTCACGGCCAACCCAAGTTCACCAAGAATGATATATCCTTTTGGCTCCAAATTTAAATATGTTGTGTTAGGGTTGGAGTGGGATGAAACTACACTAAAATTTCAAAGCATTGTTTGAAGAAAACATACCCTTTCTTCAATGGTGATGCTCAAGGCCCTCTTGAATTTTCACCAAGCAAAACTCCTCATTTTTCTCTAATTTTTGGATATGTTGTAGTTGGACATGAGAGGAGTTCATTTATGTAAAAAAAAATTGGGTGGTATGGTAGAAAAATTTTGGATCCCTCACCTTGAACCCACGGCCATGAGAGGAAGAAGAATGAGCGAACTTGCTTGGCTCTTGAACTTCACTATTTTGGGAATGAAAGAAAAGCTAAGTGATTTCCTTTATTTGGTTGTTCCATTAAATCCCAACCATCCAACAATTTCAAGATAAATTCTTGGCCCTTGGATTGTTTGGCCATAACAAGCATTTGGCTTCTCTCTCCTACAGTTTGGTTTCTCTCTAACAAAACAAGCACCCTTTTCTAACACTACGCGCAACTCCTCATTAATGTTATGTCTATCAACAACCAAATCCGGGTTTACAAAATTTGATCTAAATCCAAGTCAATCATCACCATTGGTTTATTCCCAAAAAAGCCCATGCATTTAACTCAATGAATAGTGTCTTGTCTCCCACTAACTCAATCAAATGGTTCAAATTACTTCATCAACTTTCAATTAAATCTCCACCCTTGGATTTAACTCTCAAAACCCAAAAAAAAAAAATCTCTTTTCTCTCTCTTTTTCTCTCTCTCTCTTTCTCTCTTTCTCATGGACGTCCAACTCACCCACAACTCTATTCTTCCATGCTTGTCACATTTTTGGGAGGGAAGGGTTATTTGCCAAATATTCCAACTTTTGGTTAATTACAAATAAGTCTCTTGACTTATAAAAATTACATTTTGACCCTAAAATTTTTTATAATTCTAAGTTGGACTGAAAAACTCGTATTAGGCCTAATTTAATTTATCTAGCATTAAAACGTGGTCGTTTAGCCTTGCCAAGTCACATCCGACCCATTCGACCCAGCTGGGGTTTTACCGGCGATTAAGCATCGGGCGTTTTTTCGTAAACGATTGAGAATTGCCCGAATTCGAATTCCCTTAACTTTTTAAGTTAATTTAGCATGTATAATTTCATCGAGGTCAAAATTGCACGCGTAGATTTTAAAATGGCACGGAGGAAAAAAACTTTTTAGCTCCCGACAATTTCGCCAAAAATTTTCAAGAGCATTATTGTCACGCCCCGAACCGGGATCGTGAACAGCCGCCCGTTGTCCCTGGATGCCGGCTGGATTTTTACAGAAAATCGGGCAGAACCTCCCCATAAATCGGAGGTTTTCCCATGTACAATTTCACCTGTATATGACATTCATCCAGTACAAATAAACAATTGGCCATCCCGGCCTCTCCAAAATCAACAATATCCACAGCCAACATCCAGAACAACGCAAGGCTATAAAGTTTCTAACAGTCCTAGCAACAGACCTCTACTGTCATGCCCAACTAGAGCATGAGCAGCCGCCACACCGAGCGGACTTAAATTCTACGCATATATAAAATAAATTCCCAAGTTATTTTTAAATATTTACAAATGCCTCAATGCAATGAAATAAGTCAATACGAGAGTTTCAAGAATAAAAGTCCATAATTTATACAGTCATCCCATAAAACTTGGTAATTACATGGATCAAACAAAAATCTCCAATACATAATAATATCACCAATCATCGTAGCAGAAGAGATGGAAAATATCCATACCCAAGCCCAGTGATATCTCCTCGATCCAACACTAATCCTGTGGGAAACAAAGTGAGGGGTGAGTATCTATGGGAGGATACTCAGTAAGTGAGGGGATTGACATCATACTATCAATATCGGGGTGAATTTGGAGTGTCAAAATATAAGATAAGAAAATATCCACAGTGTGCAAACCGATTATGTTATTTCAAAATCATATATAATACGCACACATCAGAAAGCAAGATATGCATCCACTATTCACTTCAATGTCATGAAGAGCTGGCCAATGAAATATTCCCGGCAATGGTCTACCTCGACCAAGGACGGCGCATTGGGGGTTTTTTTTCAAATGCAAGTATTAAAGAATGGCTCTCTGCCCCAATGTTGGCCACAGACTACCCCAACTAGCCTGTAAATAATAATAATGTACATATAACTAGTCAGCCGTGTATGGTGCCCCCGCCTGGTGCTAGACGGAGCCGTACTCAACGTCCTCTCCGATGAGGGTCAACCTGGGACACCCATACACACGACAATCTGGCGGATACCTCCGGCCGAAGCGTATCCGGACACAAGTGGTGCCTCTACCAGATGTCCTTCGTAGCTACGGATCACAATATCATATCAGCCGGGCACGTAGCCCCATGCATCCCATCACCAGATCAGCCGGGCATATAGCCCCATGCATAATATCATAACGTCAGCCGGGCATACAGCCCAATGTATAATATCATAAAGTCGGCCGGGCATACAGCCCAAAACATAATATCATAAAGTCGGCCGGGCATACAGCCCAAATGTATAAATAAATCCATTTAAAACCATGTGCCAATGCAGTGGAAGCATTAAAACATATCAATATGTCGAAAATGTGGCACAATATACGTTTATCAAAACTCATGGATGCATATCAATAAAGTCGGCAGTTAAGACACTCCAAAGGTCACAAAACATTTCATCAAATATTGGAAAGTCATAACAATCATACATTTTGCAGAAACATGTCATTTAAAAGATATTTTTGAAACATGGTTTTCAATCAATAGCGAATGTCAAAGTCCCACTCACTGTTCTACGGGAGGGAAGTCACTCCCTACTGACAAGCCAAATCGGATCTGACCGCTCGAGTCTCCAAAAGATCAACCTAAATCAGATCATCAAATTTCTGTAACATTCTATACTTAACCTTAAATTCATATATAATCATTTTATAAACTGTATTCTATTCGCATTCCACTTACACTCTAAACATATACAACACCTTTCATCTTAGATTCAATCATAGATTCATCCAATTTATCAATTAAAGTCGAAATCTCCTCACCTAGGGTTTTCTCGAAGCGCCGAGTCTCGTCCGAAAGTCGCTTCGGTCACTCCAAAGTCTGTAGGGTGTCCTATCAAAACAACATTTATTTGTTAGATCCAAACACATAGATCCGAAGCAAAACCCTAAGTCATTTACCTGCGTGGAGATTCGTGGGCTGTCACGGGCTCGTGGGCCGTCACGGGCCGTCGCGGGCTCGTGGGCCACGGGCCGGACTGGGCTCGTGGGCTACAGCTAGCGGGCTCGCTGGTCTGCGGGCCAGCGGGCTGGCGGGCCGATGGGCCGGTGGGCCTGCAGCTGATGGGCCTGCGGGCTGACAGTGCTCGCCCGTGTGCTGGCGCACGCCCGTGCGCTGCGCTGGCTCGTGCGCGCTCGCACGCTGGCTCGTGCGCGCTCGCGCGCTGCTGCGCGCCCCTGCGCGCTCGCGCGCTCTGCTCGCGCTCTCTGCGCGCACTCTGCTCGCGCGCCTGCTCGCGCGCTCTGCTCGCGCGCCTGCTCGCGCGCCTGCTCGCGCGCCTGCTCGCGCGCCCTGCTCGCGCGCCTGCTCGCGCGCCTGCTCGCTCGCGCGCTCCTGCGCTCCTGCGCTCCTGCGCTCGCGCTCCTGCGCTCCTGCGCTCCTGCGCTCCTGCGCTCGCGCTTGCGGTCTGGGCTAGTGCTGTTGCTGGGAGATCGCGCTGCAGAAGGCCCTGCAGTCGCGTGTGGTGGCGGAAGGTAGTGCGCGCGGAGGCTCGCGGCGGTGTGCGGCGAGGCGGAGAGAGAGCGATCGTGGGAGATCGCGAGAGGGAAGAAGAAGAAGAAGAAGAAGAAGAATGGCGGCGGCGGCGGTGGCTGTGGCGGAGGAAGCCGAACGGCCGCGGGAGAAGGCGAACAGCCGCAGGAGAGGGAACGTCGGGGAGAGAGAAAGAGAGAGAGAGAGAGAGAGAGAGAGAGAGAGAGAGAAAGGGGGTTAGGGTTTTAACCCTAATCCCCAATTGGGGACGCAGCGTTTTGTCCCAAAACGCTGCGTCTCCAAATATTGTTTTTTTTTTTTTTTTTTTTTTTTTTTTTTTAAGCTTGGTGTTACAATTATAAATCGAAAAAATTCTTGAAAGACTTTTCTCTATATGAAAATGAAAATATATTATATATGAATAATGAGAAATACAATATACAATACACTAAGTGTCGGTGTTACACTAATAATATATGACAATAAACTAGTGCTAGAAATAAAGTTGTGACTATATAATATACATATGTCATATATATCCATAAGTATCACAATCAGTACATAGTAAGAAATGTCAAATTACATATAAACCCAATGATTCCATATGTCTCACAAAGAAATCTCTCACAATGGGTTTGGTGACACTATAAAAAAACACGGTTTTAGCCACGAATTTTCACAATAGAAAAAATTCGTCGCTATTTTGCGACGGATTTAGCGACGAAAACGTTTTTCATCGCTAATTTGCCACAAAATTTGCAAAGAAAAGGAAATCGTGGCTAAATTAGCGACAGACACATCATTCATAGCAAAATTCGTCGCTAATTAGTGACGAAAAAATTTTCGTGGCTAAATTCGTCGTTAATTAGTGACGAAAAAATTTTCGTGGCTAAATTCGTCGCTAATTGGGAACAAAAAATTTTTCGTTGTAAATTTTATCGCTAAATATGGCAAAATTTTGCTACGGATTTTTAAATAGAATTTTATTTTTTTATTTTTATTTTTATTTTATTAATATGTAATATTTAAGTTAAAAATTAATTTAGCGACGGATTTGTTTTTCGTCGCTAGGCAAAAATCCCAATCCGTCGCTAGGTTTTTTATATATAATTAAATAAAATATATCCGGTAATTTAGCGACGGATTAAAATCCATCGTTGAATTTAATCTTTTTTTAATTAGAATTTTATTTTATTTTTATTTTATTTTAATAATTTCAGCAACGGATTCCAAATCCGTCGCTAAATTTTATATTCTTTTAATTATAATTTTATTTTATTTTTATTTTATTTTATTAATTTATATTAACAAATTATATTATTATTTTATAATATTTTAATTTACATTTTATTTTATTATATTATATTTCATTTTTTAGAAGAATAATGTTATTTAATTCTTAAAAAAACCATATATTTTATTTTATTTAAATTATATATATATTTTAATTAATTTATTTTTTTTACTTTTTTTGTTTGATTTAATATTTTTTATTATTGTATAGGTAATTTTATTTTATTTGTATTATTTTATTCAATAATATAAATTTTTTAATTAAATATTAATGCATGCGCGGGCGCCGGTGCATGCACGCACGGGCGCCTGCCTGCCTGGGTGCCCGCGCCCCGCGCGTGCTTGCCTCGGCGCCCGCGCGTGCCTGCCTCGGCGCCCGCGCGTGCCTGCCTCGGCGCCCGCGCGTGCCTGCCTCGACGCCCGTGCCTGGGCGTGCCTGCCTGGGCGCCCGCGCCTGGGTGTGCTTGCCTGGGCACCTAGGCAGGTGCGCGGGTGCCCAGGCAAGTAGGCGCTCGCGCAAGCCCGTGTGTGCCTGCGTGGGCGCCCGCGCCTGGGCGTGCCTGCCTGGGCGCTCTTTGTTTTAATACTTAATAAACATGCAGGTGGAGGGATTCGAATCTTGGAATTCGGATTTGAACATAAAACATATCACCGCTGCACCACAATTTAGGTTAGTGTTGTGTGATAATATTTTTGTTTTCTTTCTTCCTCCTTTTTGTTTCCTATTCTTACATTTTTTTTCCTTTGGTTTTTTTTTTCTTTCTATTTTCATTTCTTATATATAATAATTTTATTGAAATTTGAATAAAAATATTTTGTGATTAAATATATAGATTTTTTAAATTATTAATATATTATAATTTAATGATAATTATAATTTTATAGTTTTGAGATGCATTTTTAAATTATGGATTAAAAAAATAAAATAAAAATGAAAAAAAATAATAAAATAATAAAATAAAAGAAAAAAAGAAGAAATCAAAATATAATATTAATATATTTTTTAATTAATTTATTATTTTATTTTAAATTAGTATTTTATTATTTTTTATTTTATTAATTTTTAATTAATATTATTTTAAGTTGGTGGTATAAATAAAAAAAGTTTTTATATTAAAATGTTCCCGATGTGGAACTCTTGTTAAAGAGTCAACATCATTTTCAAACAATCCCTCTGGATCCTATCTTCGAAAATGAACTAAGTCTCACCCATGAACAATAACCATATTTCAATGGTCACTAGATACTCTGTTGTTCTCGACCAACAGAATATCACGCACATATAAGAATATGATCATAAAAAAGTCACTAGAACATTTCAAACAGACAAAATGATCCTCCTCGATCATTATGAAACCATAAGATATCACCTCCTTGTGAAATCTTAGATATCACCGTCTGGGTGACTGTTTTAGGTCATATCTCAACATCCAAGTCGACAGATCTTACTCTCATGACCTACTAGAACGAACCCAGAGTTGCTCCATGTAGATCTACTCATCCAAACTTTCATTACGGAAGGTGATTTTTACATCCATTTGCTATAACTCCAGATCCATATTCATGACAATCGCTAAAAGTAAATAAATCGAGATAAATTGGACTATAACTCCTCGGTAATCCAAAGCCTTAGTTTGTGTATAACCATGGCTACCAGACAAGCCTAATACCTCCCCATCGATCCGTTGGCCTTCCTCTTTATCTTGAGAACCTTCTTATTCCCAATGGTCCTTCTGCCCTTGGGCAAATCAACTAGGTCCTTGAGAACTTATTCGTTCTCAATGGTCTTTCTGCCCTCAGGCAAATCAATTAGGTTCCAGATACTGTTGATTTTCATCCGCTCATTCTCTTCATCTATGGCTTTCAATAAATGGTTATTCGTAAAAACCCACAAGAGCCTCTAGGATTGCTTTAAATTTCTCATCATTCTCAAGAGTCACAATGAGGATGTCACCCTCATTCAGGAAGCAACGTTTAAGTACGTGCTCTTAATACTTTTACGATAAGAGAGAATCTCTTCACCTTTAGATGGATCGCTCCAACTAGGACCAAAATCCATAATAGGCTCTTGTCTCCCTCTGCGGGGCTCACTTGAGTAACTAGACTCATTCATCTCATAGAAGGTAAAGTCTCGATCAATTTCACCTCTTGATGGATTGTTTCTACTGGGACGAAAATCCTTAATCGATTTTTCAGTCTCGTCACTAAGCTTAGCTGAGCTACTAAGATCATTCATCGAATAAAAGGTAGAATCATAATTGACTTCAACTCTCTTAGGGAAATCATCCTCAATGAATGTGGCATCATGAGACTCAATTTCAGAAATAGTGTCGTTAACATGCTCACTTAAGAATACATACCTCTTGGAGTGTTCTGAACATTTTATTAAAGATACATTTCTTTTCTTGGGGGGTCTAACTTATCGTGTGGATGCGAAAAATCATGATCATAAGCAACACAACCCTATGACCTCAAGTGGCTAACGTCAGGCTACCTCCCTATTCAAAGCCCAAATAGGGTACTGACTTCAAAATTTAATGAGATACGGTTGAGGACGTAGACTGCAGTCAATAAAATATCTCCCCAATGGGAGATTGACAAATTGTCCTGCGCCGTCATAGAGTTCACTACCTCCAACAAAGTCCTATTCATCTTCTTGGCTACTCTATTCATTTGAGAAGTAGCAGAAACAATTAGTTGTCTCATAATATCTTTCTCAAAACAGAGCTCTCTAAATAGTTTTGACAAATGCCGCACCCCGATCGGTTCTAAGAGTCTTGACTCTCAAGTCTAACTGATTTCAAACCTTGTTAATAACCCTCCTGAAGCATTCTAATACCTCAGACTTGTGCGAGATCAGATAAATTCAACCGAAACGTGTGTAATCATCTATGAACATAAAAAATACATAACTCCGTTTCACGCTCTCATACTCATATAGCCATAGATATTAGAGTGGACCATCTGTAATGGAGTCCCAACTCTCATTGCATTGCCAAATGATTTTCTTGTAGTTTTGTCGGCTAAGCAAAACTCACATACGGGTAGCTTGAATCTGATTAGAGGGTCCAACAAACTACTTGCTGCTAACTTGTTCATCAACTCTTGCTCAATGTGTCCAAGTCTATATGCCACTGATTTACTTCTTAATCAACGCAACCATATATAGAGGTAATAGAAAATTAACAAGAAATACCATTAAAAAGAACAATATCCCATGCATACAGTTCATAATGGATAGAACCAGAACAATCGGTGAACTGTTGTATTTAACAAAAAAAAACAAATGATTTTCTTATCACAAAGCATATCCTAGGCATTTTTAAACAAAGTACTAAAATCCAATTCCATCGAATACCCGAAGCTCAAAAATTGTCATTTAGATATAGAGACCAACTACTTTACAACTCCAACTTGCAAGTATCAATCCTTCTGACGACAACAAATGCTCTGTTCCTCACGTAAATCCTCTTAACTTAAGGATTCACTCAGCGAAACTCTATTTACACGCTTCTATCCTGAGTTACGTGGTCGGTGGCTCCTGAGTTTACAATCCACAAAGGAGAGAAATCAGTGAACAACGAGATAAATGAGTTAAAACTCAAACCATATAAAGAAGAAGGACATTCTTTCCGCTCATCACACTCATGAGTGAAATGACCAAGTCTACCTTAGACGTAGCACCTCGCATCGGTTTTATCAAATTCCTTCTTCCAACGCTTTTGTGCTTTGCTGTCAGATTTCTCAGATGATTTCATCTTACCTAGATCTCGGGTCTTCTTCTCATACTTATGCTACTTGCGTTTGGTGCCACGGCAGCCCTTACTCAATTCCGCTGCATAAACATGACTCGAATATGGCCTACTTGCCTCCAAGCGCTCCTTTTTGATTTTACAATGCCTATTCACATCTTTGAAAGTACAAATACTCTCGTCATGCATGAGATTGGTTTTCATGATCTACCATAAATCAGGTAAAAGACTAAATCACACCCAATGCCTAAACCTTATCCGAAATAGGCTTGCCCTCAGCCCTTGGCTCAGTGATTATACTCGACATTTGTATCCAATATTACATCATTGTATGATATAAACATATAAATTAGCTTCTTCACCTTAGGAGTTGAAAATAACACCACAATGCTCTTTCAGGGTAATCCAAAACCGATACATCTGTAGGATACTGCTCATAAACCGAGATCAAGTCATCGTGCTTTCCATTGATAAGGATTGCCCTAATTTAGCTATCATTTTTCTTCAACGCACAATAGAGCTCATTATCCTATCTATACTAAGGTATGGTACCCTCCCTGGAGCCCACCATCTCATACCTCAGAAACTCACATAGATTTCGCTTCTCAAGAATAAACTGAATTTTCTTGTGAAAAAATTCACAATTATCACCATTTAATTTGTTCTCATTGCAAAGATCTATTACGATAGTATTCTATGTAGCTAGAGAGACTTTAGTGACTTATTGATACTTATTTTCACATTTTGTGTACGGTTCGAATCAACAAATCTCAAATGATTCGAGTATAGACCTTAATTTTAGCGTATGAGTCAACGAATATCATACACCATAAACTAGAATCGCATCTTACCTTCAGAGTTGGATTCAGCACACAAAAACCTACAAAAAGTCACAAATGTGAACTTGGAACCCTCAGAAAATTGGAAAAATCCAATTCAGAGAAACCAGATTGGCCACCGAGACCACCACGCTGCCCTGTACGTCGTCAAAAGCATCTCTATGCGCACACATGCACCAGCAATAGCACGCTGCATGTGCCAAATGCGCAGTGTGTCTGGCACGCTCCCACACGTATGCGGTAGCATGCTGCTACACGTGCAGGATACACAGCGTGTCCTGCACATGCCTTCACATGTGGAGCGGGTCATGACCCATGTCAGAGCGGGTCGACTAGCGGGTCCGGGTTGTAACTGACCCGGACCTCCATACATTTTCACACACCGTATGAGCATGTGAAAGACACAAGCCTGCTAGTTGAAAACCTATGCCCCTTCTTCTTGCGTGCACGTTACGCGCTGGTGGTTCTAAGCCAAGTCTTCTCTGCCCGACGGGTTCTGAAACGGGTTCTCTTGACCCGGATGCCGGAAAATGATTTTTCGGCTTGATTTTCACATGGATTTCTACTGTAATTTGAAATTCATCCTTTCCAATTCATCCTAAACTTGATATTTTTAAAAAAAAAAATAACTTGAATCCGGCGAATGTGAAATTCCCTTTCATGACCCTCCATGGCTAATTTAGAAAATTCATTTTCCGATAACCAAAATTCACTATGTATATGTCAAAATGTAGATCTAAGCATGAGAAACATTTCTAGACCATTTTTACAAAATCGATTCATCCTTAAACTCGATAGATATAAGATTTTATGTCCAAAGGGTCGAAAACTTCGATCAAACTTTTCATGGTCTTAATGTGTTCAAAAAATTTAACAAAAATTATTTTCATGATCCATGGATCATAGGCATTCTTGTGGCACTCTTGGATTCACGAAACTCATCCGTGATTCGGATTTTAAATTTTGTACTATATACATTTTATGCTAAAAAAATTTTGAAAAAATTTTTTTAAATAAATCCAACATTGCTCTGATACCAATGAAGGATTTATTACATCATGTGCACATGCGGAAGCATATAAATTAAAAGTTCAGAATTTTGGTATAAATATCTCAATATGTAAGGGTCCAATAAATCAACCGAAACCGCGTAATCACTCATATGGATCGCTCGGTCAGGATGGTAATCACGAAACGAACTACCACCATGGATCCACGACGCCTCAACCCAAAGTCCGATGAATCCAACGACAGGAGAAATTTTTCAACACGAAAATTTCTCAAACTCTTAAGATAATTCCAACTCTTAAGAACATTTATCTTGATAATAGTGTATATCTATTTTCTTCAAAAAAAATTGCACTCTCTGCCATTGTTCCCTTCTCACGTGAAAGGGATAGCCTGAGAGAGAGAGAGAGAGAGATATAGTTGCAAGGGAGTTACTAGTAAAGTTAGTTTTGGGGGGTTAGTAGGGAGTTTTTGGATTCTCCCAATAATGCCCCATTCAGGATTTGAATATACCAAAAAAAATTACCCAAACGTGGGCATAACTTCCAACAAATTTGATAGCTAATTTCAAGTGAGACTAGGGGTTGTTGTATTTCAAAACAAAATTGAAAATCTTTATAATATAGGGCCATAGATAGGGGACAAAAAATTGAGGATTTGATACAATTGAGTTTTTCAAATCCATTTCTAATGCTTGTTTTTTGTTGTTAAGATAATACTCTCTAATTGCAAAATAAATTTTGAGTAGAGGGAAGGATTTAGAGTTGTTGAAAAGCAAGAAAAAAAGAGACAATAATAGAAATTTGTAATCAATGACAAAATGTCTAGTTGTGATGATGTTTATCTTCTGGGGCATGCGAAATACTCACTTTTTTTAACTCAATGGTATGATATTTCAAACTATGCTTTTTTTAATCCTAACCCAAAGTAGAAACTAAGTTGCCTTATTATTTTTATTATATTAGGATATCTCAAAAATATAGAAACATATGGCAGGATGAGAAAATGCATTACATATATATGTGTTTGTGCATTTGTGCGCGATGAATATTGATGCAAGATATAACAGTCCAATTCAAAAGGATCGTATAGGATTTAAAATCGGGGAACTATGTTACCATATCATTAAATGTTTAGGAATTAAGAGGTGATGAAAATAAGTACTAGGATGTTTTAGGATATTTGAAAATAATGTTAATATATTTAAATCCATTGCTAAAATAGGGATCGAGTTCTGTAGATATAAATTAGTCAAATCCCCTTAAAAATGTTTTCTTTGCCATGAAAATGATGTTTTAAGATTTTAGAAATGATTGCAAATGGGAGATAACATATTACAGGCTACTAAAAATCGAAAAGAAAAGCAAAAAGTCTTTAAAACAAATGGCCAAAGACAGGAGAGGGAAAAACTCAGGTTTTAATATGATTGATTTTCTAAAATCTTTCTTTAACTATAGACTTTTGATTTAAAGTTGACACAGCCTATTTCTAAAATATATTTATAGGGAGAGGGAAAAATTCAAAACTATTGGAAATCAAGAAAGAGAGAGACAATGACAAAAATTCATTACCAAGGATGTAATGTTGAGTTGTAGTGACATTTATCTGCTCGAGCAAATAAAGTAGTAGATTTTCAAAGTCAGAGACTAATACTTCAAATGGGTATTTAACAGTTTATACGAAATCTATATAATCTACATTTTAACTTATCAGATTTCATAAATTTCTACATGTAACACCGACACTCGGTGTATTGTATATTGTACTTCTTGTTATCTCATATATGATATATTTTCATTTTCAAATAGAGAAAAGTCTTTCAGAATTTTTTTTTATTTACAATGCTCTTGAAAATTTTTGGCGAAATTACCGAGAGATAAAAAAAAAATTTCCCCTCCGTGCCATTTTAAAATCTATGCATGCTATCTTGACCCCAATAAAATTTCACATGCTAAATTAACTTAAAAAGTTAAGGGAACTCGAATTCGGGCAACTCTCTATCGTTTGCGAAGAAACGCCCAATACTTAATCGCCGGAGATAAAAATTTGTTCTTACTGAGCCAAATTTAATTTTACCCGTGCAAAACTGCTAAAATTTCGTCAGAAAGTCTAAATTAGGCTAAATTAAAGTTTTATCAAGTTCAAACGCAATTTAGGAAAATTTGTCAAAATTCGTCCGAAATGAAGGGAAATTGACCCTACCGTGCCAAAATGAAATCCACACGTGCAAATTTGATGTTGTCAGATTCACGTGTAAAATTCACCCTAAAAGTCAAGAGTCAAGGAATTTTGGCAAAATGTAAGGCGGAAAACAAAATCAGCCTAAAAACCCTAATGCGTTTAAGGGCGATTTTGAATGTCAAATGACTTCATCTACATGCGAGACCAACTCTATTGGATTCAGTGTGAAAAACTGAACCAAATGGGTAAATTTGAATTTCTCGAATTTCGGGTCGAATATTGACCCCACCGCGCATTACTCGAAAATCGAGGTAGAAATTTTCATGCAAATTTAAAAAGGGTCCTCATATGCAATTTAGAAAAATGAGGGAGACAAAGTACTATTCAAGCATAGTGGTGTTTGACTTATTGCAATTACATCAATGGTGGAAGTTGGATGGAGAAAAGGTAGAAATCTTAAGCCATTGGATTAGGTGGTTGGGAGACAATGCATTAATGAAGTAATTAATAAAGCTTGACTTGTGGGACTTGAGAAAGAGAGTGTAGTGAGAGAACAAGAACCAAACAATTCTTCTACATCCTCAAAAACGTGAGGCACCCAAGGAAGAACCAAAAAACTCCATCTTCTTTTTCTTCTACCTCCATGACCGAGAGCTTGTCTTAAAGGGAGATTTGATTTCTCCAAACAACAAACCGATGTTTTTATATAAATTCATTAGTCACAAACCCTGTATAACATATCCAAAAATTGGGAGGAAATGAGAAGCCTAATCAAGTGGATCTAGAGAGAGACTAAAAGCTTCAAGGAGGTAAGAAATTCTACACTTGCTGATTTCTTTTTGAGGGCTTTGTATGAATACTTGAATGTGATGTTTTGAGCACGATTCTATAACCTATAGCCTAAGTAGAACCCACTAGAACATGAGAAATGAGTGTAGAAAAAATCTGAACCTTGCTTGGCCAAGAAATTAAATTTAAACTTTGAAAATTTTTGTAAATAGGATATTCTAACCATGCTGTGATGTTTGGTCATAACATTTTTTGCACAAAGGAAAACTGAGCTAGGTTACTTTCAGGTACAAATAGACTCATAGACTTTAAAATGAGATATGATTCGTTGCATTCTAATGAGAATTGGATTTATTATGGTTTTTCAAATTTAAGTATTCTGTATAGAAATTTTTGCTCTGTCCTACTTTAGCTCTGTTTTTGTCCGTGACTTAGCCTCTGTTTTGAGGTGTCTTATGGCCTGAATTAGCAAGTGCTCCGGTTATATAATTTGTAGATCTAGGTCATCCTTTCCAACGAGATAAGAATCACCTTAATCTGATTCCTGAGTCAAAAGTTATGACAATTTTCCTAAAAACCGGACATAAGGTTGTCCTGTTTCAAACCCTAAGAAGAGCGTCTAAAAACAACCCTCTTCCAGTCCTAGTTTGGCAAGCTCAAAGAATAAACATTGTAGATATCCCTCTTAGCTACAACATGTTAAATGTTTTGCCAATTCACACAAGGGAATCAAATGTTATGCCCATTTTACTAAAGAGGTGTCGACAGAAATTCTGTTTTCCAACTGAAACCTACATGTTCTGATCATGATCCATTTCAACCACCTTTCTAGGCATAATTGAGAGAAACTCAAAACATGAAAGTGTTAGGCCTCTGTCTTGGGAATAACATGTTAAAATTCCATTAAGTTTGGAGAGGTATAGTGAAAGTTATGGCTTTTGCGCTAAAATGGGACAGAATCTGAATTTAGAATGCAACTGAAACAAAATGAGGATTTCTGGGAATTTTGTGATGTGATTTTGAGAAAGTGTATAACATGAAAGTTGTAGGTCGTGAAGTTACCTACAACATATCAAACGTTTGCCTGATTTGGACTTGTATATAAAATGTTATGTAAATTGTCGTAGGACTACACAAAGTGGTACCAAAGTGGAGAACTATGAGTGAACTTGTTAGGTGACTTTTGCCCAAGCCATTAAAGAGAGATTGTTACATCGCAATTAAGGTTCATTTGGGAGTGCTATACCCTTCCTATTACAGTGAGTGAGACTCTAATCTCATGCATGAAAAGTAAAACTTGATTTTTATCGTGTTTTCAACAAAACATACTTTTGATATGTATGACTTGTCGTATGACACTAGATTTCGAATTTGTTTTGTGACTATTGGAGTATCGTGAACTCATATTTTCTATGAATATGCATCCATAAATTTGATTCAACTGAAATGGTGCCATATTTTATGATTTTCACATGTTAAATTTTATATGACCCAATATGGCACATTTATTGAGTACTATGGTTTCTATATCACAATTTGGGGTCGTGTAGCCGTGGGATGACTGTTATGATATGATTTCGTCCCAAGAGAATGACCATAGCTATGGGGGACATTTGTTATGGTACCGAGTATGCATCTGGGTACACTTCGCCTGGAGGTACCCACAAACGTCCGATATATGGGTATAGGCACGACCGGTTGAACCTGCAAGGGGGAGGACATGTGTGTCGCCACTGTCTAGCACTGGACGGAGTCTTATAGATGATCCGATCTGTGTATGAGGCAGTCTCGATGAAGCTCATCGCCAACGTCGGGGTAGAGAGTGACTTTTGAATATTTATACATAATAAAACTCCCAATGTGCCTGTCATTGGTTATGGTTGACTTTTGCCAGGATTATATTTGGCTTGCTCTAAAAATACTTGATTTGAATGGATACATATATGTATAATATGGTGTGATGGACTAGATGATTTCATTTTACTGAACATACCATGTTTCACTACGAAATGTGAATTATTATTTTCGTATAATCATGTTTGATACTCCAATGGTTCACACACACACTATTTATACTTGATATTGATCCTCTCACTCATTAGATATCTCCCTTGATACTCACCCCTCTCATTTCCTTTCTCGGATAGGGTTATTATGATAAAGCGATGCGTCGGGCTCAAACGTCTTTTGTTATGTATTTGTGGATTTACGTATTCACTACGGTGAGATCTAAATTTCATTTGAAATATGAGATTCGTGTTGTATATTAACCCTATGAGGTCTTGATATTGAGGTCCGTAGATGGACATGTCCATTTTATGGGATGACTATATAAATTATTAACATTTATTTGTGAAACTCTCATATTGGCTCATTACACCTACATTGAGGCACTTGAAAGCATTTAACCTCTTAACTTGGGAATTTGTTGTACACATGCATAAAATTTTAGGCCCGTTTGGTGTGACGGCTACTCATGCTCTAATTGGGCATGACAGTAGAGGTCTGTAGCTAGGACTGCTAGTGTTCATGATAGCCTTGCATTGTCCTGGTTTGTACGCTGTGGATTGATTGGTATTATATGAATGTGGTTGATTTGTTGTGAGACCGGGTTGACCCGTTCATTTAGGTGGTAGGATGATCATTCAATATATAGGTTGGTTTGTACATGGGAGATCTCCGAAATATGTGGAGGTTCTATCCTATTTTCTATAGAATGTAGCCGGCATCCAGGGCAACAGGCGGCTATTCACGACCCTGATTCAGTGCGTGATAGTTCTATTGGTATCAGAGATAGGTTAGAGAAAAGATAATAATGAAAATTTTTCCAAGTACATTTAAAAGCTCTGAATGCATTAAAGAGTTTCATACAATCATTTAAAGTCTCATACATGGCCGTAGACATATAAGTTCATCTATTTTAGGGGGTTAGATACATAACGCATCTAACCCATTATTTCGCATTCAAATACCTTGATTCATAACTCAATTTTTTTTGGGGGTTAGTTACTCAGTAACTAACCTTAATCCTTGATTTCTACCTAATAAAAAGGTATTCTTTTATAGAATTATGCCATCTAGACGTAGTAGGCACGGTGCTAGATTCGCACTACCCAAGAGTCCCCCAGTGCCTGATGTACCTAGGGCGCCCGAGACTCCACGAGTACCATAAGATGCTTCGTCTACTCATGCACCTTCACTAATGCCACCCCCAGCACCTCTACCAGCTATTACAACCGAGATTTCTCCACCACCACTCGATGCCTTGAGGCTGTGGTAGGAGTGGTACAGGAGATATGGGGTGTAAATGCCACCACCTCTACTATAGACTCATGCGGCCGCACCTGTGGCCGCACCTGTGGCCGTACCTACATCTACGGTACCGGTTCCTCCTCCGATGGCCGGTCCATCCATTTCTAGTTTGACTGATGATACATCGGTTACTTTGAGGCGCATCGATGAGCTTACACAGTTGGTGAAAGAGGCACGATAGCTCGGATGCACAGATTTTTCAGGATCTGGTGATGCTACAATGGCGAAGCACTGGATTAACAGGACTCACAGGATCCTTACTGATCTGGGGTTGACAGAGGAGCTCAGGTTGAGAGTTGTTGAGAGACTCGATGCGGATGCCCTCTCTAGTGGAAGGCTATCTGTGACGGTGCTGCACAAAATCTACAGTGGGAGGACTTTTTACGAGAGTTCGACCGTAGGTACTTTATCCCATTTCAGCAGGATCGCATGAGGATAGAGTTCCTGTACTTATGTCAGGGGACTAGGTCAGTTTCAGAGTATGAGGCTGAGCTCAGGAGATGCATTTGTTCCCGACATGGCTACACCAGCTTAGATGAGGTTTAAATTTGAGGATGGCCTCCATTTGAGCATCAAGAAGTATATGATAGTGACTCCTGCTTTTATACTTTCAGAGGTGATTGATTCAGCATATCGAACAGAAAGAGAGTCACTAGAAAAGGAAGAAGACTGGGTCACAGGGCAGATAGTCTTTGAAGAGGAGTAGAGGTTTTGGTAATCATGGAAGGTCTTTTAGCTTCAGACCAGCAGGACCAGGACAAGGACCCCGACTATAGGGCTTTGGGGCACCAACTCCTAATGTCTCTACATAGTCTACTATACAGAAACAACCTTTCTGTCACAGATGCGGCAACCATCATGTATTTGGGGCATGTAGAGTACCGGTTATTTGCTTGTAGTGTGGGAAGCAAGGTCACATTAGGAGTACCTGCCCAGATTTGAGTCGAGGAGGATAGATTTTACGGAGTCATACTGGTGCTTCTGGCATAGGCCATCAAGGGGCACCTGCACACTCAACTCTCACAGCTCCTTGGACTGTAGCCAGGAGTAGTACAGTGCCAGGACCATCGGACAGCAGCCTATGGCCTAGGATCGTGTGTTTGTGATGATGTAGGAGGACGCACAGGCATACATTGATGTCATTATGGGTAATCCTTCCACAGACCCCTCAGTATAGGACTTTTATTGTAATTTCTTTATAAGATATTGTATATCATCATATCGATGTATGGTTTTGACTAGTTAAATATATATATATATATATATAAATACGTCTACTTTTTCTTTGCATTTAAATATCTTTAATTTTTCTTGTCCTTAGGTACCATGCAAATATTTGGTATTGATGCCCGTGTTCTCATAGACACCGGGTCAAATTATTCATATGTGAGCGACACATTCGCTCGCAATTCTGATAGGCCTCTCTCGCCACTTGATGAAGAGATTATGGTTATCACTCCTCTCGACAATCATATCATTCAAGACACAGTCTATAGAGGTTGCGAGGTCATTATTGAGGAGGCGGTATTAGAGGTAGATCTTATTCCGCTCCATATAATGGATTCTGATATCATCCTAGGGATGGGTTGGCTGAGTTCACACCGAGCTTCCGTGGATTGTTTCACGAAAGAGGTTGAGTTTCGGAGGTCCGACAGCAACTGTTGGTGTTTAAGGGCGAGAGACGGAATTACCCCGCGGTGTTATATCGATTATGGAGGCCAAACACATAGTACACCGTGGGTGCACAGCTTATCTGGCTTATGTCGTTGACACCACTACTAAGGGACCAAGACTTGAGGATGTCCCCGTGGTGCAAGAGTTTTTAGATGTGTTCCCCGAGGAGCTTCCCGAATTACCACTAGTTTGGGAGTTCGATTTTGAGATTGATCTAGTACCGGGAACTATTCCTATATATATTCCACCATACAAAATGACACCTGCTGAACTGTGAGAGCTCAAGGTTTAGTTGCAGGAACTTCTGGACAAGAGGTTTTTTCGCCCGAACACTTCACCCTCGGGTGCTCCGGTACTGTTTGTAAAGAAAAAAGATGGTACACGTTGGATTTGTGTGGATTATAAACAGTTGAACAAAGCCACCATCAAAAATAGATATCCCCTGCCGCATATTGATGATTTGTTTGATTAGCAGCAGGGAGCCAGGGTTTTCTCTAAAATTGATCTCCGTTCGGGTTATCATCAGTTGAGGATTCAGGCTGAGAATATGTCCAAGACAGCTTTTCACACCCGATACAGCCACTATGAGTTTTTAGTCATGCCGTTTGGGCTGACTAATACCCCAGCTACTTTTATGGATATGATAAACCAAGTCTTCCACAACTTCTTGGATCGGTTCGCATCGTATTTATCGATGACATCTTGGTATATTCACGGAGTGATGAAGATCATGCTCAGCACCTTTGGGTAGTATTGCAGATACTCTGCGAGAAGCAGCTATATGCTAAATTTTCAAAATGTGAGTTTTGACTGAGACAGATAGGATTTTTGGGGTACATTGTCTCCGTGGAGGGTATTTATGTTGATCCGCAGAAGGTTGAGGCTATATTGAATTGGAAGCAGCCACAAATAGTTACCGAGATCAATAGTTTTCTCGGTTTAGTCGGATATTATCGTAGATTTGTAGAGGAATTTTTCCGGATAGTTGTTCCGTTGTCTAGATTGACCCGAAAGAGGTTAAATTTGTTTGGGATAACCGTTGTGAGACAAGCTTTCAGGGGCTCAAATAATGGTTGACTTTTGCTCCTATTTTAGCCCTTCCCACTAGCAGTCGGGAATACATAGTATATAGTGATGCTAGCCGACAGGGATTGGATTGTGTTCTGATACAGGATCGTCGGGTTATTGCATATGCCTCGCGGCAGCTGAAGAAATACGAGGTTAACTACCCGACACATGATTTGGAGTTGGCAGCCATAGTCTTCACGTTGAAAATATGGCGACATTATCTCTATGGGATGACTTGCAGAGTATTTACAGATCACAAAAGTTTTAAATATCTGTTTACCCAAAAGGAGCTGAATTTAAAACATAGGAGATGGTTAAAACTCCTCAAGAATTACGACCTCATTATTGAATATCATCCGAGCAAGGCAAATATTGTGGTAGATGCTTTGAGTCGGAAGTCAGCATCATCCTCACAATCGATCGAGGATGCATACCTTTCTTGTTTAGTAGGATTTCGAGCCTTGGGAGTCAGTTTGGCTAGCAATGATTAGGGAGACTTACTAGTCAGATTTGAGGTCAGACCAACTTTGTTTAACCATATCAGAGAGCTCCAGAGTATAGATGAGGAGCTTCAGGGTATTGTAGATAGAGTCTGCAGAGCTAATGACGAAGACTTCAGCGTCTGAGATGATGGATTGTTAGTATTCAGGGAGCGAGTTTGTATTCCCATTGATACAATTCTCCATAGGGCCATACTTGAGGAGGCACACTCCTCCGCTTATGCATTGCATCCGGGTGGGTACCAAGATGTATCGGACCATTCGGGAGAGTAATTGGTGGCCCGACATGAAACGGGAGATTGCAGACTTTGTGGCTAGGTGTCTAGTTTGCCAGTAGGTGAAGGCCAAGCATCAGCGGCCGGCTGGTATATTGCAACCCTTACCCATTCGTAAGTGAAAGTGGGATCACATTACTATGGATTTTGTGACAACGATACCGCGGACTTCATAACGGCACGATGCCATTTGGGTGATTGTGGATTGACTCACCGAGTCTGCATATTTTCTTTCTATTCTCAATGACTATCCTTGGGAGACCTTGGCATGTCTTTACATCGATACGATAGTCAGGCTGCATGGTATTCCTATGTCTATTATATCAGATAGGGACCCAAGGTTCACTTCTAGGTTTTGGCCCAAGTTGTAGGAGGCAATGGGCACCAGGCTAAGTTTTAGCATAGCCTATCATCCACAGACAGATGGTCAGTCAGAGAGTACCATTCAGACTCTTGAGAACATGCTGAGAGTATGTGTGATGAATTTCCGGGGTAGTTGAGATCGGCACCTTCCACTGGTCGAATTTGCATATAATAACAGCTATTAGGCCAGTATTGGGATGTCACCATATGAGGCACTGTATGGCAGGAAGAGCCGTATCCTGTTATGTTGGGATGAGGTCAGATAGCGACATCTCAACAGCGATGAGTTGATTGAGAAAACAAAGGATAAGGTTAGGGTCATTCGTGAGCGGATGAGAGCCACCCAAGACAGACAGAAGGCATATACCGATCGTAGGCGGCAACCCCTTGAGTTTGCCAAATGAGATATGGTTTTTTTAAGGACATCTCCTTTGAAGGGAGTTATATGGTTCAGGTAGCGGGGCAAACTAAGCCCCAAATATATTGGGCCCTCCCATATCCTTGAGAGGGTCGGGAGTATGGCATTCAGATTAGAACTGCCAAATGAACTATCCCGTATTTATGACGTCTTTCATATCTCAGTACTCATGAAATACCTAACTGATCCTTCACATGCACTTGAGCCTCCGCCTGTTGAGTTGCGAGAGGACGTCAGCCTTCTAGTTCAGCCCGTGACTATTCTAGATCAGCAGGTCAGAAAGTTACAGAGCAAGGAAGTTTTATTGGTCAGAGTCTTGTGGAAGAGTGACCAGGTCGAGGAGGAGACTTGGAAGCCCGAGGAGACTATGAGAAGACAGTACCCCCCACTTGTTTACTGTATAGTTTTTTTTAATTTCGAAAACGAAACTTATTTTTAAGGGGTTAGGAAATGTAACACAAACACTCGGTATATTGTATATTGTACTCTTCATTATTCCATATATGATATATTTTCATTTTCATATAGAGAAAAATCTCTCAGAAATTTTTTTTGATTTATAATGCTCTTTGAAAATTTTTAACGAAATTACCGGGAGCTAAAAAAAAATTTTCCCCTCTGTGCCATTTTAAAATCTACGCATGCAATCTCGACCCCGATGAAATTTCACGTACAAAATTAACTTAAAAAGTTAAGAGAACTCGAATTCGGGCAACTCTCTATCGTTTGCAAAGAAACGCCGAATGCTTGATTGCAAGAGATGAAAATTTGTCTTTACCGAGTCAAATTTAATTCTGCCTGTGCAAAACTGCTAAAATTTCACCAGGAAGTCTAAATTAGGCTAAATTAACGTTTTATCAAGTTAAAATGCAATTTAGGAAAATTTACCAAAATTCGCCCGAAATGAAAGGAAATTGACCCTACCGTGCCAAAATAAAATCCACACATACAAATTTGATGTCGTTAGATTTACATGTGTAAAATTCACCCTAGAAGTCAAGGGTCAAGAAATTTTGGTAAAAAACAAGGCAGAAAACAAAATGGCCCTAAAAACCCTAATGTATTTAAAGATAATTTGGAAGGTCAAATGACTTCATCTACGTGCGAGACCAACTCTATTGGATTCAGTGCAAAAAACTGAACCAAATGGATAAATTTGAATTTCTCAGATTTCGGGTTGAATATTGATCCCGCCGCGCATTACGCGAAAATCGAGGTAGAAATTTTCACACAAAGTTAAAACAGGTCCTCATATGCAATTTAGAAAAAGGTGGGAGACAAGGTACTATTCAAGCATAGTGGTGTTTGACTTATTGCAATTAAATCAATGGTGGAAGTTGGATGGAGAAAAGGTAAAAAGTCTTGAGCCATTGGATTAGGTGGTTGGGAGACAAGGCATTAATAAAGCAATTAATAAAGCTTAACTTGTGAGATTTGAGAAAAAAAGTGTAGTGAGAGAACAAGAACCAAACAATTCTTCTTCATCCTCAAAACCGTGAGACACCCAAGGAAGAACCAAGAAACTCCATCATCTTCTTCTTCTACCTCCTTGACCGAGAGCTTCTCTTAAAGGGAGATTTGATTTCTCCAAACAACAAACCAATGTTTTTACATAAATTCATTTCTCACAAATCCTAGTATAACATATCCAAAAATTGGGAGGAAAGGAGAAGCCTAACCAAGTGGATCCGGAGAGAGACTAAAAGCTTCAAGGAGGTAAGAAATTCTACACTTGCTGAATTCTTTTTTAGGGCTTTGTATGAATGCTTGAATATGATGCTTTGAGTATGATTCTATAACCTAGAGTCTAAGTGGAACCCATTAGAACAAGAGGAATAAGTGCAGAAAAAATCTGAACCTTGCTTGGCCAAGAAATTAAATGAAAACTTTGGAAATTTCTGCAAAATATTCTGACCATACTATGACATTTTGGTCATAACATTTTTTGCACAAAGGCAAACTCAGCTATGTTAATTTCAGATGAAACTAGACTCACAGAGCTTTAAAATGAGATATAATTCATTACATTCTGATGAGAATTGGATTTATTATGATTTTTCAAATTTAAGTGTTCTGCACAGAAATTTCTGTTTTGTCCTGCTTTAGCTCTATTTCTATCCGTGACTTAACCTCTATTTTGATGTATCTTATGGTTTGAATTAGCAAATGCTCCAGTTATATAATTTGTAGATCTAGATCTTATCTTTCCAACGAAATAAAAATCACCTTAATCCCATTCCTGTGTCAAACGTTATGGCAATTTTCCTGAAAACTCAACAGAAGGTTGTCCTGTTTCGAACCCTAAGAACAGTATATAAAAATGACCCTCGTCCAGTCCTAGTTTGGGCAAACTCAAAGAATAAAGGTTGTAGATATCCCTATTAGCTACAACATGTTAAACGTTCAGCCAATTCACATGAGGGAATCAAATGTATGCCCATTTTACTAAAGAGGTGTCGACAGAAATTCTATTTTCCAACTGAAACCTGCCTGTTCTGATCATGATTCATTTCAACCCCCCTTGTAGGCACAACTGAGAGAAACTCAAAACATGAAAGTGGTAGGTCTCTGTCTTGGGTATAACATGTTAAAATTCCATTAAGTTTGGAGAGATATAGTGAACGTTATGACTTTTGCACTAAAAAGGGACGGAATCTGAATTTAGAATGCAACTAAAACAAAATGAGGATTTTTGGGAATTTTGTGATATGCTTTTTGAGAAAGTGTATAACATGAAAGTTGTAGGTCGTGAAGTTACCTACAACATATCAAACTTTTACCTGATTTGGACTTAAATATAAAACGTTATACAAATTTTCGTAGGACTACGCAAAGTGGTACCAAAGTGGAGAACTATGAGTGAACTTGTTTGGTGACTTTTGCCCAAACCGTTAAAGAGAGCTCTTTAGATCACAATTGTGGTTCATTTGGGAGTGTTATACCCTCCCTATTACAGTGAGTGAGACTATAATCTCATGCATGAAAAGTGAAACTTGATTTTTGTCATATTTTCAACAAAACATGCTTTTGATATGTATGACTCATCATGTGCCACTAGATTTCGAAATTTGTTTTGTGACTATTGGTGTGTCGTGAACTCATGCTTTCTATGAAGATGCATTCATAAATTTGATTCAATTGAAATGGTGTCATATTTTATGATTTTCACATATTAAATTTTATATGACTCAATATGGCACATTGATTGAGCATTATAGTTTCTATATCACTGATTTGGGGCCGTGTGGCTGTGGGATGACTGTTATGATATGATTTCATCCCGAGAGGAAGACCGTAGTTACGGAGGACATTTGTTATGGCGCCGAGTATGCGTCTGGGTACACTTCTTGCGAAGGTACCCGCAAACGTCCGGTACATGGGTATAGGCGCGGCCAGTTAAACCCGCAAGGAGAAGGACATGTGTAACGCCACTGTCTAGCACTGGGTGAGATCCTATTCGTAATCCGATCTGTGTATGGGCTAACATTAGTGAAGCTCATTGCCAACGTTGGGGTAGAGAGCGACTTTTGAACATTTATGTATAATAAAACCCCCAATACGCCTATCATTGGTCATGGTTGACTTTTGCCAGGATCTTATTCGGATTGCTCTAAAAATACTTGATTTTGAATGGATGCATATATGTATAATACCGTGTGATGAATTAAATGATTTCATTTTACTGAACAGACCATATTTTACTGCGAAATGTGAATTATTGTTTACGAATAATAATGTTTGATACTCCAAACACATTATTTATGCTTGATATTGATCCCCTCACTCACTGGGTATCTCCTTTGATACTCACTCCTCTCCTTTCCTTTTTCAGATAGGGTTATTGTAATAGAGCGACGCGTCGGGCTCTAGACGTCTTTTGTTGTGTATTTATGGATTTACATATTCACAACGGTGAGATCTAAATTTTATTTGAAATATAAGATCCGTGTTGTATATCGACCCTGCAAGGTCTTGATATTGAGATCCGTAGATGGATATGTGCATTTTATGGGATAACTGTATAAATTATTGACATTTATTTGTGAAACTTTCATATTGGTTCATTACACCTGCATTGACACACTTGAAAGCATTTAACCTCTTAAATTGGGAATTAGTTGTATTAAACCCGTTTTGTGTGGCGGCTGCTCATACTCTAGTTGGGCATGATAATAGAAGTCTGTGGCTAGGACTGCTAGTGTTTATGATAGTTTTGCGTTGTCCTGATTTGTACGCTGTGGATTGATTGGTATTATACGAATGTGGTTGATTTGTTGTGAGGTCGGGTTGGCCCGTTCATTTAAGTGGCAGGATGATCATTCAATATACAGGTTGGTTTGTACATGGGAGACCTCCGAAATATGGAGAAATTCTGTCCGATTTTCTATAGAATGTAGTCGGCATCCAAGGCAACAGACGATTGTTCACGTCCACGGTTCAGGGTGTGACATTACAATTGCAAAGAAATAGTGACTAACTTAAACATAAATTTTGATTAAAACCTTTAATAGTTATGGCGAAAAAAATAAGAGTGCAAGATACAAGAGAATGATAAGAAAGTCAACAAAACCTAGTTGAAAAAATACATTAAAATATATAATATCTCACGATTTAGAATTTACATCTTGAAAATTCAAAATTCTTGAAATTATATAAATGAAAGTTTTTGAATCGAAATGTCATACACAATACCAATAATTTAGTAACTTTAACTCTAGAAAACTAAGTATACTATTTCGCACTTTAAAGTATTACTTACCACATAGTTGCATTTTTAGTGGAAATTCATGTTAGATGATTTTTTATGCAAGCCTACTTCACAATACATGGCATCCTCAAACTTAATTCTTGCTTCGAAATGGGCTAGCCATTTTATATTATATATATTAATTTTACAATAATTCACATAGTTATTTGTATTTTTTTTACTAGGACTTTGAATGCAAAAAATCTAGGAAGTCAAATAAAAGAAATTGAAACTATGCGCAAGCCAAATTAGAACATACCACATGCCAATAAGTCACACTGACTTAATAATATAAAATGCTAACTCTCGGCACAAATCTACTCAAGAAAATGGGGAACTAAAAGTAGATATTTGGCGGTTAAAACGATATCAAGGACTCTAGACAGCCAAAAACTTTAATGAGTGAAAATTCAATGTCAAAAATGGAAAGCAAAAACAATTTAGGAATTTAATCGAACCATGTAATGGCAGAGTTCATACAAGATGCAACATAAACTTTGAAAGAAGAGAATGATGGGAGAAACAAGAGAGAGAGAGAGAGAAAGAGTGCTCATCTGTGTGAGTGGGCAAGAGGTGTGCTGCAAACATTAGAGAGAATGGAAGAGATGAGATCATGGAATGATATTGTGAGACAGAAGATTGTACCGTGTAAAATTTGATTTGACACCTACGTTTAAGTTAGGTTAGTCGATTAAGGATATAGGTGGACACTGGTATTGGTGTTGGGCTTAAGCTGATTGGTTTTTTTATATAGTCTCAGTCTTAATATATAAAGTTATCAAACTTTCGAAACGACAAAAAAGTTAACATTATTTCGTAACTTGCTTTAACATTTAATACTTTTATAGAAAAATCTAATATATAATTTGGTAATTTTAACCACTCTTTACGGTGTTAAACTCTTAGAACTGGTGATCTATTTTATATACTATATATAAACTTTCAATAATTCACTTGAGTTAATTGTGCATGCGTGTGTGTGTGTTTTATGAGCGAAGACGATCTTAAGACCCCAAATAAAAATAATAATAGACTTGAACTAGATGCTAATGTAATTTGAACAAATCATATGTCCATAGAGGAAACAGACTTAAATCAAATGAAACAATAACTCATGTTGATCACAAATCTTCTCGAAACTAGAGGTTACCAAAACCAAATATCAAAAAGTGTAAACAACACACTAAAAAAGCGGTCAGTGTTATACTGAACAAACCACATGAAAATAAAAACCAAAAACTATATCATAAAATAAACACTCTTATTCGGTATAAATTTAACATAATTACAAATGCCATAAACAACCCACCAGAAGCAAAAATAGGAAGCCGTAGTAGAGCAAACGATATGCCTAAAAATGGTACGTTATTTATCTTAAAATACAAATACACAATTGATACAAATCTACTCACCAAAAAAGGAACTACCAAAACTGATGTCAAAAATAATAAATATTCATTGAAAATATCATGCCATATTAGAAAAATCAACGCGACCATACAAAGAAATGACTTAATTATAAAACACTTACTAATATTGGGTACAAATCTACTAAATAAAACAGATGACTTCCAAAAACAGATACGGAATTATATGACCCTAGAGCAGATCAAGTTAGCTTGGTTTTGTTTATATAGCATGTTATGTTGTGTTTTGTACATTCAGATAAACGTCATTCTCTCAATACAATGGCTAGTTTAATCAAGTCATATATTTCAAAGTTGTTTAATTTAGTACTACACCAAACTTCTATTATAATGCAAGCATTTCTTTTGTCTTCTGGTTTCATAAACTTCTCCAATGTTGCTCAAAAAATAAGTTAGTAATGAAAAGGTGTCCATTAATATTCCATTTCTTTCAAAATGTTGGGGGAAACAAATTTTAGCCTCAAGATATTAAGAGTGAATTTCAATCTGAAAACCTATTTTATTTATTTTGTTCAAAATGTTATAGTACGACAATGAAAGTCGTTTATATCGGATAATTGTTTTTACTCTAGGTTTTATCCTGAATCCGAAAGCATTTATATTTAAAATCGGAGTAGTTATAGTTTTATAAACTACATTTTTGTACTCATTAAGGAAAAAAAAGGGTTTTTTTACTTAAATAATTTTTTTAATTCAAAATTAAATAATGTTGCGTTTGTAGAGCACGATATCACTATTTATAATGTATTTTAAAAAAATTGATGTCATGGTCTTGGATCCCAACACTAGTGTCGCGCTCTGAGAGTGTGACATCTTATGTCACGTTTCAAGACTGCAACATCATCAAGTTTTTACCACCAACAAGCTAAGTCTTTCATTCTCTCTGTCTTCCTTCTCCTTCTCTCTCATTCTCTATCTCAAGCAACAAACCCTAAAAAAAAATAAATAATAAATAAAAACTCATTCTCTCATTTGGCCATGAGTCATATGAACCTCTTAGGAGTTTAGACCTTGTGGATTTGGCTTCAAAGTATTGATTGTGTTGACAAATAAGAAATAGGTTTTGATATAAGTTTTGATGAGAATCAAAATTAAAGGAAATTTAAGTGAAAAATTATATATTTAAGGTGAATGAAAAATAATCTGACAATTAGGTTAAGTATAAGTGAAATTGGGATTATCATTTCCAACCGCAAGCAAGGCTGGTCTATTGTGCACATTGCACGGCCAACGGCGGGTCTACACTTCCTTCCATTCTCCCTTACTCTAAATCATCTCTCTCTACATAATTATCCATTTGCCATCCTCACCACTATATGCCTTTTACATATTTCTTATTTCTCCAAAAAAAAAAAAAAAAAAACCACTCCCACTCTAAACTTTTTGTTTTAACCATCTCATGTCCTTGCCGTCTACATGTTAAACATTTTAATATTCTAATATATATACATGTACAAATTTATGGCACACCTTCGAAACTTCTTGGAAGCACAAAGACACACGACTGACCGCACAATAGCGTAGTCTACCACGAGCACTCCATGTGCTCATAGGCAGCTAGCTGCGCAATGGGTGCCTTCTGCCACGAACACTTTACGCACTTAAGTGATCAACCGCTTAACACAAGCGACCAACCGCAAATGAATTAAGATGCTCTAATGGTAAATAGCTGAGCAGAAACGGCCAATCATCTATGCTCATTCAGCCAACCAATGACTCAAACGGTAAACCGCCGAAAGAAACCAAGTACTCTTATGGTGTCACATACTCTAATTTAGTTACAAAAAATAACTTATAATTAATAATGAGATAAAAATATTATCTGAAACATGGGAATTGAATACGAAATCGATACTTAAAATATTGAAAAACCTAAATTTGATCAGTTCTCTGGAAACTAAATACTCTAAAAATAAGGTATTTGAAATGTCTAGAAATCAAGAAGAAAAAGTCTCAATAATTTTTTTTTATATATCAAATAAGTTAAAACCTTTTTCTTTAGAATTTTTCTAAATTATTAACTCTCCAAATAAAATCTAACAAGATTAACTATTTCGACTTTTGTTTTTGGAAGGAAAAGTTGACTTTTTGTCATTAAGAAATTAGGTTTTAAAACTATTTTTATTAAATCCAAATGTAGGTATTTTCTTATTTACGTGTAATTTTTAAGTAAATGAACTAAAATAGCGTAAGAACATTTACTTAAATGATATTATACGGAAATAAGTCAACTAATAAATAACCTAGAATACACTTCCTTCTTCGATACCACCGACCATCACCGACCACAACACTTGTCTTGCAATAAGTTAAACCACTTGGAAGACAAATGTTTTGCATCCAGAATAAGTATCTTCTATAATTGACACATGGAATAATACATGACTTGCATAAAAAACAAAGACCTTACATGATAAACAAGTGTCCTAACATATCTCAATAATCTATCACCCAACCATGACTATAAATACCCTATACCATTCACTCCAAAACCATCAAGCAATCTGTGAGGAAGAGAGAAAAGAAAGAGAGGAAGAAGAAGGAAGAAAGAAAAGAAGATAAAGGAAGAAAAAGGAAAAAGGAAAAAAGATCTTAGACTCTTTGAAGTGAGTGTTTTTTATATTCATATATATATTATGCAAAACTATCATAATTTTCTATGATTATCATGATTTGCTGCTACTTTCATAATTCACTACTATTACCATAATTTACTATTGTTACATCAATTACGAAATTTTTAAGGGGAAAAGAATGTCACATACCCGAATTTAATTGCAAAAAATAATTTATAATTAATAATGAGATAAGCATATTACCTGAAATATGAGAATTTGGTATGAAATCAGACACTTAAAATATTGAAAAACCTAGATTTGACCAACTCGCTGGAAACTAAGTACTTAAAAAATGAGGTATCTAAAATATTTAGAAATCAAGAAGGAAAAGTCCCGATAATTATTTCTTATATATCAAATAAGTTAAAACCTATTTTTTAGAATTTTTTTAAGCCATTAGCCCTCCAAATAAAATCCAACAAAGTTAACCGTTTCGACTTTTGTTCTGAGAAGGAAAAGTTAACTTTTTGTCATTAAAGAATTAAGTTTTGAAACTATTTTTATTAAATTCAAATTGAAGTATTCCCTTACTTACGTGTAATTTTTAAGTAAATGAATTAAAATAATGCAAAAACATTTACTTAAATGATATTATACGAAAATAAGTCAACTAATAAATAACCTAGAATATTAACCTAGAATACACTTCCTTCTTCAATACCACCAACCACAACACTTGTCTTGCAATAAGGTAAACCACTTGAAAGACAAATGTCTTACATCAAGGATAAGTGTTTTCTATAATTGACACATGGAATAACACATGGAATAACACATGATTTGCATCAAAAACAAGAGTCTCACATGATGAATAAGTGTTCTAACACATGTTAATAATCTATCACCCAACCATGGTTATAAATACCTCATCCCTTTCATTCCAAAACTGTCAACCAATTCGTGAGGAAGAGAGAAAAGAAAGAAAGGAAGAAAAAGGAAGAAAGAAAAGACTTTGAAGTGAGTGTTCTTTATATTCATATATATATTATGCAAAACTAATATGATTTTCTATAATTTTCATGATTTACTGCTAATTTCATGAGTTACTACCGTTACAATGATTTATTATTACTGCATCCATGCATGTGTTTGTGATTATTATTTAAACTGATATATGTAGAAATTGCTCAAGTAAGCAAAGGTTTTGTCGAATATCAAAATACATATTGTAGCACCCCATTATTGTGGATAGGAGATTTGTCCATTTAATACTAGGAAGTTCAAAATATGAACTCAGAAGATGAATTATTACATGAAAGAGAAAAGAATAAGAGATTAAGCTTACTACTACACAAATTCACTGAGCGACAAGAAAAATGCAATTGAATGCTATGAGTTCAAAAAGCAATATATAACAAGGCTGGACTATATTACAATTATACTACCACCCAAAAGAAACTTCAAATTTTCTTTGTTCCTATCTTCAAGAATCCCAAAATAGAAACCAGATGCCATTATTGTATGAAAATTGGACACGATGCTTAATATTGCAAACTTAAGAAATAGAGCAATGAACAAAGAATCAACAGATTATCTATGAGTCAAAAATCCAGACATTGTCATAAAATTAGACATCACTCAAATATGTGCTGACATAAGAACTCAACACCCAAGGTAACAATAAAATGGATGCCCAAAGATCTATTGAAGGCTAGCAATGTCGGAGCAAAAGGAATTTGGATACCAAAGGGAAAAGTGTTAATGTAACTCGAATACCAAAGAGCAAAATGTAAATGTAACATGAAGAAAATGAGCAAATGGTCTCATAAGAGAATGAAAGGTAAAACATGTAACTCGAACACCAGATGAACTTGCCTGTGATGTTTAAAGCCTAATGTAAGCACCGAGGCTCTTGGATAATTAAAAAAATTAATATTAATTATAGTAAATCAATATTAGTTAAAAAAATTAATCTAATACTCATTGAATTACCAACCTTATTCATCAAATTTACACCATCAATATTCTAATCCAAATGTAGCAAGCCAATATATAACTCGCGGTCAAATATCATCATCAGCCTAAAAATATCGGGTCACCATTCATGGGCATTATGCAACCCCTATTGACAAGCCAATGTAAAATCAGTGGTCAAATATCGTCTTCAACATAAAAATTTCAAGTCACCATTTACTGCTATTCACCATAAAACATATAAATTCAGCCTTTTAAAATAAAAATTGAAACCTGACACTTAGCACTAAACAAAGTGTAAATGAAAATTTAGACAACTAATTTCAAGACGAGTTTTAGAAAATCTTTTGACCACTAGGTTTTTTGTGATAAGCGCTAAGGGATATCTCAATTATCATCATAATTCCAACAAATATAACACTTGAACGATATCTTCATTTATGAGAAATTAAAGAGAAGATTTTCTCCAATAATGTAAATGCAGCGGCGCCTCTTCCAATTTCAACCCCATACCTCCTCTTACTAGGAACCCCTCCCCTCCATTTTCAATTCATGAGAAGCCATAACATCAATTTGGACCAAACCTACTCATACACCACACAAGATTCCTTCCAAACCAAACCCCTTATTCAATTGAACTCTCCATTGAGAGTTCAACTTAGATTTTCTTTTTTCATTTGGTTTTTATTTCTAAAGGGACATGATGTCTTTTCTTTTTTTCTCTCTCTCTCTCTCATCTTGCTTCACTCGATTCATCTAAAAAAAGGAATCCAACAGATATGTGAAAATCCTCGGTTTGAATAATAATTTTTAAATATTAAATAAAAAATATATATAATTTGTATAAACTTTAAATGAAGATTATTTTTATTTTATATCTCATAGCTAAGATTTGTCGAAGAGAGGGATTAGGAGGTAGTGATGGAACCAATCCGGATTGGCCGGTTCTGGTCTGATTCTGGTGCGGTTCCTAGATGGGGCCCAGGAATCGCGGGCCGGTTCGGCCATGATTCTGAGGCCTTCTGGGGCCGGACCTGATGCGAACCCGTTGGGTATAAAAACCCTAAAACCCACAAACAAGTTAATTTAGCCAAAAAATCATCCCAACGAATTATTTGAACCGGTGGAATTAAAAACCTCAACCCTTGCCCTAAAGGAGGAAGAACCTAAGGTATATGACCTTAAACCGTTTCTCACTAGATCAAGAATTTTGGTATAAAGATGGAATGAATGACGCCACAATCTAGATGGTTCGAAACCTAAATTGATAAGTCAAAGAACTAAACAAAACTCCTATCTTGAATAAGTTCAAAGTTCTCAAAAGAACAAAATCTGTGTAAATAATTCTCACAATTTTATTAATTCTCTCCAAATTGTTGTCTTTTACATAATGTATAATGGCCTATTTATAGCCTAAAGATAAAAACTTAATTGGCAACTAAAAATTTAGTAACTCCCTAAATAATAAAGAATCAGGAAACTAAAACATAAGTTACAAAAATAAAAATTAGGAAACTAAATAAATCAAGCTATTTTGACCAAGTCTTGCTGCTATTTTTCTTTATTTTCGTCATCCCTTGGTTTTGGATAATTTTGGGCCTTTTATTCTTCCAACTGGATTTGTATGAGCATAATTAAGGCCCCTTTTGGTTCTTTATTTATTTGGACTCCAATGTCTTGTTGTAAAGCCCCCTAAATTAAGTTATTCAGTGTTTTTTTGAATCTTTTAACTTGGGCCTTTGTCACCGGCCCAATTGAGACTTGAGTTGGATCTCGTGAATTCCTTGCAATATTGATAACCTCATCATTCCCCTCATCTTGAGAAGGATTTGTCCTCAAATTGTCACCTACATCAAAAGTACTCAAGTCAGTAATATTGAAAGTAACACTAACATGATACTCACCTGGTAAATCAAGTCTATAAGCATTGTCGTTGATCCGTTCTAGCACTTGAAAAGAACCATCTCCTCGGGGCAACAACTTGGAATGTCTCTGTGCCGGAAATCTTTCCTTCCTCATGTGTAACCAAACCCAATCACCGAGTTTAAAAATCAACTTGTGACGTCCCTTGTTAGCTTGTTTGATGTATTATTCGGTCCTCCTCTCTATATTGAACCATACTTTCTCATGAAGTTGCTTAACAAATTCTGCTTTTTTCTTACCATCTAAATTCACTTGCTCAGAAATAGGTAAAGGTATGAAATCCAAAGAAGTTAAAGGATTAAAACCATAAACAATTTCAAACGGTGAGAATTTAGTAATAGAGTGAATAGCACGATTATATGTAAACTCAACATGTGGCAAACATTCTTCCCAAGTTTTAATATTTTTACTAATGACAGCCCTCAACAAAGTGGATAAAGTTCTGTTAACTACTTCTGTTTGACCATCAGTTTGAGGATGACAAGTTGTTGAAAATAAAAGTTTCGTTCCTAACTTTCCCTATAATGTCTTCCAAAAGTAACTCAGGAACTTAGCATCCCGATCTGAAACAATTGTTCTAGGCATCCCATGTAACCTCACAATCTCCCTAAAGAATAATTCTGCAATATGAGAAGTATTGTCAGATTTATGACAAGGAATAAAATGAGCCATCTTAGAAAATCGATCTACAACTACAAAAATCGAATCTCGTCCATATTTATTTTTAGGTAAACCCAAAACAAAATCCAATGAAATATCAATCCAAGGTGAACTAGGAATAGGTAGGGGTGTGTAAAGACCATTAGGTTGAATCTTAGATTTAGATTACCTACAAGTAATACATCTACCACAAAATCTCTCAATGTCTCGCTTCATGTGTGGCCAACAAAAGTGCTATTGTGAAATTGTCAAGGTTTTGGCAACTCCAAAATGTCTCATTAACCCTCCGCTATGAGATTCTAGAACTAACAACTCTCTCAATGAACAATTTGGCTTGCACAACTTATTTTCTCTAAACAAAAAGTTCTCATGCCTATAGAATTTGTCCTCTGCAGATTTTTCACATGCACTATAAATTTCTGCAAAATCATGGTCATCAAGATAAAGTTCTTTAATATGCTCAAAACCAAGAAATTTAGCATCAAGAGTAGAGATTAAGGCATACCTGCGTGAAAGTGCATCCGCAACTATATTCTCCTTACCTTGTTTATATCGAATGACATAAGGAAAAGTTTCGATAAATTCCATCCATCGAGCATGTCTCTTATTTAGCTTATGTTGACTTTTCAAATGTTTCAAGGATTCATAATCCGTACGAATCACAAATTCTTTCAGCCACAAATAGTGTTGCCATGTCTCCAAAGCTTGAACCAAGGTATACAATTCTTTGTCATAGGTAGGATAGTTAAGTGCAGCCCCACTTAACTTCTCGCTAAAGTATGCAAGTGGTCTTTCATCCTGCATAAAAACAGCGCCTATACCTACACTAGAAGCATCACATTCAATTTCAAATGTTTTAGAAAAGTTCGGTAAAAGCAAGTAAAGGTGCATGAGTAAGCTTATGTTTAATAAATTGAAACGCCTTCTCTTGCTCTTCACTCCATTGAAATGCAACGTTTTTCTTGATGACTTGTGTAAGCGGTGCAGCAATAGTGCTAAAATCTTTCACGAACCTCCTGTAAAACCTAGCAAGACCATGAAAACTTCTAACATCACCTATATTGGAGGGGGTTGGCCATTCTTGGATGGTTTTGATCTTCTCATCATCCACCTCGATACCTTTAGCACTCACAACAAAACCCAGAAAAATAAACTTGTCGGTACAGAAGATACACTTTTTGAGGTTAGTATATAAATTTTCTTTTCTAAGTACATCCAAAATCGAATGTAAATGTGAGACATGATCATGCAAACTTTTGCTATATATCAAAATATCATCAAAATAAACAACCATGAATTTATCAATAAAAGCACGCAAAACATGATTCATTAAGCGCATGAATGTACTAGGACCATTGGTTAATCCAAAGGGTATAACTAACCACTCATACAACCCATATTTAGTTTTAAAAGCTGTTTTCCATTCATTTCCTTCTTTCATTCGTATTTGATGATATCCACTCTTAAGATCAATTTTAGAAAATATATAAGTACCATGCAACTCATCTAACATGTTATCTAAACGAGGAATAGGATGTCGATATCTTACCGTTATGTTGTTGATGGCTCGACAGTCAACACACATCCTGCATGTTCCATCTTTCTTAGGTACCAAAATCACCAGAACTGCACATGGACTCATACTTTCTCTCACATGCCCCTTTTCCATCAACTCTTCGATTTGTCTTTGAAGCTCCTTCGCCTCTTCTGGATTGCTTCTATATGCTGGACGATTTGGAATTGATGCACCGAGTATGAAATCAATTTGATGTTCAATCCCTCGGATAGGTGGCAAACCTTGGGGTAGCTCTTCATGAAACACATCTTCGAATTCCTGCAAAAGAGAAACAATAACACTCGGCAAAGAAGGGTTAAGTTAGTCAGTGTTTAAAAGGAATTCCTTGTACATAAGTACAATCATTGGCCGTCTTGAGAGCATCGCTCGCTTAACCTCACTTGTTTGGGTATAGAAATTCTTTTGTTTTCTCTCGGATTTTACCTCATTGGCCGAACTTTTCTTTCTTTTCTCTTTCTTACCCAATTCGGCCTTTCTCTCTTCTTTTCTCTCTTTTTTTTTCTTCTCTCAACCCATTTTGATCTTTTTGTTTCTATTGTTCACTCAATTTTTGTAACCTTACTCGGTCTTCATAGACTTGCTTTAGTGTCATCGGAATTAGAGTGATTTTTCGTTGGTTGAACATGAAGGAATATTTGTTGGTGAAGTCGTCATGTTGCACATGTCGATCAAATTGCCAAGACCTTCCTAACAAAATATGTCCAGCCTGCATTGACACCACATCACATAACACCTCATCTTCATATTTCCCAATCCGGAATGGTACAACAATTTGTTTTGTAACCCTCATTTCTCCACTATCATTCAACCATTGTAACTTGTATGGTTGAAAATGTTTAGTGGTTGACAAATTCAGTTTTTCCACTAAAGTCTTACTCGCAACATTAGTAAAACTACCACCGTCAATGATCAAAATGCATACCTTGTCTTTCACATGGCAATGAGTATGAAAGATATTCTCCCGTTGTACTTCTTCTTAATCTCCTCTAGCTTGTAAGCTTAAGGCTTGACATGTTACTAGCGTTAACATCTCACCATGTTCAGCCCCATACTCCTCAGCTCTGATGGGGACGTCTTCCAATGGAGGCAAACAATCAATGTCACATTCATCTTTAGACTCGATTGCACCATTTTCCCGAATCACCATAACTCGCTTGTTTGGACATTGGCTAGCTATATGTCCTCTTCCCTGACACCTGAAGCATTTAATCTCACTAGATCGAGTTAAAGTTGGGGTTGACTTACTTTGAGAAGTCGTGGTGGAGATAGCTAGTTTATGTTCAGGCTTAACTCTGGAGATGGCTGAATTTTCTTCTTTCTTCGGGTAGCTCATTCTCCAAGATGTTGCATTCGGAATCTGTGGTGTTGGTTTTGGTCGTGTGTTACCTCTCTTGAGCTGCCTTTCAACCTTGATTGCCATATGTACTAAATCCTCCAACTCCACATAATGGTGAAGCTCGATCGTGTTGGCAATCTCTCGATTTAAACCATTCAAAAATCTAGCCATCGTCGCCTCTCTATCTTCTTCTACATTAGCTCGAATCATAGTCATCTCCATCTCTTTGTAATACTCATCTACGCTTCGATTACCTTGGTGGAGACTCTATAACTTGAGATATAAATCCCTATAGTAATGACTCGGCACAAATCGTCGTCTCATTACCCTTTTCATCTCACCCCAAGTTTCAATGGGTCGATCCCCATTCCGTCGTCTATTGATGCACAACTGATCCCACCATACAATTGCATAATCAGTAAACTCAATAACAACAAATTTAACCTTCTTTAATTCAGAATAGCTGTGACAATCAAAAACTAACTAAATTTTCTTTTCCCACTCAAGATATGCTTCAGGATCACTTTTACCTTGAAACAACAGAATTTTCATCTTGATACTACCTAAGTTATTGTCTACCCGATTATTAACTTCTCTATTTCGACCAAGTCTCCTATGACTACCCACTAACAACCTATCAAAATCCTCTTCTAACCCATCCCCTTTAAACTCATCTACAACTTCAGTTTCTCTTTGATGAAACCTATTGCTCCTGGAGAAGGCTGGTACTATTGATGGTTGCCCCCTTTGCGACCCTTCTTCCACCTTATCTAACCTTTCATGTATAAGATCTAACTCCTTCTTCATCATTCGTCTCATCTCCCCCATAAATGCTTGTAGTTGTAGATTCGACCCAACCCGTGGTTGAATCTCCTCACTTATGTTGTCTTTTTGATTTTGAGTCATGATTGGAATCTGTAAGACAATGTTAGAATAAAATAGGAAAGAAACTCACCACACTCCCTCATGTATTTCACTCAAAAATAATGATTCACTCAAATCCACTCGTGTTTCACTCTATGTATTTGGCTTTTATTTTTAATGAATTCTCTCTTGTCTTTTACCACGCTACTTCACTTAGTCAAGTTCTTTATTGAACTCGAGAACTCAACTCAAAAATAATTGTCTTGTGAAATTCAATGACTTATATAGAAGAAAGTATAACAAGAAAAGTAAGAAAAAACGAGAAAAATAAGGAATAAGAAAAGTAATAAATTTAAAAAGAAATTTCTAAATTAGAAAGGAAACAGCCAAGGAATGAGATAAATAAGGAAGGTGAATAAATAAAGAAGTAGTTCATGAAAGGAGAACAAATATGGAATGTTTGAATTTGGGTAAGTGTACAAATAAGGAAATATTTCAAACCCAACCAAAAAATTTAGAAAATTCTAATTCAAATTTGGTAATAACACTTTAAAATTTGTCAAATTTAAACAAAATCACAAAATGGAGAATTATCAATTTTATAAAATTTGAAAACTGCCCCCTTTTTTTTTCACGGCCTCTTCTCTTTTTTTTGTGGGTCTTTTTTTTCTCCCTTTTTTTGGCCCTTCTTTTTTTTTTCACGGCCTCTTTTTTTTGTAGGTCTTTTTTTTTTTTGCCCCTTCTTTTTTTTGGGAATATGATAGCACAAAAATAAAAAATAAGTACATCAAAAATAAGAAATAAACCAACGAATGAAGAGTTTTTAGGCACAAAAAAGGAAAAAAAATTAAATAAGAATAATTCGAAGGAAGAAAAAAAAACCTAGATTGGCTCTGATACCAATTGATGTGAACCCGTTGGGTATAAAAACCCTAAAACCCACGAACAAGTTAATTTAACCCAAAAATCGTCCTAATGAATTATTTGAATCGGTGGAATTAAAGATCTCAACCATTGCCCTAAAGGAGGAAGAACTTAAGGTATATGAGTTTATACCCGTTTCTCACTAGATCAAGAATCTTGGTATAAAGATGGAATGAATGACGCCACAATGTAGATGGTTCGAAATCTAAATTGATAAGTCAAATAACTAAACAAAACTCCTATCTTGAATAAGTTCAAAGTTCTCAAAAGAACAAAACCTGTGTAAAGAATCCTCACAATTTTATTAATTCTCTCCAAAGTGTTGTCTTTTACACAATGTATAATGGTCTATTTATAGTCTAAAAGTAAAAACTTAATTGACAACTAAAAATTTAGTAACTCCCTAAACAATAAAGAATCAGGAAACTAAAACATAAATTATAAAAATAAAAATTAGAAAACTAAATAAATCAAACTATTTTGACCAAGTCTTACTGCTATTTTTCTTTATTTTCATCCTCCATTGGTTTTGGATAGTTTTGGACCTTTTATTCTTCCAACTAGACTTGTATGAGCATAATTAAGGCTCCTTTTGGTTTTGTATTTATTTGGACTCCAATTTCTTGTTGTAAAGCCCCCTGAATTAAGTTATTTAGTTTTTTTTTGAATCTTTTAACTCGGATCTTTATCACCGACCCAACTGGGACTTGAGTTGGATCTCGTAAATTCTTTGTAATATTGATGAACTCATCAGGGCCGGGCCGGTTCCAAAAAAAATTTACTTGGAACCAACCTGGCTCGATGAACTAGGCCCATCTGCCCGGTCTAGCTAGACCGATTCTTGGTTTCTTTTTTACTTTATAATGTTTTTTATTCAAACTCTCTTCGGGTTTTTTTAATCTCTCTTTTTTTAACTCACTTTATTTATTTATTTTTAAATCAACCAATAAATAGATAAATAAAAAATTAGAGACAAAAAATTTTTAGAGTATTTTCACCGAATTCGGTGTACATCTACTGCCAATCTTTTCACTTAAATTTTCAAATCCACTAATTTAATATGATTATATTTTTTTTGTTGTTACAACAATGATTTTTTTTATTACATATTTATATAATTTTTCTATACACTAAAAATTCATTCTTCTTTTTCTTCATCTTTCGTATCCGATTTATTTTACCTGCCTTGCTTCCTTTTTTCTGCATCATTCCAATTTTTAATACAATTCAACACTTCAAAGTGTTATCCATCAAATTTGTATGTCTTTTGTTAAAACTCGACCACATGTACTAAAAACACTTTCCGATGATACTGTAAATACTAGAGGAGTTAGTATATTTTTCATTATTTTGACCAAAATTGGATAGTAATATATATTATTTTTCTATCAACCTAATATATCAAAATGATCGTCATCATCACAACCTTCTAATCTATATATTTGTTGGTATAAAATTAATTCATTTAGTAACAATGAAAAAGTTTTTTTGTTTTTGATGAGGACATCAAGGCTGGGGGAAATTCACATGATCTACTTTAAGTTCCAGTTGGTCCAATTACAAGGGCTCGAGCTAAAAGATTAAAAAAAGCTGAGTAACTTAAGTCCAAGAATTTTACAGCAAGAAGTTAGAGTCTAAGTGAAGGAAGAAACAAAGAGAGCCTTAATTATGTTTATTCAACCTCAATTGGAAGAATAAAAGACCCAAAAATATCCAAGACTAGGGGAAGACGTGATTTGAAATAAAGACTTGATCAAAATATTGTTTTAGACATTTTTTTGGTAGTTTCTTTGTTTTAGTCAAAATATGGAAAGATTTGGTCAAAATAGTTTACTTTATTTAGTTTAAGTTACTTAAATTCTAGTTGCTATTTTAGAGAGTTATTTCAAGTCTATAAACAGGCCATTACACATTATATAAAACACAAAGTTTGTAAGAATTAATATTATTGTGAGGTTTTCTTCACATAAGTTTTGGTTTTTTGAGAACTCTTGAACTTATTTAAGATAAGTGTCTTATTTGGTTTTTTGACTTATCAATCTTGGTTTTGAACCACCTAGATTTTGACATCATTCAATCCATTTTTATACAAAGGTTATTGTTCTAGTGAAAAACGGGTCTAACATCTTATACCTTAGATTCTCTCGTTTAGGGCAACTGATTCAGGTCTTAATTCCACCGATTCACAACCATTCGTCAGGACAATTCTTGGACCATATTAAATTGTTTGTGGGTTCTAGGATTTCTAGACTCAACGGGTTTACATCAATTGATATCAGAGCTAATTTAGGTTTTTTCTTCGAATTGTTCTTATTTTTCTTTCCTCTTTCTCTCATTCTTATTTGTGTCTTGAAAGTCTAATTCCAATTTCAATTTATTGTGAAGGCCAAAATTCTTTATTTGTTGGTTTAAATTTTTTTTTTTTTTTTTGTATCTCATTCTTGATTTTTGGGCTACCATACTTAAAAATAAAAAAGAAGGGGCCATAAAAAAAAAAAGCAACACAAAAAAGGGTCATGAAAAAAAAAAGATCAAAGAGGGTAGTTTCTAATTTTTGTATCTTATTTTCAAAGTTGACAATTTTTCATTTTGTGATCTTGTTCAAATTTGGTACATCTTCTAAATTGTTATTACCAAATTTGATACTTTGCAATTAGAACCTTCTATTTTTTTGTGTTGGGTTAGAATATTTTGTTATTTGTACACTTTCCTAATTTGGTCCACTTTCCTAAATTTAAAACTTTCATTTTTTGTGTACCTTCCTTGAACTCTTTACTTATTTGTTCACTTTTCTTATTTATTCCCTTCCTTATTTGTTTCTTCATAATTTGAAATTTTCCAAATTCATTACTTTTCTTTTCTTTTGTTATTTTTTCATTCTTTGTTCCCCTTATTATATTTTCTTTCATATAATAAGTTTTTGAATTTCACAAGATAATTATTTTTGAGTTGAGTTCTTGAGTTCAATAAAGAGCTTGGCCAAGTGAGGTAGAGGGGTAAAAGACAAGAGAGAATTCATTAGAGATAAAAACCAAATTCAAATTGAGTGAAATACAAATGGATTAAGTGAATCATTTTATTTCAAGTGAAATATGTGAAGGAGTGTAGTGAGATTCTTTTCTACTTTATTCTGATCTTATCTTGTGTATTCCATTCATGTCTCAAAATCAAGAGGATAACACAAAAGAGGAGGTTCAATCACACGTCAAGCTAAATCTACAATTACAAGCATTTATGGGGGAGATGAGACAGATGATGAAGAGGAAGTTAAATCTTATACATGAAACGTTGAATAGGGTAGAAGAAGGGACGCAAAGGGGGCAGCCACCAATTGCTCCAAACCCCCGAGGAATAGGTTCCATTAAAAGGAAGTTAAAGTTATGGATAGTCATAGGAGATTTGGTCGGGATAGAGAAGTTAGGAATCGGGTAGACAACAACTTAGGGAATATCAAGATGGTAATTCTGGCGTTTCAAGACAAAAGTGAACTTGAGGCATACCTTGAATGGAAAAAGAAGATGGAGTTGATTTTTTATTGTCACATCTACACCAAATTGAAGAAAATAAAACTTGCTGCCATTGAGTTTACTGAATATGCAATTGTTTAGTAGGATCAATTGTGCATCAATAGGAGGCGAAATGGGGATCGCCCTATTAAAACTTGGGATGAGATGAAAAGAATGATCAGACGTTGGTTTGCGTCGAGCTACTACTATCGGGATCTTTACCTCAAGCTACAAAGTCTCCAAAAAGGTAGCCAAAGCGTAGACGAGTATTATAAAAAGATTGGATGGCTATGATTAGAGCCAATGTGGAAGAGGATTGGGAGGTGACGATGGTCAGGTTTTTGAATGGTTTAAGCTGAGAGATTGCTAACATAATTGAGCTACATCATTATGTGGAGTTGGAGAATTTAGTACATATGGCAATCAAGGTTGAGAGGCAACTCAAGAAAGACAACACATGGTCAAGACCAGCCCCATAGATGCTGAGTACAACATCTTGGAGGATGAGCTACCCAAAGAAAGAAGAAAATTCATCTATCTCTTAGATTAAATCCGAGCACAAACTAGTTTCCTCCACCACGACTGCTCAAGGTGAGGCAACCTCCCACTTTAACTCGTTCTAGTGAGGTTAAATGCTTCAAATATTAGGAAAAAGGACACATAGCTATTCAATGTCCAAACAAGCGAGTCATGGTAATTCGAGGAGATGGTGCAATCGAGTCCAAAGATGAAGGTGATGTTGATTACATGCCACCATTAGAAGACAACCCCATAGGAGATGAGGAGTTTGGGGTTGAATACGGTGAGATGTTAGCACTAGTTGCATGTCAAGCCTTAAGCTTACAAGCCAAAGGAGAGAAAGAAGAAGTACAGTAGGAGAATATTTTTCTCTCATTATCACGTGAAAGACAATGTATATATTTTGATTATTAACGGTGGTAGTTTTACTAATGTTGTTGTTATTAGTTTAGTGCAAAAGCTAGTTGCCAGCCACTAAATATTTTCAACCATATAAGTTACAATGGTTAAATGATAGTGGAGAAGTGAGGATTGCTAAGCAAGTTATTGTGCCATTCCCGATTAGTAAATATGAAGATAAGGTGTTGTGTGATGTGGTGCCAATATAGGCTGAGTACGTTTTGTTAAGAAAGCTATGGCAATTTGATCAACATGTGTAACATAACGGCTTCACTAACAAGTATTCATTCATATTCAATCAATGAAAAATCACTCTAATTTTAATGACACCAAAACAGGTTTATGAGGACCGAGTGAGATTGCAAAAATTGAGTGAACAAAAGAAATCAAGAGATCAAAGTGAGTTGAGAGAACAAAAAAAAAAGAAAGATAGACCAAATATGATAAGGAAGAGAAAAGAAAGAAAAGTTCGCCTAATAAGGTAAAATCAAAGAGAAAATAAGAGAATTTCTATACCAAAACAAGTGAGGCTAAGCGAGCATTACTTTCAAAACGGCCAATGATTGTACTCATGTACAAAGAGATCCTTTTAAGCACTAACTAACTTGACTCTTTTTTGCCTAGTGTCATTGTTTCTCTCTTGCAAGAATTCAAAAATGTATTTCTTAAGGAGCTACCTCAGGGTTTGCTACCTATCCGAGGGATTGAACATCAAATCGATTTCATACCTGGTGCATCAATTCCAAATCGTTCAGCATATAGGTGCAATCTAGAAGAGGCAAAGGAGCTTCAAAGGCAAGTCAAAGAGTTGATGGAAAAGGGGTATGTAAGAGAAAGTATGAGTCCATACACAATTTCGTGATTTTGGTACATAAGAAAGATGGGACATGGAGGATGTGTATTGATTGTCAAGCTATCAATAATGTAACGATAAAATATCGATATCCTATTTCTTGATTAGATGATATGTTAGATGAAGTACATGGTGTTTGTGTGTTTTCTAAAATTAACTTTAAGGGTTTGTATTATCAAATACGAATGAAAAAATGAGAAGAATAGAAAATAACATTTAAAAATAAATATGGATTATATGAATAGTTAGTAATGCCTTTTGAATTAACTAATACTTCTAGTACATTTATGCGTTTAATAAATCATGTTTTGCTTGCTTTTATTGGTAAATTCGTAGTTGTTTATTTTGATGATATTTTGATTTATAGGCAATAGTTTGCATGATCTTGTTTCACATTTACATTCGATTTTGGATGTGCTTAGAAAAGAGAAGTTATATGCTATCCTCAAAAAGTGTACTTTCTGTACTGATAAGTTTGTTTTCCTAGGTTTTGTTATGAGCATTAAAAGTATCAAGGTTGATTAAGAGAAGATCAAAGCCATCCAAGATTGGCCGACCCCCTCAAATATCGGTGATATTAGAAGTTTTCATGGTCATGTTAGTTTTTTACAGGAGGTTCGTGAAAGATTTCAGTACCATCATTGTACCGTTTACACAAGTTACCAAGAAAAACTTTGCATTCCAATGTGGTGAAGAACAAGAGAAGACGTTTCAGCTTATTAAATATAAGTTTACTTATACTCATTTACTTGCTTTATCTAACTTTTCTAAAACGTTCAAAATTGAATGTGATATTTCTGGTGTAGGTACAGACACTGTTCTTATGGAGGATGGAAGACTACTTGTAGTGAGAAGCTAAGCATGGTTGTACTTAACTATCCTACCTATTATAAAGAATTGTACGCCTTGGTTTGTGCTTTGAAGACATGGCAATGCTATTTGTGGCCAAAGGAATTTGTGATTCATACAGATCATGAATCCTTGAAGCATTTGAAAGGTCAACACAAACTAAATAAGAGACATGCTCGATAGATGGAATTCATTGAAACTTTTTCTTATATCATTCGGTATAAATAAAGTAAGAAAAATGTGGTTGTAGATACTCTTTCACGCAGACATTTCTTAATTTCTACTCTTAATACTAAATTTCTTGGTTTTGAGCATATTAAAGAACTTTATCATGATGACCATGACTTTGAGAAGATTTATAGAGTTTGTAAAAAATCTGCAGAGAGTAAATTTTATAAGCATGAGAACTTCTTGTTTAGAAAATAGGTTGTATATGTCTAATTGTTCATTAAGAGACTTGTTAATTCGAGAATCCCATAATGGTGGGTTAATAGGATATTTTGGAGTCATCAAAACCTTTGCTATTTTAGAGGAGCATTTTTATTGGTCACACATGAAGCGAGATGTTGAGAGATTTTGTAATAGATGTGTTACTTATAGGCAAAGCTAAATCAAAGGTTCAACCTAATGATCTCTACACGCCCCTACCTATTCCTAGTTCACCTTGGATTGATATTTCGATAGATTTTGTTCGGTTTACCTAAGAGTAGACATAAACAAGAATCGATCTTTGTGGTTGTAGATCAGTTTTCTAAGATGACTCATTTTATCCTTTGTCATAAGTCTGATAATACTTCTCATATTACAAATTTATTCTTTAGAGAGATTGTAAGGTTACATGGTATGCCTAGAACAATCGTTTCAGATCAAGACGCTAAGTTCTTGAGTTACTTTTGGAAGACATTATAGGGAGAGTTAGGATTGAAACTTTTGTTTTCAACTACTTGTTATCTTCAAATTGATGGTCAAACATAAGTAGTTAATAGGATTTTATCTATTTTGTTTAGAGCTATTATTAGTAAAAATATTAAAATTTGGGAGAATTGCTTGTCACATATTGAGTTTGCTTATAATTGTATAATTTATTTTGCTACTAAATTCTCACAATTTGAAATTATTTATGGTTTTAATCGTTTAACTCTTTTTCTGAGCAAGTGAATTTAGATGGTTAGAAGAAGGAGAATTTGTGTTGCAACTCTATGAGAAGGTACGGTTCAACATAGAGAGGATGACCGAATAATACATCAAGCAAGCCAACAAGAGACATCACAAGCTGATTTTTGAACCCGGTGATTGGGTTTGGTTGCACATAAGAAAAGTAAGATTTCCAATACAAAGATGTTCTAATTGTTGTCTCGAGGAGATAGTCCTTTTCAAGTGTTAGAACAGATCAACGACAATACTTACAAACTTGACTTACTAGGTGAATACAATGTTAGTGCCACTTTCAATATTACTGATTTCAGTCCTTTTGATATAGGTGACGATTTGATGACAAATCATTCTCAAAAAGGGGGAAATGATGAGGACATCAAGGCTAGTGGGAGTTCGCATGATCTAATTCAAGTTCCAATTGGTTCAGTTACAACGAGTTAAAAGATTCAAGAAAGAGCTAAATAAATTAATTCGAAGATATTTACAGTAAAAAGTTAGAGTCTAAGTAAAGAAAAAAACCAAAGGGGTGCCTTAATTATGCTTATTCAAGGTCAATTGAAAAAATAAAAGGTTTAAAAATATCCAAAACTAAAGGAGGACATGAATAGGAGCAAATATTCGGTCAAAATATTCTTTTAAACATTCTTTGGCAATTTCTTTACTTTGATCAAAATATGAAAAGATTTGATCAAAATAATTTACTTTTATTTAATTTCCTTTTTTTTCTTTTTGATTTTTAGGAATTTACTTAAATTTTAGTTACCATTTTAGGAGATTATTTCAAATCTATAAATAAGTTATTACACATTATGTAAAATACAACTTTTGAATGAATTAATATTATTGTGAGGTTTTTTCACATAAGTATTGTTCATTTGAAAACTCTTGAACTTATTTAAAATACGTATTTTATTTAGTTCTTTAACTTATCAATCTAGACTTTGAATTATCTAGATTGTGGTATCATTCGATCCTTGTTTATACCAAAATTCTTATTCTAGTGAGAAACTGGTCTGAGATCGTATACCTTAAGTTCTTCCTCCTTTAGAGCAACATGTTAGAGCCTTAATTCCACCGGTTCACAACCATTTATCGGGACGATTCTTGGGCCATATCAACTTGTATACGAATTCTCGGCTTTCTATACCCAACGGTTCACATCAGTTTTTTCCTAATATATGTAAATGATTAAAAAAAATTAAAAATGAATGAATTGTTGAACTATTATTACTACTACTATTTAAATCATTACCACCTATATTATTATATTTCTTTTTGTATAATGTAAATATTGTTTGTAAAATATTAAATATTTTTATTTTTAGATGGTGTGCACTAATATATATTTCCATTGGAAAACTATCGATAAAACAATTTATTAGAATTTAAACACCTTCACATTTTACATGTGGATCAAAAACACTTACTACCAAATACAAAATAGAAATTTTTTCATAATATTTTAAAATTTTTATTTTTGTTAGTCAAACAATATCACTAAATCTACCTTCATTTTCAAATTAATTAAATATGAAACAAATTTTATAAAAATTAGACAATATTAAATGAGTTGTATAATAAATTCTGAAAAATAAGTTTATATATGTATAAAAAATTTCTAATAATTGAATTAGTGTATTTATAAAATAAAAAACGATAGTATCTTTAAAATAATATTTATAATTAGAATTACCAAATTTAATTAAAATATTTTTAAAAGAAATTACACATTATAACATATTATATGTTGAGTTCCACTTAGTGTCACATTATTGTTTAAATCATTTAAATTTTATATTATATAAATTACATAATTCTCTCATTTCTTATATTTTACAAAAAAATTTCTAATTTGATAAATTAAATTACGAATAATTTAAAATATAACATGTACATCTATTATAAAAAAATGTTCCATCTAATATTGTTTTTAAATTATTTTTTTAAAATATTAACAGTACTAATATTAGACAATGCATTATCGAAAGATTAAGAAAAAATTCTATCACTAATATCATATTCATGAATAACATTCGTAATTACTCTATCTATATGAGTACCGGAATATGGGTATTCTCAATATTGAAAAACTAAAATTTTTTTTTCCTAAAACTTATGAATTATTAATCCAATGATATATGGCTACCATAAAATGTTTTTTTTTTTGAAATCATTTTTCCAAATATTTGAAATTAATGAAAATTTACGATTAGTACTCATAAAATTTACAATTAAACTATCTTTCAAAGTTTAAAATCGACCAGTGACCTCATTCAACTCGTTTTTTTAACTCTTTTCTTTGTAATCCGATTGAAATTTTTTATCATATTTTTCAAAAATTTAACATTTAACTATATTAAATGGTAACTCTTTACATACTATCCATTCTATTTATTCTATTTTTTTTACCTTCGCATTATATCTAAATGTACTCGTGACATTTTTCCCCGGTGGCTTTTTGTGTTTGTCTAATTTGAAACAATTTATTCGAATGATCTTTTACTATGTATCTGTTAAGTGTCTCCACTTCCCAACCCTTCAAAATTTTATATTTTTTATAACAAATTTTATAAATTGTCATTTGCTCCTTATAATTTTTGATAAAATAATCTCTTTTATTAAAATCATCTTTTTTAGTATGTATCGTGTTAAATCATTTTCTTTAAAACCAATATCAAGATCTATGTATTCAGGAATGCTCTCTTGGAAAAATGAAAATGAGGGGACAGGAGATTGTTGGGAAGATTATAAAGAATATGTTTCGATCATTTTTTTTTTAAATTTACGTTCAAATATGTAAAAAATAATAATGCAAATGAATTAAATATGCCAAAAAAGAAAAATTGTAAAAAATAAAATATCACCGATTTGATGGATATCACGATTGTTTATTGCAAAATCTTGAAAATTTGAACTTCCAATGTTGGAATCTTATCAAATTTTAAGAGATATTGTAGGTGGTGTAATTAATAAAAAATTATAAAATGTGTTAAATGTGAGAGATAAAAAGAAAATGTTCTAGGTAGAGAGAGTTGTAGGAAATTGGAAATGAATTGTTGTGTAGAGATTTTGAGAGATTATAATAGAGAAAAGAAAATTGTGAGAGAGAATATAAGATTTTATTATGTGGAATTTGAAAATAAGTTGTGACTTATTTATAGAAAATTTATTCACCTTATAGATTAAAATATCTTTCAAACTAGTTGTTTTATAATTGTTGGGAGGGATAAAATTGAAAACGTTAAAAAAAAATAAATAGCTGTTGGAACTGGCCGATTGGGCTGATTCTAGTGAATGTTGGAACTGGTCGGGTTGGTTCCCATTCCAAATTGTGTTGAATTGGATTGATTCGATTACTGTAATAGATGATTACAGATATGGGTTACTGTTCACCCAGACCGATTACAGATATGGGTTACTGTTCACCTGGATCGGTTATCGGTCTGGGCTAAAACGAGCCGACCAGCTCAGTCCCATCTGTATTTGGAGGGATGGGTTGGTTCACTCGGATTGGTTACCGGTCCGGGTTAAAATGTGCCCACCGGCCCAGTCCCATCTGCATTTGGAGGGACGAGGTGAGGGCATCAAAAGAGTGCCTGCCCCAAATGACAGCACCCTCGCTTGGAGAGAAGAGCTGCGTTGGGACATTTGAGTAAGGCCCTCTCTTAACGAAATAAACAGAAAGAAATGAGGCATATCGAAAAGACATCCCTGGACAGGACAGTGGGAATCATTGTGATCGGTGAAAACCAATAGATTCTTTAAGATTCTCGTCGTCTGCAGCAATGGCGCAGCAGACATGGGAACTGGAAAACAACATAGTGACAATGGAGACTCCGCCTTCCTCTACCTCTTCCACCGACGCGTCTTCTGACGCCATCTTCTACTACGACGAGGCGGCCCAGACGAAGTTCCAGCAGGAGAAGCCATGGGCAACGATCCTCACTACTACAAGCGAGTGAAGATCTCCGCCTTGGCTTTTCTCAAGATGGTAGTCCATGCTCGCTCTGGCGGCACTATCGAAGTCATGGGTCTCATGCAGGGCAAGACCGACGGTGACGCCATCATCGTCATGGATGCTTTTGCCTTGCCTGTTGAGGGCAATGAAACTAGGGTTAATGCTCAGGCTGATGCTTATGAGTATATGGTTGATTATTCTCAAACTAATAAGCATGTTCCTAACCCTGGCTCTCTCTCTCTCCCTCTCTCTCTCTCTCTCTCTCTCTCTCTCTCTCTTTCCGTTTGTTATTCCTAGATATAGATTGGTTGATGAAAACCTAGTTACTTCTATCTCCTGACAATTTTATCGGAAATCCTGGTTGCTTAATTTTTGGCATCTCTATGGTTAAAAGAATTAGTTATCATCTCTTCTGTTACAAGGTCCAAGTGCCGGATATTGGAAACTGATTTAGGGATGTTTTGAGTCCATGAATAGGGTTAATGTGTTTGCCATAAAAAAATAGCTAGACATTGAGAACTAACGTTTGCTTCGGATGTCTAATTCTATATAATTGATTTTCTATTTATGTTTGATTCAGTATGAGATTGTTCTGGTTGTCATGATGTTTTTGTGATATGCTGTTTAGTAGGAGAGTGTCCATTATAAATGGAAAGTCTAGGGCCACTTCTTCATGTGGGAGTTTTGTTCTGGTTGTAGGCGGGTCGGTTGGAGAATGTGGTGGGATGGTACCATTCTCATCCTGGTTATGGATGCTGGTTATCAGGAATTGATGTTTCAACCCAGATGTTAAATCAGCAGTTTCAGGAGCCCTTCTTGGCTGTTGTTATTGACCCAACGCGGACTGTTTCTGCTGGAAAAGTTGAGATTGGTGCCTTCAGGACATACCTAGAGGGTTATAAACCTCCTGATGAGCCTGTTTCCGAGTACTTAACAGTCCCTCTTAACAAGATTGAAGATTTTGGTGTACACTGTAAACAGGTTAGTTTGGTTATTTTGTACTCTTGAGCTACCATCATTAGTGCTTCTTAGGTATGTGGTTGCTGACACTTCCATTCTTTATTTCAGTATTATGCTTTGGATATCACCTATTTCAAGTCTTCTCTAGATTCCCACCTTTTGGATCTTCTTTGGAACAAGTATTGGGTGAATACACTTTCATCTTCCCGCTTGTTGGGATGTGGAGACTATGTTGCTGGACAAATCTATGATCTGGGTAAATCCTTGGTCATTCTAATCATTGACTTTCTGTTTATCTTTATTAGTGGGGATAATATTGCAAATTTTGTGAGATATGAAATACCTAAAAGTATGGTGAATTGGGGTTCAGATAACTAATTTATGGTATGATTATTTTCCTTATTAATCTTCTTGAATCATGCAGCTGAGAAGCTGGAGCAAGCAGAAAATCAGTTGGCGCATTCCTGCTATGGGCCTCTAATTGCACCCCCTCAAAGGAAGAAGGAGGTCAGTGATTCTATTGTTTCTTACATTCTTTTGGTATTTTTTTGGTAGATGAAAGTTTATTAAGGGAAGAAGGAGGTAGATGGAAAGTATAAAAAGAAACTTCTGGTAGAGAGGAGGGTTATTAGCGCAAGGATGGTAACTGAAATATGTAGTGGTACATTAATCAAGGTGTTTTAATTCCTATTCTTTGGTTTTAGGTCACCCTGGATGTAGGTATCATGATGTCCTTTTGAATCATATAGTTTGGATGGTGTTAGAGACTTCTATCTCTAGGAAGTTATTGCCTAAGGAGCTTAAGAACTTTTGATGCATAATAAATCCCCTGGAGCTGAATTACATTAGCCCAAGGGAGGCTGAACATATAGAATAATGTTTTATAGGGCTTTTACTGTCTAATGGTGAATAAGCAAAATGGACCTGACATTGCTCCTAATGATATGTTCATTGTTAGAGTTCGTTCACAAGTATCCATGTGGAAATCACAGGAATACTAAGATATTACAAAAATATTAAGCTTTGACTAATATGGCTACTCAACAATTGTTATCATTTCTTCCTCTTTTCCCTGGTGAATGGAGTGCCATATTTCTCCTCAAAATTTTCCTTGCGGTAATATTTTTCCTCAAATGGTAGAATCATAGTTAGATCATTGAACTTTGCAATATTATCTGAATAGTATAAACTGAAAGCCAATGATTCTGCGATAATTCTGTAATCTGAAACCAAATTAAGTTCATATAACTAGTTCATACTATTGAACTTTGCAATATTATCTGAATGATATAAACTGAAAGCCGATATAATCATACTTTAATTTCATTATGGATTCAGATAACTAGTTTATACTATTGAACTTACTATTCCAAGCTATCACATTGCATCACTGCCAGAAGAAATCTTAACCTGGTATAATCTCAGTGAGAGACTCTGTCTCTCGGAAGTCAGACGGCATTTGCAATTAATGGCAACTGAGCTCTAGAAAAATTATCTATAGGGGATTCGATGACCAGTGGTCAGGCAATTCAGCTTTCTAATCCTTTTTTGAGATTAATTAAACCTTTCTCATCAAAATCTGACTATATTCAGGGGCAGGAACAAATCTTACCTATGTTGAATGTGTGTGTAGATGATGGGTTGCTGGGAGATATAAGCCAAAAGTCATCTGAGAGAGCTGAAAAGGAGCGTGACTCCTCTAGAAGTTTTGCAGAAAGATCATAAGCAGCTCACTAACCTGGTTTTGGATCTGGATGATGGTTTTGATGCTGAAATTGACCTGGTTTTTAGGGGGTAATCAATGGGGAATGTCAGGATGATACTTTGAGCTTTTTTGGGTCTGAGGATGGACTTCTGGTGGATGATATCAGGAACAGTGGGGACAAATATACAGATGTCACAAAAGTGGAGAAGTTGATTAAAGATGTTCACTTGGTTGATTAAATTCCAGGGCAGAATTTTCCGAAGGATGATGCTCCATTTGGAGTGATAGTTGTAGAAGGGCTCAACAAGATTTTGGTTCTATTGTGTTAAGCTTTGTGGAACTTCCTAGTCCTAGAGGTAGAAAATCTCTGCATTCAAATCCTCTTTTGCAAAACAGTGTGATTGTCACAAAGATCTTCAAATCCTCTTCTGTTCATTTCCCTATTTTGTTGGAGTCTAACTGCCATGCCCCAATTCCATCCCTTCTCCGAGGTTTCATCGGCGACAGATTACTTGGCTCTCGCTAGAACTCACTCCCTCAAATGACTCAAGATATGTGAAAAAAAAAACAAACCTTTTATTCATATAATCAACCATATTGTTGTGTACATAGCGTGGCAGCGGAACGATTACAACTTTTAGGATTCCACTTTTGCCTGAGATATATTCACTACAACAAAGGGAACCACTCCTTTTCCTAGGTAATCTATACTTCTTTATCTTTGGTTCCTTCAAGATCTGTAAATATTTTTGTGTGAATTTGATAACTCAGTGAAATCCGTGTGTGCATGTGTGAAAAAGTTTTCATTGTAAAATTATGCAAAATAGTTTTCGATTTAAGAATCCAGTAAATATTAAACAACATACACAAAACAATAATAACAATAACACATTTCAAAGATATAGTACTGGCTGTCGGTGATAAGCGGATTCCACCTTATATCACCATCACAAGCACAGTCTCATTATTCCTTCAAGAGGTTCATTTCCGGAAAGGCCTATCAATCTTCACCTCATTAAATGGATAAACCTCCTATCCACATAATGGCTTACCACCGGTATGTATTTCGACGTTCGACATAGTCCTTGCTAACTCATTGGATCTCCAAACATACCGGTTTATATAACAATCACAAACACATGCATTAATGGAATATGTAGCAATAGTAAATTATGGTAATTATGCATAAAAATATATATGAATACAATAAATATTTACCTCAAAGAGTTGTCTTAACTAAAAGGCTTACTCAACTAATCAGCCTTCTCTTTTTTATCCGCTTTCTCATAACAACACTTCTTTCTTTTCCTCTTTCCTTTTCTTCCTCTCTCTCTCTCTCTCTCTCTCTCTGTCTCTCTCTCTTTCTTTCTCCCTCTTGGCCAAATTGATTGGGGAATGAAAGGGGGGTTGACAGAAGGGTATTTATAGGCATAAGAGGGGTTGCTTAGTCAACAGTTGGGCTCCTAAGGTGACGACATGTGGCAAGAGGATTGACACATGTATGGACATGTGTCACGTGCTGGCATGGGGATGGCATGCGTGATGACATGTCAAGGCGGTGGTAAGGCGGTCAGACTTGAGGTCAGGTGCAATGTACTTTCGTTCAGGTTACAGAATATTCAGATACCCAACACTTTGAGTACTTATTTCCTTGTAATATCATTTAAGTAAATCCATTTACTTAAAAATTAAACGTAAATAAAGAAATAGTCTCATTTGGATTCAATAAATATTTTAAGGATTAAAAGTCAACTCTCCCTTCTATCAAAAAAATTCGTATCATTTAATTTTGATAGATTTTATTCGAAAGGTTAACAATTTAGAAAAATTCTAGAAAAATATGTTTTAACTTAATTGATATATGAGGAACAAATATCGGTACTTTTCTTTCTTATTTTCTAAATATTTCAGATATCTAATTTTTTGATATTTAGTCTCCAACGAACTGATCAAAACTAGGTTTTTAGCATTCTAAATACTCGATTTTGTATCCAATTCACTTGTTTGAGTAGTATTATCATTCCACTAGTAATAATAAATTATTGCTTGTAACTAAATTGAGTTATGTGACACTAGCCATATCAAGTGGCGTCTCACACCCTATAGGTTTAAGAACATGTGGCTTTCTCATAGGGAGTTGAGGAGAGTGATAATGGATTCTTTGAGAGGTACCGATGTTGAAGGGTGGGAGGGTTTTAAGTCGATGCAAAAATTGAAGAATTTAAAGCTAGCCCTTAAAGTTTGGAATAGGGAGGTTTTTGGTGATTTTTGAGAAAAGAAAAGTACTATTCTTCTGGGCATCGATGAGATTGATTTGATTGAGGTTGATAGTGGGATGTTTGAGGATTTTTACGTTCATATGGAGACTCTTAGACATGATCTTGAGGAGCTTCTTCTTAAGGAGGAGATTGGTTGGCACTAGAAGATTCCAAAGAAGTGGATTAAAGAGAACAATTGCAATACTAGATTTTTTATTGGGTTGCTAATGGTAAGTGAACGGGTTTGTCGAAATTCTCAAATTAATACTGATTCCCCCGATTCAAACAAACTTGTAGCAATAGTGGTATCAGGTCGAATCCTACGGAAACTAAATTAACTTAACTTGTTAGTTATTGTCAAAATAAAATGGAGGGATTTATTAAATAAATTTTTAACTCAAAAATTAATAACCTAAAATTAAGAGACAAATTAACTATGCAAAAATACTGAAAATTAGAAAAGAAATTTACTCTACCAAGCTCTGATCCAAGGGTTCACGCATTCGATTGTTTAACTGATTATGGGTTAAAAAATATTACTCTTGTAGTTCAAGCATTCAACCTTAGATTTATCAGGATAGTCATAATAAATCTTACGTTTTTCTAAATTGATCAAACCCAGCATCCAATCAAAATTTATCATTAATCGATCGGACACGATATCGTTCCATATTAATATAATTGTAACATTAAGTTCTGTGAAAATAGTTAAATCAAAATACAAATAATTTGGATAGTCGCAATTGTTTAATTTTGTTCCATCGATTTCTTAGGTTAAACATGAATAGTGGTAATGACCCATAAACATAAATAACCTAATTGTTACTTGTATCATTCATTTATGACAATTATGGATCACTAAAATTCTGGATAGCAATAGAAAAATTAATGTTGAATTAAATTATCAGATTAATCAATATCAATATTTCATGTAAATAAATCATGAATCGACAAATATTTGAATTAAAAGGGCAAGAAATTAAATGAAGTACAATTTCACAGTGAAAACAATCAAATAAAAATTCTCCTTGAATCAGAAGGAAAAATTAGCCACTCATGGTGGAAATCATGTTCTTGAGATCAAAAAAAAAAAAAAAAAAAAAAAACTAAAAACTAGAACCCTAGAAGAAGAGTGCAGCTGCCACTCCTTTTAGAATAATAAATAGTGATGTGAGAGAGTCCCTCTTTTAGTGCTCTAGGTCTCCAAAGATTCTCCCACAAATGATAAGGAAAGGCTTCACCAAAATAGGAAAATTAAAATTTTACTCTTAAAAACAATTTCACTAAAAATAAAAATCCTACTAAAATTAATTAGCCTAAAAATCATCAAATTTGTCAAGCTTCTTCTTTCTTCATAGCCCAAATTGATATCTTGAACCTTTAAGCTCCAAAATGCCTCCTTAATCCCACTTTGATCCAATTTTCTAATTTCGATCCCCTAAAAATAAAAAATCATAAAAACCATCCATTAGAGCACTAACCAATCCAAAATCAAACCATAATATCAATAATAAATTTAACATTTTGTACATTATCAAATTTCCCCACACCAAACCAATACTTGTCCTCAAGCATTCACTAGATTAATACTACACAACCATTTCTCTTTTTCATTCCTTCCCCTTCTTCAATTCATTTTCAAACAATCCCAAATCAGCACACTTCAAAAAATTCAAGTCAAAATAACAATTCAAAGAGCAAATGATCATAGTATTATAACTTTAAAAGAAAACATAAGCATTCCATCAAATTCAATAATCTCATCAAAATTTAATGTATCAAGACCCAATACTTTCTCAAGGAATTCACTCTTTACACTCAAAGTGTTTAAGAGAATTTATTAATAACTCTCAAAATCAAAGCATAGCATGTCATTATCATATGTTTGCTTTTTTATCAAATCTCCACCACTAATTATATGAATTTAAAACAAAAATCCGGGAGTTTTTACAAGGGTTGTAACTGGGTTTAGGTAAAGGTAGGATAAGAGGGTAAATGTGATGTATAATGTATATATTAAAAGAAGCATGTCAAGAATCACAAGACCATTTCCCACTATCAAACATATCCCATATCTCATAAAATACAACCAACCCGAAGAAAAATAGCCCAATCAAGATTATCTCATTCCTCAACCAAAACTTTTGAATTTTTTTTTTTCAAATTCCCCAATCTCAATTTTTGGGAATTTTTCTCTATTTTTTCTTTTCACTTTTTTCATTTTTTTGTTTTTGTTTTTGTTTTTGTTTTTTGCCCTTTTCTTCTCTTTTTTTTTTTTGAAGATAACAGACTTGAGAATGAATGAAAATATGGAGCATATACAAATCACCCTAATCGTAAGATTGAATCTCTAAAAATAATTCTCACAATAAAGTTATCCTATTCGCTTTTATAAATAACAACTCAATTCTTGCTCTAATCACATGCTTGTTTGATATAAGGACCAAAAAGAAGATTAAGCGTAAAAAGAAGGTTATGTGTCAATTAATGAGGTTATAACAAAGAATATGGGTATAAGCTCAATGAGTTCACCAGGGAAAATAATATGCATGGGAAGGTCTTTTTTGAGAGCTAAAATGGGTAAACCTAAGTGCCTCCATCATACTAATGCATGAACTCATGAATGTGGTCTCAAAATGTGTAACAAAATAAGTTCTAGAATAAACATATCATGATTGATAAACACTCATTAAAAAAAAAATTAGAGCAAAGATGATAGTATGCTCTTAAAGCTCAAAAGCTCACAGAAGTGTTTAATTTTGTATCAAATCTATCACATCTTTATTTGATTCAATCATCAAAATGAATGGGACATTTCAATTTTATCCAAAAACAACTAATCACACTTGTTTCTTTTATGCATTTCAACACAAATCAACAATGCATATTAACTCAAAATTATTATCAGACAAAAATTAAAAGAGTACGAAGTTTGAAGAAAATAGAAAAAATGACATTGGTATGAAAATTCTCCCCTACACTTAAATACTATATTGTCCTGAATGTCTACAAAAGGAAAGAAAGGAGAAAAGAAACTAGCATGCAACTTAAGAAAAAACTAGCACAACTTTATACTAGTGGCAACACTCATAAAATCACCCTAATGCAACATAAAATCACCCTAATGCAACATATAAAAGTAGGACAATGCAAAAAAAGAAGAGATAAAACTCCCATAGGGTGATGATGTTTGCTGGTCTAAAGCTGATAGTCTTTGCTGCTGTGAAAGAGCGGCGGGGGTGGGTGGAGACGATTGCATGAAAGAAGTCGCGGATGGAGAAGGTTGATCTTCGGATGAAAGTGAAATTGGGTCTCCGTAGGGGTTCGTAACTCTTGTTTGTTTAATTGGAACTTCGGGTGGTGATACAACAATTAGAGTTTTGGGGACCAAGGATTTATACGGAGGTGGAGAAAATTAGGTCAAGGATTTCTTTGTGGAGAGGATTGGGCTTGAAAATTTTAGGACTTTGATTTTTTTTTTGGGAAGAAACGTGGGTTTGAAAATTGGAGGTTTTGAATGAATGGGTGCTTCTATGATGAAATTATACAATTTGAAGTGGATTTGGAGTAAATTTGGAAAGCATGATGGGATTGATGATGGGTATGGTGGAGAGAAGATGAATGATTCGCGAAGGAGAAGAGAAAACGAGTATAGAAAATAATGTGGGTTTGATCACTTTCTCTCTCTCTCTCTCGTGGAAGGAAACCGCATGATCACGCGCTAAGGAAAGGAGTGCTTCTGCCCATTTGTGAAAGTTACTACTGAAAATCGCGTGATCACGTCCTAAGGAAAGGATTGCTTCTACCCAACTTCTCAATTATCATCTGTCCATCTCTTGACTTGAATAATTGCATTCCTTAAAATTCTCATCCTAGACACGTACAAAAATTAAAAGAAGAAACTAATGACACTAATCAAATATCCCTAATTAATTAAGAAATCAAATAACAAACTAATCAAACTCAAGAAAAAAAAAGTTGGGTTGTCTCCCAACAAGAGCAACGTTCTCCATTTGTTTCTCTTCAAGGAGGTTTCAACTTTACTTTGGGAGCCTCATATAACTCTCTCTTTGTGTATTTGATGCACAAGGGTTGTTGATTCAAAATTGATACAGCTAACTCTTTCAAAGTCTTTTGACGAACTGTCAACTTTTCTTCCTTGTCAAAAATCAGTAAATAAGTGAAAAGTACAAATTAAGAAATTAATGTAGTCCCCCGGTAACGGCGCCAAAATTTTGAACGGGTTTGTGGAAGCTCTCAAATTAATACCGATTCCCCTAATGCAAACATAAACTTGTAGCAATAGTAGTATCAGGTCGAATTCCACTAGAAATAAATTAACTTAATTTCTTAGTTATTATCAAAATAGAATGGGTTAAAAAATAAATTAACTTAAATAAATTTTTAACTCAAAAATTAATAACCTAAAATTAAGAGACAAATCAACTACACAAAAATGCTGAAAATTAGAAAAAAAAAATTCAGTCTACCGAGCTCTGATCCAAGAGCTTACACATTTGATTGTTTCATTGATCATGGGTTAAAAAATATTATTCTTGCAGTTCGATCTTTCAACCTTAGATTTATCAGAATAACCGTAATAAATTTTGCGTTTTCCTAAATTAATTGATCAAACCCGACATCCAATCAAAATTTATCCTTAATCGACTGGACACGATAGCATTCCATATCAATATAATGATAGTATTAAGTTCTGTAAAAACAGTTAAACCAAAATACATATAATTAAGATAGCCGCAATTATTTAATTTTGTTCTATCGATTCCTTAGATTAAAACATGAATATCGATAAAAGACCCATAAACATAAATAACATATTTGCTACTTGTATTATTCACTCATGACAATTACGGATCACTGAAATCCTAGATAGCAATAGAAAAATTAATATTGAATTAAATTGTTAGATGTATACCAATATTTCATGTAAATAAATCAAAAATCGGTAAATATTTGAATTATAAAAACAAAAAATTAAACGAAACACATAATCTCACAATGAAAACAATCAAATAAAAATTCCCCTTGAATCAGAAGGAAAAATTAGCCACTCATGGTGAAAACTATGTTCTTGAGATCAACAAAAAAAAAAAAGAAAAGAAAAAATGTTCTTGGAAGAAAAGAAAAAAAAAAACTAAAACCTAGAACCCTAGAAGATTGTAGCTACCAGTCCTTTTAGAATAATAAATAGTGATGTGAGAGCGTCCCTCTTTTAGTGCTCTAGGTCTCAAAAGATTCTCCCAACAAATGATAAGGAAAGGCTCCACCAAAATAGGAAAATTAAAATTTTACTCCTAAAATCAATTTCACTGAAAATAAAAATCTTACTAAAATTAATTAGACTAAAAATTATCAAATTTGTCAAGATTCTTCTTTCTTCTTAGGCCCAAATTGATATCTTGAACCATTAATCTCCAAAATGCCTCCTTAAGTCCACTTTGATTAATCTTCTAATTTCGATCCCCTAAAAATAAAAAATCATAAAAACCATCCATTAGATCACTAATCAATCCAAAATCAAACTATAATATTAACAATAAATTTAATATTTTGCACGTTATCAGTAAGAGGCAAAGGAGCTTTGTAAAAGAGCTCGAGGATGATGAGGGTAATGTGATTATTGATTTTGCCTCCATTGAGGATAGTAAGTATCAGTAGCTTTTATGGGGATTTATATGCCGAGAAGGATAGGTTTCACCCTATTCTTGAATGGCATGATTGGTTTCTTATTGCGAGTTTTAGGGCTTTTTTTGTTAGAAAGACCCTTTGTGTGAGAGGAAACTCATTGAGTAGTTTTTGGTTTTGATAGAGGGAAAGCCCTTGGACTTGATAGTTTTACTATGGTTTTTTATTAAGAATTTTTGGATGTTATTGTTTAGGATTTGACTGGAATTTTTTATAAGCTTTACACAAATGGGGTGGTAGGAGAAAAGTATGAATTCTACCTTTATAACCTTATCCCTAAGAAAGTCCGTTTCTTGAAGGTGAAGGATTTTAGGTGTGTCAGTCTAACCACGTGCTTCTACTGAATTGTGGCTAACATCCTAACTGTTCATCTGCGTGTGGTGTTAGATGATACCATTTCCTGTAACCTGAGTAACTTTATTGGTGGCACACTGATTCCAGATGCAGCCCTTATTACTAATAAGGTTGTTTATTATGTCAAGAAGCATTGACAAGGGTGTAGTTTTGAAGCTAGATTTTGAGAAAGCCTATGACAGGGTTAGTTGGGAATTTCTAGATAATGTGATGGAGAATAAAGGGTTTTGGGACTTATTGGAGAAGTTGGATTAGAGGGTGCTCGAGTTCAACTTTTTTTTCATCATCAATGAGGAGCCCAAACCTTCACTCTTAGCCTCCCGTGGGTTAAGACATGGAGACCCTCTTTCTTTTTCTTTTCCCTCTTGCTGTGGATCCTTTGAGTAGGATTATCGAGAGAGAAGTTCATGCTAATGTCTTCTCTGGCCTTAGCATGGGTGCTGATGAGATTTATATTTCCCATCTTTAGTTTGTTGATAATACTATTCTCTTCCTTAAAGAGAATAGTGAAACATGTTTAAGGATATGATCACCATTCTTTGCATTTTCAAGAAAATTTTTGGGCTTAAAATTAATAGGTCTAAGAGTGAGAATTTGGGTATCGATGTGTCTTGTGATATTCTTGATCATCTGGCCAGGATTATGAGAGAGTGGCCTATCTTCTATCTGGGGATTCCTTAGGGCAGCAATCCTAGGATTTCTCAGTTTTGGGATCCTGTTGTAGATAGTTAGCAGGAAATCGGATGGATGGAAGGGAATTCTTCTTATCCTAGGTTGTTGGATCACTCTATTCCTTGCATCTAATGTTTCCTTATACTTTCTCTCTCCTCTATTTTTTTTTTTTTTTTTGAAGATTCCTATCACAATTACAGCTAAGATAGAGTTGATGAAAGATTCCCTATGATTTAGAAGGGTTGGTAAAAGAGAGCACTTGGTTGGTGGGTTGTGTCTTTATAATGTGGTTTCCAAAAATATTCCTCTGGCAAGAAAGTGGCTTTGGAGATTTGCAAAAGAACCCAAGGGTTTATGGCATAAGGTTATAAAAAGTAAGAATGGATGTCATCTGGGATGCCAATGCTGGAGTGAAGGTTTCTTACTGTGGTCCTTGGAAATTCATCTCTCATTTATATCATATTTTTCTTCCTCTTGTCTCTTTCACAGTGGGTGATGGTTCTCGTTTCTTTTCTTGGGAGTATTCATGGATTGAGATTTGCCCTTGCCCGCTTCTTTCCCTTGTCTCTATAGGTTGTCTTTATTTCATTGTGCTCCTATCAAAGATCTATAACTAGGAGGGACATTTGATCTCCTGCAACTTTCATTTTTTAAGAAATCTTGATTATACAGAAACTATAGAGTTCTCTTCTCCATTTTCCTTCTTACAGGGAAATAAGTCTTTCCACAATATTCTAGATATTATGATTGGGGTCTTGATACTTGATGCTTTTTTGTGCAAATCCTTGTTTCATCATCTTATTAGTCTTCCTTGGTATCCTCGTTTCTTCTAAATAATTTTATTTGGGAAGTCAAGATTCCTATTAGGGTAGGGCTTTTATTTGGTTTATGGTGCTTAATTAAATCAATCTCAGTGATCTACTCCAAAAGAGAAGTTCTTATAAAGCTATCTCACTGCATGTAAGTGTCGTGCCATTAATATTTTGAAAGTAGAAATCACTTAGTTCTGTATTGTTCTATTGCATGGGAGATATGAAATCTCTTATTGATGAGTGTGGTAATGAATGGGCAAGTCTTTGCCTCCCAGATTTGTTTGTCATGAAGTTCATGGGCTTTGGAGGGATGAAGGATACCCGCTAGTTTTGGATATGTGTATTAATAGCTATTCCCTTATTTTCTTGGCGAGAACATAATGCAAGGATCTTCAATAATTAGAGTGTTGATCCCTTCTTTCTTTGGGATAAGATTGTGTTCTATATGTCTTTGTGGTCTCACGCCTTTTGTATGTACAAAGTTCAATAACTTTTTTGAGATAAGAATTTCCTCTCCCAAGAATTTTTCTATATTTCTATTTTTCTATTCAAGAGACAGAATTTCTAAGAAGGACCTATCATCTTCATCTTCAAAGAGCTCAAACTCCCTTTCAGTGTCTGTAAGTAGTCAAAGAGCTCAAACTCCCTTTCAGTGTCCATAAGGAGATTGAAGACTCATTCTACTTACCTCCATTTCGTGAATAATCACTTATTTTAGAAAGCAAAAATATATATATGCGGGGAGGAAGATCAAGAAGGAAATGGCAATCATGCCTTCTAAAAGCACTCCTTTGAGTGTTAAGAAGGGCTGCAATATATAAAGGGATGGTTTTTAAGGTTTTGCTAGAATGGTGCTAGTCAAAGGATGGGAAATATAAAGTCATTTCTCTTCCATTGGTTGAAAACTTGGGTGTCCTATTATGTGGCAGTCAGATGTGGTGGTCTTCTTGACGCTGTATGGGAAGCATTTGATCACCTGTGTCTTGGAGAAGTTAGGGAAGGTTTCTTTTGAAATTTGGCCTGTATTTATGGCTCCCCAAGAATGAATGAAGTCGTAAGAGTTGTAGGTGGATTTGGGAGGTGTGAGATGCTTTGACAAGGAGTGTTTTACTTGCTTGTATAACTTTCTGTCACCTTAAGCAGAGGAAAAAAAATAGTAGTAAGGCTAACTGGCTTTTAGAACTCTGGAGGAGATTTTCCTTGGGGGATTTTGGTGATGTGAATATACTTTTAGCTTAGTTAAATGGGGCAACTGAAAAATGCACATGGAAGAAAGAATAGGATCTGCAAAGTTAGATCTTTGGAAAATTTAAATATAGGTCGTTTACATATGATGCTTGTGCATGTTTGTGCTTCTTTTTTTTGGGGTGGGGGAGAAAATCATCTTTTTGCAGAAGTGGCATCGGCTAAATATAGGCTTGATCACTGTGGCTGGATCTCCAAGCACAAGAAGAGGTGTAAGAAGTGTGGATGTGCAATGTGGTTTAGAAAAGGTCAAACAATTGATTAAGAGTGTGAAGTTTTGCTAGGGGATGCATCTTACATTTATTCTGGGAAAAAATGTGTAGCATTTTCTTTGAAGGCCCAATCCTTTTTTCAATTTATAGAACAAAGCAAGGCAAAGTCAGTCCTTTGTTGCGCAGCAGTAATGGAGTCATTGCCTCAAAGTTTGATCTTTATGAGGATGGCTTATGGTCACAGGATTGAGGCCTTTAGTTCTCCCTTTGAAAATATATGTGATAAGTCTATTTAATTCAATGAGGAACGGGTCTTTTGAAGTTAGTTCTGTGATTTTGTAAATGAAGGATCACAGAAGAGATGGTAATTAACTCATTTCAATTAGAAGTGGCTCAAAAGTGTTTGGTCCCTTTGAAAATGTATGGGAACTTGACTCGATATTCCTGAGAGGAGTTGTGGTAGTGTTCATATGTCTATTGTGAAAGCTATCTGTCATTTATAGATGGTGGATATTGTTTTGATGTTTATGTAACCTTTAGGGATGACAATATCCGATTCGACCCGACTATAAGAATACTCAAAAAATCTGATCCGTTAGATCTTTTCCCCCCCCCCCCTCATTTTTTTCTCCAAAAATCGGGTTAGGGTCGGATTAAAGTCGGGTTTTAATATTAGAGTAATCGGGTTGATTTGAATGTGGATTTAGGTTATAAATAATCTGACTCGATCCGATCCGATAACTATTTATAATAAAGTAAAATTTGATTTTAATATTATATTATTAAATAAAAAAAGGTTTTTGGGGTTTGTTGTAACTTGTAAGTTTCATTTTCGTTGTTGAACAAACTTTGCTTTTCGTTGCCCTAGCTGCTTTGCCTTCGATTGCCTCTCTTCCCTTCCAAAGTCGAGTCTCGAGCTTCACTTCCCCTTCATTACCACCTTTATTTGCCGCCACTAGAGCCCAGTTTTTCTTTGCCCTTCTCCCTTTCATAACCGCCTCTCTCTGTCGCATTCTTCAATCTAGTCTTATCGCCTCTCTCGGGTCAGGTATGGGTCAGGTACGACTCATTTTAGGATCGGATCTAATTGGTTTTTTAAAAGCATGTAATATATTGGATCGGATCGGATCGGATTTTTAGAAAAATCTATCGGGTTAGATATGATTTTTTATTTTTTAACTCGTCAGATTAGGATCGGATATGGATATTAGAGTTACGATTTAGGGTTGGATATGGTATTAACATGACCTGAACCATAACTGATCCATTGCCATCCCTAGTAACCTTGTATCTAAGCTGATGAGATGTAGAGAAAAGGGAAATATTAAGGAGCAAGATTTCAAAAAGACAAGAACTTTTTAGATGAAGAAAAGAAAATATTTGAAGCCTAGGTCCAAATGTCCAGTTTTGCTACATCAATGTGATTTCTCTAATGCATAGCAAAATGATAAACCATTTAAAATTAAGTTTCTGCCATATATGTGCTTATCAATACACAGTCCACTGTGTGAATCTTGTTGCCAAACTCATTGACATTTCACCAGTAGTAGTGATGAGTAGCAGCCACTTACTCTTCTCCTGCATACTCATGTACATGAGGGAGGTCCCTTGTGTGTCGTATTTTAATCTTGCCCTGTAGATGTGAAACTGCTACTTCTTTTTATCGCTTGGCTCTTGGCATGCTTCTTTTGCTCAACTCATGCTTTAGTTTGTTTTCTTTTGCAAGTTCAAAATACATATCAATTTGTTTTGCCAGTAACATATATTGGTTGCTGCTAAGCACCAAGTCACTTTTTCAAAAGATTCTGGTCAGGTCTTAGAGTGCACTTTCTCATCGTCAACATCGTGTTTTCATTATTTCCATAAAAAAAGCCTCTTTTGATTGAGGGAGACTTGTGTACATGGGACACATTTATAGAAATAAGGGGTCTGTATTAGGCACGACTTTTGGACACTATACAATGTTGCATTTTGTAACTTAAATGGTTTAAAAGTTTTTATAACTATGTCCTAGCCTTGTTGTGTTTGTACATGCTTCATAGCAGAGTAAGTGAAAAATGTAAGAATAAAAAAAAATGAGAAGGAAATGCCAAATAAAGCTCAAGAGAAATCAGTTAGCATACCTCTGCAACAAGCTAAAAAGGTGTTTCTTCAACACTTATTGTAATTGGAGGCTAAAGAAGAGAGGAAAAAACAAGAAAAGCTGAAAGTCTAAATGTTGCATGTGTGATATTTTTGGTTGAGCCAGGGTGGAGATTTCATGGGTTAGGTGGAGTACCTTGTCCAAGTGCTGTTTAAGTCAGGAAACCTGCTCAAAAGGCTGTCACGCTCCAAGAATGGATTTGGAAAAGGTGCCAAAAAAGTAGTTGGAGGTCCAAAAACTCTGTTACTTTCCTCCTTTTGCTTTTGAATTTTTCCTTTGAACTTCTAAATGACCAAAAGAAAGGATTTTACGTTCTTGGGTGACAGTTGTTACAAATGGAATCTGGTCTCATCCAAACACATTTTAAGGATGCTAATTTGCCTCAGAGCCATGAAGCTGTTGAAAATTTGTGAACTCGCTTAGTGATGCTACCATGCTTTATTTGCAACTCAAAGTTTTAATTGATATTTATTCTTCTTTAAGAGTTCTAGATATACTTTGATGACTCTTGTTCATTTTAAGGACAATGCAGTTTCTTTAAGAGTTATCTGTTTGCAATTCTTATTCATAGAGTCTTGTAGAATCTTTCCATGGAGAAAAATCACAGATAAGATTATTTGTGAGGATGTGACAAATTGGTAAGTTATATAATGATAGCATTATCCCTAAATTAATGTAGTTCTTTCAAACAGTGACAGTAACACTTTTTTTGTGTCCATTTTAGATATTCTTTTATTGTATGTTTATGGCCATTTTGCTAATTGCAGGAAGGGTCTCAACTTGCTAAAATTACTCGTGACAGTGCAAAAATTATTGTTGAGCAGGTGCATGGCTTGATGTCACAGGTAACAGAGTATTCAAAAATTGATATGTATTTGGAGGTCCTTATGGATGGCATGATTTCTCTTTGCTAGTGTGTTGTACTCATCATTATGGGTTTCCTTTCAGGTTATCAAGGACATTCTTTTCAACTCTGTGAGGCAGTCGAGCAAGTCCAAGCTGGAGCTTTCTGGTCCTGATCCAATGGTTGAAACTTAATGTACACCTCCTAGTTAGAGTTATGGCTCAATTTCTTACCTTTTTAATCTTATTTTCACCTGGTAACGAGGTCAACTTCTTCAGGCACCAACTCAAAATGCTATGAAAATTTTGGTACTACATAAATATGATGCAAGTCATTTGCTTTTTTAATATTCAGGTGTTTAGAGTTTAGATTTCACATTTATGTTTATTTTCTTATTCGAATCAATGACATTAGGTACTAGTGGAGGTGCTTAGTTTGTACTCATTTTTAATAGAGAAAGGAAAGTGGCCTGGAAATATTTTGCCTCGTCTCTGTGTTCTGTGATGCTGTGACATGGGCTGAGAAAGTAGGAACAAGTGGTTGGCTAATTTAGCAAGTTCATTTGGTTAAAACTAGATTTTGGGGTGGGCTCAATGAGTTTGTGTTGGACTGAAAATTGTCCCATTGGCCATGTTACTCTGAAATAGGTACTTAAAATAAAGGTTTTCAAAACCGGCTACTTTTAAGATGAAACCGCTTCTTGGGCTGGTGGTTTTAAATTACCTATCGCCCCCGCCCCCCCCCCCCTCCCTAAAAAAAAAAAACCAGTTTCCATCCTTCGGGGTTCCAACGTAGTTTATCATGAAAGATCAATGAACAGCAATTATTATTATTGTTATCAAAAGAAACAAAAAAGCTAGCAATTTCATTTTCTTGTTATAATCAAGGTCATGATCTTCGATGACTCATTCCTTCAACTCTCTCTCTCTTACTTTGACCATATCAAAACTCTGACTAATTCAGTTTGTCTAGTTGTAAGACTCAATTTAAAAGTTGATTTTCTCGGCATTTGTTTTTTTATTCTCAAGACCTAAATTAAGATCTTAGTCAAGAGAGTTTAGTGTCCTACTAGACTTACATATTGTTGACTTCCTTTTAAGTCCCTTCTCTCTTAACCTACCATCAGCATTGAACAGGGCAAAATTTCACAGGTAACAGAATGACCATGACGTAAATTTTGGGGCTACAAGAAATAAGAACCTTAATTGGAACATGCCCGCAGCCTACGGCATTTATCTGGGATGTGGTAAGGTGCCCTGTTTGTAGAAAGATCAATTGATATAGGTGTATAAGTAGGGCAATAAGAATGCATCATTCATTATTTGGCTAAAGTTAAACCAAGTCGTCGATGCTTCCCTGAAACACAGTCCCTATGAGAGCCAAGCAGCACAGCTCATTGACATTGAACCATCAAAAATTGGACTGATGCTACCCTGAGGTAAATGAAAGAATTGACAGTCACTATCTAATCGTGTGGAAAGTGGAATCATGCAGTCACTATAATCATCTGTATCCAGTACCTGCGCCTGATTCAAGTATATGTCCGGATTCTTTTCATGCTGTAGCCTACAAGACTGAGTGCATAAACAAATCTGCATTCATGTCAAGAATTTCTGGCTATTGGTATAATAATTGTTATCATTTTTTTTTTTTGTATGTTGGGACTCGAATCCAAACTAATTACATAGGGGAGGAGAGAATGTGCCATTTGAGCCAAAGCTCATCGGCATTGTTATCAATACTGTACCTTGGCCAGTATGATGCATATAGCTCGACATCGTCTCAAAAAGCGGTGGTAAGATGGGCCCATTTTATGTCAATTTAAATACTGCCTATTTTGGGAACATTCCAGCTGGTATGCATCTATACTGTTTTCATCTTCCTTTTTTAATGTAATGTTATTTTTACCCAAAAATCTCCTCATATACTTGTCCTAAATTCTAGTATCACTTGAACGCTTTTCAAAATAATCAATTAGGCAATTAAATTCCCACACTTGATTTCAAATAATATGCATTAGAATGATTGAATAACAATACCACAATAGTCTTCAAAGTCATTTTCAATCACACCTAGCCCAACATCAATCGTATACAAACTGAATTGCGACACTTCAAATCAAATTAATTAATACCATCATAGTAAGTATTTTGATGTAATCCATAAGAAACCATCAAGGAAATCAATAAATTAAAAAAAAATGACCAATTTAAAAGTTTTATTATAAAATCAAAGTGTTGGACGTGGGTTTGACTCTACAGATGACACTTTTGCTAACTTGAACGGAATGGCTTGATCGTATGGAGATCTTGAACGACGAGACCTGCAAATAGATTGCTGGAGGGTACTCCGACAAGGGAGACTCTGAATCAATAGAGTCAAAGTGACGTAATAAAATGCTATATGAGTGATACTGCTATTCCAGCAGCCACTCAAATAATCTCAACAAATCCAATATCTAGCACAAAGATATCAGCACTTTTTAACACTACTAGGAGGTGAATACCGCGCTTACACGCGGTGAAGTTAAATATGCCCATTAAGTACCTCAGATTTCCTATCAGCTGCATACTATAATAGTTATAAATAATTATAATATTTTTTTCACAATTTTATATTGAAGTACATGGCCACCCATATCTAAGCGCCTACATTATTGCATTATTAAACATACATATGCATGTAGACGTAGACGTAAAGCTACCGTAAGGAAACGAATACCTTTATGATTGCAACACAAGGCTTCAGTGTTTCATCCTCTAGAGCCAAAAGCACAAGATCTTCCTACAAAGCAACCAGAAGAATTATAGAAACAAACTATTAGTATACAGTATTAAAAAAACAAATTGATAAATAAATCCCCGATAACTAATTGGTGTAGGATTCTTAATGACTGCTACAGCTCCCAATTCATCTGCGATGAAGTCATGAATACGCAGGAAGGGCTGATTTGATGTTATAGACCAAGAGATGAACCAAAGTAAAACACAATTCCATTTAAAGGGTCAGACTGTATTCACCTTCTCTACTGCCTTCACATTTTTACACCATTTTCTTCCCTTATCACTTCTCTCCTCTTGATGAAGTGCATCAGCTGCTTTCTTCAACTCTCTAGCTTTTTTACCCAGCTCAGTTGCTTCATAGAAAGTATAGAAGGTACTAATTAATAAAAAAATAATAATAATAAAACCAAAAAAGGAATAAATAATTATCCAAAAACAAAGAATAAAATACAATAAGTGATTATTAGAATCAGATCGTATCTTAATATACTGCAAGAGGATAATAACAGCCTTAGGGCGCCGAATGAATGAAAATATAAGTTGAGGGGAAGAAAAGCAATACCAACACCATCAAATATCTGGATTCAAAAATTGAACTATCATCTATAAGAAATAATTTTAAGTGATATCATATTGACCAAAAAACAAAGAGACTCGTGCTGATAAGTCAGTTGAAAATCTAGTAGAGTTGGGCATCTTGGAGTAATTTTCTTTTTAACAGTCTAAAGTCCATAAGTTTTGTATAAGTCAGTTGATTCATATAATAAAAGAAGTATATTCACCATCTCCTAAGAGCCCTATATTTTTTTCAAGTTTTGAATTTGACTCTCTGGGTGAGTGCAGGTGAGTGCATTACGAGAGACTGCATCTTTCATTTCATCAGTGTTATTTCAATCATACGAGTTGAGAGAAATAATTAGAAAATCTTTCTGCTTAGTACGTTTGGGGGGAAAAAAAAGGCACACTACTTTGTGCAGAGATTGTACACATCCACAATCTATTTTAGTAGTTTTCCATCCCTATAGACATTACCAGAACTCTTCCCCCCATCTCCCCCCATCTCCCCCCAGGAAAAAAAAAATATCAAACAAACAGAACAAAAACAATAAAAGCTTAGCTACATTTTTAAAAACTTAGGAGAAGACATGACTACCAGAAGTAGACAAAACCATATAACCTACCAAACACGTAAGCAAGATGTGCTTCTAATCTAAAAGAGTTACTTAAGAGTGAAAAAGTTGTATATCACCACCTGAAAAATGGTCATCTACAATTTGAAGCCAATGAATAAACCTAAGGGCCAACAAAGCATGATAATAACTTGAGTACATGGAACTGTCCACACTGACAATTGTCCCAAACGGTTGCCCAAGAACTCCCAACCTCAGGAATTTTCAAGAACTCAGAGCCTAATGCATGCTGATCAAGGACTCGTGGTATAAGGTGCCACATGGCTATTTTAAGCTTTTCTTCTGGAGTGTAACCTGGCAACTCAATGACTTCCATTCTGTCCAAGAGTGGTGGTGGAATAGGCTGCACCCTATTCTCAGTTGCTAAAATAATCACCTTTCAGAGGTCAAATGGAACATTCAAATGGCTATAGAACATGAATTAAGGAATAAACTTTGTAACTCATTTGTGAAGAAATAACAATAAAAAATTTATAGTATGATTCAATGCTAACTAAATACTAATGCTGATTGGGAGAATGAATATCAGACAATCCCACATAAAAACAGATGACAGAGAGAATATTATATACTCATTATGTTGAGCTTCCGCATAAAGAAAATGGTTTTGGAGAAACCATCATATAGGACAATGGTTCCAATTAAGCACAACCAAACAGAAAAAAATACTGATCATTGAATGTCTTGTTTTGCTCAGGATCAAGAACCCCCAGCAATGCTGAAGCTGGATCCCCACGAATATCAGAGCCTGTCTTGTCAATCTCATCTAGCAGCATAACTGGATGGCAAACACCAACTCTCTACAGTCAGACAGACAAAAGAATATATGTCCCTCTCAACAATAAGGAAGTGAGGAGCAACCAAAAGTACTTTCATTTAGATGAGAGTGCATCAACAACCACATCAAAACAAAAAGATTGAAGGAAAGTTGAGAAAAAGAAGCAAAAAAGGTTAAAAAAATAGTACTGGTCACCAAGAAATTCATTCTCCAAACCAAAACAATTCAAAAGAAACAGTAGGTTGAAGGGGGGTCTAGGCCTCTTGATTCACTAAAATAAGACTCAATCACATCATCCATCTTAAGAGGTAGACCTAGACTCCAAGTCACAAACCAATCTACCTGCAATAAGGTAGTGACGAGGTACATTGACTTGATCCAAAACCTTTAGCATGACCTTTTATACTGGTCTATAAGTTTAATTTCATTACTTCCTGAACTCAAATTGGTCATGTAAAGTTGCACAGAAAGATTGATAGCAAAGTAAATAATTGACCCCGGTCAATTGCAAATACACTATGCAAAGACCCATTTTACACATCACTATTAATACATAAACATTAAATTAGAAGAAAATTAAAATTCATTGAGTTGCACAATCATGCCCTAAAACCAACGGCGTAGATGACCACATCCATGTGTTCTTCTCTGCCTTCATTCACTCGGTTAAATAAGTATAACACAGATCAGAGTAAACACTTCAATGACTGAGACCATAGCACTAATGGTAACACTTTTAGGAAAGACAATAGTGATGAAGAATATAATCAAACAGACCTTCTTCAGACTATCAGTTCATGAAAGACAACTGGATTCAAAACACCAATTATAGGATAGCATACAATCAAGGTAGCCCACTAGGTTTCCTAATTGTTTTTGCAAAGTAGCCGTACCTAACTCCCTCTGTGCATGCTTCCAAATATTTGGTGGCATCCCCACACCCTGCATCTTTCGCTCAAGGGCAGCAACATCATCATCATTGTCACCAAGCTCCTCTTTTATAGCCCTCATCTGCAACATTATTGAAGACAGATAGACAAATGGCAAAGACAATCAAAGATCTGGAGTTTCTCCTAAATTTTCTTAAGTTTCCCAAATGGGAAAAACTCAACCAAAATTTTCTTAAATCCCCCCTCCCTGCCCCCAGTGCATGCACGTGAATAGTCCGCCTTCAAAGAACAATTTGCAAGCCCAAATTGGAGCTAAAATATATCAGAGGAATGAGAATTGTTCTTTTGCAACCCCTCAAAAGAAGGATGTCTAATTGTTTTGTGAAGCAAATCTGCTAACGCAGAAGAAATTCTTTTTGTGACTTGGATAACTGACCCTCAACCTTTTGTGTAATTTTCTCTGCTACGTGAATTGACTGCTTGCAAAAGAATTATACATGACTCGATAAAGCCCAGAATAAAAATCCGAGTGTTGTATGTTTATGCAATAGCACTATTTATTAATCACCCCAAAATTACCTGTAAATGTCGGTCAACTAATTCAGTCGCTTTTGATAACCTCACTTTAAGATCAACTGAATCCAACATTGATATCTACCCTTCAAAAGCAATCTCAAAGCTAGCTACAAATATATCAGCCAGTTTGTGAACAGGGACAGTCTCCAAAAGGACTTTTGTTCTTCCACCAGTTTTCTGTTTCTATAGAGACAAATACATAACAGCTAAATAGAGTGAACATCCAGAAAATTAGTCAAGTTACTTTTGACTCCCTTAAAGAATGTATAATATAAGGAACCAAGACCCAGCACTCCTGGTACACTCCACCGCACCAAGACCAATAATGATACCAACTTCAAAAATTAGAATACTGCCTTCTCACATGTATGATTTCAGAACATGATCTTTCTCTTTAATTTTTTTATCATCTAAAATGGAGTCACAATAATGTTTTCGAACTAATTATCTTCCCATTCAGATGATCAGCATCCTATCCCAATAGAGAAAAGGAAGAGATTCTACCTGCTCAAGCGCAAAGATAAGCTCCATAGCAATTGCTTTAAACTGACGAGAAAGTGCTATGAAATCTGGGTCCTGCTCCGCTCGCTCCATCTCTAATAAAGATAAGACAAATGGGAGCAACTCAGCATCTGGAAGATGAGCAGTAGAAGCAAGATATCAGGAATTAAGATGACAGTGATTTTTGCCATATATCCTGTGAAAATGTTTTTTTAGCAAGAACAACCATGTTGGACAATACGTACAGGACAATGAAACTACTTAATAAAAATGGATCTTCATTAGTAGGGACAGAAGCTGGGCAAAATGATTTAGTCATTTTTAACTGTTAGAAGGTATAGACGAAATTGGGGGGTGGCGGGAGCATCAAAGGCCATGCTTCACTCAAGGGTCAAAAACTAATAAAATCACAAACATAAATTTAACCTTTAATATAATTAAACAATCTTAAACACAAACTATGATTCTAGGCAAAACTTCAATGGCCAGACAAATTATCAACCTCCCAGATCCTCTGATGCACATTCATATCCTGAATATTAGTATGCTGTCTGTTTCTCTTCAATTGGATCCGCAACAGAATGCAAGACTTTATTATCCACAAGTTCAATTAATGATGCCATTTTTCTTATTGAAAAATTTAAACAAACTGTAAGTTCAACAAAGATATAAAACGTTGGCATATCTTAAACTCCAAATGTGTTTCTAACACAGGTTAAGCATTTTCAGCTTACCAGCCTTTGTCATATCAAGAGGAGATATCCGTGCAGTGTTATATGTTCCTCTGGTACTAAGTTCCTGAACACTGAATCTGGACAGACCCTCAAGGACAACAATGTATGTCTCCCACTTGGTTTCTCCACTCCACGGGACAGATGTAATGCTCGAGCAGCAACTCCCCTGCAATTGCCAAGTTGGGTCTAATTAACCACCACATATAAGAAATTCAAAGTGGATCCCAATAAAGGGCTGTCTGCCTTCACCCGAAAGGGGAAAAAACGTAATGCAGAAACAAAAATGCTACATGTATATCAAATTTATATGAAGCTATACAAATATGCCTACTTCTTGTTATTCATTTATAAAAATAAAAAAAATGAAAAAAGAAAAAAATTATTAGGGCCTATTCCATTGTGCAATGAAACACCAAGTTCAACGAGATTTTTTCTACAACATGCAGTGTTTTTCAAATAATGCTTCACACAAACATGGAATTTGCCTAAATTAACCATCCAAATAATATATATGACGATTTTCACAAAAAAGAAACAACAAATTATCAGCTAAAATGAAGCAAACTTTGTATGCCACTGAATCACTTCTTGCTGATTCTTTCCATCGAGCTTGTGAAATGACTCTGAGCTTGAAACTTGGGTTTGTGAGCCAGATTCAGTTCCCATGCCTTCAAAAATTCAATTCAACAAAGAAGTACCATGAATACAAATTCAAAGTTGGAAATCACAGTGACTAAGTGATGATCACCTTGAGATAACACAGGCCCAACTGAAGCTGTTTCATTAGCATCCCGAACAGGTAAAATACCAGTCAAACCCTTCTCCACTCTATGCCACAACTCTTGTTCCACCAATTTCACACTACACAATTCAAAATTCAATCTTTTAAGAAAAGCTCACAAAATCAAATAAACAAAAAATATTGCAGAAACATCATAGGGTTTAATTTTACTATGTCCAAACAATCAAAATATTATTTCTAACTGTGTACCTTTAATTAGAAAATTTGGACATGTAATTAAACCCCTGTAATTTCAAATTATCCTTAACTAAGCAGAATATTTAAATGCCAAAGAAAACAACCAAATAATTCGACTGTTTTGACAGCTTTTACAAATAGATGGAAAACAAAAAAGTACCGCACAACTATTAAGAGAAGATTGAAGTTCTCAGACTTGAGGCTATATTATAATCTGAACAGCTTTAGCAGGCTGCACTATCAAACAACGAAGAAGAGGAGATGTCATGAAAGGATTTTATTATAATGACATCTTCAACGATTTGCAAGGCATATCTGATTCCTAAGAAATTTTAAACTTAACTTTACCAATATTTAGTTTTGCACCTGTAAGTTTAAACATTTCAGGTGCTTTTCTCTGAAGCCCTGTTGAAAGATTTAGCCATTAAAAAAAAAAAAATTGTTCTCATCTCATTATCGCACACTCTCTCCACCCTTCTTATCCTATCATTGAGTTTTGCTTTCTGCCCTTTACAATCTAGTCAAGCCCAGGTAATACATAAAGATGATGCTATTGTTAGTATGAAAAGATGCATAGAAAACTGAGACATAAATCTTTTCCAAAGACCTGATCATTTTTACAAGTTGAATTATTCATTTTTCTTCTTTCTATGAAAGTGATAATGAGGAATGGACATGCACTAAGGAAGAGGAACTACAACTGTCACCCATGCTTGTGTCTAGGTTTAAAGATACAAGTGTGTGAAGTAGACATAAAACATTTCAAGTAACATGTAATTTTGATTTTTGACAATGCAAGCAACAATTGTGAGCATGGATATGTAAATGCCCATTCTCATAGGAAACCAAAAGGGTAGTGTATCTTACCAATCCAATTCCTATACGATAGACAAAACGGCCAACCACCATCACTACAAAGTCAGGAGCAAGGGCTGTAACAAGAGCTCCAAAAAGATACAACAAGGCTGTCAAAATTAGCTCTCTTCTTCTTATTCCTTAAGGCAGAAATCATGAGCAAAAACAATCAATAAAAGCACCGTAGAAAGTCCATTCAAGCTCAGAAATTCGTGTAAGAACTAACCTAGATAGTCAGCAATGGTAAAAGCAAAAGCAAATCCAATCATAACCATGAAATACAAGAAGGAAACAATGGCAATGGACCACAATTGATGGTAGAGATTATGAAAAATAAAAGTTCACAAGCTTGTGGTATAGAGTTACAGTGGGAACAGCTAATTAGATACTATACAATTACGGGACAAATTGGTTACTTGAATGGACACCATAACAGAGATGATATAACAATGAAGTCTTCAATTCAATCATATTTTTACATAAGCAAGCTAGATGCAAAGAATGACCAAAGACAATGTTCTGACACCAGCTAACATGTTAAAAAAGTGGATACCAGTTAGCCAAGTATGACACATTTAGATTGTAGCAATAAAAACCAACTAAGAAGACCTTCTACAATTAGAATATTAATTGTTACCTTGTCACCATCAACACAAAATCTGAGTTTCGCATACAAGCATGCCCCCTAGACTGAATAAAGCTACAGACAGTAGTTGAGGGATCAAATCTGATAACCAAGTTGCAGCTTTGAACATCCAAACCTTCTTCAAGTATGAAGGTCTAAACAATGATCTTTACCTACAAAATTATATTTACCGCCTCAGATACTTCATACTCTTGACAAAGGCATTGACCATACCAATATCAATCTCGCAGACAAAATTGTTCCAATTTTAATCTTTCAAGGAAAATATGGAAATTGATAATCGTGATTTAATAATTTAATAATTCAAACTTAAAAGAAAACAATATAAAGTGATAGCCACAGTTACTGTGAAGTCATTATTCAATGGCCACAATGACCCTGGTGAATCTTTATTTTAGTTCATGGAAATGTGTATTGCAAAGGGAGGAAAAAAAGAAAGACGCACCGCTCCTTCATGGAATTCGTCTACAATTTTATTTTGCAGATTCCTACTTTGGGACTGTACCCTAGAGCAATGGCTTACTATATATTCAGACTTCCAGACAGTTAGCTTTGGAAGAATCTCAAAGCTTGAAGAACGATAGCAGTGATTACTCTCTGTACAAAAATAATGCCTCTTAAATCTCTTAGATCCTTGCATTGACAAGTACATATTGATCAAGAAAAATTCATAAATCGGAAAACACCAACGACCCAAAAATCAAGACCAAGCTTAGATAGCAAGTAGTCTTAAACTGTGAGGCACCTTGGACGGTATTAAAGATGGGAAAAGAGCATGACAAACCTGTACTCCAGAAGAGAATCAATAAGACAGACCACTTTTGAAGTCAGGAATCCAGCTTCCGTGTCAGCTGTCATGTCATCACCCAAAGACCACCCTAGGCCTATGTGTATTATAAAAAGATGGGAAAAAATTACCTGCTAAGAAAAAGCACATAGTAAAAAAAAAAAAAAAAAAAAAAAAAAAAATAGAGTTTAACAACACACAAAAACACTTACCAGCCTGTACGTGATCCGATAGGATCTTGCTTACATTTATGCTATAATCTTTTACAGCTCGCTCACCCCAGACATCCATTTCAACCCAAGAAAACATCTCAGATGCATTGGAGGCACAGATTTAGCAGCCTATAACAAGGCAACAAGTTGAACTAGCCTTGCCACAAGAATGAACAAGCCAATTCAAGGAAACAATATGCACCTTAAGGGCCAACCAGACACCAAGTTCAGTCGAACAAAAAAGGAAATCTGAATACAGCCTTGACCCAACTGAGTCCACTGAAGAGCCATTCACATCCATCCCTTTGAAAGAGTTTTCATGCTGAAATACAGCAAGTGCTGTGAGTAGTCTTGGCAAAGAGGTATTAAAAAAGAAAATTAGTAAATTGGAATTATTCCCAAAAAAAAAAAAAAAAAAAAACATCTTTCCGAAACAAAAAAAAAAAAAGAAAAAAAGTGGCAAGAAAAGAAAACGGATAGATATAGAATAAGTGGCCTCTGCTAAGTTTGCATGTCTACTGCCAAAATTATGGTGCAGGGAGCAACCCATTAAAAGACAACAGAAAAGGATTTAAACCTGAAGTTATTACAGGAATGAACAGATCTAGATTGCAAGAGAATAATAAGGAGTTTATAACGCTAAGGACTGAAGAATTGAGGAATTTATGCTGCTTACCCTCATTTTCAGACACTCCATGGCTCTTGCTAGACAATCAAACAAGCAATAAGGGATTCCTTTGTGTTCATAAATTCTTATCTTTATATTTTTAATAATGGAATATACTGCGCCAAAACTGAGTCACTGACACAAGTATCAAATGAAGGAAAAATGAACACATATTCATTTCCGTTATTCCAGAAAGTTATGTATCAAATATACAACCATCAACAGAAATTGTACTTTGATATATAATGATCAACATGAAAAACTTGTGCGATACCTAAGTAACACAATGGATGCTCAATAAAATGTTAGGGTTTTCTAAATTCCTAATTCTCAATATCTAGCAGCTCAAGGATCAATCTTACTCCACGATGCTACCACTTCAGCAAAATACTTTGCAATCAACTAAAAGCACCACCCTATTTACAATGGTTGGCAACTCAAGAAAATTGGATAGAGAAAAAATTGAATAATCCCACCATGTTGACAATTGAATATCAAAATTAATTGCAATCATTGCTATTACAGGATATGAAGAAGGGAAACAAAAGTTAATCTCATCCAAGCATTGGGAGGAAAAAAAGAAGGGCCATAGAGATCTAATATGCATCTCAATTTGAGCAAAAATTTAATTAAGCAACACCATAGCAAAAAGAAAAGACATCAGTTAGAAGCATAAAGAACAACTAACTAAAATCTCAGATGAGATGAGAGTATTATAACTTAAGAATGCTTCAAACTCATAATGATTCTAACACAAGCTTCACATGAACTGTGTTGCAAATGTGAGGCACACATTCAAAAAAAGTTGGAAGTCAAGCAATCATTTACCTACTGAGTTAATGGAATATATAAGGTATAAGATATTTGTTACAACCATGTCTGGAACTAATTCAAGGGTAAAAGGAATAAAAAATGGAAGAAGTAAAACTATCAACTGCATGAGATTCTCAAGTTCGCAAATCTGCTTCTAGTAGCCAATTGCTACACTTGAAACTTGATTTCGGGGAAGAAAATTTGGTAAGCAACACTGTAAAAAAAACCACAATCTGCACAATACAGAGTTCAGATTCATAAGACAAACCTTAAGCCTTCATAGGGGATGCAGGCAGCCCAAATATTCTTGCAAGTTCGGGTTTGTTAGCACGCAACTGCAGATAATAGAACTCCTGCATATTCTCTAAATGTCATCCTGTACTCTCCATTATTGAAGATGAATATAAATAAGAGAACAGACAGATTGCAATGCAGGATAGCACAAAAATAGGCAAACATGAAAAAGAATCAAGTGGCATATATATAAAAATCATGTTATTTCCACAATCGTAGTAAAGATGTTAAGAGACAATGCGCATAAAACTCACACTCATAATGCAGGCATACGGGTGCCTGCCTATGAGAACCTTAATGAAGTCCAGCTTCAAATGGCTGCACCTTAAAGCATTGAGCAGGATCACAGATGTCACCACAAGCGCCTACAAGAATGATGCCGCATATCACTTGACGTCAATCATTTCTCAAAGCATTGAAAAATTGTTTGATGTAATTATACTACTGCTCTGGTAAAGTGTTAGAAGTAGGAATGGAATGGACAATAAACACAGAGAAATTATCCAGAAAAAGCCAAGGAAAGAGTACGTTTGCTGGTAAAACTATAACCCAAATCAAATTTTTTTAAAGACCTTCGGTTGAAAGGTTCAAAAATATTCCATATATATTAACGTCACACAGAATACCATACTGATTTTCTCCACTCACTACAATCAACACAATAACAAATGAATATTGCTTAAAATTATTAAAAAAGGGGAAAAAAATCCCACAAGATGAGAAGAACAATTAGAAATGCTGACTCATACGTATCTTGTTCTTGCTTCCAAATATTAGCATCCCAAAAATCGACACCCATCTCTCCCCAGTACTTACCAACCTTCAAGTCCATTTGCATTTTCACTGCCTCAGCTTGCTGAGTTCATAATCAACAGTACAAAATCATAAAAATTTGAGAAAAACGACAAAAGAAGAAGCATTAAGATACTTGATTTGTTACTCACTTGAGTGACCAAAACAACAGCATGGACTAAGAAGACAGCAATGAAAGGTGAAGGCTTGCAGAGAAGAAACGCATAGCTCCTCAAAAGCATGATTGCAATCAGAGTCTTCCCCGAACCAGTTTCCAAGAATACTATAGTTTTCTCATTGATTGCCTTTTCCAATAGCTCGGCTTGATAACTGTATGAATCCACATATTCTCTAATTGAGCAAAGGTACCCCAAAATTTTTCAATTTAATAAATTAAAATAGAGAGAGAGAGAGAGAGAGAGAGAGAGAGTTGTAAAAAGTGAGAGACCTTCGTTCGAAGTGCAGAGGATCTGCAGACTATTGTTGGCTTTCCGACATCGTATCCATTTGAACAGGAAATTGGATTAAGAATCACAGATTAAACTAAAGAATTAGGGTTTCTGGCGATCATGAAGAACAAAACACAAGCCATCATCACAGAGATAATTCTAATTCATGATAATAACTCATATGTGACAGATTCCATACGAAATCACAGGCAAGAAACGGAGGTTATCAAAATCATCAACCACAAAAACCTTAACTCAAGTGAAAGTAACAGTTTACGCAAAAGAATGAGATGATCGACGATGTATAGAGGAAGCACTTACGGTACTGAGAAGCGGCTAGGAGACCAGGGTGATCATTGATTCGAAGATCGTGCTTGAACCAGAGAAGAGCCAATCCCCAATCTGTTCTTTTTCTCGTTTTCCTATCTTCGATCGCTGAAAACGACATTGATGCAGATGGCGGAGAGAAACGGAACGGGATTCACGAGTGAGAGTTATGCGTTGGAGGGAAGTAAAGAGAAGGTAATCGAGGAAAGAGGAGAAGAACTGAGATTGTGGAAGATTGAGAATGAGAAAGAGGGAGGAAGGGAGAGAGAGAGAGAGAAATGCATTTTTTTCCAGCTAGAGAGGTGAGGAGCGATAGTCAAGGAGCGAGAGAAAGGGGAGGGGAAGAGAGAGAAAGAGGACTGCTCTGAAGCTAAGGAAACCAAAAAGAGAGGTGTGTTCTGACAAATCACGTCTAGCAGTTGTTTGTGAACTTGAGTCGTCTAAGATGACATCGGAGTGGAGAAGGTGGCAGTGGGTGAATCATTATGCAAGCAAAGAGGGATGGCCTCCATGATCATCCGATGAGGCGCACTACTCTCTCCTCCACCAACCATCTTAATTAAAGAGAGAGCAAGAAAGAGAAGGGAGGAGAAAAGAAAAACCAGTGTTTCTGTTCAAATCATCCAACCCAAAAAAAAAATGACAGATAACATATCCAACTCAGCACTGAGAGCCACACGGAGGACAACCAAAATTGACGTGGCGAGGGGTTCATGACACTTATATCTATATTGTTAAAAACCCAAGAATCCTGTATCACAATCAGCAACTCAAGTTGGTTGACCATGAAAGCTTGCAAAAAGGTGCAAAAGTTAACAACTTAAATATCTACCTGAACCTCTTCCTTGCAAAAATTGACACTGTTCCAAGTTTTCCTTTTTCTACTGAAAGCTACCATATCGTTTCAATATTGAGAATTGATTGAAATCAACCATGATTTTTTATAGCTATCATATCATTTCAATATGGAGCATTGATAGAAATCAACCAATATATTTTATGCTAGTAAAGCTTAAGTTGTTAATTTTGAAAATAATAACTCAATTGCAGTCTCCTTGGGATTCTTTCATGGCTTAAAAGAAGATTCCGTTCAACTAGAATTTTAGGCATCACAGGTACAATATAGGACACGAAGGATAAATCACTAAAAGGAGAAAACTATAGACACAGTGTTCTCTAAAGAGGAGTAGTTATATTATAAATTTTGAAGGTACAAATGTCTTTAAAAACCTCAGTCGTAATTGCACAATTCGTTTTACAAATACCAAAAAAGACATACAGATGAAGCATCTCCAAATTAGAGTCTACCGCAGAATTAAGGGAAAAAAATATGGGAAATGACTACTTGGGAGACAAAACTTTACCCATCAAGACATTGAATCATTTGGAATAAGCTCTTTGATCATCCTCCATCTTGATGAGCTTTATAAATAGTAATGGATAGGAAACTACTGGGTTAGATGCCTCAACCAGTGTTCATGGAAGATACTCTTGTTCTCTGAACAAGACGAGACGGCTTTTTGGAGTAACAAGAGTTCCAATTGCCTCCATCCTGAGCATAATAATCCATAGGATAATCCACCACATCAGCTCTCTCATCACCATCCCCATGCCTATTACAACAAGATTCATTGTCCAAACAATTTGCACTCTCATTGCAATTCGAACCACTTAAATTTCTCTCCCACCAACCAGGGATAAAACCAAGGGCAATCTCAGCTTCAAATGTAGTCAAAAGGGGTTTCCCAAATGCATCACCCCAATCAATTGAAAGCCTAGGACAAGCAATCTGAATCCAAGCATCAATAGAGTCCTCAAACAAGCCAATCCTTGCGGGAGACAATTCCGACATCAGAATGACAGTCCAAGAAAGTCCTCTCTCTCTCATTCTCTCCTGCAGCCTATCGAGAATTCTCGGATTCCCTTGCCTTCCCAATGTCCCCAACACAATGCCCCAGTTCTCTGCCTCCCTTGCCTTCATCACTGCATTCTTTCGCGTATCCTTCATTCCTGCATGATCATACTCCTCCAGAAACAACTTCCCAATATACGGATCGTACCGAAATGCCTTAATTTCAGGATTGGCAATCATGAAAGCCTCCAAATGAAACCTCCCATCAGCCACAAATACCAAAACATCATCAGACCCAGTAGCATCAGACATTTGAGGAACCCTAGGAGCCGTACAGCCAAGGACTTCACCAGCAGACAAAGGCTTCGCCTGAGGAATCAAAACCTTAAACCCTGCTCTCTCCAGCTCGGGCTTTGCCGACTGAATAGCCCCCGAAAACTGAATCGTTCCAGCCAAAACAATTCTACTTAGGTCAGCAGAATCCCCAAAATTGAGTTTAATCGTCTCAATCAGGCTATCGACGTTGATTTTGATCTCAACGAAAACGTATAAACAGGGGATTTGAGTAGCATCAATAGGAACAAGGCAGCTATGGCCGTAGTGAATGAGGAGATCGGCGCCGAGAGCGGAGGCGGAGAAATCGTCGACGCAGCAAGCGCCGTAGGTGACGTCGCCGAGGACAAAGCAGTGGTCGACGGCGGCGAAGGAAGTGAAGATGTCGGAGAGGTGAAGAGAGTACATGAGAAGGCCTTCGGGGAACTGAAGAGCGACGCGCTTCGAAGCAGAAGAAAGGATCCGCCAGACGCACTTGTGCACCTCGAAGTTGTAGTTTGAAGGGAGGAGAGAGATGGCGTCGTTAAGGGATGGATTCTTTAGGATTGAGTCCGGGATTTGGTTCTTCACGAACCGTTTCGGGCGAGGTTTGCCGCTAGGGTTAGGGTTTCCCGTCCATTGTTGGCAATCGTTCTCCTTACCCTCCATTGAAGAAGCCATGGTTGAGCTACCTGTCACTCTATCGACGGCTCAGAGAGAGAGAGAGAGAGAGGAGAGAGAGAGAGAGAGAAGGGGATTTTTTTGGGGACGGGGGGGCGGGGGATAGTTGACTCAAAACGGGCACCGGTAGGATGTCACAACCCAAGTAGAGTATAGAGAGAATGTGAGATAAAGATAAAAATTAGGGAGAGAAAAAAGAGAAAAAGAGATGGAGATGGAGAGGGAGAGGGAGAGGGAGAGGGCTAGAGAGAGAATGAGAGAGAATATAAGAGAAAATGAGAAAATTCAATATAACTCGATACATATCATTATATATTTTAGAGATTATTATTTATATTAATTCTACTAATCACTTCATTTAACTATTAACTAATCTAACGATTACAATTAATCACTAACTATTTTTATTAACTACTAATTTTATGGTTAGTAGTTGTTACAATACTTTGCTCCTTTAAAGATATCCTTATCCTCAAGAATGGAAAATCAAGAATTGAGATTTGAATCCATAAATCTTGTACCAATATTTGCATTTGTGTTGAACGATAAGGTGATGGAGACAAACAATAAATATAACTTGAATTGTAATGAGAATAATGGGAGAAAAGTAAATATGAGGAAACTTGAAAAAGTCTTTTCTTGAACTTCTCTTTGATGAAAGATTTGGTTCGATGAATACAAAAAATTTAATCTTTGGAGAGATTGGCAAGAACTACTATCAACAATTTCTTTCTTGAACATGCAAAACCCTTCTTTCTTGGACATGCAAGGCCCTTCTTTCTTGATCATGCAAGACTCTTCTTTCTTGATCATGCAAGACCCTTCTTTCTTGGATATGCAAGACCCTTGCTTTTCCATAGATTTTGACATGCTTCTTCTACTATTTGATTTGTTTTGTTGCTTTCCAATTTCTTTTTTTTCTTGCTTTTTTTTTTGTTCTTTTTCTATCGAAACTTTGATATATTCATCGATACCAAACATTTTCAATAAAATGTTGAATTTGTTATCAAGACTTGCCATATTAGCATAAATCCTTTGGTTTTGTGCATCAATCATTTGATTTTGTTCGTCAATCCTTTGATTTTGTTCGTCAATCCTTTGGTTGATCTTTTCCAATTTCTTGTCAACATGCAAATGATATTTTTTGATTTCTACAACCATTTCTTGCATTATAATTTCTTGTCTTTTGAGACGTTCTTCGATGGCTTCATAGAAGGCTTGCTCTTCGATAGCTTCATACCCAATCTCTTCTGCCATTTTTCAATATTAACCAAGACTTCATACGCTCTGATACCATTTGTCATAATCCAAGTAGGGTAAAGAGAGAATGTGAGAGAAAGATAGAGATTAGGGAGAGAAGAAAGAGAAAGAGAGATAGAGAGGGAAGGGGCTAGAGAGAGAAAGAGAGAGAGAATATAAGAGAAAATGAGAATATTCAATACAACTCGATATATGTCATTACATGTTTTAGAAATTACTATTTATACTAATTCTACTAATCACTTCATTTAACTACTAAGTAATATAACAATCACAATTAACCATTAACTATTCTTATTAATTATGATTAACTACTAGCCTTATGGTTAGTAGTTGTTACATAGGGACCCTTAGAGGCCTTATTTGGTGGCTAGGGCTTGTAGTACTACATCTTCCATATTTTATAACTAGGAGTACAACACGCGGGTGCGCAGTGTGCAGGTTGGATTCTAAATGCCGATTAAAATTAATTCCAAAAAACTAAAAAATGACCAACGGATCAAAAGGGAAATATGTATAATGACTTTAAAGTTAAAAGCCTAACACATCGAGCAATTAAGAGTATATTGAACTGAGATGGTGTTGGAGGATTCAACAATCATATGCTTGCTTAAGTCTTACGCTCATGCGCCATTTGATTATGTACATTGATTTGCACTTTAGGTGTAATGTCATTTTATAGAAGTGTTACAAGCAGCGGATCTTAGGAGAAATCTAAGAGGTTTTGAAAATGAAAGATTTTTGATATAGATAGGATGGATGCAAAAGTGGAGCAATAAATATGATAGGTGTTTTTTAATTTTTTGTGAATATTTTCTAACACATCTTGCGTTGTGATAGGTGTTTTTTTTATTTTTCGTGAATATTTTCTAACACATCTTGTGCTGTTATATTTTATGATTCGTTGTAGGTATTGTGTATTTCCGGCTATTTTTGTTGAAAAATAGAGAACCAATGATTTGGTTTTTTTAAATTTTGTAACTGATTCAAGATGACGAGAGGTGCAGGCGTTACACAAGAAGAGTTGGAGAACTTGCAAATGGAGAAGGCAAACAAGCCAGCCGATGGATGTAATTGGACAGCTAGTTTTGGGAGATATACTCTATTTTTTCTTTGAGGAGGTATAGTTTTGAGAGTTTCACGGATGGTCGGTTTTGTTTATAGACCAATTAAGATTGTAATTGGACATTTTACTATAAAGAGACCATTGACAAAGCTCTAATGAAGTTTGATTTCTTAAAAGAAAACCAAATTCTTTACAAAACTTTTTGAATCATGTCATTTTAAAGCTAATGAAGTTTGATTTCTTAAAAGAAAACCTGTCACGCCCCGAACCGGGGTCATAAACAGCTGTCCGTTACCCTGAATGCAGGCTATATTTTTATAGAAAATCGGGTATAATCTCTCCATATTTCGGAGGTCTCCCATGTACAATTTAATATGTATAATTCACAACCATCATGTCAATTTAAATAAATGGTCATCCCGGCCTCACAACCCTTAACTAAACACAGCAGACAATCAGAACAACGCAAGACTATAAAATTTTCTAGCAGTCATAGCCACAGACCTCTACTGTCATACCCAACTAGGGTACGAGTAGCCGCCACACCGAGCGGATCTAAATTTTTATACACATATACAATAGATTTCCAAGTTAACATTTTAAATATATACAAATACCTCAATGCAAGTGAATTGAGTCACTATGAGAGTTTCACGAATAAATGTTTATAATTTATGCAATCATCCCATGAAATAAATAGATAAATACATTTATCAAACTAAAATCTCCAATATTCATAGCGGAAGATATGGTAACATCCATACCCAAACCCGGTGCTATCAAGTCCACGTCGCCGATATACAATCACAATAATTTTTCCTTAGTCCACGACTAATCCTGTGAGAAAGAAAGTGAGGGGTGAGTATTTATAAGAGGATACACAGCAAGTGAGGGAATTGACATCGTGCTATCAATATCGATGGTAAAATTGAAGTGTCAAAGCATGTAATACAATATCAAGTGTATAAAAATAGCGTGAAATTTTACATAACTCAAGGCACACATCGGAAAATAACATATGTATCCATCAATGTATCAAGTGACATATGGAGAGTTGGCCGAACAACAACCCCGGCAATAATCTACCTTGACCAAGGATGGGTGTATTGGGGGTTTTCACTATGTAAATATTAAATAATAGCTCTCTACCCCAATGTTGACCACAGACTATTTCAACTAGCATGTAAATAATATCAATAATATATATATAGTCGGCTATGTATGGTATCCTGCCCAGTACTAGACAGAGGTAAACTCACATCCTCCCCGATGAGGATCAACCTGGGACACCCATACACATGACAATTTGACAGATACCTCCGATCGAAACGTATCCGGGCATAGGGGTGCTTCTACCAAATGTCTTTCGTAGTTACGGAATGCTATATGAAACATATCACAATATCACCAAGTCGGCCGAGCACGTAGCCCCATGCATCATAAAATAACGTCGGCCGGGCGTATAGCCCAAATAGTACATGTAAATCCATTCAAAACCATGTGCCAATACAGTGGGAGCATTTAAAACATGTCAATATGTCGAAAAGGTGGCACAATATCTAGTTATCAAACTCATGGATGCATATCAAATAAATCAGTAGTTGGGACACTCCAATGGTCACAAAAATATTTTATAAAATATTTAAAACTCTAATGATCATACATTTGTAGAATCATGTCATTGAAAAACATTTTTTTAAAACATGGTTTTCAATTAAAAGTAGATATCAAAGTCTCATTCACAGTATAGGAGAGGATAGCGCACTCCCCAATAATATCACGAAGCGAAGAAAAGTACTCCCCTAAATCAAGGCACTGAACACCTATGAATGTATATATATATATATATATATATATATATAAAATCAACAAATTTCAAACCTAGTCAGTTATAGGAAATAGGCTATCACTTCTAATACACGTATGCAAATTAGGTAGTTCGAATTCTTTAGAACCCTATCTTAATTCCTCATATTTTATTCATGCATACAATATATCTACAAGATTCAAGTGTTAGTACTCAACCAATCCCGCACAGGAGTCACACTAATCCAATCTCTCACTTGTACCCAAGGGCCAACAGGGCCACAGCCCAGGCTCCTCTGTGCGGCGCGCAGTGCCCATGTGCAGGGTCTATATGCAGGGCGTGCAGCGCCCTTGCGTAGCACCCAGGGCGCGCAGTGCCTGCATGCCAATCATTTCTCCTCATTTTTAAACTTAACCTTAACATTCATTCAAATAAATTGAATGGGTAAGAAAATTTTCACCTAGGGTTTTTTCAGAGCGCAAACCTTCGTTCGAATGTCCCCTCGATCACTTCAAAATCTACAATACTCCCTATAAAGACAAAATTTATTAGTTAGGTCATAAACACTTAGATCAGAAACAAAACCCTAAGTCAGTTACCTGCGCAGAGATTCGTGGGCTCGTAGACTCACGGGCTGTCGCGGGCTACAATGGGCTGGCAGATTCGCAGGCTGGCGGGTCAGCAAGCTAGAGGGCTGGCGGGCCGCAGTGGGCTTCGCAGGCCGCAGTGGGCTCACGGGCTGCGCGGACTAATGGGTTGTCGCGGGATGGTGGGCTGTCGAGGGCTGGTGGGCTCGCGGGCTGGTGGGCTCGCGGGCTGGCATGCTCGCGGGCTGGTTGGCAGGCTCGTGGGCTCGCGCGCTCACGGGCTGGAGCGCTCGCTGGCTGGAGCGTGCTCTCACGAGCTGGACTACAATCGCGCGTTCTCGGGTTGCGCGCTTTAGTGGGCTAGAGCGCTCACGTGCATAGGCGCACGTATGTACGCAGCCGCGCGCACTTGAGCAGGCGCGTGCACGTGCGCAGGTGCGCTCCTGACCGGGCGTGCTGACACTGTGGTAAGCTCGGACAGTCGCGCGCTCGCGCTTGCGCTGTGGTGCGTTGGCAGAAGGTCGCGCGTAGTGGCGCGCTCGCGCGAGGAGGATCGTGCTGCAGGCTGGCGAGCTCGCGAGCTGAGGCAAGCGCTCGCGCGAGGAGGATAGTGTTCACGGGGAGGCTGCGCTCGCTGGAGGGAGGAGCAGCAGTAGAGAGAGAGCGGCGGCGAATGGTGGCGGAGGAGAGGGAGAGCGGCGGCGGAGGGGGAAGAAGGTGAGGTGGCCGCGGGAAGGGGAAGAGGCGGAGAGAGAGAGAGAAAGAATGATTAGGGCTAAAAGCCCTAATCTGATTTAGGTGGGGGGTGCTGTGTTTTGCCTCAAAATGCAGCACTCCGTTTTTTTTTTTTTTTTTTTTTTTTTACAGTCTTATTATTATTATTATTTATATCTATTTTTATATTCATTTTACACTAAAATTCGCGGATACGACAAAATTTAAAATATATCAAAAATTTAATTTAAATACCCAAAAATAAAAAATGAATAAAATTAAAACCTCTTTATGTATATAAACTGAGAAATATTTTATTTAATTTAGGAACGGGAGTACAAAAGTACGGCACCACAGTGTCGGTGTTATATTTTCTAACACCCTAAAAACAAGTTTCTTCCTTGAAACTAAAGGAGGATTAAACAGCAAATAAATGTGGGTACCATCTCCTCATAGTCTCCTTGAGCTCCCAAATCTCTTCCTCGATCTGGTCACTCCTCCACAAGACTCTATCCAACAAGACTTCCTTGCTCCGCAGCTTCCTGACCTGCCGATCTAGAATAGCCATGGGCTGAACTAGAAGACTAAAATCCTCTCATAACTCAACAGGTGGAGACTAAAGTATATGAAAAGGATCGGTCAAGTATTTCCTGAGTACTGAGACATGGAAGACGTCATAAATACGAGATAGTTTATCTGGCAGCTCCAATCTATATGCCACACTTCTAACCCTCTCAAGGATATGGAAGGGCCCAATATACCTAGGCCCAGCTCGTCCCGCTGTCTGAACTGTATAACTCCCTTTAAAGGATATATTCTCAAGAAAACCATATCTCCCTTGACAAACTCAAGAGGTCGCCGTCTACGATCGACGTATACCTTCTGCCTATCCTAGGCAGCTCTCATCCGCTCACGGATGACCTTAACTTTATCTTTCGTTTCCTCAATCAACTCAACACTACTGAGATGTCGCTCTCCGACATCATCCTAGCATATCGGGGTGCGGCACTTCCTACCATACAGTGCCTCATACAGAGGCATCCCGATACTCGCCTGGTAGCTGTTGTTGTATGCAAACTCCATCAATGGAAAGTATCGATTCTAATTACCATGAAAATCAATGACGCATGCCCGAAGCATATTCTCGAGCGTCTGAATCGTCCTCTCTGACTGGCCGTCCGTTTGAGGATGATACGCCGTACTAAAGTTTAGTCTCGTACCCAATGCCTCCTACAACTTGGGCCAAAATCTAGATGTGAATCTAGGGTCCCTATCTGAAACAATCGACACAAGCACTCCGTGAAGCCAAACTATGGTATCAATATAGAGACATGCAAACTCCAAGGAATAGTTACTGCGGATAGGGATAAAATGTGCAGATTTGGTGAGTCGATCGACAATCACCCAAAACGCATCATGCCGTGTAGAAGTCCGCGGCAATCCCATCACGAAGTCCATAGTAATATGCTCTCATTTCCACTCAGGAATGGGAAGAGGTTGCAGTGTGCCTACTGAACGTTGATACTTAGCCTTCACCTACTGGCACACCAAGCATCGTGCCACATACTCTGCTATCTCTCGCTTCATGCCTGACCACCAATAGCTACCTCTGATGGTCTGGTACATTTTCATACCCCCGGGATGCATAGCATATGCAGAAGAATGTGCTTCCTCAAGGATAGCACACCGAAGATCACTATCAGCTGAGACACACACTCTGTCTCTGAACACCACGAGTCCATCATCACGGACTCTGAAGTCTCCGCCTTCTCCTCTGCGGATCCTATCATGAATACCCTGGAGCCCTTTATCAGAATCCTGAAGCTCCCTGATACGATCAAGCAAAGTAGGTCGCACCTCAAATCTGGCTAGCAGTGCACCCTGACTGCTAGTGGGGAGAGCTAACACTGGTGGCGTTGTCAGTCATTGTTTGAATTCCTGAAAACTCGTCTCACAACGATCGTCCAAAAAGAACTTGACATCCTTTTGTGTCAGTCTAGAAAGCGGAGCAGCGATCTAGGAGAATCGTTCCACCAACCGTCGATAATACCCCGTAAGACCAAGGAAACTTCGCATCTCGGTCAATGTCTGTGGCTGCTCCCACCTTAATATGGCCTTAACCTTCTGCGGGTCAACATAAATACTTTTCGTAGAAACAATATGGCCAAGAAATCCAATCTATCTAAGCCAAAATTCACACTTGGTGAATTTGGCATACAACTGTCGTTCGCAGAGAATTTGCAAGACCACCCTAAGGTGCTGCGTATGCTCCTCATTGCTATGTGAATATACAAGGATATCGTCGATGAATACAATGATGAACCGATCCAAATAATTATGGAAAACCTGGTTCATTAGGTCCATAAAGGTTGTTGGTGCGTTGGTCAGCCCAAACGGCATGACCACGAACTCGTAGTGTCCATATTGGGTGCGGAATACGGTCTTGGGCACATTCTCAGCCCTGATCTGTAACTGATGATATCCAGATCGAAGATCGATCTTTGAGAAAACCCGTGCACCCTGGAACTGATCAAATAAATCATCAATACACGGCAGAGGGTACCGATTCTTGATGGACATCAAATAAATCATCAAATAAATCCTCCTTGCACTGTGGCGCACTGGCAGAAGGTCGCGAGCAGTGGCGCCCTTGCGCGAGGAGGATCGCCCTCGCGGGGAGGCTGCGCTCGCGGGAGGGAGGAGCAACGGTAGAGAGAGAGCGGGGCGGAGTGTGGCGGAGGAGAGGGAGAGCGATGGTGGAGGGGGAAGAAGGTGAGGTGGCCGCGGGAAGGGGAAGAGGCGAAGAGAGAGAGAGAAAGAAAGATTAGGGCTAAAAGTCCTAATCTGATTTAGGTGGGGGGTGCTGCGTTTTGCCTCAAAACGTGACACTCCGCTGTTTTTTTTACAGTCTTATTATTATTATTATTTATATCTATTTTTATATCCATTTTACACTAAAATTCACGAATACGGCAACATTTAAAATATATCAAAAATTCAATTTAAATACCCAAAAATCAAAAATCAATAAAATTAAAATCTCTCTATGTATATAAACTGAGAAATATTTTATTTAATTTAGGAACGAGAGTACAAAAGTACGGTACCATAGTGTTGGTTTTACAAAACCCTACTCAATTTGAATTTGAATAGAGAAAAATATTGAATAAATAATAGAGTATGGTCATGCTGTCAAGAATTTTAAATCTATTGTTTTTTTTTTCATTTTTTGATATTCTAAAGTAAGATTTTCCTTTTATTTTTCAGTCCACCCTTATTTAAATAATACAAACAATCTGAAAACATATTAAATAGGGCTATTAGGTATCAAAGAAACAACACAAGTATGGTACTTGTTTCAAACTTGCAATTCTTCCTTTTAGTTTTCCTCCATTTCCTCTTCAAGTTTTCTTTGGATTTCTAGCTTGTTCTATAGATGTTCCATACTTCCTTTTTCTTCCCAAAGTCTACGTTTAATATATATATATATATATATATATGGATGGAGGTGGTTTATTTCAAGATGAAAAGGTTATTTTTATGGAGATTTGGGTAAGTTTTTGGAGGAAGATGATGGAATTCGAAAATGAACTTTTGAGAAGATGAATGTTATGTTTTAATTTCTTTCTCTATCCCTATCTCTCTACCTAAGTGGAATATAGGGCCCAAGAATGGTGAGGTGTCAAAGGTAAGGGTGCCATGTGATGGGTAATGATGTGCCATTGTCACGCCCCGAATCGGGATCGTGAGTAGCCGTCCGTTGTCCTGAATGCCGGCTGTATTTTGATAGAAAATCGGGAAGAACCTCCCCGCACATCGGAGGTTTCCCATATAGCAATCAACCTGCTACCTGTACAATAGGGCTAACCTAGACTCACAATACATAAATCCAATCTCAACATCAGACCAACACATCCATACCGCACAATCCAGGACAACACAAGGCTAACAAAATGAATTTCCATAGTTCTAACCATAGATCTCTACTGCCATGCCCCCGTCAAAGGCATGAACAGCCGCCAGTCGCCCCTCTTATGATTTAGACCGAGCGGTCCTAAAACACACTTCTAGGACATGACACATTCCCAAGTAATATACACAAAGAATAGAAATTGTCTCAATGCAAGTGTTATGCAATGACATGAGAGTTTTATAATTTAAATATCCATATTTGTACAGTCATCCCAAAATTATACAATGATCATCTATAGATCTCAAGATACATATACATCATCAATACAATTTTTAACTCACGAAATTATAGCGAAAATATACAATGACTTCTCAAGTTCAGACCAGATCTCCGAATGATACTAATCGTCCTAAAAGCAATGCTCCTTGCCAAAATACTATCTCTGAAACAAGAAGGGAAATGAGGGGTGAGTACTCAGGGGAAAGAATACTCAGTGAGTGAGTAGGTCAATGCAATCGTCTAATAAGAATTATGAAACTGGAGTGTCAAAGCGTAAGTATACACATCGGAGGTTTCTCATATAGCAATCAACCTGCTACCTGTACAATAGGGCTAACCTAGACTCACAATACATAAATCCAATCTCAACATCAGACCAACACATCCATACCGCACAATTCAGGACAACACAAGGCTAACAAAACGAATTTCCATAGTTCTAACCATAGATCTCTACTGCCATGCCCCCGTCAAAGGCATGAACAGCCGCCAGTCGCCCCTCTTATGATTTAGACCGAGCAGTCCTAAAACACACTTCTAGGACATGACACATTCCCAAGTAATATACACAAAGAATAGAAATTGTCTCAATGCAAGTGTTATGCAATGACATGAGAGTTTTATAATTTAAATATCCAAATTTGTACAGTCATCCCAAAATTATACAATGATCATCTATAGATCTCAAGATATATATACATCATCAATACAATTTTTAACTCACGAAATTATAGCGAAAATATACAATAACTTCTCAAGTTCAGACCAGATCTCCGAATGATACTAATCGTCCTAAAAGCAATGCTCCTTGCCAAAATACTATCTCTGAAACAAGAAGGGAAATGAGGGGTGAGTACTCAGGGGAAAGAATACTCAGTGAGTGAGTGGGTCAATACAATCGTCTAATAAGAATTATGAAACTGGAGTGTCAAAGCGTAAGTATACAAATCATATTTCAAATTATCATACTTTTCATTTTAACAATATATCATTTGCACGCATTAGTAAGTCAAATATGCATCCAAAGAACTGTCATTAAAAATCATAGAGCTGCCAGCCGAAAGTGTCATAACAGAGGTCTACCTCGACCTATAACAGGCATACCGGGGGTGTTATATGCAAATTTATTTAAAGTGCTCTCTACTCCTGCGTTGGCGACCGACCTCGTCCAAATGCTAGACTTGGAGAGAGTATCCAAATTCTCCCCCTTTTCGGATTTAACTTGGTTAGTACCGTGTAGTTAATAAAATCATGACAACTCGTGGGATACCCCAGGCTTAGGCATATCCGGATGCCACCCAAGCGCCTCTTACGGTGTCCTTCGTAGCTACGGAACAATACATACCAAAGCCCTCAAAGCCAAAATCAATATTATATCAAGAATGTGCCGTAATCAGGTTTACAAACCAAATACAATATATAGCATAAAATGGCACATTATACATTTAAATCACATGGATGTATAATTTCATAATTCAACCCAATTTTTGGACACTCCAACGGTTCACAAAAAGTCAATTCCAAAACCAATCAAAACATTTCAAGCACACGACAAATCATGTTCATTTACCAAAATGTTATAAAATAGGGTTTACATATTAAATAAAGATTTTGAAATAAATCCCACTCACCGTATGGGGGAGGGTAGCGCACTCCCCAATAATATCACGAAACGAAAAAAAGTGTTCTCCTAACTCAAGGCACCCAATTCCTATGAATGTATATATATATAAAAATCAACAAGTTTCAAATCTACGCAGTTATAGGAAATAGGCTATCACTTCTAATACACGTATGCAAATCAGGTAGTTCGAATCCTTTAGAACCCTATCCTAATTCCTCATATTTTGTTCACGCATACAACAAGTCTACAAGACTCAAGTGTTGGTACTCAACCAATCCCGCACAGGGCTCACACCAATCAAATTTCTCGCTCGCACCCGAGGGCCAGCAGGGCCACAGCCCAGCGTTCTTCTGCGCAGCACGCAGCGTCCGTGTGCAGGGCTCGTAGCGCCCGTGTGCAGGGCGCGCTACGCCCGTGTGCAGGGTGCGCTGCGCCGGTGGGCAGGACGCGCTGCGCCCTTGCGCAGCACCCAGGGCGTGCAGCACCTGCACACCAACCATTTCTCCTCATTTCTCAACTTAACCCTAACATTCATTCAATTAAATTGAATGGGTAAGAAATTTTTTTATCTAGGGTTTTCTCAGAGTATAGACCTTCGTTCGAATGTCTTTTCGATCACTCCAAAATCTACAATGCTTCCTATCAAGACAACATTTATTAGTTAGGTCATAAACACTTAGAACAAAATCAAAACCCTGAGTCAGTTACCTACGCAGAGACTCGCAGGCTGTCACGGGCTATCAGGGGCTGCAGGCCGCAGTGGGCTCGTGGGCCTGTGGGCTGTCGCGGGCTGGTAGGTTCGCGGGCTGGTGGGCTCACAGGCTGGCACGTGCGCTCGCGAGCTGGACTGCAGTCGCGAGCTCGCGGGTTGCACGTTAGTGAGCTAGAGTGTGCTCTTGCGCAGGTGCACGCTCGTGCGTAGGCGCATGCTCGTGCGTAGGCGTACGCTCGTGCGTAGGTGCGCTCCCGAGCAGGCGCGCTTACGCTGTGGTGTTCTCGTGCGGCGAAACGCGCATTGCGGCACGCTCGCACTCGTACGGTAGGAGCTGCAGCGGCTCGCTCGCAGGAGGGAGGAGCTGCAGCGGTTGGGTGCGCTCGTAGTGGTGGCGGATCACGGTGGAAGCTCGCGGCGACGTGCGATCGAGAGGGAGGGAGATCTCGAGAGATAAAGAGAGAGCGAGCAGTGGAGAGAGAGAGAAACAGTGAGAGAGAGACCTTGAGTGAGGTAGAGAGAGAAGAAGATGGTGGTGGTTGCTCGCGGTGGAGAGAGGTGGCGGGCCGAGCGACCGATTGCGGCAGAGGAAGAACAGCCGCGGGAAAGTGAAGAGTCCGGGAGAGAGAGAAAGAGGAAGAGAGAGAGAGAGAGAGAGAGAGGGAGAATGAAATTAGGGTTTCCAACCCTAATTGGGAAAAGAGGGGAAGGTGCTACGTTTCACTCCAAAACGTAGCATCTCCTCTCTCTCTCCTTTTTTTTTGTATTTATATATATTTATACATATATATGTATGTCTTCACACCCATGCTTCACTAAAATTTAAATTTTTTTGTAAAAACGGGGTTTATTTTGATTCACGGATTCAATAAATTAAAATATACTAAAATTTAACTTAAATACCCCTAAAATCAAAAATCAATTTAAATAAATAAATTTCTCTCTATATAATTAAATTACAGACACCGCAGTGTCAGTGTTACATTTTCTAACCCCTCGAAACTAAAAGAGAACTAAACAGTAAACAAATGGGGGTGCTGTCTCCTCATAGTCTTCTCGGGCTCCCAGGTCTCCTCCTTGACCTGTTCACTCCTCCACAAGGCTGACTAACGAGACTTCCTTGCTCTGCAGCTTGCTGACCTGTTGATCTAGAATAGCCACGTGCTGAACAGGAAGACTGAGCTCCTCTCGTAACTCAACAGGTGGAGGATCTAAAATATGCGAAGGATCTGGGATGTACTTCCTTAACACTGATACATAGAAGACATCATGGATCCGAGATAACTCGTCTGGCAGCTCTAGTCTGTATGCCACGCTCCCAACCTTACTGAGGATACGGAACAGGCTAATGTACCTGGAGCTCAATTTGTCTCGCTACCGATGTCAAATGAGTCCCCTTAAGGGAGAAATCCTAAAAAACACCATATCATCTACCTCAAACTCTAAAGGCCGGCGTCTCCGATCTGCATATGCCCTCTGTCTGTTTTGGGCGGCTTTTAATCGCTCGCAGACTGCCCTAACCTTTTTCTTAGTTTCCTCGACTAACCCAACATTGGTAAGGTGTCTCTCGCCTACCTCATCCCAGCACAACGGGGTGTGACACTTCCTGCCGTAGAGTGCCTCATAGGGTGGCATACCGATACTGGACTGATAGCTATTATTATATGCAAACTCCACCAGCGGTAAATGCCTATCCCAACTATCCTGAAAATCCATAACATGAGCCCGAAGCAAATCTTCAGCATCTGAATGGTCCTCTCTGACTGACCATCTGTCTGTGGGTGATATGCTATGTTAAAATTGAGCCGCGTGCCCAAAGCTTCATGCAGCTTGGGCCAAAATCGAGAAGTGAACCTCGGATCTCTATCTGAGACTATGGACACGGGAACTCCATGCAGTCTGACTATTTTGTCAATATACAGACATGCGAATGTCTCCAATGGAGAGTCGCTGTGCATCGGGATGAAATGGGCGGACTTGGTGAGTCGATCGACTACCACCCAAATGGTATCATATCTGGTCTGAGTCTGCGGCAATCCCATACAAAGTTCATAGTCACATGTTCCCACTTCCATACGGAAATGCGAAGAGGCTGTAGTAAACCCGCTGGCCTCTGATGCTCAGCCTTCACCTGCTGACAGACTAAACATTTAGCTACAAATTCCGCAATGTCCCTCTTCATACCTGGCCACCAATAGCTGTCCCGAATAGTTCGATACATTTTTGTACTAGTCGGATGCAAGGCATAGGCCGAGGAGTACGCCTCCTCTAATATGGACCTACAGAGATCCTCATCGGCGGGTATAGCCACTCTATCTCGATAAGTCAGAAGTCCATCACTACGGACTTGAAATCATCTATATCACCTCTGCGGGCTCTCTCAATAAGAGCCTGGAGCTCGGTATCAGTGCCCTGAAGCTCCCTAATACGGTTCAATAGCGTCGACCTGATCTCAAACTTGGCTAGTAGAGTGCCCTGATCATCACTAGCCAATCTGACTCCCAAATCCTGGAGTCCCATCAAACAAGTGAGGTATGCCATATCGTTTTCCTGAGATGATGAAGCTGATTTTCGGCTCAAGTCATCAACAACCACATTGGCCATGCCCGAATGATAATCAATGATAAGATCATAATCTTTGAGAAGTTACAATCATCTCCTCTGTCTCAGGATAAGTTCTCACTAAGTGAATAAATATTTTAGACTTTTATGATCCGTATACACCTGGCAAGTCACCCCGTACAAGTAATGGTGCCATATCTTCAATGCGAAGACTATGGCCGCAAGCTCCAGATTGTGTGTCGGATAATTCACCTCATGTTTCTTCAACTGTCTAGAAGCGTAGGTAATCACCCGATCATTTTGCATCAAAACACAACCCAACCCTTGTCGGCTAGCATCACTGTACACTGTGTACTCCCAACTGCTGGTGGGAAGTGTCAAAATCAGAGCTATAGTCAACCGTTGTTTGAGCTCTTGAAAACTCGCTTCACAACGGTTATCTCATACAAACTTGACACCCTTTTCGTCAATCTAGACAATGGTGCAGCTATCCGGGAAAACCCCTCAACAAATCTGCGGTAATACCAGGCTAGACCAAGAAAACTCCTGATCTCAGTCACTGTCTGCGGCTGCTCCCATCTCATAATGGCATTGACCTTCTACGGATCAACAAAAATCCTCTCTGCAGAAATGACATGCCCCAAAAATCCAATCTGTCTTAACCAAAATTCACATTTTGTGAATTTGACAGACAGCTGCTCATCGCGGAGGATCTGTAAAATCGTGCAAAGATGCTGAACACAATCCTCGTCATCCGTGAATACACCAATATATCGTCTATGAAAACTATGACAAACTGGTCCAGATAGTCATGAAAAACTCTGTTCATCAAGTCCATGAACGCAGCTGGGGCATTAGTCAACCCAAACGGTATGACAAGGAATTCATAGTGCTCGTATCGAGTGCAGAAAGCTGTCTTTGGCACATCTTGAGTCCTAATCCACAACTGATAATATCCCGATCGAAGATCAATCTTTAAGAAATTCGGGCACCTTGCAATTGATCAAACAAATCATCTATGCGAGGCAGTGGATATCTGTTCTTCACAGTCACCCGAATAAGCTGCCTGTAATCTATACACAATCTCAGTGAACCATCATTTTTCTTTACAAACAGCATTGGAACACCCCAAGGTGACGTGCTAGGACGGATAAACCTTTTATCCAGTAACTCTTGTAGCTGGACCTTGAGCTCTCTCAGCCCAACCGACGCCATTCTGTATGGCGGCATAGGGATAGGGGTAGTATCCGGAGCCAAATCGATCTCAAAGTTGAACTCCCAAACTGGTGGTAATTCGGGTAGTTCCTTGGGGAAAACATCAGTAAACTCCTGTACTACTGGAACACCTCAAGTCTTGGTCCCTGACAGTGGTATCTATGATGTGAGCCAGATATGCCACACACCCGCGGTGAATCATTCGTTTGGCTTCCAAAACTAAAATGACACAGCGGGGTAAAACCCGCCTCTTGCCCCTCAAAAATCAACACTGATTGATTGGGTTTTCGAAACTCCACCTACTTCTTAAAGCAGTCAACTGAAGCCCGATGCATATGTAGCCAATCCATCCCAAGATGGAATCAAAATTAGTCATGGCGAGAGGGATTAGATCTGCTTTCAGTACTGTATCCTTAACTTTGATCTCATATTCTTTATACACTGTGCCGTGCACAATCTGCTCACCCAGAGAAGTGATGACCAATATCTTCTCATCCAAAGGTGAGAGCGGCTTGTTAGAATGTCGGGAGAATTGATCGCTCACATACAAATAGTTAGACCCCGTGTCAATAAGGATATGAGCACCTATTCCGAAGATAGGTAGAGTACCTATCATTGGACAAAATGCACATAGATTTAGAATAATTTCAAATTTGATATATATATATATATATGTCAAAAGAGTTGAGCCTCTAAGGCTTTTACAACTCCAGTGTACAAAGATGTCAGAGTAGTATCATGTCGATAAAAGGGTACACAATATAAAATACCTATACAACTATCATGATACAACGCTGACATCCCAAAAAAAGTGAAAATACGAATAAAGATCCTATTCTATAGGATTAGAAGGAGGAGTACCCATGATGATGTCGAGGTTCGCCTGGGCATCCTCTTGCGTCATGGCATAAACCCGAGCCTGAGCCCTAAGCTGCTGTCGTGCCTGGGTCTGCACTGTGTTACTCTCGGTGGTCACCTTGGGAGTAGAAGATGCTGGCCGAGTAGGCTACCCCACCCATATGAGTAGTACTAGTATGGATTTATGAACTCTGTCCCTCGAGTCCTAACTCAGGACAGGAACTTTTGATATGCCCCAACTTCCCACAGTGGAAGCAAGTGACCGACACTGAACAAGCTCCTATCGAATGAGACTTATTGCACTACGACAATAAGGATGCCGCTGAGTAGTATACTGTGCAGAGTGAGTCGGAGCGGACTGTCTGAACCCGTGGGAGTACTGTCCCCATCCCAGATTAGAAGATCCAGATCCAAATCCGTCTCTGTGTGAACTGGATCCCCTGGCCCTCTTGGAGCTGTGTACAGAATGAGACTTCTCTTTCTTTCTCTTCAGCTCTCTATTATCTCTCTGTCTAGTCTCGGCGCGGACCAAAGCTTCCGTGCGGTGAGCAGAGTCTATCACCTCGGCCAGTGTAAACTGTAGAGTAACAGTCATATACTTCGTTATGCTGAGCCTAAGACCGTCTTCGAATTTGAAGTGCAAATACTAAGATATGGCCAGATTCGGTACAAATGTGGCAAGTCTCTGCATGTCTGCCTCATACTTTGAGACAGATCTGAACCCCTGTGTAAGCCGTCCCAGCTTTGACCTCATCCGGTCCTGCGGTAGAGTGGGAAGAATCTACGGTCAAACTCCCGAAGGAAGTCGTCCTACCATAGTGGCTCTGTCACCTCATCAGCGAGGGCCTCCCACCATAAGAGGGCCTCTCCTTCTAATAATCGCTGTGCTACTTTTAGGCAGAGCTCCTCTCCAATCCCCAGATCGGTCAAAATCCTATGGGTGCAGTTGATCCAATACTTGGCTGCCGCAACATCAACAAGCCTTGTGAAATCAGTGCACCCCAGCTGACGGGCCTCCTTAACTAATTGAGTCAACTCATGAACCTCTCTAAGAGTAGTCAATGTGGTCTCACTCGGCTCTAACAAGATAGAAGGACCGGCCATCGCAGTGGAACCAGTACCGAAGGAACTGGCACTGTGGGAGGTACAGATGCCGCTGTAGGAGGTGGTGGGGGTGGAATCTGGACCCTATGTGAAGCGTACCACTCGTACACTTGCCGAAAGGTGTCAAGTGTGGGCACGGGAGTCTCAACCTGAGCAGCTGGCTGAGTAGGTGCCGGTGGTGGCACACGAGTCAAGGAATGATCCTCCGGCTCATCTAATTCCTCTGGTGGGGCAAACTGGTGCTCCATCGGGTCGTCATACTTCTGCAAGAAAAGGATCCTTATTAGGTATCGTTCAAAGAATAGGCATGGTTCAAGAAATTTGGACTAGTCACATCTTGACTACCCTTACAAAGAATAAAATCCCAAAAAAAGTATGATAGGTTAGATACAACCGTATCTAACCCCCTAGAATGGATGAACTTATAAACCTATGACCATGTACTGGGACTTCATGACTGTATGAAACTCTTATGCATTGAGGACTTTAAACACAAATACATTCGGGAATGTTTTCAAGACTCTTTTCCTACATAACTTTCAACCTAGGCTCTAATACCAAGTCAATTGTTATGCTCCCAATCGGGATCGTGAGCAGCCGCTCGTTGTCCTAAATGCCGGGAGTATTTTTACAGAAAATCGGGTAGAATCTCCCCGCATATCGGAGGTTTTCCATATAACAATCAACCTGCTACCTGTACGATAGGGCCAACCCGGCCTCACAATACATAAATCCAATCTCAACATCAGACCAACACATCCATACCACACAATCCAAGACAATACAAGGCTAACAAAATGAATTTCCACAGTCCTAACCATAGACCTTTACTACCATGCCCCCGTCAAAGGCATGAACAGCCACCAGTCACCAGTCACCCCTCCTGTGATTTAGAGGTGGCACCGAGCGGTCCTAAAATGCACTTTTAGGACATGACACATTCCCAAGTAACATACACAACGAATAGAAATTGTCTCAATACAAGTGTTATGCAATGACATGAGAGTTCCACAATTTAAATATCCATATTTGTACAATCATCCCAAAATTATACAATGGTCATCTATAGATCTCAAGATACATATACATCATCAATACAATTTTTAGCTCACAAAATTGTAGTAAAAGTATATAATGACTCATCAAGTCCAGACCAGATCTCCCAATGATATTAAGCGTCCTAAAAGCAACGCTCCTCCCCAAATACTATCTCTGAAACAAGAAGGGAAATGAGGGGTGAGTACTCAGGAAAAAAATACTTAGTGATTGAGTGGGTCAATGCAATCGTCTAATAAGAATTGTGAAATTGGAGTGTCAAAGCGTAAGTATACAAATCATATTTCAAATCATCATACTTTTCATTTCAACAATATATCATTTGCACACATTAGCAAGTCAAATATGCATCCAAAGCACTGTTATTAAAAATCATAAAGCTGCCAGCCGAAAGTGTCCTAGTAGAGGTCTACCTCGACCTCTGACAGGCACACCGGGGGTGTTATATGCAAATTTATTTAAAGTGCTCTCGACCCCAGCGTTGGCGACGGACCTCGTCTAGGTGCTAGACTTGGAGAGAGTATCCAAACCCTCCCCCTTTTCGGGTTCAACCTGGCTAGTACCGTGTTGTTAATAAAATCACGACAACTCGTGGGATATCCCAGGTCTAGGCATATCCGGACACCGCCCAAGGGCCTCTCACGTTGTCCTTCGTAGCTATGGAACAATACATACCAAAGCTCTCAAGGCCAAAATCAATATCATATCAAGAATGTGCCGTAATCAGGTTCACAAACCAAATGCAATATATAGCGTAAAATGACACATTATACATTTCAACCACATGGATGCATAATTCTATAATTCAACCCAATTTTTGGACACTCCAACGGTTCACAAAAAGTTAATTCCAAAACCAATCAAAACATTTCAAACACATGACAAATCATGTTCATTTACCAAAATGTTATAAAACAGGGTTTACATATTAAACTAAGGCATTGAAATAAATCTCACTCACCTTATAGGGGAGGGTAGCGCACTCCCCAATAATATCACGAAGCGAAGAAAAGTGTTCCCCTAACTCAAGGCACCCAATACCAATGAATGTATATATATATATATATATATATATATATATATATAAATCAACAAGTTTCAAATCTACGTAGTTATAGGAAATATGCTATCACTTCAAATACACGTATGCAAATCAGGTAGTTTAGAACCCTACACTAATTCCTCATATTTTGTTCATGCATACAAGTCTACAAGACTCAAGTGTTGGTACTCAACCAATCCCGCACAGGGCTCACACCCATCAAATCTCTCGCTCGCACCCAAGGGCCAGCAGGGCCATAGTCCAACACTCCTCTGTGCAGCGCGCAGCGCCCTTGCGCAGCACCCAGGGCGTGCAGCGCCTGCACACTAACCATTTCTCCTCATTTCTCAATCTCTCGCTCGCACCCAAAGGCCAGCAGGGCCACAGCCCAGTGCTCCTCTGTACAGCGCACTGTGCCCGTGTGCAGGGCGCGCAGTACCCAGGGCATGTAGCGCCTGCACACCAACCATTTCTCCATATTTCTTAACTTAACCCTAACATTTATTCAATTGAATTGAATAGGTAAGAAATTTTTTTCACCTAGGGTTTTCTCGGAGCGTAGACCTTCGTCCGAATGTCTTCTCGATCACTCCAAAATCTACAATACTCCCTATCAAGACATGATTTATTTGTTAGGTCATAAACACATAGAACAAAATCAAAACCTTGAGTTAGTTACCTACGTAGAGACTCGGGGGCTGTCATGGGCTATCGCGGGCTGCGGGCCGCAGTGGGCTTCGTGGCCGCAGTGGGCTCTTGGGCTACGCGGGCTCGCGGGCTGTCGTGGGCTGGTGGGCTCGCGGCTCGTGGGCTGGTGGGTTCGTGGGCTGGCACGTGCGCTCGCGAGTTGGATTGCAGTCGCGCGCTTGCTGGTTGCGCGCTAGTGGGCTGGAGCGCGCTCGTACGTAGGCGCGTGCTCGTGCACAGGTGCACTCCTGAGCAGGCACGCTCACGCTGTGGTGCGCTCACGCGTTCGCACTTGCGCTTTGGTGCACTAGCGCGGGGAAACATGTGCTGCGGCACGCTCGCGCAGGGAGGAGCTGTAGCTGCTGGGTGCGCTCGTGGTGGTGGTGGATCGCGGTGGAAGCTCGCGGTGGCGTGCGATCGAGAGAGAGGGAGATCGCGTGAGATAAAGAGAGAGTGAGTAGCGGAGAGAGAGACAAACAGTGAGAGAGAGACCGTGAGTGAGGTAGAGAGAGAAGAAGATGGTGGTGGTTGCTCGCGGTGGAGAGAGGTGGCAGGGCGAGTGACCGATCGAGGCGGGGGAGAATAGCCGCGGGAAGGTGAAGAGTCGGGGAGAGAGAGAAAGAGGAAGAGAGAGAGAGAGAGAGAGAATGAAATTAGGGTTTCCAACCTTAATTGGGAAAGAGGGGAAGGTGCCGCGTTTCACTCCAAAACACACCATCTCTTCTCTCTCTCCATTTTTTTGTATTTATATATATTTTCACACCCACACTTCACTAAAATTTAAATTTTTTTGTAAAAATGGGGTTTACTTCGATTCACGGATTCGGCAAATTAAAATATACCAAAATTTAATTTAAATACCCCCAAAATCAGAAATCAATTTAAATAAATAAATTTCTCTCCATATAATTAAATTACAGACATCGCAGTGACGGTGTAACAGCCATGGTGTCCACAAATTATTTTTATTTTATTTTATTTCCTTTTGCTTTTCCTTATCTTTTTCTTTTTCTTTTGTGGGTCCCACATCAAACTCTAATTCGGTTATCTTGTTGCATATTTTCAATTATTTTCATTCCATAATCTATGTTTATTTTAATATTCTCGACCTCTACTTAAAATCATAAATATAAAAATTGAAACATGTATCGCAATTAAGAAAAAATTCACAAATCCTATGACAGTGCGATGCGAAAGAATTTAAGCATGATAAGTAAAAATGCAAACGAAAATGCATACTTTAATGTTTTCTAAAAATGGAACCTTACAATCTGTATGTTTTATCGGGTTTTATATTAACCCCAGGTGGCTAAATAGTCACTAAATATAGGAGATTTTATCATTTTTTTATTTGAAAATAACAAAAAATTTATTTTATTTTAATATAAATCTCATTTCGTGTTATCACACAAGGAGAATGCGATTATTGTGAGTCCAAACGTTGCATTTTAATTGTGTTGGTTACTTTTGCATTTGTATATCTATTCCCTTTTTCCTAGGGATGCGATGCCTGGATAATGGATCGTCACAACCTACCACACGGTACTCTTTCCATTGGTACCTCACCATGCCTAGGGACCCACAATCTACTTAGAATTGAAATGAGAGAGGGAGAGAAGGAGGTCGTTCATTCTTGAATATTATTCACGTTTTCCTCTTCCTCCTTCCAAAAATCAACTAACCCCATGAAAGATGTCTTTTAAGCTTAAATTAAACCACTTTCATCCATTTACATGTTAACCCTAGTCTTTGGGAAGCAAAAAGGGCTGTAGGAAATATAAAAAACAACTTAGAAATTCAAAGAATGCTTGGAGAGAAAAGGAAAAATTACAAGTTTGAGATAGTACCACATTCGTATTTGTTTCTTTAATACCTAATAGCCATGTTTAAAATGTTTTCAGATTGTTTTTAGTATTAAAATAAGGATCGAATGAAAAAGGAAAGAAAAATCTCATATTGGAATATCAAAAGATGGAAGAAAACCATGATTTAATATTCTGGACAGTTTAACCTTGATACAGTTTTTAGTTTATCACATTTTTTACACAACACAAAATTGAATATGGTTTTCCTCTAATAAAACCAGACTTCCATGGCTTTAAAATGACATATGATTTAAAGAGTGTTGTGGAGAATTGAATTTTTGATAAATTTTTAAATTAGCATGATTTCTATAGAAAAATTACTTTATTTCACAGTTTGACCATACTCTATTCTTTATTCAATATCCGTTTTAACACAACTTCAAATTGAGTGAGGTTTTTTTCAAATGAACTAGACTTTTATAACTTTAAAATGACATATAATTCGAAAAATTTCATTAAGAAATGAATTTTAGGTGAATTTTCGGTGAATTTTCAAATTGGCACATCTTCTGCACAAAAATTGCCTGTTTTTGCTTGTTTCGGTACTGAACTTTGTTTCGATTGTTAGCTGCCTTCTAGACTGAATTAGGCTAACCTCTAAACACAAACATTATAGTCTTGTGTTTTATCTTTAAATGACTACTGGAATCATCTCAATCAGAAATTATGTTAATTTTTCTATGACTGCATAAGTTGTATTGTGAATTTTGGGCTATAACATTGCTTGATGTGGCTTTCTCTATATAATTGGAACTGAAACAAGCTATGAACATAAAAGTTGTAGCCCTAAGTCTTAATTTTGTATGACAACTAAATTCATCTTAATCCAAACACTACAGCCCAAGAATAACAGTTTTGTCAAAACTTGTTTGTGCTAGAAATTTATTGAAATAACTTATTGGAGTGCTATGAATTGGTTGATAATATGGACTGCATATTCGTGATATTTGGTTATGAACCCCGTGTAATTCTTGTGATAAATTGGAATCTTTGTGGTCATTACCTCATGTAAATATAAAGTAATATAAAGAGAAAGTGATAACATGATGATTTCTTTGAAAGCTTTGCGAAGCTTATGGGTGAACCTTAAGGAGTATAGTTGGTATATGGAGTTTTGAAAGTTTTGCAAAGCTTGTGGTGAAATTTAAGAAACTATGGATGTATTTGGTCTCTTTACGAGGGTAGATTAGAAGCAGATGAAATGTTTGAAGTGTCTAACCTTAAAAAACCTAGATTTTATTTAGGAATACAAAATTTTGGCTTACTCTTCCAGACCCTCATACACTAACTTAGTTCAACATTCTATTCCTTTTATTAAATATCAATTTCAAATTAAAATAAGAAAGATAGAGAAGCATAATGAATTTAAAGCAGTAATTGCATTAATTTCTTTGAGATTGTTTGAGATAACGTGAATCTCTTGTGTACTCTTTGATGTAACGCTATTTGCATGCCGATATTGATATTTCTATACTTGCTTACTTGTTATGTATGCTATTGGTCTCCGTGTACTTGCTTAGTTTATGCTGACCCTGATATCCTTGTTTTCAAGAGATTAGGGAGACGAGAGGGAATCGTAGAGTAAAGACCCTTGAGCCAAGAAATTTGAATCCCTAATCTTTTTCGGCCCACTTACAACGTTAAGGCATGTTGTTCTTATGTCGATTTTGAATTTGTACGAGTTACTTGTTATATGTAGACGAATAGTCAAAGGCCAAGGAGATTCTTATATGTATAGTTTTGTTTATATTGTGACTATATACCATGGTGTGTTATTAAATGATCTAGAGAGCCGTTAATGCCTGTTTCTTTGATATTAGAGGTGTTATGTTTGTTTTATCATATTTTATATTAATCCCATGTGGCTTAATAATCAACAAATAGGGGAGACTTTGTCGTTATTTTATTTGGAAAGAATAAGTAACTTATTTTCTTTTAATATAAATCTCGTTTCGTGTTTTCACATATGGGGAGTGCGACTGTCGCGAGTCTAGGTGTCACATTTTAATCGAGTTAATTACTTCTGCAGTTGCATGTTTTTCTTCTTTTGCTAGGGGTGTGACGCTTGGATATCGGGTCGTCACACTATATTTATAGCTTTTATGCAAAAATATTTTACTTAATCATTTTTAGACAATATTCTCTTAGCTATTTCCTCTAATGTTTTGTTTTTTCTTTCTACAACACTATTTTGTAATAGAGTCCTAGGTGTTGAGAATTTGTGATTGATTCATTTTCTTCACAGAATTCTTGCATTAGCCTATTGTAAAATTCTTTACCGTGATCACTCCTGAAGCTAGTAATCGTGTAGCCTTTTTATTCTGGATTTTCTTACACAATTTTATGAATACATTATTGGCTTCCTTTTTTCTAGCCAATAAGAGCACTCAGCTATGCCCAAAATAATTATCTATTATCACAAAGCCATAATGCTTTCCTCCTAGGCTTTGGATTCTAGTTAGTCCAACTAGATCTATTATCATAAAGCCATAATGATTTTCTTACTCAAGTTTACTGGTTGAGACTATGCTTTTGGGTTTGAAGGAGGATCTAACCTATTTCACTTTCATGCAAGCAACACATAGTTTTTCTTTCTCAAATTTTAATTTTGGTAGACATTTAACTGTCTTTTCTAACTAGTTTGGAGATTAAGTTCATGCTTACAAACCCTAGTCTCTTATGCCATAGGCACGTATTGTTTTGGACTACTACCATTAATCGTGCTTCATCTACTTTCCACCTAGGCTTTGGATTTTGAATAAATTATGCTTTAAACCTTTAACAATAACATGTTCAATTTGGGACTGGACCTATCTATACTTCTTATGTCAATGATCCTGCCTTGGAGTTGCTACCAAAGACAACCTTGCCTCCTTTATTCTCTTGCAAATAGCGAAATATGGTGGAGTCTCCTATCACGTGCCTAGAGCATCCACTATCCAGGAATCAAGTATTGCCAAGAGTTTTGGTCTTTTGATAACAATAATTTTTATTCATTTGAATTCTATTACCTTTATTTATGAATTTTATGATTGTTCTTATGATGACCCGCTATTTAGGCGTCCCACCCCTTAGAAAAAAGGAACAAATATGCAAATGCAAAAGTAACTAGCATGATTAAAATGTGATATCTGGACTCACGACAGTAGTACTTCCCGTGTGTAATAACACGGAAGGAGATTTATATTAAAAGAAATTAAATTGCTTGTCATTTTCTAATAAAATAACGACAAAGTCTCCCATATATAGTGACTATTTAGCCATCTGTGGTTAATACATGATAAAACACACAGATTACCTATAATATTAAGCAAACCAATATTAATGGCTCTCCCGGCCATCTGATAACATAAAACTATATATGTAAGGCTTTGCTTGGTCTTCAACTATTCATTTATATATAATAGGTGCTCACACCAATCCAAAAGAAACACAAAACAACATGCCTTAATAATACAAGTAGACTAGAAAAGAGTAGGGAATGAAATCTCTTGGCTTAAAGGTCTCTACCTTGCAATTCCTCTCGTTTTCTTGATCACCTGAAAACAAGGATATCGGAGTCAACATTAGTTGAGTAGGTATAGGGGAGACCAATAGCATGCATAACAAGTAATCAGACATAAAAATATCAATATCAATAATCAAATATCATGACATCGAAAAGTACACAAGATATACACATTATCTCAAACAATTATAAAGAAATAAGTGTTGTAACTACTCTAAATTCATTACATTCTCTATATTTATTTTTCTAATTTTAAATTGATATTTAAAGAAAGGAATAGAATGTCGAACTAAGCTAGTATATAAGCGTCAGGAAGAACAAGCTAAAATTCGGTATTTCTAAATTAAATCAAGGTCTTTTTAGGTTAGACAGCTTAAATATTTCATCAGTTTCTAATTCCACTCTCGTAGAGACAACAAATACATCCATAGTTTCTCAAATCTCGCTCGCAGGTTTCGTAAAGCTTTTGGAACTCGATATACCAATTATACTCCTTAACTTTTGCTCGCAGGCTTCGCAAAACTTTCAGAGAAATCATGATAATATCACTCTCTCTTCATATTACTTCATGTTCACATGATTAATGATCACAAAGCTCCCAATTTATCACAAAGATTACATAGGATTCATAACCGAACATCATAAATATGCAATTCCTATAGTCAATCAACTCATAGCACTTCAATGAGCTATTTCAGCACAAACAAGTTTTGGTCAAACCGTCATTTCTTGGGGTACAATATTTGGATCGAGATGAATCCATTTGTTATACAAAATTAAGACTTAGGACTACAATTTGTATATTCATAACAAGTTTCAATTCCAATTGCACATAGAAAACCACATCAAACAATGTTACAATCAAAGATTCATAGTACAACTTGTGTAGTCATAGAAAAATCGACATAACTTCTTCTACAAATATTAGATTGAGGTGATTCTGGTGACCATTTAAAGATAAGACATAGGCTACAATGTTTGTGTTCAAAGGTTTGCTAATTCAGCCTAGAAGGGAGCCACAATGGAGGCAAATTTTGCACAAAAATAGACAGAAACATGATTTTTTGCAGAAAATGTGACATTTGAAAATTTATCAAAAATTCATTTCTTAATAAAAATTTTTAATTTTATGTCATTTTAAAACTATAAAAGTCTAATTTTTTTAGAAGAAAACCTCACTAGATCCACAGTTGTGTAGGGAATGATATTTAATAAATAACAAAGTATGGACATACTATAAACAGAGTAGTTTTTTTGCAAAGATCATCTATTTCAAAAATTCATAAAAAATTCAATTTTTTACGAAACTTTTTGAATCAAATGTCATTTTAAAGCTACGGACATCTAGTTTCTTCAAGAGAAAATATTACTCAATTTGTAATAGTGTAGAAAATGATATTGAATAAATAATAGAGTATGGTCAGGCTGTCTAGAATGCTAAATTTAGGTTTGCTCCTATTTTTTTATGTTTCAAAGTGAGATTTTCCTTTCCTTTTTCTTTTCATCCTTATTTAAATACCACAAACAGTCTGAAAACATATTAAACTTGGCTATTAGATATCAAAGAAATAATACAAGTTTGGTATTTGCCTTAAACTTGTAATTCTTCCTTTGAGTTTTCCTTCCTTTCCTCTCCACCCTTTTTATGGATTTCTAGCTTATTTTATAGGTGTTCTACACTTCCTTTACTTCTCAAAGGCTAGGGTTAACATATATATGGATGGAGGTGGTTTATTTCAAGTTTAAAAGTCATTTTCATGGAGGTTTAGGTAAGTTTTTGGAGAAAGATGATGAAATTCAAAAATAAACTTTTAAGAAGATGAATATTATGTTTTGAATTCTTTTTCCATCCCTATCTCTCTACCTAAGTGAAATGTGGGGTCTAAGTATGGTGAGATGTCAAAGATAAGGGTACCATGTGGTGGGTGATGATGTGCCATGGTAACCCCAAATTATTTTATTTTATTTTAGTTTTTCCTTTTCCTTTTTCTTTTTCCTTTTCTTTTGTGGGGTCCCATACCAAACCCTAATTCGGTTCTCTTGTTACATTTTTTCGATAATTTTCATAACCCAATATGTTCCATAATCTATGCAAATTTTAATACTCTCAATCTCTACTTAAAATCATAAACATAAAAATTGAAATTTGCATCTCAATTAAGAGAAAATTTACAAATCCTATTACAGTGCGATGCGAAAGAATTAAATTTGATGACTAAAAATACAAACGAAAATGCATGCTTTAATGATTTATAAAAATGGGACCTTACAGTTTTAAATTTTATTTTATGATTTTATATTGATTTAATTTTTTGGGTAATGATTTAGGAAACATTGGGTTTACTTTCTAATTTCGGACTATAGATGGCTGATAGTATTTTGGACAGAACTTTTTACTCCAATGTCCAATTGACATGATTCTTGCTGCGTTGGAGAGTACAGAGGCTAATTTAAGTAGAAGCATATCTGAAAATTGGGCTGAATTTACTACATTGTTGGAGGTCAAGTCCATGTTGAAAAAAAAAAAACTAAGTGCACATGTTAATGGAGTAATTTTCGGAAACAAACTGCTATTATTTCAAAGACATATTTCAAAATTAAGAAAATTTGCTAATTCATTGGAATGGAAAACATCTCTACTATTATAACAAAAGAGAGTTTCCAAAACCAAAGAAAAGAGAAAGTTTCTAAAAAATTACCTGCAATTGAGATTTTGACTAAGATTTAAGTTGGGTGAGTTGATTAGGGATATGAGTGGACACTAGTGTTGGTATTGGGTTCAAGTTAATTGGTTTTTTATATAGCCACAGTCTTGATATACAATATTTTCAAAGTTTCTAAATGAGCTAAAATTTAATATTATTTCCTAAATTGCTTAAATATTAAATACTTTTATAGAAGAATCTTATATAATTTGGTTATTTTAACCACTCTTCACAGTGTCAAACTCTTAAAACTCATGATTTATTTTATATACTATATATAAACTTTCAATAATTCACATGAGTTATTTGTATGTGCGTTTGTGTGTGTATGTTTTATGAGAGAAGGCAATTTTAGGACCCTAAATACAAAATATCTTGGATACAAACTATATGCTAATGTAATTTTAACAAATCATATGCCCATAAAGAACACAGACTTAAATCAAATGAAACAATAACTCATGTTGAGTACAAATCTACTCAAAACTAAAGGTTACCAAAACCAATATCAAAAAGTATAAGTAGCACACAAAAAATAAAAAAAGGCCAGGGTTATATTGAACTAACCACAAGCAAATAAAAGCAAAAAATTATATCATAAAACAAAGAGTCATATTGGGTACAAATTTAAGATGACTACAAAAACCATAAATGACCCACCAAAAACAAAATAGAAAGCATGTTAGAGTAAACCACATGCCCATAAATGGTGCAGTATTTATCTTAAAATATAGACACATAATGGAAACAAAAGTACTTACAAAAAAGGGAACTAGCAAAACTGATGTCAAAAACCATAAATGTTCATTGAAAACATTAGGTCATATTAGAAGAATCAACCCGACCATAAAGACAAAGGATTTAATCATAAAATACTCACTAATATTGGGTTCAAATCTACTAAATAAAACCGATGACTTCCAAAAATGGATATGGAATTATATGACCCCAAAGCTGATCAAGGTAGCTTGGTTTTGTTTATGTAGCATGTTATGATGTGTTTTGTACATTTGGATAAATATCATTCTCTCAATCCTATTGCTAATTTAACTAAGTCATATATTTCAAAGTTGTCCATTTTAGTATAACTGATGCTAAACTCAGAGGCTTGTACTCTACATGAATCGACTTTACATTAGTGCATAATGAGGTCCATGCTCAATTTGGTACCCAAAAGAGTCTCTCCTAGAGGACTTGATCCACAACATCAATTTGGACCACCTCCATTGTAAGATTTCGTTTCTAGAAAATATTAAAGTATGCGTTTGTATTTGCATTTTTGTTTTTTTTATGCACTCAAATTCTTTTACATTGCATTGTGATAAAATTGGATACGCTGTAATTTTAGATACATTTGCGATACATGTTTTGATTTCTATATTTATAATTTGAAGTAAAGGTCGGGCATATTGAATTTAGCATAGACTATGGGATATAATGACAGATGAAAATGATTGAAATAATATCACAAGAGAACCAAATAAGGGTTTGGTGTGGGACCCATAAAAAGAAAAGAAAAAGAAAAAGGAAAAGAAAACTAAAATAAAATAAAACAAAAATAATTTGGGGACACCATTGCACTTCATTACTTAACGCATGACAACCTTAGTTTTGACACCTCACCATGTTTGGACCTCACATTCCACTTAGGTAGAGAGGTAAGGATGGAGAAAAAATTTAAAAGCTTAACTTTCTTCTTCCAAAATGTTCATTTTTGGATTCCATCTTCCTCTTCCAAAAACTCACCCCAACCTCCATTAAAACTACACTTTAAGTTTGAAATAACACACCTCCATCCATGTATATGGTAATCCTAGCCTTTGGGAAGTAAAAGGAAGTGCAAAATTCCTAGAGAACAAGCTAGAAATTCAAAGGAAGCTTGGAGAGGAATGGAAGGAAAATTAAAGAAAAAGATTGCAACTTTGAGACAAGTATCTTGTATGTTTTTGCTAAATTGATACCTAATAATGTTATAGAATATATTTTTGATATAATTGTATTGCTGGAATTTGGAGAAAATGAATTAGGGAAAAAGAGAATCCTGTCCTTGGATGAAACCCTAGAAATTGGTAGGCTGGAGAGTTTGACCAAACCCTATTCTTTACGCAATATCTTTCTCTACATAACTCCAAATTGAATAAGGTTTTCTCATGATAAAACTAGACTTGTGTAACTTTAAAATGATATAAGACTCAAAGAGGTTCAAGGAGAATTGGATTTTTGGTGAATTTTTAAAATAGCATAATCGCTACAGAAAGACTATTCTATTTACAGCATAACCATGCTCCATTCCTTGTTAAATATCTTTCTTTACAGAACTGCAAATCAAATGAGGTTTTCTTTGTAAGAAACTAAACTTCTATTGCTTTAAAATGACATATATTTTGAAAGGTTCCATTGAGAAATGAATTTTTGGTGAATTTTTAAAATACCATATTTTTTTATATAAAACCCTGTTTCAGTCTGTTTATATGTTGAAATTTGCCTTGATTTTTGGCTGTCTTCTAGGCTAAATTAGGCTAACCTCTAAACATAAACATTGTAGCCCTATGTCTTATCTTTACATGACCATTGGAATCATCTCAATCTGATATAAGCAGAGGAGGTTATGATAGTTTTTATATAATTGCGCAAGTTATATTGTTAAATTTGGGCTTAACATTGTTTGATATGGAATGTTTTGTACAATTGGTACTGAATCTTGCTACGAATCCTATGCGATCTTTGTGATGAATTGGAATTTTTGTGATTATCACTCATATGAATATGAAATAATATGAAGACAAAGTGATACTGCGATGATAACTTCGAAAGCTTTGCGAAGTCTGCGAGCGAAGCTTAAGGAGCACAGTTGGTATGTGGAGTTCCGAAAGCTATGCGAAACCTGCAGGCTAAGTTTGAGGAACTATGGATGTATCTCTTCTCCCTGCGAGGGTGGAATTAGAAACATGTAAAGTGTTTGAGGTGTTTAACCTAAAAAGACATAGATTTCATTTAGGAATACAGACTTTTTGGCTTGCTCTTTAGATCCTCATACATTACTTGGTTCGACACTCCATTCCTTTCTTTATATAAAAATTAAATTGAAACAGTAAAGATGGAAAAAGCATAATGGTTTTAAATGTGGCAATTGTGATTGTCCTTTTGGGTTAATGTGTATCCCTGGTATACTTTGCTATAATTCTGATTCTTATATAGTGATGTTAATATTCTTATGCCTACTACTTGTATTGCTTGCTATTGGTTCCCTGTGTATTTGCTCAGCTTATGCTGACCCCGATATTCTCATTTTTGGGTGATTTGGGAGACGAGAGGGAAGTCCAAGGTAGAGACATTTGAGTTGAGAGATTTAGATCCCTATCTATCGTGGATCCCTTTTATTTTGTTTGAGGCATGTAATTATTTGTTTTCTTGTTAATAGTTTGGGATGTATTCTTATTTACATGTATAGTTTTGATAGATGAAAACATATTATATATAGTTTTATGGATATGGTGTTCATATATTATAGTATGTTATGCTGGGCGGCCAGGAGGGCCATTGATGTCAGCTTGTTTGATAATGGAAGTGTCATATTAATCTTTATCAGATTTCCCCATGTGGCTAAATAGTCATTAAATAAGGGAGACATTATCGTGATTTTATTTGAAAAGAACAAACGATTTATTTTCTTTTAATATAAATCTTTTTCCGTGTTATGACATACGGGGAGTGCGATTATCGTGAGTCCAGATGTCGTATTTTAATTGGGTTGATTGCTTTTGAATTTGCATGTTTATCTCCTTTTGTTAGGGGGTGCGACGCCTGGATAGCGGGTCGTCATAGTTGGTATCAGAGACCAAGGTTTTAAGTAATTTGTACCTAGAATTTGTGACTGTAGGTATAAGCTATCAGATAGAGGGTGGTTTATATTATGAGTGACATTATTTATCATTTGTATGCATCGGGTTACTAGGATTTGAAATGGTTAAGACAAGGAGATAGAATAAAGTATCTCCTGAGGGAGAGCATAGGTATCTCAGGTACTAGGCAACCGGAGGCCAGAAGGGGCAGGTTTATAGCAGGCTTTAGCCACCCTTATAGCTATGGTCGACACTGTCTAAAGACATTCGTAGACTGACGGAGAGGCTATCTCAACCAATGGTAGGGAGTGAGACTGTAGATGTCTCTCTAGCTACCCATACCATACCTACCTCTTCAGGTATGTCAGTTTCAGTAACTCCGGTGGTATCCGTTGGTTCTGAATCAGATCGGGTTAGATCATATAGAGATCAGAGAGCCACCGAATATGGAGAGGGATGTGAAAACAGGGGAAATGTATGCATATACGAGAGGATCTTTGATTCCAGAAGCTAATGACTGAGTTTAGAAAGTGGAGCCAATGATATTTTCGGGGAGAGATGATTCTCAGGTTGTAGAGACTTGGATTGTAGAGATGCAGGGACTCTTTTCTAAGTTTACGATGGTGGAAGAATATAACGTCAGATTGGCCACTCATTATCTGAAAGAAGCTACATATGACTAGTGGAGTTTGGAGTTGAGACTCCGATATGGTGGTAATCTTCAGTGTGTCACTTGGGATAATTTTACTCAAATTTTTCATGAGAGATATGTGCCCACTTTTGTTAGATATCAGAAGATGTCTGAATTTTTGAATTTGAGGTAGGGCAGTCAGATTATGAGTCAATTTGAAGATTGCTTTGCTAGACTATCGGTATATGCTCCAGAATTAGTTGATACAGAGGAAAAGATAGCAATGAAATTTAGAAAAGGATTGTGATCCTTCTTCCAAAGGTACCTGATAGCTTCGCCTTTTACAACTTATTAGGATTTAGTAAATAATGCTAAGGCTTTGGAGTTGGTTATCGAGGATAGACAGGAAAGGCTACAGGCAAAAAGGTCAGCAAAAATCCAAGCTTCAAGCATGAAGAAGAAAAAGGAGAAGAATAGGTAGTTTGAGTAGGGTGAAAGCTCCCGCAAGAGGGCATCGTGTCCAATTTGTGGAAATCTTTATGTGGGGCCATGTGAGGGAGGAACGAGACTTTGCTTTACATGTTTTCAACCGGGTCATTATGTTTCTTGTTGTCCTCTTAGACTCGGGCAGTCACAACCTACTCCCTTACAGTGTGTTCCACCACCTAAATCTCTATCGGCTTAGTGTGTAGTAGCCCATCAAGTTCCATTGAGGCTGGGATCACCTAGACCAGCTTTACCACTGCAGCCACAGTAGGGACGACCTCAGGGTATGCTACCAGGCCCGAGCGGTCATGCTAGAGTTCATGCAGTCGCTGCACAAGAGGCTTGTGTTTCACCTGATGTGATTACATGTAGAATGAAGTTATTTTCATGTGATGTTCATGTTTTGATTGATCCGGGTACCACGCATTCATTCATTTCATTTGCATTTATTATGTACTTGTCTCGTGAGTTTGAACCTCTACAGCAGTGGTTGTGAGTTGCTATCCCTCTGGAAGATGAGGTTTTTATTACTGAGATTTATAAGGGTTGTATTGTAAGCTTTCAGGGGCATGATTTTAGCATTGATTTATTACCATTAGAGTTGTTAGATTTGGATGTAATTCTGAGCATGGATTAGTTATCGGCTAATTATGTACTGGTTAATTATCACCGGAAGATTGTATGTTTTTTACCACCAGGACAACCACAGATTTTCTTTGTTGGTGATAGATTTATTAGGGCTCAAGTTGTGTCTTTCATTAGAGCAACTAGGATGCTATCCAAGGGTTGTCAAGGGTATTTAGCTTATGTCATTGAAGATAAAAAGGAGCAAACACAATTGGTTGACATACCAGTGGCTTGGGATTTCCCAGATGTGTTTCCAGATGATTTGCCTGGATTACCACTAGTTAGAGAGATAAAATTCCCTATTGATGTGGTGCTAGATACTATTCCTATTTATATGGCTCGATATCAAATGGCTCTAGCTGAGTTGAAGGAGTTGAAAACTTAGTTGCAAGAACTCGTGGACAAGGGATTTGTTCATCCAAGTGTTTCTCCCTGGGGTGCACCAGTTTTATTTGTAAAGAAGAAGAATAGTTTTTTGAGGTTATGCATTGATTACCGTAAATTGAATCAAGTGACTATTAAGAATAAATATCCCTTGCCAAGAATTGATGATCTGTTTGATCAGTTGAGAGATGCTACAGTTTTCTCTAAGCTAGATTTTAGATCTGGGTATCTTTAGATTAGGGTCAGAGAGGAAGATATACCAAAGATGGCTTTTCGTGCTCGATATGGTCACTATGAGTTTTTGGTTATGCCATTTGGGCTAACCAATACTCTAGCAGTTTTTATGGATTTGATGAACCATGTTTTCAGACCCTATCTGGATGATTTTATTGTGGTGTTTATTGATGATGTTTTGGTGTATTCTAAGGATAGAGACCAGCATGAACAATATCTTCACATCACATTACAAACCTTGAGGGCTGAGAAATTATATGCCAAATTCAGTAAATGTGAATTCTGGCTCAGTAAAGTAACTTTCTCAGGTCATATTATCACTGGTAGAGGACTTTCTGTAGACCTGAAAAAGATTGAAACTATTGGTAATTGGTCCCCACCTACGACAGTTACGAAGGTTCACAGTTTTCTGACTTTGGCAGGCTATTACCATATATTTGTTAAGGATTTTTCTTCAGTAGCTGCTCCACTTACGAGATTGACTCGTAAGAATACACCATTTAGGTGCGATGAACTATCACGCCCCAACCTGCCCCCGGGCCGAGCATGCGACAACCGCCGCGGCACCTAGATACATGAGCACAATGTCCCTCATATCGAGACACCATAAGGCTAATAACAACATCCAATCTAATGTATCACAGACCAAATCAATTCCCAAGTCATCACAATGTACCTTAATGCATCAATATATCGAATCAAATGAGAGTTATCATTTTCACAAGTCAATATAAGTATAATACACTCATCCTAGGGATATAAATACAATGGTCAACTAAATGCTCTAAATATAACAATAATCTCAAATGATTACCGCGAAAGAGCGAGTAACCGTACCGAAGCCCAGTGTCTCCGAAATGCCCAACGAAATCAAAACTTTACTAGCCCTTAGTTCAAGACTAAACCTGTAAGATGGGAAAGTGAGGGGTGAGTACCTAAAAGGGGATGGTACTCAGTAAATGAGGTGATTGACATCCTACTATTAATATCGGTGTGAACTTAGAGTATCAAAGCATAAGGTAATAATATCCACAGTGTGCAAACCGATCATATTATTTCAAAACCATATATCATACGCACACATCAGAAATCAAGATATGCATCCAATATTTACATCAATGTCATGAAGAGCCGGCCAATGAAATATTCCAGGCAAGGGTCTACCTCTACCAGTGACGGGCGCATTAGGGGTTTTCATAATGCATGTATGTAAAAACAATAGCTCTCTACCCCAATGTTGGCTGCAGGCTGATCCAACAAGCCCGCAAATATCACAAGTACAATCATCAACATATATCCGACATTTGGGAGATAGCTCTAGTCAAAGCATATCCGGGCACAACGGGCACCTATGCCAAATGTCCTTCGTAGCTACAGAACATTGCTATATAGCGGGGAAATAGGGGGCTCCAAGCCCAAAGCGTGGAATCATCACAAGGCATCCAACCAAATCACATGCTCAAATCCAGGTTATATGAAACCGTGTGCCAATAGATATGAAAATCAAATTGTAACACCGACACTCGGTGTAAAAAAAAAAAAAGGGAAGGAGGAAATGCCGCGCTTTGGCCCGAAACGCGGCACTCCCCTTTGTCAGATTAGGGCTAAAAGCCCTAATTTGTCTCTCTCTCTTCATATGTCTCTCTCTCCGACTCTCTGACTCTTCGTCTCCCCTCTCCCCGCCTCTTCCTCTCCCGCAGCAGCGCTGCTTGAAGCCGCCACACACCTCCACCACCACCACCGTCTTCTTTTTCTTCTCTTTCTCTCTCTCTATCCTTCCCTCTCAGTTTCTCTCTCTCTCCGCTGCTCACTCTCTCCCTATCTCTCGCAATCTCCCTCCCTTTCGATCGCACTCTGCCGTGAGCTGCGAATCACGCTCCCTCACCTCCTCCCGCGAGCGCGCCAGCCTGCAATGCCTCCCTCCGCTACAGCGCGCGACTGCAGCGCCTTCAGCCACGGCGCAAGCTTCATCCGAGCACGCCACAACGCAACTGAGCACGCCACAGAGCGACAGAGTGCTCGACAGAGTGCGACTACGCGACCCTCCCTACACAAGCACCAGCGTGCAGGCAGCGTGCCCTTGCACGAGCTACCCTGTGTGAGCGTGCCCCCCAGCGCGACCTCCCTTGCGCGAGCGTGCCTCACCGCGCGACTGCAGTCTCTCGCGAGAACGCACTCCAGCGCACGAGCGCTCTAGCTCGCGAGCGCGAGCCCCTAGCCCGCGAACGCACCTGCCTGCAAGCTTGGTAGCCTGCTGACCTGCCAGCCCACCAGCAGGCCAGCCCGCTAGCCTGGTGACCTGCGAGCCCACCAGCGGGCCAGCCCACCAGCCCGCAAGCCCGCGACCGGCTTTCTCCTTTGAGAGCCATCTGCCATCCTCACAGAAATCCTTCACTACAAGTAACGGCTGTGTTAGATGTGGTCTAGTGTTTAGAAATTGATTTAGTCACTAACATGGTTTCAAAATTAAAAATATTACAGGTTCTAAAATTAATCTGACGGGCGAACGAAAGCTAGGTTTGAGATTCGAGTAAACCTAGGTGAGGGAAATGAAATTATTTCCATACTTAAATTTCATTTTGTCGAATTAAGGTTTGAAACTCATGGATTATATATATATATATATATATATATATATATATATTCATAGGTATTGGGTGCCTCGAGTTAGGGGAACCCTTTTCTTCGCTTCGTGGTATTATTAGGGAGTGCGCTACCCTCCCCCATACTGTGAGTGGGAATTTTTCAATATTTTTGTTTAATGTGTAAACCCTGTTTTAAAATATTTGATAAATGAGTATGATTTGTAGCGTGTTTGAAATGTTTTGACTGATTTGAAATTGATTTTTTGTGAACCGATGGAGTGTCCAAAAACTGTGTTGAAATATTGAAATTATGTATCCATGTGGTTGAAATGTATAATGTGCCATTTTATGCTATATGTTGCATTTGGTTTGTGAACCTGATTTCGACACATTTTGATACGATTTTGGATTTGGCTTTAAGGGTTTTGGTATGTATTGTTCCGTAGCTACGAAGGACACCATGAGAGATGCTTTGGTAGCATCCGGATATGCCTAGGCCTGGGGTATCCCATGAGTTATCGTGATTTTATTAACAACACGGTACTAGCCAGGTTGAACCCGAAAGGGGGAAGATTTGGATACTCTCTCCAAGTCTAGCACCTGGACGAGGTTCGTCGCCAACGCCGGGGTAGAGAGCACTTTAAATAAACTTACATATAACAGCCTCGGTGCGCCTGTCATAGGTCGCGGTAGACCTCTGTCAGGACATTTTTGGCTGACAGCTCTATGATTTTAGTGACAGTAATTTGGATGCATATTTGACTTGAAAATACGTGCTAATGATATATTGTTGAAATGAAAAGTATGATGATTTGAAATATGATTCGTATACTTATGCTTTGACACTCCAGTTTCATACTTTATATTAGACGATTGCAGTGACCCACTTACTCACTGAGTATTCATTCCCGAGTACTCATCCCTCATTTCCCTTCTTATTTCAGAGATAGTATTTGACAAGGAGCGTTGCTTTTATGACACTTAGTATCATTGGGAGATCTGGATTGGATTTGAGGAATCATTATATATTTCTGTTGTAAAATTCGTATTGGTAATGTATATGCATTGTGAGATATATAGACGACCATTGTGTAAATTCTGGGATGACTGTATAAATATGGACATTCAAATTGTGAAACTCTCATGTCATTGCATAACATTGGATTGAGGCATTTCTTATTCGTTATGTATGTACTTGGGAATGTGTTATGTCTTAGAAGTGTACTCTAGGATCGCTCGGTGCCACCTCTAAATCACAGGAGGGGCGACTGGCGGCTGTCCATGCCTTTGATGGGGGCATGGCAGTAGAGGTCTGTTGCTTGATTGTTGGAAAAGTTTATAGCTTTGCGTTATTCTGGATGTTGGCTGTGGGATTGGCTGATTTTTGAGAGGCCAGAATGGCCATTTGATAATTTTACAGGATGGTTGTGATTTTTACATGATTAATTGTACATGGGAGACCTCCGAAATATGGAGAGATTTTGCCCGATTTTCTGTAAAAATACAGCCGGCATTTCAGGACAACGGGAGACTGTTCACGATCCTGGTTCGGGGCGTGACACATATAAATACCACATGTTATGAAAAAGTGGCACAATATCATTTGTGAAAGTGCATGGATGCATATCAAACAAGTCAAGTAATTGGGACACTCCAATGGTTACAAAATATGTGTAAGGCATATATGAAAATCCGAAAGCTCAGTTTATCACACATTTGAAATCGTGCTACAAAAAGCATTTAAAATAGGATTTTCCAATCAATAGCAGATGTTAAAGTCCCACTCACTATTTGGGGGAGGGTAACGTACTCCTAAATATTATCACGAATCGTAAATCAAGTGCTCACCTCATTCAAATCAAATAACTCTTATGAAGAAAATCAGTCCGCAGATTTTCAAACCTGCGCAGTCATGGGAAATAAGCTATAACGTTTTGCACAAAACTTCATTCCAAGCAAAATTGTGACATGTTATAGGTAACTTCATGACTTATAACTTTCAGCTTATACACTTTCTCAAATTCACATCACAAAATACCCAGAAATCCTCACTTTGTTTCAGTCGCATTCCAATTTCAGCTTCTATCCAATTTTTGTGCAGAATCTATAACTTTTATTTTGCTTATCAAAACTTAATAAAATTTTAGCATGTCATTCCCAAGACATAGATCTACAGTTTTCGTGTTTTGAGTTTCACTCAATTATGCCGATAAAGGGGTTTAAATACAGAATAGGCAGTTTTCAGTTGGAAACAAAATTTCTGCCAACACACCTTTTGGAAAAATAATATAACATTTGATTCCCTTGTGCGTTTTGTTTGAAATTGTAATATGTGGTAGACAAGAAAGATAGCTACAATGTTTATGTTTTGAGTTTCTCCAAAATAGAGTTGGAAATGGTTCGTTTGTACACATAGATTTTATAGTCTGAAATAGAACAACTTTCGGTCATGCTTTAGGAAAAATGGTATAGCCTTTGGCACAAATATCTGATTAATGTGGTTCTTATCTCATTGGAAAGATACGACTTGGATCTACGATTTACTTAACAAGAGCATTTCCAAATTCTGACTGTAAGATATCTTAAAACAAATGTGAATTTATGGACAGAAATAAAATCTAAAGCAAGACAAAACAGAAAATTTATCTCAATTTCTTTGACTTCCAAAACTCCTCCTAGATTGGACTCACTCATTTTCACTCTTGGCTCTTGAAGGAATGAAGAAAGCTCTACATTTTTCTCTCTTCTTCCTCTCACTCACGTCCACTACATGGTGCAACAAATGAAAGGGTTGAAATCTTTTAATTTTTACAAGCATACTTCATTCCCCAAAAGTCAAGGTTTGTACATCATCAACATACCTCAATAAATGCTTGCTTTTTTATTCCATACCACACCATGCTTTGGCATTAAGTGCTTGTCCAATTTGTTGTCTACCATCTTATTGCATTGAAGTCCCTATCTTTTGAGAAATTGCTTCTAAATTCTTGTTAATTACAAATTGGGTCCCTAGAATTATAAAAATTATAAATTGATCCCAAAAATTTTCAAAATTACACGCTAGGCCCAAAATCATATATTAGGCCTAATGGGACCAATTTTGAAATTTAATATGGTCGTCTTGATCCTATTTGTCAAAATCGATCCGAATTAGGGTTTCGTTTTAACCCTAAAAATAATTATTTATCAAATTTAAAAATTTTCTCACTCTCAAAATCACATCTTATCATCATAGGACCATTTGTGGACCATTTTGAAATTACTCACTTATGCCTAAAAATTGGAGCAAAAATTTTCTGGGGGAATTTTATCGGAAAAATTTCTGAGTGAAATTTATAAACGGATTTATAAAAAATCATCATATATAAAGATAAAGTAGGATACATGAGTATACACCGAGAGTCGGTGTTACATTTTTTAACCTCCTAAAACAAGTTTCATTCTCGAAACTAAAAGAAGGCCATACAAGGGAATGTAAAACTACTTAGTGAATAGATGGGGATACTGTTCCCTCATCATTTGCTCAGGCTCCCACGTCTCCTCCTCGACCTGGTCGCTATGCCACAAAACACGAACTAATGGAACTTCCTTTCTCCGCAGTCTCCTGATCTGTCTGTCAAGGATGGCCACGGGCTATACAGGTAAGCTCAAATCCTCCCGTAGCTCAACTGGTGGAGACTCCAATACATGTGAGGGATCCGGCATATACTTCCTAAGTACAGAGACATGGAATACATCGTGAACATGTGACAACTCCTCTGGTAGCTCCAATTTATATGCCACACTTCCGATCCTCTCAAGAATACGGAAGGACCCAACATACCTAGGGCTTAGCTTGTCCCGCTGCCTGAAACGAATCACCCCTTTCTAGGGTGAGATCCTCAAGAATACCATGTCTCCAACCTGAAACTCCAGTGGTCTCCGCCTATGGTCTGCGTACATCTTCTACAAATCCTAGGCAGCCCTCATCCTCTCATGGATGGTCCTCACCTTCCCCTTTGTCTCCTCAACAAGCTCGATGCTGCTGAGACGCCTCTCACCAACCTCATCCCAATACAAAGGTGTGCGGCATTGCCTCCCATACAATGCCTCATATAGAGGCATTCCGATACTTGCCTGGTAGCTGTTGTTGTATGCAAACTCCACAAGTGGCAAGTGTCGATTCCAGCTACCATGAAAGTTAATCACGTATACCCTAAGCATGTCTTCTAACGTCTGTATCGTCCTCTTTGATTGTCCGTCCGTCTGAGGATGATAGGCCGTGCTGAAGTTCAGTTTAGCGCCCAATGCCTTCTGCAACCTAGGTTAAAACCTAAACGTGAATCTGGGGTCCCTGTCTGAAACAATCGATACAGGTACTTCGTGAAGCCGAACTATAACACCGACATTGCGGTGTCTGTACAAGTGTACTAGTTTTGAAATATATATATATATATAGAAAAATTTTTATTTATATTGATTTTTGATTTTGGGGTATTTAATTTAAACTTTTGGGTATATTTTAAATTTCTGTATTCGCAATTATAATAAGCCTCATTTTTATAAAATTCGCATTCTAGCGAAATATGGGTGTGAAATTATATATATACATACATACATATATATATATATATATATATATATATATATAATTGTAAAAAAAAGGGGGGGAAGCGCTGCGTTTTGGCCCAAAACGCAGTACCTCCCCCAATGGGATTAGGATTTTTAGCCCTAATCTCTTCCTCTCCCATCTCTTCATTTTCCTCCTGCCTCTTTCTCCTTCCGCCATACGCACAGCCGCCCTCCCCCTCCTCTGCCATCCTCTCCACCGCTCACCAGTGGTACTATCACCATCCCCTAGCCGATTACCCCCTCTATCTTCTCTCTCTACCTCACTCTTTGTTTCTCTCTCTCTCTTCGGCTTCGCCTGAACCCACCACCCATTGCCGCCGCTGCTCCTTCCTCCCGCAAGCACTGACCTTCCGTGAGCGCGACTGCAACTCCTTCCGCCACTACGCGATCTCCCCAGCGTGAGCCGAGCGCGCCCCTGCGCGATCCACCCAGCACGAGCGCGATCGCGCCCCTACGCGATCCTCCCCGCTCGAGCACAGCGCGAACACAGCACGCCTCAGTTCGCGAGCGCGCCTCAGTCTCGAGCACGAGCACAGCACGCGACCCTCTCGCGAGAGCGCGCCTCAACTCACGAGCACGAGCCTTAGGCTGCGAGCGTGAGCCAACACGTGAGCATGAGCTTGCTCGTGAGTACGCCTGCGCAAGTGCTCGCACCAGCCCTTAGCGCGCAGCTCGTGAGCCTACTGCGGCCCACAAGCCCGCCAGCTTGCTGACCCACGAGCCCGCTGCAGCCTGTAAGCCCACTGTGGCCCGCGAAACCCATTGCGGCCCGCAGGCCCGCCAGCCTGCTGACCCACGAACCCGCGACCCCGCTGTAGCCTACGACGACCCGGATGGCCCGTAAGCTCGTGACAGCCCACGAACCTCTACATAGGTAATTGATTTAGGGTTTTGATTCTGATTTAAGTGTTTATGACCTAACTAATAAATCTTGTCTTGATAGGGAGCGTTTCAGATTTTGGAGTGATCTAGGAGACATTTGGACGACGGTCTGCACTCCGAAAAAGCCCTAGGTGAGGGATTTCGGATCCATTCGATTTTGTTATTGAATTTAGGGTAAATTTACGATAAGAAGTCTTGTATATGCTAGAATGTAAACTAAATTCGAAATGAATGCATTTTCGGACATTATATGCGGTTCATTAGGTTAAGTGTAGGAATTTATATGAAATGGAACTGTTCAGGATGATAGAATCAAATTATGTTGATTTGAATAGTTTTCCTTGGAGTTAAATTGACCTATGCATGAAAATAGTTAGAAATTGGGATTTGAGTTCAAGGCTTGATGCAGCCTTTCTCATTATAAATTGTTCTGTTCATAGGCAATTTAAATATGATCTCCGTATTATGAAAACAGACTCCTATACCTTGAAAATGTCATATGGCTTGAAATATTTGGATGGGAATCGAAAAATGAATGATTTTTCAAAAATTTTCCATGTTATAGGAAAATTATTTATTTTAAGGCTTATTTCTGACCTTGAGTAGTTTTAGGGTTGAATTTGACTTAGTTTAAAAGTACGTTAATTGTTTATAAATGAAATGCAACTGATGACATTAGAGTGTATTTATAAGTTGAAGAGTTAAGGTTTGTACAAACTTAGGGAAAATGGATAAACCCTATAATACTTGAAAATTTGATGTTAAATTGTGATAATCTGATTAGATTGATCTTTTTGGAGACTCGAGGAGTCAGATTGGATTTGTTTTAAAAATAGAGAGTGACCACCCTCCCTATAAAGGTGAGTGAGACTTTGATATCTACTATTGATTGACAAATTATGTTTTACTAATTTTCAAACGACATGATTTTTATACGTGTGAAAACAAAATTTTTGGATTTTGATAGACATATTTTTGTGATCATTGGAGTGTCCTAACTGTTGATTTTATTGATTTGCATCCATATGTTTGATAACCGGATACTGTGCCATTTTTTTGATATCTTGACATGTTTTAATGCTTCCACTGTATTGGCATGTAATTTTGAATGGATTTACATGTATTATTTGGGCTGTACGCCCGGCTGACGTTATGTTATGATGCATGAGCCTATATGCCCGGCCGACATGATGATGTGATGCCTAGGGCTACGTGCCTGGCCGACTTCGTGATATGGTGATATGCTTCCTATAGTTTTATAGCTACGAATGACATTTGGTAGAGGTATCCCTTGTGCCCGGATACGTTTCGGCCAAAGGTATCCTCCAGATCGTCATATGTATGGGTGTCCCAGGTTGACTCTTATCTGAGAGGACGTGAGTTTACCTCTATCTAACACTGGACAGAACACCATACACAGCCGACTATATATATGTATTATTATTATTATTTACAGGCTAGTTAGGGTAGTCTGTGGCCAATATTGGGATAGAGAGCCATTATTTGATATTTGTATAACAAAACCCCTAATGCGCCTGTCCTTGGTCGAGGTAGACCATTGCCGGGGTTGTTTGTTCGGCCGGCTCTATATATGTGACTTGATATATGGATGGATGCATATGTTATTTTCTGATATGTGCCTTAAGATATATTTTACTCTGAAACAGTACGTTATTTTCGCACACTCGATATTATATTACATGCTTTGACACTCCAAGTTCACCCTCAATATTGATAGCATGATATCAATCCCCTCACTTGCTGAGTATCCTCCCATAAATACTCACCCCTCACTTTCTTTCCTACAGGATTAGTCTTGGACTGAAGAAAAATTTTGTGATTTCATACTTATGACGTGGACTTAATAGCACAGGACTTAGGTATGGATGTTACCATATCTTCCACTATAATTATTGGAGATTTTAGTTTGATCAATGTAGTCATCTATTTATTTTCTGGGATGACTATATAATTATGGACATTTATTCGAGAAACTCTTATATTGACTCGGTTCACTTGCATTGAGGCATCTATATATATTTAAAATGTTAACTTGGGAATTTATTGTACATGTGTATAAATATTTAGATCCGTTCGGTATGGCGGCTGCTCATGCTCTAGTTTAGCATGACAGTAGAGGTCTGTGGCTATGATTGCTAGAAATTTCTATAGCCTTACGTTGTCCTAGTTGTCGGCTATGGTTTGGTTAATGGTTGTGAGGCCGGGATGACCCTTTTATTAAATTGACAGGATGGTTGTGAATATTAAAGGGGTAAATTGTATATAGGAGACCTCTGAAATATAGGGAGGTTCCGCCCGATTTTCTATAAAAATATAGCCGGCATCGAGGGCAACGGGCAGCTACTTATGATCCCGGTTCGGGGCGTGACATGAACCATGATATCAATATAGAGGCGTGCCAATGCCTCCAGAGGGTAATCGCCATAGATGGGGATAAAATGTGTAGATTTGGTGAGTTGATCAACAATCACCCAAATCGCATCGTGCCGTGCAAAAGTTCTCGGCAACCTTATCACAAAATTCATAGTAATATGTTCCAATTTCCACTCAGGAATGGGAAGAGATTATAACATACTAGCTGGTTGCAGATGCTCAGCCTTCACCTGCTGACACACCAAGCATCGCGCCATATGGTCCGATACATCTTCGTACCTCCGGGACGTATAGCATATGCTAACGAATGCGCCTCCTAGAGGATAGTACGCTTAAGATCATCATCAGTTGGGATACAGATCCGTTCTCTGAATACCACGAGTCCATCATCACGGACTCGAAAATCTCCGCTCTCTCCTTGGCGGATCCTGTCGTAAATGCCTTGGAGCTCCTTGTCTAAACCCTGAAGATCCCTGATGCGGTCAAATAGGGTTGGTCGTACCTCAAATCTGGCTAGCAGTACACCTTGACTGTCACTAGCCAAACTGACTCCCAAAGTACAGAGTCCCACCAAGCAAGAGACTATGCTCTCTTTGTTGTCTGTGATGCAGAGGAAGAGGATGACTTCCTGCTCAAGGCGTCTGCCACAACGTTCGCCATGCCCGGGTAATAGTCAATAATCAAATCATAGTTTTTTAGCAGTTCTAACCATTGCCTCTATTTGAGGTTTAACTCTCTCTGAGTAAATAGATACTTCAAGCTCTTGTGGTGTGTGAAAACTCTATAGGTCACTCCATAAAGATAATATTGCCATATCTTCAATACGAAGACTATGGTTACCAGCTCTAAATCATGAGTCGGATAGTTCAACTCATGCTTCTTCAACTGCCTCCAAGTATAAGCGATTACCCATCCATCTTGCATCAATACACAGCCTAGCCTCTGCAGGTTGGTATCACTGTAAACCACATACTCTTTGCTACTGGTAGGGAGAGCTAAGATTGGTGCCGTCGTCAGTCGCTGTTTGACCTCCTGAAAGCTCGCCTCACAGCGATCGTCCAAAATGAACTTGACGACCTTCCGCATCAGTCTTGAGAGTAGAGCAGCGATCTGTGAAAAGCTCCACAAATCGTCGATAATACCCAGCCAGACCAAGGAAGCTCCGAACCTCGGTCACTGTCTGTGGCTGCTCCTATTTTATTATGGCCTCAACCTTCTGCTGATCAACGTAAATACCCTCCGCAGAGACAATTGTCCAAGAAATCCGATTTGTCTCAGCCAAATTCACACTTGGTGAACTTGGTATACAACTGTCGCTCGTAAAGAATCTGTAGAATCACCCTAAGGTGCTGCGTATACTCCTCATCGCCCCGCGAGTACACCAAGATGTCATCCATGAATACGATGACGAACCGATCCAGGTAGTTGTGAAAAACCCGGTTTATCAGATCCATAAAGGCCGCTGGTGCATTGGTCAGCCCAAACGGCATGACCAGGAACTCATAGTGCCCATATTGGGTGCGGAATGCAGTCTTGGGCACATCTTCGGCCTTAATCCGCAACTGATGATATCCGGATCGAATATCGATCTTCGAGCAAACCCTCGCACCCTGAAGCTGATCAAACAAGTCATCAATCCGTGGCAGTGGATATCGGTTCTTGATAGTGACCTTGTTCAGCTATCGATAATCACAATCACACAAGCCGTAGGGTCCCATCTTTCTTCTTTACAATCAACACCGGAGCATCCCAAGGTGAAGTACTCAGATGGATAAAACCCTTGTCCAGCAACTCCTGTAGTTGGACCTTGCGCTCTCTAAGCTTTGCCGGTGCCATTTTGTACAACGGAATAGATATGGGAGCTGTCTCTGGAGCTACATCGATCTCAAAATCAAACTCTCAAACTGGTGATAGTCCATGTAGCTCTTCAGGGAATCCGTCTAGAAAATCCTGTACCACTGGGACATCCTCAAGCTTCGGCCCTTCAGCGGTGGTGTCTACAATATGAGCCAGGTATGCTGTGTAGCCCCGACGTATCAGTCTCCTGGCTTCCATCGGCAATATCACACAACGAGGTAACACACGCCTCTCACCGAAAAACTTCAAACGTGATCTTTCTGATTTTCGAAACTCTACTTCCTTGGTGAAGCAATCAACGGAGGCTCAATGTGTCACGCCCCGGACCGGGATCGTGAATAGTCGACCGTTGTCCTGAAATGCCGGCTGTATTTTTACAGAAAATCAGGCAGAATCTCCTCATATTTTGGAGGTCTCCCAAGTATAATTAATCCTGTATAAATCACAACTATCCTGTAAAATAATCAAATAGCCATTCTGCCCTCTCCAAAATCAACCAATCCCACAGCCAACATTCAGAATAACGCAAGGCTATAAACTTTTCCAGTAACCTAGCCACAGACCACTATTGCCATACCCTCGTCAAAGGCATGGACAGCCGCCAGTCACCTCTCCTGTAATTTAGAGGTGGTACCGAGTGATCCTAGAGTACACTTCTAAGACATAACACATTCCCAAGTACATACACAACGGATAAGAAATGCCTCAATGCAATGTTATGCAATGACATGACAGTTCCATAATTTGAATGTCCATATTTATACAGTTATCCCAAAATTGCACAATGGTCGTCTATAGATCTCAGAATGCATATACATTATCAATACAAATTTTGCAACAGAAATATATAATGATTCCTCAAGTCCAAACTAGATCTCCCAATGATACTGAGTATCCTAAAAGCAATGCTCCTTGTCATATACTATCTCTGAAATAAGAAGGGAAATGTGGGGTGAGTACTTGGGGATGAATACTCGGTGAGTGAGTGGTTCAATGCAATCGTCTAATGTGAAGTGTGAAACTGGAGTATCAAAACATAAGTATACGAATCATATTTCAAATCATCATGCTTTTCATTTCAACAATATATCATTAGCACGCATTTTCAAGTCAAATATGTATCCAAAGTACTGTCACTAAAATCATAGAGCTGCCAGCTGAAAATGTCCTGGCAGGGGCTTATCGCGACCTATGACAGGCGCACTAGGGGTGTTATATGCAAGTTTATTTAAAATACTCTCTACCCCAACGTTGATGACGGATCTCGTCCAGGTGCTAGACTTGGAGAGAATATCCAAATCTTCCCCATTTCGGGTTCAAGTTAGCTAGTACCGTGTCGTTAATAACATCACGATAACTCATGGGATACCCCAGGCCTAGGCATATCCGGACACCATCAAAGCGTCTCTCACGATGTCCTTTGTAGCTATGGAACATCACAAACCAAATGCAACATATAGCATAAAATGACACATTATACATTTCAACCACATGATACCTATGGTTCGGAATTTCCCATATGTGTTTCCAGATGATTTGCCTGGATTGTCACCAGTTAGAGAGATAGAATTTCCTATTGATGTGGTGCCAGATATTATTCCTATTTCTATGGCTCTATATCGAATTGCTCTAGCTGAGTTGAAGGAGTTGAAAACTCAGTTGCAAGAACTGGTGGACAAGAGGTTTGTTCATCCGAGTGTTTTTCCTTGGGGTGCACCAGTTTTATTTGTAAAGAAGAATGATTGCTCATTGAGGTTATGCATTAATTACCGTAAATTGAATCAAGTGACCATTAAGAATAAATACCCTTTGCCAAGAATTGATAATCTGTTTGAGCAGTTGAGAGATGTTATAGTTTTCTCTAAACTGGATCTTAGATCTGGGTATCATCAGATTAGGGTTAGAGAGAAAGATATACCAAAGATGGCTTTCCGTACTTGATATGGTCACTATGAGTTTTTGGTTATGCCATTTGGGCTAACTAATGCTCTAGCAGTTTTTATGGATTTGATGAACCGTGTTTTCAGACCCTATCTGGATGATTTTATTGTAGTGTTTATTGATGATGTTTTGGTGTATTCTAAGGATAGAGACCAGCATGAACAACATCTTCGCATCACATTACAAACCTTGAGGGCTGAGAAATTATATGCCAAATTCAGTAAATGTGAATTCTGGATTAGTGAAGTAACTTTTTTGGGTCACATTGTCTCCAGTAGAGGACTTTCGGTAGATCCAAAGAAAATTGAAGCTGTTGTTAATTGATCCCCACCTACTATGGTTACAGAAGTTCGTAGTTTTTTGGGTTTGACAGGTTATTGCTATAGATTTGTTATGGATTTCTCTTCGATAGCTACTCTACTTATGAGATTGACTCATAAGAATGTACCCTTCAAGTGGGATGAATAATGTAAGACCAGTTTTCAGACTCTAAAAGATAGGCTTGTATCGGCTCCAGTACTAACATTACCGGTTAGTGGATAGGGATATGTGATTTTTAGTGATGCATTTAGGACCGGTTTGGGTTGTATACTGATGCAAGGACCGAATGTGATAGCCTATGTTTCTAAACAGTTGAAACCTCATGAAGCGAATTATCCCACCCATGATTTGGAGCTTGTAACTATTGTGTTTGTTTTGAAAATTTGGAGACACTACCTCTACGGTGAACACTATGAGATAATCACCGATCATTAGAGTCTCAAATATTTATTTACCCAGAAGGAGTTAAATCAAAGACAACGCAGATGGCTCGAACTATTAAAGGATTATAATGTTACTATTCAGTATCAACCCGGTAAAGCAAATATTGTAACAGATACCCTCAGCCATAAATCTACTATTCTAGTAACAGCTCTACGAGTAAGAGAACATCAGATGATAGCTAAGTTTGAGCAATTGAGGATTGATGTTAAGGTAACCAGCCAGGGGTCTCTTTTGGTTTGGTTTATTATCCAACTAGATCTATCTGATCATATTAGGGTGGCTCAACAAGCTGATGAAGCAACAATTAAGCTTAGGGAAGGCGTTCTTAAAGGGGGGAAGCCTGAATTCAATATATCCAATGACACCGTCAGATTCAAGGACAGGTTAGTAGTTCCAGAGGCTCAGGAATTGGGAGATTGATTTCGGAGGAAGCACATAACTCAGCCTTTTCTGTTCACCCAGGAACCACAAGATATATAGAGATTTGTGTCAATCCTTTTGGTGGCCCGGTATGAAGAGAGACGTTGTAGAGTTTGTTCACAGATGCTTGACATGTCAACAAGTAAATGCCAAACACCAGAGACCTAGTGGACTACTTGAGTCACTCCATATTGCTGAGTGAAAATGGGAGCATATCACCATGGATTTTGTCACAGGATTGCCTAAAATGCCGAGGAGATTTGATGTTATATGAGTGATAATAGATCGGCTCACCAAATCGGCTCACTTTCTCCCTATTGCGGTGACTCATTTTATGGAGAAATTAGCTAAACTATACATTGATGAAATTATGAGATTACATGGTATATCAATATCAATTGTTTTCGATAGAGATCTGAGATTTGTTTCTTGATTTTGGCAGAGCTTTCAATCCAAGTTGGGAACTAAACTTAATTTTTCTACGGTATATCATCCTTAGATAGATGGTCAATTAGAGAGGACTATAAAGACTCTAGAGGATATATTGAGAGCTTGTATTTTAGAACTCCGTGGTAGTTGGGCTGAACACTAGCATGGCACTGTTTGAAGCATTATATGGAAGGAAATATAGGACTCCTCTTTGTTGGGATGAAGCAAGAGAGAAGCAGCTACTTTAATCCGAAATAGGGCTGGCTTATCTACAAGAAACCACAGAGAAAGTTCATACCATTCGAGAAAAACTTAGAATAGCTCAATCTCGCCAGAAGAGCTATGCGGATAAAAAACGCAAAGATTTAGAATTTGAGGTATGAGATAAAGTTTTTTTGAAAGTCTCTCCAATCAAAGGGGTGGTGAGATTTGAGAAGAAAAAGGGAAACTCAACCCTAAATTTGTTGGTCCTTTTGAGATTTTAGTGGGAGTTGGGTTATCTGCACATGAGTTGGCTCTACCTTCAGTATTTAAGGGAGTTCAATGCTAAGGAAGTATGTTTAGGATCCTTCACATGTGATTAACTATGAGCCACTCCAAGTTACAGAAGATCTAACCTAAGTGGAGTAACTGATCTAGATTTTGGATTATTGAGTAGAACTTAAGGAACAAAACCATTAAGTTGGTAAAGGTTCAACGGAGATACCACACCTCCGAGGAGGTATCTTGGGAGTTAGAGGCAAAAATGAGGAGACGATACCCACATCTCTTTGAACTTGAGCGGTGATCTGTAGGACTGGATCTTTTAAGGGGGAACGATATAAGGTCCTATTCTTAGAAAACATTAAGGCATGCATCTTCGTTTACTTTTCTACTTATTATACTTAAATTCTTCTGCATCGCATTGTGATAAATTGGATGTATTGTGATTTTGGATGCATTTGCGATACATGTTTTGATTTTTATATTTATGATTCTAAATAGAGGTCGGACATATTGAACTTAGCATAGATTGTGGAACATAGCGGCGAATGAAAACAATCGGAAAAGAATGCAACAAGAGAACCGAATTAGAGTTTCGTATGGGATCCACAAAAGAAAAAGAAAAGGAAAAGAAAAGAAAAAAAATGGAAAAGAAAAAGAAAAATGAGAAAATAACATAAAAATTATTTGGACACCATGGCACACCATCACCCAACACATGGCAACCTTAGCTTTGACACCTTACCATGCTTGGGCCCCACATTCCACTTAGGTAGAGAGGAAAGGGATGGAGACAGAATTCAAAAGTTTAACTTTCTTCTTCCAAAATGTTCATTTTTGGATTCCATCTTCTTCCTAAAAAACTCACCCTAACCTCCATTAAAAACTACCCTTTAAGCTTGAAAGAACATACCTCCATCCATGTGTATGGTAACCCTAGCCTTTGGGAAGTAAAAGGAAATGCAAAATACCTAGAGAACAAGCTAGAAATTCAAAGGAATATTGGAGAGGAAAAGAAGGAAAATCGGAGGAAAAGATTACGACTTTGAGGCACATATCTTGTATGTTTTTGCTAAATTGATGCCTAATAATGCTATAGAACATATTTTTGATATAATTGTATTGCTAGAATTTGGAGAAAATGAATTAGGGAAAAAGAGAATCCTGTCCTTGGATGAAACTTTAGAAATTGGTATGTTGGATAGTTTGACCATATCATATTCTTTACTCAATATCTTTCTCTGCATGACTCCAATTGAATAGGGTTTTTCCCTAATGAGACTAGACTTCTGTAGCTTTACAATGAGATAAGATTCAAAGCGTTTTAAGGAGAATTGGATTTTTGGTGAATTTTTAAAGTAGCATGGTCGCTGCAAAAATACTGTTCAGTTTACAGCATGACCATGCTCCATTCCTTGTTTAATATCTTTCTCTTCAGAACTGTAAATCGAATGAGGTTTTCTTTGTAAGAAACTAGATTTCTATAACTTTAAAATGACATATATTTAAAAGAGTTCATTAAGAAATGAATTTTTGGTGAATTTTTAAATTGCCATGTTTTTTGCAGAAAACCGTGTTTCAGTCTGTTTCCAAGTTGAAATTTGCCTTGATTGTTGGCTATCTTCTAGGCTGAATTAGGCTAACGTCTGAACATAAATATTGTATCCCTATGTCGTATCTTTAAATGGCCATTGGAATCATCTCATTCCGATATTTGCGGAAGAAGTTATGATAGTTTTTCTATGACTACGCAATTTATATTATTAAATTGAGGCTTAATATCGTTTGATATGGTATGTTTTGTACAATTGGTTCTGAATCTTGCTATGAATCCTATGTGATCCTTGTGATGAATTTGAATCTTTGTAATTATCACTCATGTGAATATGAAGTAATATGGAGAGAAAGTGATACTGCGATGATAACTTTGAAAGTTTTGTGAAGCCTGCGGGCGAAGTTTAAAGAGTACAATTGGTATGTGGAGTTCCGAAAGCTTTGCGAAACCTACGGATGAAGCTTGAGAAATTATAGATGTATCTCTTCTCCCTGCGAGGGTAGAATTAGAAATATGTGAAGTGTTTGAGGTGTCTAAGCTAAAAAGATCTAGATTTCATTTAATAATGTCGACTTTTTGGCTTGCTCTTCAAATCCTTATACATTAGTTTGATTTGACACTCCATTCCTTTCTTTAAATATCAAATTAAGTAGGAACAATGAAGATGAAAAAAGTATAATGGTTTTAAATGTGACAATTGTGATTGTCCTTTTGGGTTAATGTGCATTCTTGGTATACTTTGCTATGATTTTGATTCTTATATAGTGATGTTAATATTCTTGTGCATGCTACTTGTATTGCTTGCTATTGCTTCCTTGTATACTTGCTCAGTTTATGCTAACTCCGATATCCTCATTTTTCAGGTGTCTAGGAGACAAGAGGGAAGCCCAGGGTAGAGGCATTTGAGTTGAGGGATTTAAATCCCTATCTATTGTGGACCCCTTTTATTTTGTTTGAGGCATGTAATTATTTGTTTTCTTGTTAGTAGTTTGGGATGTATTCCTATATACATGTATAGTTCTAACACATGAAAACATATTATATATAGTTTTGTAGATATGGTGCACATATACTAAGTATGTTATGCTGGGCGGCCAGGAGGGCCATTGATGCCAGCTTGTTTGATAAGAGAAGTGTCATATTAATCTTTATCAGATTACTCCAGGTGGCTAAATAGTCACTAAATAGGATAGATCTTGTCGTGATTTTATTTGGAAAGCACAAGTGATTTATTTTCTTTCAATATAAATTTCCTTCTGTGTTATCATATACTAGGAATGTGACTATCTTGAGTTCAGATGTCACATTTTAATTGGGTTGATTACTTTCGCATTTCAATGTTTATCTCCTTTTGTTAAGGGGTGCAACGCCTGGATAGCAGATCGTCACATGGATGAACAATGTGAGACTAGTTTTCAGACTCTAAAAGATAGGCTTGTATCTGCTCCGGTACTAACATTACCGATTAGTAGATAGGGATATGTGATTTGTAGTGATGCATCCAAAACCGGTTTGGGTTGTATATTGATGCAAGGATAGAATATGATAGCCTATACTTCTAGACAGTTGAAACCTCATGAAACGAATTATCCCACCCATGATCTGGAGCTTGCAACTATTGTATTTGCTTTGAAGATTTGGCGATATTACCTCTACGGTGAGCACTGCGAGATATTCACTGATCATCAGAGTCTCAAATACTTATTTACCCATAAGGAGTTGAATCTAAGACAACGTAGATGGCTCGAACTATTAAAAAATTATGATGTTACTATTCAGTATCGACCTGGTAAAGCAAATATTATAGCAGATGCTCTCAGTTGTAAATCTACTCTTCCAATAGCAGCTCTACGAGTAAAAGAATATCAGATGATAGCTGAATTTGAGTAGTTGAAAATTGATCTAAGGTAACTAGTTGGGGGTCTCTTTTGGCTCGGCTTATGGTCCGACTAGATCTATCTGATCGCATTAGGGTGACTCAACAAACTGATGAAGCAACAGTTAAGCTCAGGGAAGACATTCTTAAAGGGGGGAAGCCTGACTTCAACGTATCAAATGAAACAGTTAGATTTCCGAACAGGTTAGTAGTTCGGAAGCTCAAGGATTACAGAGATTGATTTTAGAGGAAGCACATAGCTCAACCTTTTCCGTTTATCTTGGATCCACCAAGATGTACAGGGATTTGCGTGAATCCTTTTTGTGGCCTGGTATGAAGAGAGCTATTGTAGAGTTTGTTCGTAAATGCTTGACATGTCAATAAATAAAGGCTGAACACCAGAGACCTGGTGAACTACTTGAGCCATTCCCTATTCCTGAATGAAATGGGAGCATATCACTATGGATTTCGTTTCAGGATTGCCTAAAACGTTAAGGGGATTTGATGCGATATGGGTGATAGTGGATTGGCTTACCAAGTCAGCTCACTTTCTATCTGTTGCGGTAACCTATTCCATGGAGAAGTTAGCAAAGCTTTACATTGACGAGATCATGAGGTTGCATGGCATACTAGTGTCAATTGTTTCCGATAGAGATTTGAGATTCATTTCTCGATTTTGGCAGAGCTTTCAGTTGAGGTTGGGAACTAAACTTAATTTTTCTACGACATATCATCCTCAGACAGATAGTCAATCTGAGAGGACTATACAGAGTCTGGAGGATATGTTGAGAACTTGCATTTTAGAGCTCCGTGGTAGTTGGGCTGAATACTTAATGCTAGTAGAATTTGCTTATAATAACAGCTATCACTCTACCATTGGTATGACACCATTTGAAGCATTATACGAGAGAAAATGTAGAACTCCTCTTTGTTGGGATGAAGTGGGAGAGAAGCAGTTACTTCAATTCGAGACATGGCCTACTTATCTATAAGAAACTTCGGAGAAAGTCCAAGCTATTCGAGAAAAACTTAGAACAACTCAATCTCGCCAGAAGAGTTATGCGGATCAGAGACGCAGAGATTTGGAATTTGAGGTAGGGGATAAAGTTTTTCTGAATGTCTCTCCAATCAAAAGGGTAGTGAGGTTTGGGAAGAAAAAGGGAAAACTCAGCCCCAAATTTGTTGGTCCTTTTGAGATTCTAGTGAGAGTTAGGTTATCTGCTTATGAGTTGCCTCTACCCTAGCATTGGAGGGAGTTTACTTGACTTTTCATGTATCAATGCTTCGGAAGTATGTTCATGATCCTTCATATGTGATCAGTTATGTGCTACTCCAAGTTATAGAATATCTAACCTAAGTCGAGCAACTGATCAGATTTTGGATTATCAAGAATAGAACTTAAGGAACAAACCCATTAAATTGGTAAAGGTTCTTTGGAGACACCATACCTCTGAGGAGGCATCCTGGGAGTTAGAATCATAAATGAGGAAGCGATATCTATATCTTTTGAGTGTGAGCTATGATCCGGAGGACCGGATTTTTTAAGGGGGAAGAATGTAAGGTCCCGTTCTTAGAAAATACTAAGACATGCATTTTCGTTTGCATTCCTATTTGTCATCCTTATTTGTTGCTTCGTATTGTGATAAATTTGATGCGCTATGATGTTAGATGTATTTGCAATACATGTGATTTTTGTGTTTATGATCCCAAGTAGAGATGAAGCATAGTAAAATTAGCATAAACTATGAAATATGGTGGCGAATGTAAATAATCGAAATAGTGCAACAAGAGAACCGAATTAGGGTTTGGTGTGGGACCCATAATAGGAAAAAAAGGAAAAAAAAAAGGAAAAGAAAAAGAAAAAGAAAAAGAAAAAGAAAATAAGATAAAATAAAATGAAAATAAAACTAATTAGGGGACACCATGGCATTTCATGACTTACCATATGGCACAACCACCTTAACCACATTAACCTAGTTAGGGGACCCAAAAACCACTATGGATCACAATGAAAAGGGGAAAAGAAGAGAATTTCTTCATTTCGTAAGTCCATTCTCGGATTTCCTCTTTCTCCTCCAAAAACTCACCCTAGCCTCCATTAAAACAACCCTTTAAGCTTGAAATAACATACCTCCATCCATATATATGTTAATCCTAGCCTTTGGGAAGCAAAAAGAGGTGTAGAACACCTATAGAACAAGCTGAAAAGTGCATAGAAAGCAAGAAGGTTGAAGGAGCTAAGGAGAAGTGAACTTTAAAGCTTGGAAAGGCAAGTACCTTGTATGTGTTTGTTAAATTGCTGCCTAATAATGCTATAGAATATATTTTTTATGTAATTATGTTACTCAAAATTGGAGGAAATGAATTAGGGAAGAAAATCCCGTCCTTGAATGAAATCCTAGATATTTTGTAAGTTGGACAGTTTGACAATGTCCTATTATTTATTAAATATCTTTTTTTGCACAACTCCAAATTGAGTACGGTTTTCTTCTAGTACCTCTAAACTCCCATACCTTTAAAATGACATAGGATTCAAAGAGTTTTGTGGAGAAATGGATTTTTGGTAAATTTTTGAAATAGCATGATTTCTGCAGAAAAACTGTTCTATTTATAACGTGACCATGCTCTATTATTTATTTAATATCTTTTTGTGCACAACTACAAATTGCATAGGGTTTTCTTCTGCAGAAACTAAACTTCCATAGCTTTAAAAGGACATAAAATTCAAAGAGTTTCATTGAGGAATGAATTTATGGTGAATTTTCAAATTGCCATATTTTTTTGCAAAAAACCTTATTTCTGTCTGTTTCTGTGTTGAATTTTGCTTCAATTTTGAGCTATCTTCTAGGCTGAATTAGGCTAAGCGCTAAACATAGAAGTTGTAGCCCTATGTCTTATCTTTAAATGGCCATTAGAGTCATCTCAATTTGATATTTACAGAAGAAGTTATGATAGTGTTTCTATAACTGCGCAAGTTATATTGTTAAATTTTGGCTTAACATTGTTTGATATAGCATGCTTTGTACAATTGGTACTGAATCTTGCTACGTATTCTATGTGATCCTTGTGATGAATTGGAATCGTTGTGATTATCATTCATGTGAATATGAAGTAATACGAAGAGAAAGTGATATTGCGATGATAACTCCAAAAGTTTTGTGAAGCTTGCGGGCTTCACAAAGCTTAAGGAGTATAGTTGGTATGTGAAATTCCGAAAACTTTGCGAAATTTGCGGGAGAAGCTTGAGCGCAAAGCCTGTGGGCGAAGCTTGAGAAATTATGGATGTATCGCTTCTCCCTACAAGGATGGAATTAAAAGCAGGTAAAGTGTTTGAGATGTCTATCCTAAAAAGACCTAGATTTTATTAAGGAATATCGAATTTTTGGCTTATTCTTTAGACCCTCATACACTAGCTTGGTTTGCCACTCCATTCCTTTATTTAAATGTCAAATTAGATTGGAACAATGAAGATAGAAAAAGTATAATGATTTTAAATGTGGCAATTGAGAGTGTCCTTTTGAGTTAATGGGCATTATTGGTATATTTTGCTATGATTCCGATTACATAGGGATGATAATATTTTTGTACCTGTTTGCTTGCTTTGCTTGCCATTGGTTCCCCGTGTACTTACTCAATTTATGCTGACCCCGATATCTTTATTTTCAGGTAATCAGGGAGATGAGAGAGAGCCGTAGGGTAGAGGCCTTTGAGCCAAGGGATTTCATTCTCTATTCTTTTCCAACTTATTTGTAATACTAAGGCATGTTGCTTTTGTGTTTTATTTGGGTTTGTATGAGTATTTGTTCTATGTAAATGAATAGTTAGAGGCTAAGGAGAGTTTTATATGTATAGTTTTGGTCTATGCTGAGACTATATTCTGTAGTGTGTTATTGGACAGCTGGGAGAGCCATTAATGCCATTTGTTTGATATTTCAAGTGAATTGAATATTTTATCAGGTTTTATGTTAACTCTAGGTGGGTAAATAGTCGCTAAATAGGGGTGTCACGCCCCGAATCGGGGTCGTGAGCAACCGCCCGTTACCCTGGATGCCGACTATATTTTTACAAAAAATCGGACAGAATCTTCCCATATTTCAGATGTCTCCCAAATACAATATGACTTGTATAATTTATAACCATCCTGTCAATCAAATAAAAGGGTTATCCCGGCCTCAAGACAATGAACCAAACCATAGTAGATAACCAGGACAACGCAAGGTTTTTTTTTATTTACTAGCAATCTTAGCTACAAACCTCTACTATCATGCCCAATTAGAGCATGAGCAGTCGCCACATCGAGCGGGCCTAAAGTTTATACAATGTACATCAATTTTCCAAGTAAAAATTTTTAAATGCTTATAGGTACCTCAATGCAAATAAAATATGAGAGTTTCCCAAACAATGTCTATAATTTATACAGTCATCCCATATAAATGTACACGGCCAACTACGGATCTCAATATCATGATCTCGCAGGGTCGAAATAAAAAAAGGATTTCAAATTTCTATTTGAATTAAATCTCACCGTCGTGAATACCGAATACACTAATATGCTACGAAAACCTCTAGAGCCTATAACGTCGCTCTATCACAGTAATCCTATCTGAGGAAGGTAAGGAGAGGGGTGAGTATCAAGGAAGATACCCAGTGAGTGAGGGGATTAATATCAAGTATAAATAGTATGGGTGAACCATTGGAGTATCAAACAATATTATTCGTAACAATAATTTACATTTCACAGTAAAACATGATATGTTTAGCAATTTGAAATCATTTAACCAATCACACTATATCAAGCATATATGCATCAATTCAAAATCAAGTATTATTAGAGCAAGCAAAAAATGATCCCGATAGAGGTCAACCATGATCAAGGACAGGCGCATCGGGGGTTTTATTATGCATAAAGTTTAAAAGTCGCTCTCTACCCCGACGTTGGCCATGAGTTCGCTGGGGCTAGCTCATCATCGTATATAGAACCCCGCCCGGTGCTAGACGATGACGTCACACACGTCCTCCCCCTTACATGGGTTCAACTGGCCGCGTCTATAGCCATTAGACATTTGACGTTTTTGGATACCTCCTATAGAAGCGTATCCGGGCAACCAGGTGCCTCTATAAACGCCCTTCGTAACTACGAAATTTATTAAAAAATGTCATCTCATCACAAGTGGGCACCAGACCCATACAGATTATCTCATCATAAATAGGCACCCGTATGCCAATACAATCATCAAATCATTTCAAATCCATGTCAATGTGATGGTAGAATAGAAAACATATCTGGTTCTCAAATAATGACACAATATCATTTCATTTCAAACAATGGATGCATAGTCATCGGAAATATAAATTTACGACACTCCAAATGTCACAAAACAAGTTTTGAAATTTAATATCATACGTTGAGTCCATGTATATTGAAAATATGTTTTATGGAAAATATGACAGAAACAAGTTTTACTAATTCATGCAAGAGATTAGAGTGCCACTCACATTTTTAGGGAGGGTGGTCACTCCCTATTTTCAAAATAAATTCAATCTGACTTCTCGAGTCTCCAAAAAGATTTCTCTAATCAAATTATCACAATTTAATATCAAACAAAAGCTTAATAAGGGATTTTCAATTTTTCTTTCTAATTTAATACAACTCTAAATTTACACAATCTCCTTTCTAGATTCCCGTTTCATCAATTTCGAATCATTTGGTTCACAAATGATCAAATTTCTAATATTTTTCATTTTTCCTAAATTTCCTCAAATTAAACATATTTCAGAATATATATGAATATAGCTTCCGATTCTAAATTCAACATAAATTTGACAAAATCAATTCAAATGTTGAAGTGATTGTATTTCTTTTACCTAAGTTTCCTCAGATCTCAGACCTAGCTTTCGTTCGCCCGTCAAATTGGTCTAAAACCTGTAATATTCCACATTTGAAACTATGTTAGCAACTAACTCAAATTCTAAGCACCAAACCCTAGAACTATAACCAACGTAGCCGTTACTTGCAGTGAAGAAGCCGCGATCTAGGGTTCGGGGGTCGGTTGATGACTGCAGTTTGGGCTTCAGTTGGGGTTACAGTAAGGGGGCCCGTGCGAAGGAGAGCCCTCGAAAGAGAGAACAGATCGCGGGTTCGCGGGCTGTCGCGGGTTCGTGGGCTGGTGGGCTCGCGGGCTGGTGCACTCATGGGCTGAGGCGCGCGCTCGCGAGCTGGACTGTAGTCGAGCACTCGTAGAAGGTCGCGTGCTGTGGTGCACACAGGCGAGGAAGCTCACGCTGCGGCACGCTCGCATGGGAAAGGTCGCGCTGCGGCTCGTTCGCGCGGGGAAGATCTTGCTGCAGCGCCCTCACGAGAAGGCTGCGCTTGCGGGAGGGAAGAGCAGCGGAGGTTGGCGGAGCCGAAGAGAGAGAGAGGGACAGCGAGAGAGTGAAAGGGAGAGAGAGAGATTAGGGCTTAAAGCCCTAATCCAATTTGGGGGGGAAACGCAGCGGTTTGGGCAAAACGCTATGTTTTCCTCCTTTTTTTTTTAAGGTTCCAATTTTTAACAAACTAGGGTATATCTCAAATCGGTAATATGGATACTTTATATATATATATATCAAAAATTTCAATTTAAAGCCCCCAAAATCAAAAATCAAAATAAATAAAAATTTCTATATATATATAACTGAGAAATATTTTTATTTAATTTCTGAACAGAAGTACAATAGTACGGATACCGCAGTGTCGATGTTACAAGGGGAGAGTTTGCCGTTATTTTATTTGGAAAGAACAAGTGATTTATTTTCTTTTAATATAAATCTTTTTCGGTGTTATCACACACGGGGAGTGCAACTATCGCGAGTCCAAATATCACATTTTAATTGGGTTTGTTGATTCCGCATTTGCATGTTTATCTCCTTTTGCTAGGGCGTGCGATGCCTGGATAGCGGATCATCACATGGGGTGTCAAAGGTAAGACTGCCATGTAGTGGGTGATGATGTCCCATGGTGTCTTTTTCCTTTTTCTTTGTTTTTTCTTAAAAAAATTCATTTCCATTTCATTTTTTCCTTTTGTGGCTCCCTCCTAGCACCCTAATTTGGTTCTCTTATTGCTAGATTCCAACTATCCTCATTCGCCAATATATTCTACAGTCTATGTTAATTTTAATATACATAATCTGTAATTAAAGCTGAAATATAAAAGCAAAAGCATGCATTGCACATAAAACTCATTGAATTTTAGTACAATGCAAAATAAGGGATCTAAATGTGGTCATTAAAATACAAATGCATTTTTTAATGTTTTCTTGAAATGGGGCCTTACAATGGGCATATGATTTATTCTAATTATATTAGCATCTAGTTTTTGTTTTGATTGCTTTTGATAGTGTCTCAAAATTTGTTTCTCGATTTTGATAGAGTTTTTAGACTCAATTACAATTTCTCTACAATATATCACCCTCGCACTGAGAGTTAGATAGAAAGAACTATATAGACATTAGATGATTGTTAAGAGCATGTGTTATTGAACTTCATATAGTTCGACTACTAATCTCATGTTGGTAAAGTTTGTTTATAATAACAGCTATCAATTTGAAATTTACATCATGCAATTTGAGGTATTTTACAGGAGTTGTCAAACTCCAATATGCCAAGATGAGATAGGTGATAGGTACATGACTCGTGAGAAGTGCAAGGTAGCTCAATATGGGCAAAAGACTTTGGGACTAGAATTTGGGATTAGAGAGAAGGTCATTCTCAAAATTTCTACAATCAAAGGAGCGATCAAATTTAAGAAAAATAAAAGGAAGCTCAGTCCAAGATTCATTTACTTGTTTAAGATATCAGCTAAACCTGGATCATTAGGTTAAACTATGAGTTAAGCAGGCTCATATATATCAAATACGAATAGAAATAATATAATAATAAAGCTAGAAAATATTCTATTTATTCTATCATAAATATAGATAAAAATAGATATATAATTATATAGATAATTATATAAAATGATTATAGAATATCTATACTATAATCTTTTATATAAATAGGACTTATGAGTTCTATTCATACAGAATGATTCATTCTAGTTATTAATTATAGCTATAATAATTCTAATTATATTAATCAGTAATATTCAAATTATAGTAATAATAAAATATTATCCAATATCAAAATTAATAGGGAATATTAAATTAAAAAATTTTCATTTTTGTTATGTTAGCTTTGCTGCTTGAGTTTGAGTGAGTTCATCCCAATCCCATGTCTCTATGCTTAAGGGATATGTATATGATCCTTTGCACATGTTTTTTTATGAACCACTATAGATCAAGGAGGATGTTGAGCAGCCAAAACAAATCTTAGATCATCGTGAATAAAACTGCATGAAAAAGATGTTTCACTCGGTTAAAGTCTTGTGGAGGAATCACACATCAGAGGAGGCATCATCAAATTTAGAATATGAACAAGGCCACAATATCTACACCTTTTCTAGAATTGTGAGTGACCTAGAGGATAGGATCACAAAAAGAGGGAAGACTGTAAGGAGTAACTCCTAGACTATGAGATAAAACCATTGACCGTAGAATCTGCATGACTATTTTAGCATTTTAACATGGTATAAACAAGTTCATGGCATTTTTTTTTGTGCTTTCACTACAAAAGAAAAAGGCCAATTACCAGCGGTTGACACAACTGCTGGCATTGATGGAAAAGAGAAAAAAATAAAAGCCAGAAGCACATAATATGTTCTTAGCCTATGCCGGTGGCTCAACCGCTGGTAAAGGTCATTTTAAAACCTAAATCACGCCCTTTTTGTCTCCCTCTACTCACTCTTTACTACCCTGTTCAGTGAAGAGACTTTGTCTCACCCTCTCCCTGTCTCTCTGGTTAATCTCCATATAAATCGATGAAGGATGATTCATCTCCATACAAATCGACAAAGGTTGTTCTCTCTTCGGCTTATCTCTCAGATTTATCTTCTCTCCCTCTCTCTTCTCTTCTCTACCTTATCACCGTCTTCACCTTTGTTCAATTCTTCTCCTTCACTCTCATTTGCATTATCTCTCTCTACTTCAGATAGAGTGAGAGAAGCAGGTTACGGCTCGCATTTCTTGTGATCTTCGTCGTTTACCCAAAATTCTCCTTTGGTGAGTTTTGTGTCTCTTTTCATTTCACGAAATTTAATTTGGTTACAATTTAGTTTGGCTACAATTTGGGAGTACCTTAATGTTCCAGAGATAGGGAAATGTCTGTATTTCTATCCTCCAACTATTTTTTGGATGGCTTGGAAGGAGATTAACTTGATTGGTAGCTAGATTATAGTATCAAAAAATTTTTCCACTCTTTGAAGTTGGTTTTGAATGTGGATGAGTATGTGTTTGACATTATTGATTTTTGTGGATTTATTCCTTCCATTTATTTAGATTTTTCACACTTTCAGTCCTTTAATTTGTTTCTTTGTTTAACTACAAATATAACTGAAATTTTTAATTTGATTTATGATACTATTGAAATTTGTGTTTAGAGCTTCTCATTGAATATTATGGATCTTTTGTTGAATTTTTAACGAGGGCACTATATTTGAAAATTTTAAGAGAGTGATTAATTCCAGTAGAGCTTCACTTGTGATTGTATCACTATGAAATATGAATGAGATTTGAAATTCTCCTGGATCTGAAATTGGGGACACTCCTGTTCAAAATGGAAGAAATCTTTGGGTTGGGCATTGTTATGTTCTTCTTGATAAAACATACTTTGAGTATATGAGAGACCTTTCAGTTTGCATAGCTTAAGATGGAAGTGAAATCAGGGTGAACATGAGCATGGATTGTTGCAGTTTTGTATTTCAGTATAGATATTGTATCTGTCCAACTTTTTCTCTCTTCTAATAACTGGTTGCATTTGTTGCTTTGACCTTTTTTCCAGTTCAATAATTCTCTTTCTTCCTTTTGGATTTCTTTTGTCAGCATTTGAATTGGCTTGCGAAACTTTGCTTCTATTGCTGTAGACTCTAGTCAACTCTAGTAAACAGTTTAATTCTTTCATCTGTTGTTTATTTTAGCACTTGATGCTTGTAAAAGCATTCATGTCCCATTCAATGCTTTTACTATTTCTTCTATGCTTCTTGTCTGTCTTTCATGTGTTAGCTTGTTTCAATTTTTCTCATGACATTAACTTTGCTTAGGTTCCAACATTGCAGTCATTTCCTTTCTCTACCTCTTTTTATTGCAGTCAAGATATTTTTTTATCATGTGTCTTATATATACATACATATAACATTAACTGCATTGCTTTTCTGAAGTTAAGATATGAACAATTTAAAATACATGTCCTATTTGTGTACAACACTTTATACATGTTTAACAAAGATAATATTGGGATGCTTTATAAATTCATTGTTGTGAACCAAATTATTGTAGTCACATTTGAGCATATAATTGCTTATTTTTTCTACGTATAAAATATAGAGGAAAATGTACTAATGTAATATGTTATCCAAAATATAAAGGAAAATTTACTAATGTTATCCTAAATATTTGTTGTACTAATGTAATATGTTGGGAACCAAATTATTGTAGTCACTTAACTTATTTATAATCATAGGAAAATGTACTAATGTTATCCTAAATTATGTACTAACGTTATCCTAAACACCAAGTTGTTTATTATAATTAAATTAAATTAAGGCACAGCAGTTTTCTCAACTGAACCTTAACTTATTTCTTAGCTTGACTTGGGTTGCTTGTCCCCTGTTTGGCTGATTTCATTGCCCCTTTTGTCCTCCTCTACTCCTAAATCCTATGCATATTTACTCCAAGGCATGATTGTTCTCATTCATTTAGCCTAGTATCTTTTGTCCCAGAATTTTTTTTCTTACAGCGATCTAGTAATGTATGTTGATACGGGGCTCCCGTTTTTTGGGCTGTAACTGTCTAATTTTCATTATGCTTGCTCGGTTAGAGTTCTTTTTAGTAAAGTTGCTTGCATATGTACTATAGCTCTCAAGTTCAATTCTCGGAAGGTGCCTCTTCTTAATAAAAAAGAAAGTAAGGCTATCTACACATTGCCACACTGAATCCCATTAGTTTGGTAGGATGCTTTAAGCACAAGGTGAACTTTCTCAGGTGGAGTTCTTTGTGGTTTGGTTTGCAACATCAATTTTATTGAATGATCACTTAAAATAATAACTACATAATCTTATTTGCTGCAATTGTTCTTTACATCAAAGTTCTAGGTTCAATTGAAGTGATTTTCTTTCTATACAACAATTCAGATGCTTCTAAGGTGATGTTTACAATTTTCACCTCTTTAATTAGGGGGTCTTTGTTTAGAGAGTAGGGCTTTGTATTCAACAAAATATGTATAAACCAATGGTCAGTTGGTCTAGTAGGATGTGGTGCTAGGTTGCTTAACCAAAGTCACGAGTTCGACCCCCGATTTGGGCGTGAAGCAGACTACGTGGTGAGGGTAGTCCCCTTAAATGGGTCACTGCAAATCCCAAACCGGACTAGAAAAAGTATAGTTTCGGATACCGGTTGGTATAGTACCAAAAAACAAAACATGTATGAAAGATGCTTGAAAAACATTGCAATATGTATATCGACTGTGCTGATACATTACATGACCTTAGTCTTGATCTCTGTTCGCATTGATGGTGCTTAGATTAAAGCTTAATATATATCATGAAACTTCTCTGAATATGCATTCTCTGAAGTTTTCTAGGGATATAAATTCTTCTGGAAACTAATAAAGTCTTTGTCCAGGTAATTTGTGACAGGAGTTGTGGGAAATAGCCAAACATGTTCTTGCTATTAAACAAGCACCTCTTTTCGATGAGGGCTTGGCAATGTAAGGACATCATTTGTTGATAATGGTATATTGTTTGGGAAAATCTTATATAATAAAATAATTTCGTTTAACCTCTGACAAGATCACATTGGCATAATGATTTGACAGGGAAGGCATGCTGAATTTCTTAGAGGACATCTCACCATCTGAGCTTTTTGAGTAGTTGTTTGTTTCTTTAGTGGGTTCCAAGTTCTATCTTTTATGTTCAACCATTACTTTATATTAGAAGGGCATATCCAAGACCCTTGACCTTTGTTTTAATATGTACCTATTCCCATGGACCATGAGGAACTTGCTTTTGTAGTATATCCTTGTAGCTCCATTAGTATCTGCTGCATTAGTATCTATTTCAATTTGACATATCTGCTACATTAGTATCTATTTAGTGATCTAAGACTTAGCGATTTTATTTGCCATTAGTGATACTTAGCTGATGATATTATAACTGTCAGCATAGTTAAACATTTTATCTGTTGCATGCTATTTACATCCTATGCTTTGTTTAATAAATAGAACTTAGTTGGCTTAATGAAGATTTGTGTGGCTCATTGATCACAGGTGGCATTTGAACGGTTGTAGGTAGTTTAGCTAGAGTTGAAGTCCTAAACCTCTCACTCTAACTTCTTATCATTGATTCTATTTGACTGAGAGTTAGATTAGGCAAACTTTAAGATTGTCCGAATTATTCTAATTTTTTTGATAATTTGTAATAACTTGAATTTAGAATATGACTTGGTTTTGTAATGATTTTGTATGTAAGTTCATACTTTGGGCATAACTATATGACATATTAATGTTTTATAATTTTTTTTTGTTAAAAAACATATTTATCAAAAATTTAGTTACATATTGTTTTTTTAAATACTAATAATATTAGAAAATAACATATAGGATATATGGTTCTTATAGGCAGGTTGGAGAGACAAAGCTGGATATCTGAACCTATGCCAGTAGCCAAGTTGTATTGGCATAGATCTTAACCTATACTAGTGGCCGGTCAGGGATGGCAAAGAATCCAGCCTATACTAGCGGCCATGACTGCTGGCAAAGGTCTAAACCTATGCCAGCGGTCACCCTGGTCGCTGGCATAGGTCCTGACCTTTGCAGTGGTCATGGCCGCTGGTAAAGCCTTTTACTAGCGCTAGTATAGCACCAGTATAACCGATGGAAATTTTGATTGCTGGAGAAGATATCACAACCTTTACCAATTGTTTTTAAGGTCTTTACTAGCTATTTTTGGCTATTGTTAAAAGTTTTTTTTTTGTAGTGTTTGCATAGTGTGTGCTCAAATTATAATAAATAGAAACCTAACTTGAGGCCACAATATCTACACCTTTTCTAGAATGGTTGGTGATCTGAAGGATTGAATCATAAAGAGGGAAGACCGTAAGGATCCATTGCTAGACTAAGAGCGAAAACCACGAACCCTAAAATGTGCATGAGTATTTTGGCATTTTAACATAGCACTGACATATGCATGTTCACTTTTGAGCCTTGCATTGTTTGTGCGCTAAAATTGTAATAAATAGAAACATAACTCTAAATTTGGAGTCCAAGTGTTTGATAGTGAAAAGGATAAGTCAGGTTGATAAGTAAGGTATTCTTTTTATATTATATCCTAGTTAGTGTATGATGAGTATAGAGTAAATCTAGATAGAATGAGTCTTTAAATTTTGTTAGTTGAACTAATGGCAAGTGATGTGAAGGAGCATGTAGATTTTTTGAATGTGTTTATTGTGCAAGCAAGTTCAAGATTGAAAGAAAAACTTTCTTTGCATTTATGAACAACAATGAACAACACTTTGAGTGTGGGATGATTGCCCAATTTTGTGAGAGTATTTTACAAGATAGCAATGAGCATTACAACGCTTTTAGTATGTAAGAAAGGGAGAGAGAGGGAGAGTAGAAATGATTGTTCCATCGTAAAGAGAAGATGTTCTCCAGGACTTCTTAACTTTTCTCCACACATCGAATGAGAGTGGTGACACTTATTTATAAGAGAAAGAGGCTTACTATCGAGTAGACACAAGGAACTAACCGTTTGACACAAACCAAAAAGTTAGCCATTATAAATTCTGCCCAAAATACCTTAGCTATTTGGGCTGTCTTCTAGACTTCTTGAGTTACCAATTTGGACCTTCCTTGATGCCCTTTTATTCCTCCAACTGTCCCTTAATGCTCCTTTTGCTGTTTGAAATGGACTACAAATAAGGGCTGAATTCTGCAAAGATTCTGGACAGCATGCTGGAGTGATTTTCTGGGCAGCATACTGCCTTGTTTCAGACTTGGCTGAAGGGACTCTTTGGACCATGAATTGACCTTTATTTTGAAGTCTTGAATGGTTGCTTGTCTTGTTCTTTAGCACTCCCTCTCAAGTTTGGTGAATAGGAGACTATGGAGCCAAACTTTCCGGTTGTACTTGGACAATCAATCTTTTGATGCACTTGCTGTTTTATGGCTTTAAAGTGATGACCCTTTTGTTGCATGAGAGGAGAAGAGAGATTCCATCAGATTTTGTGGTCTTCTCCTTGGTCTTGTTTTTTATTGTTTGGGTGATTACATTTGAGTTCTAGTAAATTCTCTTGTTTACCCATTCCGATCGAAGGTAGGTGTAACCTAGTTGATATTCTAAGAGGAGGTGGAGGTGGAGTTAGTGGAGATTCCCTAACTTCCTCTTCCGATTCCAATGAAGGTGAGACTTCCCCTTGCTCACTTCTTCCTTGAGCCTCAAAGTTGTCTTCCTCCTCCCTTTGTTCAGAAGTCCCCGAAGCATCTCCCACATGCGTTGTTCTTTCCTCCTTATTTGATTGTTATGGAGGATTAGTTGTTATTTTGGAAGATAGTATGAGACTTGTGGAGGATTGTTCTCTTGTTGTGGTGGCTCTTTCACATTTGTTTCTACAAAATAAAATTTATCTTTTACAAATATCATATCTTTTGATATGTATATATGGTTAGTTTTCAAATCAAAACATATACTGCCTTTGTGGAATGAACCATATCCTAAGAATACACATTTTTTGCATTTTTATCCAATTTATCCCTTAGTTGACAAGGAACATGTACATAGAATACATAACCAAACATTTTAAGATGATTGTTGTTTGGTTTGGTTTTGTGAGCTACTACAATGGAGATTTCCATTGAAGAATCCTAGAGGGTAGTCTATTGATCAAGTGAGCAGTCGTAATAACCGCATCACTCCAATATTTCTTAGACATTTTTTGCTTGAAACCTGATTGTTTTAGCAATTTCTAGGATATGCCAGTTTTTCTCTCGGCTACACCATTTTGTTGTGGGGTATATGGGCATGATATTTGATGGATTATACCATTTCCTTCTAGAAATTTTCTAAAGGCATTACTCATATATTCCCCCGTTATCTGTTCTAAGCATTTTATTTTTCCATTGACTTACCCAGAGACATATTTTTCAAAGTTTTGGAAAGCCTCAAATGCAAGTATCTTAGATGTAAGCATGTAAATCTATATGAATCTATTTTTGTGATCTATAAATGATATGAAGTATTTAAACCCTCTTCTAGAATCTGTAGAGGCCATCCATATTTCTGAGTGCACTAGCTCAAAAGGCTTTTTATATTGGGTTTCAGACAAAGGATAGTGTACCCTTTTTCTATATATGCATGCTTCACAATGTCTATACTCACAATTTGATTTGGAAATATTTTTTTTAAAGCTTCACGTTGAGGATGACCTAATCTTGCATGCTACAATTTATATCCATTTTCTTCATGTAATTGAAGACAATTTGAAGAGGAAGAGTGATGGAAAGTACCTTGGTTGGGTATTATGCATTCTAATTTTTTGTGCAGCCCTATGACCATGATCAATGCAGCGTTATAGGCTTGATGGTCCATGGGATTTTTGAGTGGTTTGATAAGCTCTTTAACTCCTTCCAAGAATGCCTTATCTTTGACTTGCCTGAGTAGGTTTTGGAGGAAAACTAGAGTTGCTGATGCTGCATCTATTTTTTATTTCATTGGGGATGATTGTTCCCACTTTAAAACATACTTACCTCTGAGATAAGGATGAAGGCTCTAACACCAACTCTTGGAGTATGCTGCCTTCTTGTAATATGAACATCTCCTCTTGACCCGTTGATTCATTCATGCAGAAGATGGATTGTGGATTGATCATAGCTTGCTCTGATACCATGTAGATTTTCTGAGTCTGTCTATTGTACAAGCAAGATCAAGATTGAAAGAAGAACTATCTTTGTATTTATGAACAACACTGCACAACACTTTGATTATGGGACGATTGTCGAATTTTGTGAGAGTATTTTACAAGAGAGCAATGAGCATTACAATGCTTTTAGTTTGTAAGAAAGGGAAGAGAGGAAGAGTGGAGATGATTGTTCTACCTTGGAGAGAAGATTGCTCTCCAAGACTTCTCAACTTTTCTCTATACATCAAATGAGAGTGGAGACACCTATTGATAAGTGAAAGAGGCTTACTAGCCGGTAGACATAAGGAACTAGCTGGTAGACACAAACAAAAAAACTAGCTATTATAAATTCTGCCTAAAATATTGTTGGCTGTTTGGGCTGTCTTCTTGGGCTTTTCTAGGCGTCTTGAGCTACACATTTGGACCTTCCCTGATGCCCTTTTATTCCTCCAACTGTGCCATCCTTAATGCCCTTTTTGCTGTTTAAAATAGACCACAAATAAGGGCTGAATTCTGCACAAATTCTGGACAGCATGCTAGAGTGATTTTCTGGGCAGCATACTGCCTTGTTTTTGACTTGGCTGAAGGGACTCTTTGGACCATGAATAGACCTTTATTTTGAACTCTTGAATGGTAGCTTATCTTGTTCTTCAACAGAGCATAAGATGAAATAGGAGCTTAAAGCAACACAAATGTTGAAAAGTTCTAAAAAAATGTTGATACAAAAAAAAAGGCATGGAATGTCTTAACAACCTTACCTTTAGACTTCTTAAAAAGACAAACAAAGTGTCTTAATTTCAATCCCAACAAAACCCACTAATACCATGCAGCTCATACATTCCAAAGCACCTCAATTGATAGTGGAGGATCCAAAACATGTGTGAGAAAGTTAAACACTTTAAGTAGCTCACTTGTTAGCGGTGCCATAGGCATGTGAGCAGCTTAAAGAGGCTTAAAATAGAAGTTTTCCACCTCCTCAAACCCGTTTCACTTATCCACTTTTCTTTAACAACAACTAGACCTTAAAGCATACAAATAGCCATAAGAAACAGATAATCTTCTACTCAATTATATATATCATACAACTAAGTTGTAGATGCATAAAAGAAGTAAAAATTTCAAAAAAGAAAACTAGGAAATCAATGGAAGTTTTGGAATTGGTAAGAGAGAAAATTAAGTTTAAAGCAAGGAATTCAAGTATTAATTGTTGAAAATTGTTGTTTATATGTTGTTGAACTTATTTGAATGATGGATTGCATGTTATAATGGATGGTTCTCATGTGGGGTTTGAACTATGTTCATGTATGCATAGATTTCTCAAATCATTTCAAGCTATGTAAAATGAATTAGCGATTCTGTGTAAAGTAAAGTATTTTTACATGTTTTATTAATTTTTCTATGACCTTATAATCTCGTTATGCCCTAAAATATATTTTTGAGATATTGGTAAAGATTAGAAGTGAAAAAGAATGAACACTAGTATCATATATCTCAATTTAGTTATATATAAAAAATAACTTATTATTAATAAGGAAATGATGATGTTACTTAAAATATGGGAATTGGGTACAAAATCGGATACTTAGAATATTGAAAACCTAGGTTTGACCAGCTAGCTGGACACTAAGTATCCAAAAATGATGTATCTGAAATGTTTAGAAAATAAGGAGGAAAAGTCCCGGTAATTGTTCCTCATATATTAAATAAGTGAAAACATATCTTCTAGATTTTTCTAAGCCATTCGCCCACCAAATAAAAGCCAACAAAGTTAGCCGTTTCGAGTTTTGTTCTTGGAAGCTCCTAAAAGTTTAATATGACCTGGTTCTTATAGAGAGATAAGACGAAAGTAAACTGTTACTTATAGTATATTGTGTTACTATTATTACTGAAATAGGCATGTTGTTGCTATATTAGAAGTTTTCTCAAAAGATTTTATAATAAGACCGCTATCATAAAATTTTATAATAAACTTTTACACAGGCACACATGGACCTTACTAGGCAATACAGCTCACACCAAAAAATATTTTTTTAGATCCTGCAGAAACAAAGGTCAAAGAGGATTAGACAGACAGATAGAGATATTTTTGTTGTGAATAACCTCTCTAGTATAGAAGTTTTACTGCTTTATCATGTATAAAAAACTTTTGTAATATGTAATGATTTAAATAAATGAAATAACTATTATTTTAGTATGACTTTCATTACCATACAAGTGACTGAGCCCTGTGAGAATCAGGCAGTCCGTCACCAATGAAGCCCCGGTAAGGGGGTGGATTTGGGGCTTGACATCAAGGCTTAATAACCTCTACCCTTTGCTCCACCACTCACGTCCCAAAACACATGAAAAGAATGTTAAATGTAAGCTATACCAAAATTGAGCTAAGCAAGCACTCTTAGTAAGGTATACATGCAAAAGATAAGGCGAATATCTATTCAGTGTGTGAAACACATATCCGTGATGCATGAATATAATTTTAGAGAAATCTAGGATTTCATGTGCATCACATGTTCTTGTTCTTTATTATCTTGCCATTATATCAAATAAAAATATTAGGAATCAAGAAAGTAAAAGTAGGTCTAGGAATTAGATTTAAGTTATTCCCTATGTAGAAGGCTCATACGTTTTAGCCGTTCATTGGCTAAAGAAGAGGCTAAACATAACACCATTCCCTATCTATAAAGGGAACTTTTACTTGAGTAGCATTAATTAAACCCTAATGATTCACAGCTTCTGTGATCCCAGTTATTTGGGAGACTCTTTAGTATCCAAATCCATGGATCTCAAATTGGGAATTATGCTTTATCACTATGATTTAAGTAATTTGCTGCTCCTCTCCATAAAAATTAACGAGAAGCTCCTTTTTTTTCTTTGTTATTTATTGTGACTTTTGCCGCTCATATGGAGATCCTAATGTGAGGCACAAATGCAACCTTTTATTAATTATTCTTCACTATGTCTATACCGTGATATAGTAATATATAACTCATAACTCATATCATTTCACACAAAATTCTTTCTTTCATTTGCATAAACTCATATTCATCAATCATACGTTTGCATAACATTTTTGTCATTAGACAAAGGCCATGGAATGGTTCAAAGATGTAGGAACAAACATAAAATCATAGCACATAATCTAACCATTGCATTGGAATAATTACAAACCTTATTCATGAATTTACAGTATATCAATTCGTATCTTCTGATTCCTAGATTTTAAGTTATCTCTAACACTCAACTAACATAATAGCCCTGATTGAAAGGTTATCAGATATTTAAAACTTTTTATTTGATCTCACAAACAAATTAGCTCATGTTATTCATGCATGAGATAACATGTGGCTCCCATATCTTGTAATCTTAGTAAAGAAACAGTTGTTAACAACTTAGAGAGGTGAGTAGCTTATTTTGATACTTTTAGACTTTTCTTGTTTTTGAGAGAAGATTGAGGAGACAGACAAAGAAAAATGAGGACTCGCGATTTATAGTGGTTCTATCCTCCCCGATATATGTCCACTATAAGGTTTCACCTGGATTTTCAAATCCAGTATTTTTACAAAATAGCATAACCAACTAGCCTGAATAGGTGTTAGTCGAACCTTGCAGTGTTTCTTTCAAGCACATCCCAGTAGGGAGCTAGTAAGCCTTACATGTTTTACTCATCACACTTTGAATACCTAAACCACAAGAGCCTTTCTTTTTGGTCTTTTACAAGATTTATAAGTGAAACGAAAATGCAAGATGAAGCATTAACTTCATATGTTTCCATAAAGAACAAATAGAGAATACAATAGAGAAAGGAAATTTAGCTCACAAAAGATTTTTTGTTAAACCATGTTGAATGATGTTCAAAAAGTTCATAAATCTTCAACTGAAGTGTTGTATTTAAATAAGTGAGATCAAAGAGCCGTTGAGCTTCATTAAATGGCCCAGATATAGCTATTGAAGGTTGTTATGCTTTATTTAATATTTAAACAACTTTTTTTTAACAATTAGCCATTACTCACATTGAGTCGAGGTCAACTAAATTTTAATAACATCTTGACTAATGCAGGACAACTTCATATGCATGCTATATTGACTTGTGCTTTAATCTACTTGAGTATTTTTGCATTGTTACTCATGCAAGTCAGCTAGTGCATGCTTTAGGTTGACTTGGGATTCAATCTGATTAAGTATATTTTCACCTTGTTGTTTGTGCAAGTTAACTTGAGTATGCTTCAGGTTTACATTTTTTCCTATTCTGCATGTGTACAGGTTGACTACCTAACTTGTTTGGTTGACTTGATCTACACTTCACTTAAGCAATTTTTACTTTAAAACTATTGCAAGTCGGCATGTTTTAGCTTTAGATTGACTAGTGTTAGTGCTCTATGAAGTCTATGTTTACGTAGGTCAACTTATGCATATGTCAGGTTATCTTCAACACTAGATGACTTAAGCATATTTTACATTGTGGTTTATATAAGTTGACTTGGTTAGTCGACTAGTAGAGATGTTTTGTGCAAGTCAACTTGTACAATGGTTTGGTTGACTTGTGCTCAATTGCTTTTGTGCTTTTCACTATGACGCATATGTATAGGTCGACTACTTATAATACCTAGGTCAACTTGACCTTGGTCTAATTTTTTAAAGTACCGTTCATACAAGTCAACTTCTATTCATAATGAGTCAACTTGAGCTAAAGCCTCTTTCAAGATTTCAAGTCCTAGATTAGTCAACTTGTGTTCTACAAATTTTTCTAAATGTTGGTCTGATAGGTAGACTTGTGTATTCATCATGTCAACTTGAGGTTTGTATAGGACTACTTATTCTGATTTTTTACCGTTAAGACTTTTTAAATTTTCTACCATTGGACCTTCAGATTTGTGACTTTTCTATTGCATCAATTAGATAGGTCAACTTATCATTTAGGCAAATCAACTTGTTTTTAGACTTATACTTTGTCTTATTCATAGTTATTTCTTCAAGTCGACTTGATTCCTAAGTAAGTTGACTTGACTAATCTTCTATTTTCGTTTATGGTATGATCTATACTTGGCAAGTTGACTTAGTCTTTATATGAGTAGACTTGTTTTACTTTTTGTTTTGCTTAGGAGGCTGATTTACACATGGCAAATTGACTTGCTTCGTGGGTAAGTCGACTTGTTTAGATATGTAACTAAGTTAACTAGCTTTATGCATCCTTAAACTTGATTTAAATTCTTTCAATTTGTTCTTCAATCAATCTATCCTACTTTTGCTCATCATTTAACCAAATTTTACTCATCATCAAAACATATTTTCCAATACTTAGATTTTAACGTTGAATTTTTCCATCACACTAGTTGTCATGCGCCAAATCCACCCCCTCCCCGGGGCTTCAATGGTAATGAATTGTTAGCAGGGATCCGTCACTTACTAGCATAGTTGATCTTTTATTTATTCAAATCACTGTATATTACAAAAGTTTTCTATACATGATAAAACAACCAAATTTCTATACTAGAGAGGTTATCCGTAACCAAGCTGTTTCTATCCATCCATTTAATCCTCCTTGACCTTTGTTCCCGCAGGATATAAAAATAATTTTTGGTATAACTTTGATAGCCCAGTGAGGTTCGTGTGTGCATGTATAGCCCAAGTGTCCGAATATGTGTCATGTGAATAGAGAATGTCAAATGCTAATTCACTACTTCAAGTAACACATATTCATAACAGTTTTAATATAGACGGTGGCAAGGCTGGTGGTTGGTCGGTGGCAGCTTATCAGTGGCAAGGTAGTTGGTGGCCATGCTTGGGTGTCAAGATCCAATGTATTTTAGGTACTTAGCAGTTTTGGTTAATTGCTCTATATACTTATTTCTGTGTAATATGTTTTAAGTAAATGTATTTATGTTATTTTAGTTCATTTACTTAAGAATTACACGTAAATAATACCCCCCATTTGGATTCCATAAAAATAGTTTTAGAACTTAATTCCCAAACTATTATGAATTTTTCTAAGAGTTAGCCATTTTGTCTTATTCGGCAACCTGGGGTTGATACAAGACCTGGTTCAGATTAATATGACACTTCTATTGTCAAACAAGCTGGCACCAATGGCTCTCCTGGCCACCCAGCACAACATACTATAGTATCTAAACATCATATCCACAAAACTATATATAATAGGTTCTCATGTATCAAAACTATTCATTTATATAGAGCTACATTGTCACGCCCCGACCCACTCCCGAGCCAGGCACGCAACGAGCCCGCCGCGGCACCTAGATGCACGGGCACCACGTCCCGCACATCAAAGCACCGTAAGGCTGTAACATTCACATAATCCAAGTTTCCAAATCACAAAGATCCCCAAGTGATAAAAATAATACATGTATGCCTCAATGTAAATTAAAATGAGTGAGAGTGAACCTTATACAGACCAGAAGAATTATAAATACAGTCATCCCAATTTAAACAAATACAATGGTCATCCTAACTTTCTCAAGATGAAACAATAACCTTAATATATAGCGGAAGAGCGGGTAGTCATACCCCGGCCCAGTAGTCTCCAAAGAATATCCAATACAACAATGCACACAAATCTCTCGGTCCGAGTCTACCCCTGTAGGAGGGAAATGCGAGGGGTGAGTACCATAGAGAGGGGGGTTGGTACTCAGCAAGTCGGGGGGAATGACATGCTACAATTAATTTTTTTTGGGTGAATTAGGAGTGCCAAAATTATGTCCCAATAAATCCATAGTATGAAAAAAAAATATTATGACATCTCAATAAATCATTCACAGCATACGTATCAAATCAAATATGCATCCAGTATGTATGTCCGTTATATCGTATAGAGCCAGCCGAAAATATCCCGGCAAGGGCCGACCATGGCCAAGGACGGGCAACGTTGGGGGTTTTCACAGTGCAAGTAATAAAATAAGACTCTCTACCCCAACGTTGGCCACAGACTACTCCAACTAGCCTGTATATATATATCGTACACGTATGAAGGATCAAGTGTGTATGGAAACCCGCCGGTGCTAGACCTACCAAGGTCCTCCCCGGAGTGGTTCAACCGACGACTGTCCATACAATATGTATGACGATCTGGCAGATACCCCCTGCAGAGGCGTATCCGGACACAACAGGTGCCTCTACCAAATGTCCTTCGTAGCTACGGAATGCCATAGGAAGCATATCATCATCATCACAGTATCCACAGGGGCATCCAGCCCAAATCACATATCTCAAGCCAAATCATCAAGCCTTATCATGTCAAAAGCATGTGCCAATATGCAATGAAAGCATAAAATCATGTGGATATATCAAAGTGTGGCACAATCATCAAGTATCAAAATCATGGATGCATATCGATATAAATAAGTTGGGACACTCCATATATCACAAAACATTTTCATAAATCCAGAAGAATAGGTTAATCATACCATTTTAAATCATGCTTTTGAAAGCTTTTTAAAACACGGTATCAATTAAAAGTAGATGTCAAGTCCCACTCACAGTTAGGGGAGGATAACGCACTCCCCAATATTTCCACAAAGCGTAAATCAAGTGTCCCCTCCGTTCAACTCAAATAACTCTTAGGGAGACAAACAGTCCGCAGATTTTTAACCTGCGCAGTCATGGAAAACAGACTATAACTTTGGCTATACCAATCCACATCAGATGATTCTTATCTCATTTTAAAGCTAAGGGATAGCACTATAACTTTCATTTTGCACACTTCCTCAGATTCAAATCACAGAATTCCCGGTAAGCCTCATTTTGTTACAGCCATATTTAAGTTTCAGATTCTGTCCAGTTTTCGTACAGAAGCTATAACTTTCATCCTACTCATCAAAGTCTAACGAAATTTTAACATGTTATAGTTAAGATGTAGATCTACAACTTTCGTGTTCTGAGTTTTATCTAAATATGTCTGGAAGGGGTTGAACAAAATTCATGAACAGGACAGATACGTTTTAGTGAAACATACAGTTTCTGTCAACACAGTTTTAAGGAAAATTGTATAACTTTCAATTTCCTCATGCGAAATGGCTGAAAGTTTTATATGTTATAGACAAGGCATATATCTATAACTTTCATGTTTTGTGTTTCTTCAAACTAAGAGTGGAGAGGGGTCGTTTTTACTCACTACTGTCAAGGTTCGAAACAGGATGCTTCTATGTCGAGTTTCAGGAAAAGTGCCATAACGTTTTGCACAGGCATCAGAATTTGGTGATTCTTACCTCGTTGGAATGATAAGACTTAGATCTACAATCCATATAACTATCACATTTTCAAATTCTGGCTCTTAGATGCCTTAAAACAGAGATGAATCACGGACAGAAATAACATTTAAAGTAAGACAGGATAAAATTTCTTACCTCACTTTCTTTGTCTTCCTCTCTTGCTTCTCTCCTTGTTCTCACGAATTTGGGAAGAATGAACAAGCATTCTAAGGCCTTCTTCTTTTATTATTGTGTTAATAAGTCACCACCCTAGGATCAAATCTTCAATTAATCTAAACCATAGGATCATTTTGACTATTGCATGTGTTTTGATTGGTTCTTTTTTTTTGTGCATGTGTTCTCATTGGCCCACCTTGCCTTTCTCATCTCCATTTGGCCAACACTTGTCCTCCTCACTATAACACTTGTTCAACACAAGAATACACTTGTCACATTTCATTTAAGTTTTGTTAATTGCTAACAAGTCCTTTGACTTATAAAAATTCTAATTTGACCCCTAAAATTTTCATAATTTCATACTAGGCCCAAAATCTTATATTAGACCTAATTTAACTTATTTAATATGAAATTAAGGTTTTGAATCTCTTTGAGTCAAAATTGATCCGATTTGTATTTTACCGTCAAATATCATTTTTTTTTTGTGAAAATTCATGAACCTGTAGTAATAGAAACAATATATATGTATATATATATAAAATGGAATTCACTATAGAATACACCGAGGGCCGGTGTTACATTTTCCTAACCCCCTAAAAACAAGTTTCATCCCCGAAACTAAAAGAAAACCATATAGGGAAAGGAAAATTACTCAGTAAATAGATGAGGGTACTGTCCCCTCATAGTCTCCTCGGACTCCCAAGTCTCCTCCTCGACTTGGTCATTACGCCACAAAATGCGTACTAACGGGACATCCTTGCTTCGCAGTCTACGGATCTGCTTGTCAAGGACTGCTACTGGTTGTACAGGTAAACTCAGGTCCTCCCGTAGCTCAACTGGTGGAGGTTCTAAAACATGAGAAGGGTCAGGCATATATCTCCTAAGCACCGAGACATGGAACACATCATGAATACGTGCCAACTCCTCTGGCAGGTCCAATCTGTATGCCACACTTCCGATCCTCTCAAGAATACGGAAGGGCCCAATATACCTGGGGCTCAGCTTGCCCCGCTGCCTAAAACGGATCACCCCTTTCCAGGGTGAGATCCTCAAGAATACCATGTCTCCCTCCTCAAACTCCAGTGGTCGCCGCCTACGGTCTGCATACGCCCTTTGTCGATCCTGGGCGGCTCTCATCCTCTGTCGGATGATCTTGACCTTCTCCCTCGTCTCCTTAACAAGCTCCACATTGCTGAGGTGCCTCTCACCGACCTCATCCCAACATAAAGGTGTGCGGCATCGCCTCCCATACAATGCCTCGTATGGAGGCATCCCAATACTCGCCTGGTAGCTGTTATTATATGCAAACTCTACAAGTGGTAAATGCCGATCCCAGCTACCATGAAAATCAATAACACAAGCCCGAAGCATATCCTCAAGTGTCTGAATCGTGCGCTCTGACTGGCCATCTGTCTGAGGATGATAGGCTGTGCTAAAGTTCAGTCTAGTACCCAATGCCTTCTGCAAACTGGGCCAGAACCTAGACGTGAACCTGGGGTCCCTGTCTGAAACAATCGACACAGGCACCCCGTGAAGTCGTACTATGGTGTCCATATAGAGACGTGCCAGTACCTCCAAAGAGTAGTTACCACGGATGGGGATAAAGTGTGCAGATTTGGTGAGTCGATCGACAATCACCCAAATCGCATCATGCTGCGTGAAAGTTCTCGGTAACCCCATCACGAAATCCATAGTAATATGTTCCCACTTCCACTCAGGAATAGGAAGTGGCTGTAAAATACCTGCTGGTTTCTGGTGCTCAGCCTTCACCTGCTGGCACACCAAGCACCGTGCTACAAACTCTGCTATCTCCCGCTTCATGCCCGACCACCAATAACTGCCTCTGATGGTGCGGTACATCTTTGTACTCCCGGGATGCATAGCATAAGCCGAAGAGTGTGCCTCCTCAAGAATAGCACGTCGAAGCTCAACATCAGCTGGAATACACACTCTGTCTCTGAGAACCACGAGTCCATCAGTACGGACTCGGAAATCCCCGCCCTCTCCTCGGTGAATCCGATCATGAATAGCCTGGAGCTCTACATCTGTACCCTGAAGCTCTCTGATGCGGTCAAGTAGAGTAGGCCGCACTTCAAATCTGGTTAACAGTGTACCTTGCTCATCGCTAGCCAAGCTGACTCCCAAAGCTCGGAGTCCTACCAAGCAAGATGTAAGCTCTCTCTGCTGCCTGAGAAGTGGTAGAAGAAGATGACTTCCGGCTCAAGGCATCTGCTACTACATTTGCCTTGCCTGGATGATAGTCAATAACCAAGTCGTAGTCCTTCAGCAGCTCTAACCATCTTCTCTGTCTCAGGTTTAGCTCTCTCTGAGTAAATAAATACTTCAAACTCTTATGGTCTGTGAAGACCCTGCAAGTAACTCCATATAAGTAATGCCGCCATATTCTCAGTGCGAAAACTATGGCTGCCAGCTCTAGATCGTGAGTAGGGTAGTTCACCTCATGCTTCTTCAACTGTCTCGAAGCATAGGCAATCACCCATCCATCCTGCATCAATACGCAACCCAACCCCTGCCGGCTGGCATCACTATACACAACATACTCTCTGCCACTGGTAGAGAGAGCCAAGATAGGTGCCGACGTCAGTCGTTGTTTGAGCTCCTGAAAGCTCGCCTCACAGCGGTCATCCCAACAGAACTTGACGTCTTTCCTCGTCAATCGGGAGAGTGGAGCAGCAATTTTTGAGAAACCCTCTACGAATCGTCTGTAATAACCAGCAAGTCCAAGAAAACTCCGGATCTCAGTAATGGTCTGCGGCTGCTCCCACCTCAATATGGCCTCTACTTTCTGCGGATCAACAAAAATCCCCTCCGCGGAAACAATGTGGCCCAGAAATCCAATCTCCCTTAGCCAAAATTCACACTTGGTGAATTTGGCATATAACTGCTGCTCACGGAGAGTCTGTAAGACCACCCTCAGGTGCTGTACATGCTCCTCATCACTCCGTGAGTATACCAAAATGTCATCAATAAAGACGATAACGAAACGATCCAAGTAGTTATGGAAAACCCGGTTCATCAAATCCATAAAAGCCGCTGGAGCATTAGTCAATCCAAACGGCATCACTAAAAACTCAAAGTGACCATAGCGAGTGCGGAATGCAGTCTTGGGCACGTCCTCGGCCCGAATCCGTAACTGATGATAACCAGACCGCAAATCGATCTTCGAAAAGACCCGTGCACCCTGAAGCTGGTCAAATAGGTCATCAATACGTGGCAGAGGATACCGGTTCTTGACGGTCACCTTATTCAACTGCCGATAATCCATGCACAGTCGTAGGGTCCCATCCTTTTTCTTTACAAACAACACCGGAGCACCCCAAGGCGAAGTGCTCGGACGGATAAAGCCCTTGTCTAGTAATTCCTGCAACTGGACCTTGAGCTCTCTCAGCTCAGCTGGCGCCATTCTGTATGGCGGAATAGATATAGGGGCGGCTCCTGGAGCTATGTCGATCTCAAAGTCAAACTCCCGAGTCGGTGGAAGGCCGGGTAGCTCCTCAGGGAAAACATCTGCAAACTCTTGTACTACAGGGATATCCTCATTCCTAGGTCCCTTCACAGTAGTATCCACAACATGGGCCAAGTACGCAGTACAACCTTGGTATATTAACCTCCTGGCATCCATCACCGAAATAACACAGCGAGGCAATACTCTCCTCTCACCAGAAAATCTCAAAGTAAGCTCCTCTGATCTCTGAAACTCGACCTCCTTAGTAAAACAATCAACGGAGGCTCTGTGTCTGCTCAGCCAATCCATGCCAAGGATGGTATCAATATCGGTCAGGTCCAAAGGGATCAAATCTGCCTCAAATACGGTATTTCCAATCATGATCTCTATCCCTCTATAGACTGAATCTCTCAAGAACTGTTCACCGAGAGGAGTGAAAACCAATATCTCCTCTCTAAGTGGCGTCAAAGGCTTACCCATCTGGTGGGCAAAGGACGTTCTCACATACGAGTAGTTCGACCCGGTGTCGATCAGGATACGGGCGTCGACTCCATAAATCCTCATAGTTCCTAAATGTGGGGAAAGTAAATAGATCACTTTAAATAAAGGTGGTAATAGATACTCATCATATATATCTCAAAAGTATATGTATCTCAAAAGTAGGTACAGCCAACATAGTCAAGCCTCTAAGGCTTTGGCTTATGATGAGTCTCAAAATAAAAGTACAGGGGAAATCTCTAAGTGTGTGAGTCAGAAAGGGAAGTACCAATAATGACATCGGGGTTCGTCTGCGCATCCTTCTGCGTCATCGCGTACACTCGGGCCTGAGCCCTCGGCGGTTGCCGCGATGGTCCTGGTGCCATACTACTCCCAGCTACTGCTCGTGGGGCCATGGGGGTAGAGTGTGCCGGTGCTCCCTGCTGTCCCCCTCGTGGAGCACTAGACTGAATAGAAATTACCGGACCCCCTGCTCCAAGATCAGGGCACTGGCTCTTGATGTGCCCCTGTCTCCCACACTGGAAACAAGTCACTGTCACCCCGCAAGCTCCATAGGGGTGATGTCTGCCGCATCGACGACAAAAAGGGTATCGTCGGGCTATAGTCTGAGTGGAGGCACTCGGGGCTGGTGCTCTAAACCCCTGGGACTGTGATCCCTGCCTCTGGGAAGGGTCTCCGCGAAACCCTGAGGTTCTCCCTTTCTTTGAACTCTGGCCCCCAGAAAACTCGGGCCTCTTCCTCCTCTGCTCCCTCCTCTCTCTCTGTCGTCCCTCAGCAAGGATGATCTCCTCAGCCCGGAGTGCTGAGTCTACTATCTCTGGCAATGAGAAGTTAGGGGTCACCGTCATATACCTCCAGACGTTCAAGTTGAGGCCATCCTCAAACTTGAACCTCAACTGACTGGGTGTGGCTAGGTCCGGAACAAAAGCGGCCAGTCTCCTTAACTCGGCCTCATACTCGGTCACAGTCCGAGTCCCCTGCCGCAGGTGGTGGAACTCCGTCCTCTTCCTGTTCTGCTGGAATGCTGAAAAATATCTGCGGTTGAACTCCCGCAGAAAGTCCTCCCAACTCCTGGGCTCCGCTGCATCATCACAAACTGCCTCCCACCACGAGAGGGCATCTCCATCCAATAATCTCTCTGCCACTCGGAGTCTGAACTCCTCACTCAAGCCAAGGTCTGTCAACACTCGGCGGGTGCGGTTGATCCAATGCTTCGCAGCAGTAGAATCACCCACCCCAGAGAACTCAGTACAGCCTAGCTGTCTTGCCTCCTTCACGAGCTGGGTGAGCTCGTGAATCCGTCTCAACGTCGAAGAAGTACTGTCGCTGGGTCTAGAAATTGTAGATGGACCAACAACCGGTGGAGGCTCTGGTGCGACTGGTCGTGGCACGGCCGTAGGGGTTGGCTCAGCCATCGGTGGTGGTGGTGGTGGTGGCATCTGAATGCCGTGGGCAGCGTACCACTCGAACACCTGTCGGTAGGCGTCCAGCGGTGGCGGTGGTGGTAGATCTGCGGCCGTGGTGGTCGGTGGTGTAGGCACTGAAGGAGAACCGTGTGAGGAAGACACGTCCTCCGGTACACTAGGGGGCTCAGTAGGTAAGAAGTGGGTACCTCGCCTAGTCGTCATATTTCTGTGAGGAAAAAGGCACTAATCAGGCAGATATATAAGAATTAGGGTTAGTTATGGAATAACTAATCCCCTAAAAGAAATCAACTTGGCATCGGAACCAATGGATAAGGTATGCTAGGTTAGATATGACCCGTGTCCAACCCTCTAAAAATGGATGAACTCATCTGCCTATGACCATGTACTGGGGAATGACTGTACAGTAACTTTCACATGCATTGAGGACTTTCAAAATCAGATTTACCTGGGGATATATATATTATATATTTTTTTTTGAAATCAGTTTCTCAACTCAGCTCTAACCTAGAGCTCTGATACCAACCGAGGCCTGTCACGCCCCGACCCACTCCCGAGCCAGGCACGCAACGAGCCCGCCGCGGCACCTAGATGCACGGGCACCACGTCCCGCACATCAAAGCACCGTAAGGCTGTAACATTCACATAATCCAAGTTTCCAAATCACAAAGATCCCTAAGTGATAAAAATAATACATGTATGCCTCAATGTAAATTAAAATGAGTGAGAGTGAACCTTATACAGACCAAAAAAATTATAAATACAGTCATCCCAATTTAAACAAATACAATGGTCATCCTAACTTTCTCAAAATGAAACAATAACCTTAATATATAGCGGAAGAGCAGGTAGTCATACCCCGGCCCAGTAGTCTCCAAAGAATATCCAATACAACAATGCACACAAATCTCTCGGTCCGAGTCTACCCCTGTAGGAGGGAAATGTGAGGGGTGAGTACCATAGAGAGGGGGGTTGGTACTCAGCAAGTCGGGGGGAATGACATGCTACAATTAATTTTTTTTGGGTGAATTAGGAGTGCCAAAATTATGTCCCAATAAATCCATAGTATGAAAAAAAAATATTATGACATCTCAATAAATCATTCACAGCATACGTATCAAATCAAATATGCATCCAGTATGTATGTCCGTTATATCGTATAGAGCCAGCCGAAAATATCCCGGCAAGGGCCGACCATGGCCAAGGATGGGCAACGTTGGGGGTTTTCACAGTGCAAGTAATAAAATAAGGCTCTCTACCCCAACGTTGGCCACAGACTACTCCAACTAGCCTGTATATATATATCGTACACGTATCAAGGATCAAGCGTGTATGGAAACCCGCCGGTGCTAGACCTACCAAGGTCCTCCCCGGAGTGGTTCAACCGACGACTGTCCATACAATATGTATGACGATCTGGCGGATACCCCCTGCAGAGGCGTATCCGGACACAACAGGTGCCTCTACCAAATGTCCTTCGTAGCTACGGAATGCCATAGGAAGCATATCATCATCATCACAGTATCCACAGGGGCATCCAGCCCAAATCACATATCTCAAGCCAAATCATCAAGCCTTATATGTCAAAAGCATGTGCCAATATGCAATGAAAGCATAAAATCATGTGGATATATCAAAGTGTGGCACAATCATCAAGTATCAAAATCATGGATGCATATCGATATAAATAAGTTGGGACACTCCATATATCACAAAACATTTTCATAAATCCAGAAGAATAGGTCAATCATACCATTTTAAATCATGCTTTTGAAAGCTTTTTAAAACACGGTATCAATTAAAAGTAGATGTCAAGTCCCACTCACAGTTAGGGGAGGATAACGCACTCCCCAATATTTCCACAAAGCGTAAATCAAGTGTCCCCTCCGTTCAACTCAAATAACTCTTAGGGAGACAAACAGTCCGCAGATTTTTAACCTGCGCAGTCATGGAAAACAGACTATAACTTTGGCTATACCAATCCAAATCAGATGATTCTTATCTCATTTTAAAGCTAAGGGATAGCACTATAACTTTCATTTTGCACACTTCCTCAGATTCAAATCACAGAATTCCCGGTAAGCCTCATTTTGTTACAGCCATATTTAAGTTTCAGATTCTGTCCAGTTTTCGTACAGAAGCTATAACTTTCATCCTACTCATCAAAGTCTAACGAAATTTTAACATGTTATAGTTAAGATGTAGATCTACAACTTTCGTGTTCTGAGTTTTATCTAAATATGTCTGGAAGGGGTTGAACAAAATTCATGAACAGGACAGATACGTTTTAGTGAAACATACAGTTTCTGTCAACACAGTTTTAAGGAAAATTGTATAACTTTCAATTTCCTCATGCGAAATGGCTGAAATTTTTATATGTTATAGACAAGGCATATATCTATAACTTTCATGTTTTGTGTTTCTTCAAACTAAGAGTGGAGAGGGGTCGTTTTTACTCACTACTGTCAAGGTTCGAAACAGGACGCTTCTATGTCGAGTTTCAGGAAAAGTGCCATAACGTTTTGCACAGGCATCAGAATTTGGTGATTCTTACCTCGTTGGAAAGATAAGACTTAGATCTACAATTCATATAACTATCACATTTTCAAATTCTGGCTCTTAGATGCCTTAAAACAGAGATGAATCACGGACAGAAATAACATTTAAAGTAAGACAGGATAAAATTTCTTACCTCACTTTCTTTGTCTTCCTCTCTTGCTTCTCTCCTTGTTCTCACGAATTTGGGAAGAATGAACAAGCATTCTAAGGCCTTCTTCTTTTATTATTGTGTTAATAAGTCACCACCCTAGGATCAAATCTTCAATTAATCTAAACCATAGGATCATTTTGACTATTGCATGTGTTTTGATTGGTTCTTTTTTTTTGTGCATGTGTTCTCATTGGCCCACCTTGCCTTTCTCATCTCCATTTGGCCAACACTTGTCCTCCTCACTATAACACTTGTTCAACACAAGAATACACTTGTCACATTTCATTTAAGTTTTGTTAATTGCTAACAAGTCCTTTGACTTATAAAAATTCTAATTTGACCCCTAAAATTTTCATAATTTCATACTAGGCCCAAAATCTTATATTAGACCTAATTTAATTTATTTAATATGAAATTAAGGTTTTGAATCTCTTTGAGTCAAAATTGATCCGATTTGTATTTTACCGTCAAATATCATTTTTTTTTTGTGAAAATTCATGAACCTGTAGTAATAGAAACAACATATATGTATATATATATGAAATGGAATTCACTATAGAATACACCGAGGGTCGGTGTTACATACATCCCAAACAACTAGGAAGAAAGAAAATAATTACATGCCTCAAACAAAATAAAAGAGGTCCATAATAGGTAGGGATCCTAATCCCCTAACTCAAATGCCTTTACCTTGGGCTTACCTCTCGTATCCCAAATCACCCGAAAATGAGGATATTGGGCTCAGTATAAGCTGAGCAAGTACACAGGGAACCAATAGGATGCATGTTAAGTAAACAAGTATAGAAATATCAATGCCAATAGGCATTACTGTGATATTGAAAAGTACACAAGAGATACACATTATCCCAATCAATCCTAAAGGAATATGAGCAATTACCACTCTAAATTTATCATCCTTCTCTACCTTTGTTGTTCCAATTTAAATTGATATTTAAAAAATGAATAGAATGTTGAACCAAGCTAGTGTATGAGAGTCTGAAGAGCAAGCCAAAAATTCGGTATTCGTAAATGAAATCTAGCTCTTTTTAGGTTAGGCACCTCAAATACTTCACTTGTTTCTAATTTCACCCTCGTAAAGAGAAGAGTTACATCCATAGTTCCTCAAACTTTACCCACAGGCTTTACAAAGTTTTCGAAACTTCATATACCAACTGTACTCCTTAAGTTTTGCCCGCAGGCTTCGCAAATCTTTCGGAGAAATCAATGTAGTATCATTTTCTCATCATATTACTTCATATTCTCATGAGTAATAATTACAAAGATTCCAATTCATCGCAAGGGTTACATAAGATTCATAGCATGATTCAATATCCATTTGCACAAAGAACATCGTATCAACCAATATTAAGTCCAAAATTCATAGTATAAGTTGCGCAGTTATAGAAAAACTAACATAATTTTCTTTGCAAATATCTGATTGAGGTGATTCTAGTACCCATTTAAAGATAAGTGGTAGGAGTACAATTTCTATGTTCAAAGCTTAGTCCAATTCAGCCAAGAATGCAGCTTAAAATCAAAGCAAAATTCAGCACAGAAACAGGAAAAAACAAGATTTTCTATAGAGAATGTGCCACTTTGAAAATTTATCAAAAGTTCATTTCTCAATGCAAATCTTCAAATTTTTTGTCATTTTAAAGCTATGGAAGTCTAGTTGATTCAAAAGAAAACCACACTAAATTTCTAGTTATGCAAAAAATAGATATGGAATAAATAATAAGGCATGGTTATGCTGTGAATAGGACAACTTTAATGCAGAGAATATAGTATTTCAAAATTCACCACAAATCCAATTCTCCATAATACTCTTTGAATCCTATGTCATTTTAAAGGTATAAGAGTCTAGTTTTACCAGAAGAAAACCGTACTCTATTTGAAGTTATGCAGAAAAAAATATTGAATAAACAATATGGTTTGGTCAGACTATACAGCACACAAAATTTTCAAGATTTCATTTAAGGATGAGATTCCCTCTTCCCTAATTCATTTCCTCTGAATTCCAACAACACAATTTCATCAAAATATGTTCTACAACATTATTAAGAATCAATTTAATAAACACATACAAGGTACTTGCCTTTTTAATCTTGAGAATCAACTTGCTCTCCTATGTAGTTCTTTTTCCAAATCCCTAGCCTCTTATGTGTTTTCCAGCTTGTTTTATAGCTTTTCTACCTTTCTTTATGCTGGGGACACTTAGTAGTTGGATGGAGGTTGCTAAATTTATGCTTAAAGGGCTATTCTTATGAAGTTAGGGTTGAGTTCTTGGAAGTAGAAGAAGAAAAATATGAATTGTGGTGAAATGAAGAACAATCTCTTTCTTTCCTTTTTTTCATTGTTATCCCAAGTGGTTTGTGGGTCCCCCAACTAGGTTAATGTGTCTAAGATGGTTGTGCCATGTGGTAAGTAATCAGATGCCTTAGTATCCCAAATTATTTTTATTTTATTTTATTTTTCTTTTCCTTTTCCTTTTTCTTTATCTTTTCTTTTTCCTTTTGTGGGTCCCACACCAAACCCTAATTCAGTTCTCTTGTTGCATTATTTCGATCATTTCCCTTCGCCACTACTTAAAATCCTAAACATAAAAATCGAAATATGCATCGTAAATGCGTCTAAAATCACAACGCATCAAATTTATCACAATGCCAAGCAACGAATTTAAGCATGCCAAGTAGGAATGCAAACGAAAATGCATGATTTAATGTTTTCTATGAATAGGACCTTACATTGATTGTGGTTGTGTTGTGGTAGGGAAGGGAGGAAGGTATTTATAGATGTAGGAGAGTTGATGAGTTAGCACTTGAGCACATAAGGTAATGACATGTAGCAAGGGAACTGACATGTATCCAAACATATGTCATGCGGTGGCATGAGGAAAAGATGCAACTGACATGTATATGGTGACAAGGCACTGGTAAGTCAGTGGAACTTCAGGTCAGGTTGATGGTAAATTTACTCAGGTTATAGAATACCTAGATATCCAGCACTTGCTACTTATTTCCATGTAATATTATTTAAGTAAATTCATTTACTTAAGAATTACACGTAAATAAAGAAATACCTTCCATTTGGATTAAATAAAAATAGTTTCAAGAGCTAATTTCTTAAGAATAAGAAGTCAACTCTTCTTTCCAAGAACAAAACTCGAAACGGCTAACTTTGATGGATTTTATTTGGAGAGCTAATGGCTTAGAAAAATTCTAAAAGAATAGTTTTTCACCTATTTGATATATGAGAAACAATTATTGGGACTTTTTCCACCTTGTTTTCTAAACATTTCAGATACCTTATTTTTAGGGTATTTAGTTTTCAGCGAGTTGGTCAAACCTAACTTTCAACATTCTAAGTGCCCAATTTCATACCCAATTTATATGTTAAAGGTGGCATTCTTACTCTATTATAAGTTATTTCTTGCAACTAAATTGAGACAAGTGACAACTTGAGCCATTCCTTATTCTTAAATGGAAATGGGAGCATATTACTATAGATTTTGTCTCAAACTACCTAACACTTTGAAGGGATTTGATGTTATATGGTTGATAGTGGATTAGCTTACTAAATCATAAATTAGCTCACTTTCTCCCTCTTGTGATGACCCATTTTATGCAGAAATTAGTTAAACTTCATATTGACGAAATCGTGAGGTTGCATGACATACCGGTATCAATTGTTGCTAATAGAGATCCATGATTTGTTTCTTGATTTTGGCAAAATTTTCAGTTTAGGTTGGGAATTAAACTTAATTTCTTTACGACATATCATCCTCAAACAGATGGTCAATCAGAGAGGACTATATAGACTCTAGAGGATATGTTGAGAGCTTATATTTTAGAGCTCCGTGGTAGTTGGGTTGAACACTTAATACTAGTGGAATTTGCTTATAACAATAGCTATCACTCCAGCATTGGCATGGCACAGTTTGAAGCATTATATGGGAGAAAATATATAACTCCTCTTTGTTGGGATGAAGTGGGTGAGAAGCAGCTACTTCAGTCCAAAACAGGGTCTGCTTATATACAAGAAGCCATGGAGAAAGTCCGAGTCATTCGAGAAAAGTTTAGAATGGCTCAATCCTATCAGAAGAGTTATGCTGATCAAAGGCGTGGGGATTTAGAATTTAAGGTATGGGATAAAGTTTTTCTCAAGGTTTCTCCGATCAAAGGGGTAATGAAGTTTGGAAAGAAAAAGGGAAAACTCGGTGCTAGATTTGTTAGTCCTTTTGAAGTTCTAGCCACAATTGGACTATCTGCTTATGAATTGGCCTTACCTCCATCACTTGAGGGAGTTCACCCTACTTTCCATGTTTCCATGCTAAGGAAATATGTTCATGATCTTTCGCATATAATCAGTTATGTGTCACTTCAGATTGTAGAAGATCTAACTTTTGTTCAGCAATTGATCCAAATTTTGGATTATTGAGAGCAAAACTTGAGGAAAAAGACCATTAAGTTGATAAAAGTTCTGTGGAGACACAATACCTTCGAGGAGGTATCCTAGGAGCCGGAATCAGAAATGAGGAAGTGGTATCCATATCTTTTTGAGCATGAGCGGTGATTCGGAGTACTAGATTTTTTAAGGGGAAAGGATGCAAGGTCCCATTTCGAGAAAATATTAAATATGTACTAGCATTTGCATTTTATTTAACACACTTAAATTTTTCGCATTGCACTACGACAAAATTTCTTGATTTTTTTTTATTTGCGATGCATGTTTCGATTTTCATGTTTATGGTTTTAAGTAGAATTCGAGCATATTAAAATTAGCAAGATTATATAACAGATTGGCATGTGGAAATGATTGGAATAATACAACAAGAAAATCAAATTAGGGTTTGGTGTAGGACCCACAAAAGAAAAAGAAAAAGAAAAAGAAAAAGAAAAAGAAAAAGGAAAAGAAAAAGGAAAGAAAAAAAATAAAAATATTTTTGACACTATGGCACATTATCACTGATCACATGGCACCCTTACCTTTGACATCTCACCATGCTTGAGCCCCTCATTCCAATTAGGTAGAGAGATAGTGTAACACCGACTCTCGGTATATGATGTACTCTCCTCATGTTCACATATATGATACTATACTCATTTGAGACACATGATTTGAAATTTCTAAAACTTTGCTCTTAAAATCACTTAAACCAAAAATTCTATCGGTAAGCCAAAAACTTTTCCTAAAAGTACCGGCAAACCCTAAGATCATTGAAAATGGCTAACGAAAGCCAAAACACTTAATTATAAGCATAAATAAGTGAATTTGAAATTTAAAAAAAAATCACATAGGGTCGAATTTATAATTATGAAAAGTTTAGGAACTAAAGTGTATATATGAGAATCTGAGGAACTAAGTTGCAAAAACCAACCATTGAATGACAATTATGACAATTGGAGATCAACCATTGGCCAAAAGCACACAAAGTGGCCACCTAAACTCATTCCACCAAAGAGAAATCTCATTGGTTGAAAAATCCTTGCATGAATTCTCATTGGTTGATTAAAAACTCCTCTTTTTGTGCTTAAATTCATCATGAACGAAATTGACATGAAAGAGGTGCATGAAGGCAGCTTGTAAGCAATCTTACATGAGAGAAAGGCTTAGGACAAGTGTAGAGTAAAGATCTTGCATGCAAAATGAATCAAGAGTCAAGATAGCTTGATTAGGTTTATAAAAGACCTAAACCAACCATTTTCTCTTCTACTCACCTCACTTGGACAAAAATTAGAGTGAGGAAAGAGGGATTTGATGAATGTTCAAGTAGAATTCTTGGAGCATTGGAGAAGAAACACAAGTAAAAGTAAGAACATCCTTGACTTTATATCTCTAGTTGATTGAAATAGTATAAGGATTGTGTAGAAATTGACTTTTGATGAATTATGTTACTATGGTGCTAAGGTAATAAGGTTTCAAGAAAATCAAGATCAAGATGATGGATATTAGTTAGCAAAGGATCATACAAAGGAAGGTAAAATACTCAAAATTGAAGTCTTTACAAGTAGTGAAATTAAATGTACGTACTAGCATGCTAGATATGATTGTTTCAGATTTGAGCTATGTGTAGTTTTGCCATGATATCTCATTATATAAGACTCAAAATTTTAAATCGTTTTTTCTCAATAAACTAGATCCCTAAACTTTAAAATAAGGTATGGCTCAAAAATTTCCATTAAAAATGTGATTTATAGTGATTTTGGAAAGGACAGCAAAATGACATTTCTGTTTTTCATCCTTTGTACACGGCTAGTATATTGTATAAATTTTTAAAATATCTTCTGTGCAAAATTTAGAGAAACTTAAAACACCAAAGTTTTATCTCTCGGCCGTATCTTTAAAATGAGCTAAAATTCACTTGAATCGGAGTAGTATATTGGAAGTTATGGTGTTTTTACTGAAACTATGCAGAACATAATTTAAAACTAGAGCTGAGGCTGAAATGAAAATTTATAAAATTCTACACTTAGAATTAAAGGAAATACTAAACATGAAAGTTGTAGGGCTGTCTCGCAACCTTTCGTAGAACTTAGAATTATGTAAATCGGAGATGTATATACTGAGATATGAATTTTTTACCAAACTGCGCAAATTTAGTTATATAAGTATGAACTGTATTGAAGATAGATTTTTATAAATTCGTGCAGTGGGAATTAGAAGATGAGTTGAACATGGAAATGTAGGTATATGTCTTAACTTTAATTAGTAATTTGAATCATTCGAATTCGATTTATATACAGAAAGTTATGATACTTTTCCTTAGACTGTACAGAAGGGGAACTTGAAAATCCGAAAATTTATTAAAAGAAATAGGGGGATTGACATTTATATATGTTGTTGTCTTAGGAGTAGACGACTATACTATAGTCAAGGAGTGACTTAGTTGAGAATCGAGGTTTTAGGGGAGTGGTGTACCCTTCCCGTACAAATGAGTGGGTTTTTACTGTTACCATATAGTTAATGAGCAAAACCCTATTCTATCACTTTCAAAACATGATTTTTTGAAATAGTTGTGAAATGGCTTGTTAAATGATTTGGTAACAATTTTGTGATAAATGGAGTATTCCAAATTTCTTTAATATGCATCCATGAATTTTGATGAAAAACTATAAGTGCCATATTTTAAATCATGAAATATATTTTGATGTTATATGTGTCACGCCCCAATCCTCAATCTAAGATGTGAGCAGCAGCCACGCTATCCCGGATGCTGACATTAAATTCCCAACCATCAACAAACAAACAAACAAAACCTCCCCATAAATTAGAGGTCCATCCTATATCAAAATCCCATCAATCAATAACATATCAATGTATAAAGGCCAACCTGGCAAATCATCAACACAACCAGCCAATCCACATTCCTGTCAACATCCAAAATATCGTAAAGCTAATCCAGTCCTATCCACAGACCTCTATTGCCATGCTACCATCAAAGGCATGAACAGTCGCCAGTCACCCATCCTGTGATTTAGAGGTGGCACCGAGCAAACTTAATAGACAATTCTAGACATGACACGTTTCCCAAAATAATTGAATACAATAGTACAATCAAGCCTCAATGCAATACAATGAAATGAGAGTTACAATAATATGTACAATTCTTTACATACAGTCATCCCTTTTATATACATGTACAATGGTCTATCTACAATCCAAAATATACAAATATATATATATCATCCCATATCTTTAAACACAATATTGCGGAAGAATGGTTAACACCATACCTAGGTCCGATGTCTCCAACAAAACCTCGTGCGTTGCTATGTCGCAACGCGTCCCACTATAGCTATCTCTATGGAACAGAAAGTGAGGGATGAGTATTATGGGGAATACTCAGTGAGTGAGAGGGTATATATAAGTGTGTTCAATGTGTTGGTGAAAAATAGAGTGTCAAAATGATTCAATAAATCCACAAGTCCGCATAATGTATGAAAACAATGCATAATGAACAATTCATCACAAATCATTCTTTTTTATACATTTCAAATACATATGCATCCATATCAATCGAATTATATAAGTATAGAGCATACCAAAATCAGTTCCTAGCAAAGGTCGACCACGACCAATGGCAGGCGTATCGGAGGTTTTTTATATGTAAAGTTAGAAAATGCTCTCTACCCCAACGTTGGCGACGGACATCATTAGGTGTTAGACCAGGGTGTTACTTAGTCCTTTCCCTTTTGGGTTCAACCCAACTAGTAATGTGTCGAGTCCCAATATCATATATAATGTTTGGGGATACCTCCTGCAGAAGCGTCTCTAGCCTCTGCAATTGTAGCTACGGCATACCAACTCATGGGCGTATCTCATAAATCATATTATCATGGCATGCATAAAGGCTTTCGGCCGATAACATAATATCATCATAATGTACGTGTTATGCCAACATTTATCAAACCATATCAAACACTTCTCATAATTGATTTCATAACATCATATGTATATCGATGCAATGACACATTTTTTATTTCGCAAATCATTTGGATGCATGTTTCACAATAAAATCATGTTGTGGACACTCCAATGATTCACAAAACATTTCACAAATCCATTCTAAAAATCATAACACACGATCATAATTCATGCTTGCATTGAAAAACATTTTAAAATATGTTGTTATGCATTGAACACATAATATAATAAATCCCACTCACAGTATACGGGAGGGTATGCCACTCCCGACATGAATCTCGGGGCACACACAAAAAAATGCTCCTCTCAATATCACCAATAAAGCTCTATAAACACAATGTAGAATATGTGTCACTTAAGAGATCATATGATGTGTATATAATAATGTAAATGTGATGCAACCTTAATTATAGACAAACCTAGGATTTTCAAGTTCTATTCTTGTGCCATTTTAGGGAATTTCCTCAACCGGGGTCGGAAATGGGAAATTCCAATTTCTATGGTTGGCTCACATAAAAACTCACACTTTTCGTGTTAAACTTATCTCCAAAATCTTGGTGAAAGATTTCTTAAAGTCCACATTTTCAAACCAATTCAACTCTCACTTTCTATTCTATCCTGTTTTAGTAAATTTCCCATATCTCACAATCTGTTCATGCAAAGACTTTGCTTTTTGACTATGTTGGAGTTAGGACACAAGGCTACAACTTCTTAGTTGGGCACGTTCTCAGATTCCTAGTGCAAGTCCCTGAAATAGCACCATTTTTCCCATATTACATTTTAGAAGTCTGTTCTGACCAATTTTTAGTATAACCATCACAACTTTTAACACAACTCCAAATTACCTGAACTTTTTATAGTGCCTAGAAGACACATAACCTTAATTTTTCATGTTTTGGGTTTCTTCCAATTATGCCTAGAAGAGGTTTGAAATTGACCATCAAAATCTCTGTTCAGTTTTGGCTGAGAAGCAGAATCTTTTCTGCATAGTTTTGGGAGAATTTGTATAACTCTTGCTTCCCTCAGGAATATTGGCTGTACTATTCATAATAGGTGGATAAGAGGGAGGTCTATAACTTTTCTTCTTTGAGGTGTTGCAAACAAGGGTTGGAAGGGGGTCGTGCAATGCTACTATTTTTAGTGTTGGAAAATGGAGGACCCTCTAATGAGTTTCAGAAGAATGGCTGTAACTTTGACACAGGGCTTGGATTGAGGTGATCCTTATCTCGTTGGAAAGCTAAGACATGGGTCTACAATTCTTTCAACTAGTAGAAGATCTGAATCTATCAGGAAGGGGCTTGAAAACGTAGGTTAGTATTGCTGCCGAAATCAGGGTAAAATGCAGGACTGAACAGGGAATTAGTGCAGAACATCTAAATTTGAAAAATCATATAAAATCCATCTCTACTCAGAATGCAACGATTCTTATCTCATTTTAACGCTCTAAATATCTAGTTTCATGTGTAAACATTTCACTAAATTTGCCCTTGTACAGAAAATTTTATGACCAAAATATCACAACATGGTTAGAATTTCTTACCTCTTTGAAGCTTTTAGTCTCTCTCTAGATCCACTTGGTTAGGCTACTCCTTTCCTCCTAATTTTTCGATATGTTATACTAGGGTTTGTGAGGAATAAATCTACACCAAAATTTCAAAGAAAAGTTTGAAGAAATCTTGCCATTCTTCAAGAATGGAGCTCACGGTCCCCTCTTGAATCTCCACCAACAAAACTTCTTTTATTCTAGTTTTTGGAAATGTTATAGTTGGACATGAGTGGAATTGATCTATGAAAAAAACTTTGGGTGGTATTGTAGAAAAATTTTTGGATCTCTCACCTTAAACTCACAGCCATGAAGGAAGACTAGAGAGCATTTGTGTTCTTGCCTTTTTGTTTGGACGTTGAAGTGTTTGGAAGGAGAAGGAAAAGTTAAGTGTTTTTAGTTTTGTCAAGATTTTTCCCCAATGAATCCTAGCCATCCAATATTTGTAAGGTTAATTTCTAGCCCTAGGATTATTTGTCTACACAAGCAAAGCCCATTTTTAAGTCAATTTCTAACCCTAGTTAAGTTTAATTAACTTAACTCTAGTTGGATTTAATCATTGTTAATTAACTAGGGTTTGTTTCTTCCAATCATGTAGTGCCACTTGTCAAAACCACACAAAATTCAATAAAGTAAATTTACACACTTCAAGAGCATTAATTGCTTGTCCTTTATGCCTATCCACTTGTTAACATGTGATTCGAGGTCGATGAAAATTACTATTCACCTCAAAAATCTAAAATCGCACCTGGGACCCAAGTTTTCATGCTGAGTCCAATGTCATTGGTTTCGCGTTAATCTGAGGTCGTTTGATCGCCCAAACGTCTTTTTGAGTGAACGAAATTCTCGATTGATCAAAATTTGACCTCAACCTCGAAATGCACGAAATCTCACCATGGACTCCATTTTTACGTGTAGATTTCAAAAATATAGGTTTTGGGTGGAAACAAGACCGTTTGCTCAAACAAATTTCAATTCTGCCAAAAATTAGGATTTCTCGGGCGAAAATTTTAGAGTACCGAGTATTTTTGCGCTACGGTTTAAATTTCACTTTCGCTCCTTGACCTTTTATTTTTAAAGTGAATTTAAGATGTATATATATATCTCACGGTATCAAATTTACACGTGTAGTTTTCATTTTGACTTAGTAACAAATATTTTCGCTCTCGGTGATTTAGCCATACAATTTTTCGAGCGATTTTCAAAAAGGAAAATTTTCTTAGTGAATTTTGGGCCATGAAACATGATCAAAATCATATATACATCGAGGAGAGTACAATATGAAAGATACTGAAGATTCAGTGTTACAATATGCTATAATATACTATATTGAATTTTCATGATTTTTCTCGACATGTATGACACGGTGGGTTTATTGTTGATTTTGATGCGAGACTAGGTACTCGGGCATTAGTACCTGAATCCCTTTGATCGTAGATCGGGGATAGTACTTATAGCCATGATACTATGATATGATAGGCGTCGTCCCGCGCAGACTCGCCTCATATGCTATAGCAGACCCATCTCGTTATATAGATTGTTACACATTTGTGATGCCTCGAGACGTAGACACTCTACATGGTTAGGTGGCATGTATATGATATTATATTTCGAACTAGCCAAGTTGAACCAAAAGGGGAGGACTGAATGACGTTTCAGTCTAACACTTGGAGAGGCCCGACGCCAACGCCAAGGTTAGGGTCGCTTATTTGTTTAAATGAAAAACCTTTGGTGGCTCGTCATTGGTCGAGGTAGACCCTTGCTGAGAGCTTGTTTTGGCATGACTCTATGATTTATGACATGAGATTGGATGCATATGTTTTATGGATGATGATGTTGGAGAAATGTGTTTGAAATTGTCATTCATACATGAAATATGATATAAAGTATATATATATATGGTTTTAATACTCCATTTTCACACCACTTATTAACTACATGTTATGATTATTCACTGACTGAGTAAATAATTTTACTTACCCCTCACTCCCTTAAATTTTACAGAGATAGTATTTAGAGGGATACGTTGATAGACATCAACTTACGCAAATTCCAGAGATTATTGTTAGAGACGTGTCAAGGTATGAAACTTCCGCTGTATATTTGAGGACATTAGTTGATTATGTTAGAATGATTGTATGAAACAAAGGAACTTTCATTTGTAGTATATATATATGTTTAAGGACTTTTGTATTTTAAATACTAATAAAATATTTGTAATGTATTTATGATTAGCCTTGCATTACCTTGAGGATACTTGGCGGGGTTTGGGCCGGTGTCCAAGGTAAGGGGCGACTGTTCACGGCCTCTGGATCACAGAACGGGGCATGACAAATAGGGATGGAAAAGAACTCAAATATAACATTCATCTTCCTAAAAGTTCATTTTCGGACTCTATCATCTTCCTCCAAAAACATACCCAAACCTCCATGAAAATTACTTTTTAAGCTTGAAATAAACTACCTCCATCCATATATATATTAATCTTAGTCTTTGGGAAGCAAAAGGGGCTATAGGAAACACAAAGAACAAGCTAGAAATAAAAAAAAAAAAAAAAAAACTTGGAGAGGAAAGGAAGGAAACTCAAAGGAAAAAAATTACAAGTTTAAGGCAAATATCATGCTTGTATTGTTTCTTTGATGCCTAATAGCCATGTTTAATATGGTTTCAGATTGTTTTAGTATTTAAATAAGGATGGATTGAAAAAGAAAAGGAAAATCTCACTCTAGAATATCAAAAGATAAAAGAAAACCTAGATTTAAAATTCTGGACAATATGACCATGCTCTATTATTTATTTAATATTTTTCTCTGCATAGCTTCAAGTTGAGTAGAGTTTTCTTCTAAGAAACAAACTTCTTTAGCTTTAAAATGACATATGATTCAAAGAGTTTTGTGGAAAATTGAATTTTTAGTGAATTTTTGAAATAACATGATGTCTATAGAAAAACTACTCTGTTTACAGCATGACCATACTCTATTTTTTATTAAATAACTTTTTATGCACAACTGCAAATCAAGTAAGGTTTTCTTTAACTAGACTTCAATAGCTTTAAAATGACATAAAATTCGAAGAGTTTCATTAATAAATAAATTTTTGGTGAATTTTCAACATGTCACGTTTTCTGTAGAAAACCTTCTTTCTGCCTGTTTGTGCTAAACTTTACCTCAATTGTTGGCTCCCTTCTAGGCTGAATTAGGTTAACCTATGAACACAAACATTGCAGCCTTGTGTCTTATCTTTAAATGGCTACCAGAATCTCCTCAATTTGATTTGTGTAGAAGAAGTTATGTTAATTTTTTTATGACTATGAAAGTTGTATTGTGAATTTTGGGTTGTAATATTGTTTGATGTGGATTTCTATGTGCAATTGGAATTGAAACTTGTTATGAATATACAAGTTCTAACCCTAAGTCTTAATTTTGTAGGACAAATGGATTCATCTCGATCCAAACATTGCAGCCCAAGATATGACGGTTTGATCAAAACTTGTTTGTGCTCAAATAGCTTATTGAAGTGCTATAAGTTGATTGATTATAAGGATTGCAAATTTGTGATATTTGGTTATGAATCCTATGCAATCTTTTTGATAAATTGGGGTTATTGTGATCATTACTCAAGTGAACATGAAGTAATATGAAGAGAAAATGATACTACGATGACTTCTCTGAAAGCTTTGTGAAGTTTACGAGCGAAGTTTAAGGAGTACAGTTGGTCTATGGAGTTCTGAATGCTTTGCGAAGCCTACGGGCAAAGTTTGAGGAACTATAGATGTACCTCTTCTCCAAATGAGGGTGGAATTAGAAACAGATGAAATATTTGAGGTATCTAACCTAAAAAAACCTAGATTTCATTCAGGAATACTGAATTTTAGCTTGCTCTTTCAGGCTCTCATACACTAACTTGATTCGACATTCTATTCCTTTCTTTAAATATCAATTTCAAATTAGAACAATAAACATAGAGAAAGGTAATGAATCTAGAGTGGTAATTGCACTTATTTCTTTAGAATTGTTTGAAATAATGTGTATCTCTTGTGTACTCTTCGATGTTATGATATTTGCCATTGATATTGATATTCTATACCTGATTACTTGTTATGCATGCTATTGGTCCCCTTGTGTATTTGCTCAACTTATACTGACCCCGATATGCTTGTTTTCAGGTGATCAGGGAGACGGGAGGGAATCGTAAGGTAGAGGCCTTTGAGCAAAGAAATTTCATTCCTTACTCTTTTCCAACCTACTTGTATTATTAAGGCATGTTGTTCTTATATTTTTTTTAGATTTGTATGAGTACTTGTTATATGTATATGAATAGTTGAAGGCCAAGGAGAGCCTTATATATACAGTTTTGTTTATACTGAGACTATATTCCATAGTATATTATTAGATAGCTGGGAGAGCCATTAATACCTATTTGTTTGATATTATAGGTGATTTGTATGTTTTATCTGGTTATATTAGTACCAGGTGGCTGAATAGTCACTAAATATGAGAGACTTAGCCGTTCTTTTATTTGGAAATAACAAGCAATTTAATTTCTTTTAATATAAATCTTTTTCCGTATTATCACACATGGGAAGTATGACTGTCACGAGTCTAGACATCGCATTTTAATCATGTTAGGTACTTCCGCATTTGCATGTCTATTCCCTTTTGCTAGGGGGTGCGATGCCTGGATTGCGGGTCGTCACAACATTAGTGGAATGGAGATTATGGTTACTTCTAAAAATCTATGTAGCATAAATAGCCAACATTAGGTGCCTCAAAACCAATGTAAGGAGTATATGGGTGCAAGCTATTGGAGAATGCTAGGGTTGTATTCAAAAACCCTAATCTACATGTAGAAAACAAAAGGGATGTATCCCTTGAATTAAACAAAAGACTCCTACATCTTATTGTTAACCATGTTTTATGACTTAGGGCAGAAAGTCATACTACCAATACTCGAGAGGATTTCTAGATTATGGCTTACCTTGAGCGAGGAAAGAACCCAGGCTTGCACTTCATTGTTCCTTTCCATATGATAGCCGTCTCAAAATCTAAAATCAAAACTTTTCATTCTACTCAGTAGTTAGCTACCTCATATAATGTATGAAATAGATTGCATTGGGAAGATTGGCATAAAACTAAACCCTAAGCATAACTTTTGTGCCTCCTCACTCATAAAGGCAAAATGGGTTGGGAATGATAGGGCTTGGAGAAGAAAAAGAGAAAGGGAAGAAGGAGAAAGAGATAGAGATCCTGGCCAAAGAGCCATACAGCCCATTGAGCTTGAGCATTGTAAGACTAGTCACTCTAATTTATCCCAGCCATTAGATTTAACCATTTATCATGGAGGAGTTGAGAGAGCACACAGCACTTCTTCTTAGCCTTTAACTTTGGGGATGATCTAAGGAGATCTACAGAGGGTGCATGAGCAAATTGATCAAGTAAAACGTAAGGTGGATGCTTTGTCTGGAGCTAAATATGTATCTCACTGAGCCTTGACTCTTAAGATCCTATATTTGTTCTTGTATTTTCTTTGTTTTAGACATGCGTCTAGTATTTGGACATGTTTCTTCATTTGTACATGATTTTATAAGATTGCTTATGTATTTAACATGTTTTGGTTTTTCTATGAGAATTGCTTTGCCTTTGTCCATGATTGCTTATTATTATGTTCTTGTTTGCTTTGATTGCCCCTATAATTATTTAAATTGCCTATACCCTCTATGTTGATGAAAAAGGGGGTGATTGCTCGCAAAATGTATTTGATGACGAGAAAAACTAGCTTTGATGATGAGCATAGTAGGTTGTATTAATGAAAGCTTAACTATGAAACAATTGTAAAAAGTCTGAGAATGTATAGAGTCATTTATTTAAGTCACAGACTTCGACACATCGACTCATGTAATGATTAAGTTAACTTGTCAAGTGTAGATCAACCTTTCAACCAAAACAAAAGGTTAGTCCGGTCGACTCACTTAGAGACCAAATTGACATGCAAAGTAAAGATCAAATTCTAAACTATGGACAGAATGTTAGATAACTCTACTTAAACAATGGGTCAATCAAGTCAACTCACATAGGAAATCATGCTAAAAAGAACATAATATGAAAATGTACAACTTTATGGTTATATAACGGAAGTGGTTCAAAGTGATGTATCTGGTTAGATCAACTAGGATTCGCTCTTTCGAGCACCGGATCTTTATTGTCATGCCCTAGTCCTCGGACCTAAGCATACGACAACTGCCATGTTGTCACAAACTACATGCAACCCTAGGCACATACTCTGAGACCCCACAAGACTATTTTATCATCAACATGATCTCAATCCTCATCAATTCTCTATAATTATAAATTATTATCCATAGAACCTCTTTTAAAATGAGATAAATAAAGTTCCAATAACTTTAACACAAGTAACCAATCAAAATAAGAATATACAGATAAAAAAATAATAAAATTCTACAAATAATCCATAATACAACAGAATTCAGCTTCCATTAACCTTCCCTATGGATCTATTTATAACTAAGTATGTCAAAATGGAACTACCTCACACAAAGTATATGGCTTCGATTGAGGTAGATTTCACAATCGTAAAAAAAGGTCATCTAGTTGCACTTACTAGCTACAACCTGAAAATGTGAGAAAAAAGAATGTGATGAGCATAATCATAGTCAATGAGTGAAAAATTTATGAACATGCAATGAGTGGGAGTGTAATTATGTTCTAAATCAATTATCAACAAATTCTATTTTTATCATTTCAAAAGTATTCACAAGTTTACAAAGGTATTCACAAAGTATTGATAACAATTGTATTCAAATTAAAAACATTTCATTTTGCATCAAATTGCATTTCACTGAAAATATACTTTCCAATCCAAGACCCTGGCCAAGTCGAGGATTGGATCCACCAAAGGCTTTTATTCATTCAATTATCCAAAACTGTATTATCCTTGGTGTTGGCTTGGACATCACTATTGGTGACTCATGGTTGCCTAACTATAAACTTCAGGAGGTAAACCTCCCCACATCACACTATCCCAATCTAGTATCCAGCTCTACTCATATCGCTCTTACTCTAGCCGATCATGAGTGAGCAATAAACCATAACACTTTCATGAACAATCACTCTTTCTTGATCCTACGCACTTAAAGATCTTATAGAAGATTCAACAATTCATCTCTCCCCCTCTCGGTTAATGCACGCTCAAATACACTAACCATACTTTTTTATATATATATTTCTTCAGATGTGACTCATCACAATGAAAAGTAACATTAAATGCCTTCTTTAATACCCTTTTGACTTTTCTAGTTCATGTTTCCTAAAGAAAGGAAGAGAACAAAAGAAAATGAGAATCAAAACTCAAGTTTTGGGCTCCTAAGTGGGCTCATGGAATTAGATTCCCAAATTTTGGACTTTACTAATAATTTACAACAACACCCATTTCAATAGTTAATTCTTCTAATTTCATGGTTTAAATTTACACAATTAAGGCTCACCCTATAGGGTACAATATATTAATGCAAATAAACATTGGTTTCCAGACTTACATTTATGGTTACATAACGGAACTTGTTCAGAGTGATGTATTGTGTTAGGTTAGCCACGAATCACTCTTTCGGGCACCAGATCATTATGGTTATATACCGGCAGTGGTTCAGAGTGATATATTGGATCAGGTCAGGTCCTCCAGGAGTGGCTCTTTCATGTACGAGATCTTTATGGTTATATAACAAAAGTGTTGAGAGTGAAGTATTGGGCTAAGTCCTCCAGGAGCAGCTCTTTCGGTTACTTGATCTTTATGGTTATATGACAGAAGTAGTTCAAAGTAATGTATTGGGTTAAGTCCTCCAGGAATAACTCTTTCAGGCATTAGATCTTTATGGTTATATAATGAAAGTAGTTTAGAGTGATATATTGAGTTATGTCCAGCACAAGTGGCTCATTGGGTGCTAGATAATTATGGTTATATAATAGAAAAGGTTCAGAATGATTATTGGGTTATGTCCTTTAGGAGTGGCTATTTTGGGTACCAGATCTTTATGTTTATATAACGGAATTGGTTTAGAGTGATGTATGGATTAGGTCCACAAGGAGTAGCTCTTTTAGGTTCTAGATCTTATGGTTATGTAACGGAAGTGGTTCAAAGTGATGTGTTTTGACAGGTCCTTTAGGAGTGCCTTTTCGGGTTATAAAATAGAAGTGGTTCAAAGTGAAATATTGGGTTTGGTCCTCCAGGTGTAGCTCTTTTGTGTACCAAACCATTATGGTTATATAATGGTGGTGGTCCAAAGTGATGTTGCGGATCAGGTCCTCCGTGAGATACACTTTTGGGTACCAAATTAAGCGTAGATCTCATCCTGTTATAATACAATATAGATTCATAAAGAGTGCAAGCCTTTGAGCTTGGAATCATGACAAACATAAGTAGTACTAAAATGGACTACTTTGAAATACATGGCTTGGTTAACCAAATTGCATTGATCAGCTTTATAGCTATATAATTACATATCTATTTTTAGTAGTCAGCTATTATATTTAGTAGATTTGTCCCGATATTAGTAAGTATTTTATGATTAAGTCCTTTCCCTTTATGGACATATTGATTCTTCTAATATAGCTTGATGTTTTCATAGACTATTTATGGTTTTTGATATAAGTTTTGATAGTTTTGGTTTTCGTGAGTAGATTTGTTTACAATATGTGCCTATACTTTAAGATAAAGAATGTACCATTTATGGGCATGTGGCTAGCTCTGATATGGCTCCCTATTTTTGTTTTTGGTGGGTTATTTTTGGTATTTTTAGTCCCCTTAAATTTATAGCCAAATAAAAGTGCTCAAGCCCACCCAAATGGTTTGGTTGCTTTTATCTTGAGAAACAATGCCTAGGACAAAAACTTCTTAATGAATTTACTTCCCGTTATAAGCTGAAAAGAAACAAATACATGTCAACAACAGTTATGAGTTAGATCTAAGTGCGGAGGTTTTAGATATAGGAATGCATTTTGAGTTTCATTTTTCTTTTTCTGAATTCAAATTCCTCATTTTTATGACTTGAATTCTAATTCATGATAAAGATCTAAGTGTGGAGGCCTCAAATAACGGAAAGTATTTTGAGTTGTCTAAATTTGAAATTTATACTGTCATTTTTCCTTTACCACATATTGTTAGTCTTTTGTTATGTTTTTCACATCCTACAACAAACAACGTATGTAATGTTATTTAATCTTGATACTTACATTTCTTCAGAATTTGAATTTTAAAAATTATCCGCAACAACATTTTTTTGATTCATCTGGTGCATTTGAATAATCATTTAGTGCTTTCTTAATTACTTTGAAAAGTCAAAAGTTCGTTGAGAAAATGAATACAAAAAAAACATGACATATAGCAAGAATAACAAATAATATTTGATCTAAAAGTTTTAATTAATTGTATTGCAACGGCTAAACCAACAATTGAAGTCATGAACAACAATAGAAGTCATGAATACTAGAGCCAACTCCATAGTCTGAACTTTCGACTCATACATAGAAGGTCAAAGTACTCAGCAAAGTTGAGAACTAAACCAATTAGTTATCATGGAGGTGGCTTAGAGTGATGTCGTGGGCCCCATCCTCTGGGGAGACTCTTTTGGTAACCTAAAATGAAAGTGGTTCAGAGTGATGTATCGGATTACATCATGTAGGAGTGGCTCTTTTGGGCACCAGATCTTTGTAGTCATATAATAGAAGTGGTTTAGAGTAATGTATTGAGTTAGGTCCTTCAAGAGTGACTCTTTCGGGCACCATATCTTCATGGTTATATAATAGAAATGGTTCAAAATGATGTATTGGGTTAGGTCCTCAAGGAGTGAATCATTTGGACACTAGATCTTTATGGTTACATAACGAAAGTGGTTTTATTGGGTTAAGTCCTCTAGGAGTGGCTCTTTGGATACTAGATCTTTATGGTTATATAACGGAAGTGGTTCAGAGTGATGTGTTGGATTAGGTCCTCCAAGAGTGGCTCTATCGGGCATCAGATCTTTGTAGTTATATAACGGAAGTGGTTCAAAGTGGTGTATTGGGTTAGGTCCTCTAGGAGTGACTCTTTCGCGTACCAAATTTTTATGGTTATATAACGGAAGTGGTTCAGAGTGATGTTTTGGGTTAGTTCCTCCAAGAGTAGCTCTTTTGGGTACCAAATCTTTGTGGTTATATAATAGAGGTGGTCTAAAATAATGTTGTGGATCCAGTACTCTAGGAAAGACTCTTTTGGGTACCAAATTGAGCATAGACCTCATCCTATAATAATGTAATGTGGATTCATGTGGAGTATAAGCCTTTGAGCTTAGCTTGAAAACAAACATAAGTAGTACTAAATTGCACAATTTTGAAAGATATGACTTGGTTAAACTAGCCATAGTATTGAGAGAATGATGTTTATCTAAATGTACAAAACACAACATAACATCTATATAAACAAAAACAAGCTAAATTGATTAACTCTAGGGTCATATTATTCGATATCTATTTTTGGAAGTCATCTATTTTACTTAGTAGATTTGTATCCAAAATAAGTAAGTATTTTATGATTAAGTCATTTTTCTTCGTGGTCGCATTGATTCTTCTAATATCACTACTAGAAAAAGTTGTATCATCCGTCGTTGATAATAAAGATTCCGTAACTAAAAACCATCTCGCTAAATATTACCGACGGAATTCATCCATCGCTAAACTATCAGTGATGGATTAGCGATGGAAATATTCCGTTACTGATAGAAGACAATATGTAAAAGTATAAACGATGAATTAGCGACAGAATTTTTCCGTCGCTAAATATTCAATTGCTAATTCGTCGTTGATAGTTTTGTTGCTAAAACTTGGAGCCTCACGCATATACACGCGCCTTCACGCATGCAGGTGCCCTCACACGTGCTTGTAACCTGCCACACACACACCCATACCCGCCTGGGCACGCGCACCAACCTGCCCGCGCCTACCCGCACGCCCTGCATTTATTATGTGAAAAATGTCACCTATTGTGATATTTTTTTATTTATTATCTAACCTCACTTATTTTTTTAATATTAACCTCATATTTTTTTTATCCCACTCTTATCTTCTTTTTTTTTCCTTCACCATGGGGTAATTTTTTTCATTGAATATTCTCATTAAAACTTTCTAACTGTTTAAATTCAATATTGATTAAATTTACATTAAATATAGAAATAAAATATTTGTTTGATTAATTAAGATAAAATATCAAATTATTGTTTTGATTTACCCATTAAATTGAATAATAAATAATAGAATAAAAGAAAAAAATAAAATAAAATAAATATAATAAATAAAATAAATAAAAAGAAAGAAGAAAAGAAATTATAAAATAATAAAAGTGAAGAAAAAATTAAAAAAATTAAAAAATTAAAAAAAGGAACTATCAGTGACGGATTAGTGATGGAAAATTTCCGTCACTGATAGTTTATTTTTTTCAATTTTTTTTTACCTTTAAATACTATTAGCGACAAAAATTTTCTATCACTAAAAAATCTGTCGCTGAAATTTTTTTTTTATCTTGACAACTATCAGTGACGAATTAGGGATGAACTTTTTAGTGACGAAAAATTTTCATTGCTAATCCGTCATTGGTAATTTTACCTTTTTATTATTTAAATTTTTTTTTTCTAGATCCACTATCGGCGATGAATTAGCGCGGATTTTTTGTGATAAAAAAAATATATTGCTGATAGTTTTCCTTTTTTTTAATTTTTCTTTTTTTCCTTTGTCTACTACTAGCGATGAATTTTTTCCATCGCTCAAAAATCCATCGTTGATAGTTTTTATTTTTTTAATTTTTAATTTTTTTTCTTTGGTCCACAATCAGCAAGAGATTTTTTCCATTACTAAAATATTCATTGCTAATTTGTCGCTGATACCCTATTTTCTAATAGTGTATGGCATGATATTTTCAATGAATATTTATGGTTCTTGACATCAATTATGATAGTTCCTTTTTTGGTGAGTAGATTTGTGTCAATTGTGTGAATATTTTAAGATAAATAATATACCATTTTTGGGCATATAGTTTGCTCTATTATAGCTTCCTATTTTTGTTTTTGGAGGGTATGGTATTTATAATTATGTTAAATTTATAATATAGTTTTTGGCTTTTTTTTTTCTTGTGGTTCGTTACCCTGGATGCCGGCTATATTTTTACAGAAAATTGGACAAAAACTCCCCATATTTCGGAGGTCTCCCATGTACAATTTAACCTGTAATATCCACAACCATCCTGTCAATTTAATAAAAGGGTAATCACGGCCTCACAACCATTAACCAAACCACAGCCAACAATCAGGACAACGCAAGGCTATAAAATTTCTAGTAGTCTTAGCCACAGACCTCTACTGTTATGCTAAACTAGAGTATGAGCAGCTGTCACACCGAGCGGGGCTAAATGTTTATACACATGTATAATAAATTTCCAAGTTAACATTTTAAATACATATAGGTGCCTCAATGCAAGTGAGCTGAGTCTCTATGAGAGTTTCACGAATAAATGTCCATAATTTATACAGTCATCCCATAAAACAAATAAATGAATACTTTGATCAAACTAAAATCTTCAATAATCGTAGTGGAAGATATGGTAACATCCATACTCAAACTCAGTCGTATCAAGTCCATGTCGCAAGAATACGATCACAATAATACTTCCCCAGTCCACGACTAATCCTGTGGGAAAGAAAGTGAGGAGTGAGTATCTATGAGAGAATACTCAACAAGTGAGGGGATTGATATCGTGCCATCAATATCAATGGTGAACTTGGAGTGTCAAAACATGTAACAAAATATCGAGTGTGCGAAAATAACGTGCTGTTTCAAAGTAAAACATATCCCAAGGCACACATCAGAAAATGACATATGTATCCATCCATGTATCAAGTCACATATATAGAGTTGACCAAACAAACAACCTCGACAATGGTCTACCTCGACCAAGGACGGACGCATTGAGGCTTTTTACTATGCAAATATCAAATAATGACTCTCTACCCCAATGTTGGCCACAGCTACTCCAACTAGCCTGTAAATAATAATAATAATACATATATATAGTCGGTCGTGTATGGTGTCCCACCCAGTGCTAGACAAATGTAAACTCACGTCCTCTCCGATGAGAGTCAATTTGGGACACCCATATACATGACGATCTAACGGATACCTCTGGCCAAAACGTATCCGGGCACAAGGGGTGCCTCTACCAAATGTCCTTCGTAGCTACGGAATGCTATAGGAAGCATATCACCATATCACCAAGTCGGTCGGGCACGTAACCCCATGCATCACATCATCACGTTGGCTGGGCATGTAGCTCCATGCATCGTAACATAATGTCGGCCGGGCGTATAGCCCAAATAGCATATGTAAATCCATTTAAAACTACGTGCCAATACAATATAAGCATTAAAACATGTCAATGTGTCAAAAAGAATGACACAGTATCCGGTTATCAAACTCATGGATGCAAATCAATAAAATTAACAGTTTGGATACTCCAATGGTCACAAAAATATGTCTATCAAAATCCAAAATTTAGTTTTCACACGTATAGAAATCATGTCGTTTGAAAATCAGTAAAACATGATTTGTCAATCAATAGTAGATGTCAAAGTCCCACTCACAGTTCAGGGAGGGTGTGCACTCCCAATTCCAAACCAATCCGAATTCAACTTCCCTCTTTGAACCTAAATATGCTATCCTAAAGCAATGAATTATCAATTTCCACTTAAAATCATTTGAATTAGAAATTCTTTGAAAATTTGTAAACTCAAATCTCCAATTCCTGTTCTTTTCATGCATAGGTTAATTTAAACTCCAAGGGAAACTATTCAAATCAACTTAATTTGATTCTATCATCCTAAATAGTCCCATTTCATATAAATTCCTACACTTAACCTAATGAACGGCATATAATGTCCGAAAATGCATTCATTGCGAATCTAGTTTACATTCTAGCATATACAAGACTTCTTATCCTAAATTTACCCTAAATTTAATAACCAAATCGAATGGGTCTGAAATCCCTCACCTAGGGTTTTCTCGGATTGCAGACCTTTGTCTGAATGTCTCCTCGATCGCTCCAAGATCTGAAATGCTACCCATCAAGACAGAGTTTATTAGTTAGGTTCAAATACTCAGATCGGAAGCAAAACCCTAAGTCAGTTACCTGCACAGAGGTACATGGGCTGTTACGAGCTCACGGGCCATCGCGGGCTCACGAGTTACAGCGGGCTCATGGGTTCGCGGGCCAGTGGGCTTCTGCTAGCGGGCTCGTGGGTTCGCGGGCTAGCGGGGCCAGTGGGCTAGCGGGCCGATAGGAAGAGAGAGAGAGAGAGAGAGAGAGAGAGAGAGAGAGATTAGGGCTTGCCCTAATCTGATTTGGGTGGGGGGTGCTGCGTTTTGGCTCAAAACGCAGCACTCCTCTGTTATGTGTTTTTTTTTAACTCTCATTATTATTATTATTATTATATAGATATATATTTCTTTTTATAAATAAATTTATAAATAATTAAATTTGTAAATAAAAAATAATAATAAATGGTTGAATATATATATAAAAATATATATTTTTTATATTCATTTTATACTAAAATTCGCGGATACGACAAAATTTAAAATATACCAAAAATTTAATTTAAATACCCCAAAATCAAAAATCAAAATAAATAAATAAAATTTCTCTCCACACATATATATATAGATTGAAAAATATTTATTTATATATGTTTTTTGAGAATAGTACATTATTATTGACATCGCAGTATCGGTGTTACACCTCATATACTGGGACAATACAAGGCATTTATCTTCATCTATTTAAAACCTGTTTTTCCCACATAATATAATTTTTCAAGTAAAAAAAAAATTAAAGTGCAATACTGTATCTCAATGCTTGAATATACAATGAATTCGAGAATTTCAATTTACATTTACAATAACATAATTACAGTAATCCCATAAAATGTACATTGGTCATTCTATAGATCTCAAATATATATACATCATCCAACTTCATCACGAAATAATGGTTGATACCATACCCAACACTTGTCGTCTACAAAGGTATATCAAATATGTCGAAAGTCTCTCGACATGTCTCCCTGGCAAATCTATATCTGTCATCATGGAAAAGTGAGGTATGAGTATTAAGAAAAATACTCAGTGAATGAGAGAATTGACATTATGTTAACAATAGAAGGTAAAAGCAAGGAGTGTCAAAGCATATTTTAAAACATGATGTTATTATAAATCGAGTATGACATTTCTATCAATCATGTAATCATGTATCATATATCATAATATTAACATATGCATTCCTTTATATTTCAAAAATCATTCAAAACTTGCCAATAAAATATCCCCAACAATGGTCTACCACGACCAATGATGAACTTATCAGGGGTTTATACGCATTAGGGGTCTACCACGAGCGTCATCAAGGGCTAGCTCGTGTTTTCGCACACGTACAAAATCAACCATGTATAGAATCTCGCTTGGTGCTAGACAGTGGCGTTACACATGTTCTCCCCGATTTGGTTCAATTGGCCACAATTATACATATGACGTTTAGGGATACCTCTTGCAGAAACGTATCCGGATACAATGGGTGCCTCTACAAATGCCATTTGTAGCTATGGTAATCCATCAAGGATATTATCATATCAAGTCCACTAAGGATATCATCATATTATCACATCATAAGTAGGCATCGGGTCTACACATTTCAATTAAATTATTTCAAATCTGTGTGCCAATACAATGGAAGCATATAAATCATATCAAAATTTCAAAGAATGGCATGATATCATTTCAACATAGTTCATGGATGCATATCATTTGAATCAATCATTTGAGACATTTCAATGATCACAAAAAGAAGTATTTGTAAAACATAGATCAAATCTCATGCTTTTCACACGTCATAAAATATGTCATTTTGAAATGCTATAAAACATGTATTTTTGCTCAATCAAGAACATAACGTCAAAGTCTCACTCACATATATGGGAGGGTATGTCACTCCCTGAAATTCACCATAATTGTAAGAAGTGTGCTCCCCTCGCTTGGTCATCAAGCGTGTCATTACAATGTAACACATAATATATATAAATAAAATTTGGAACCACAAACATTGGCAAATAAAAATCTACATTATCAATTTAAGGTTCTACCTAGAACTTCCTATACATAATTCACTATTTATACATATATGTCTCCAAATTACAAGTTAAATCATTCCCAATCTTTACCACATTCCATCTCCTTGTACACTCAAAACAGTCCTCTTAAATTCTAAAATTTGTATGATCAAGATTTCACCCATTTTATGTACAAATAGTCCACATTCACCTTGCACATTGTATAATCCATCCTTTAACTTTACGAAATAAAATCTACCTAAATTTGAGGATCTTATATACTCTAGAGTCATCCTCATTATTATTGGTCTATCGATGGTCATTTTGAAAAATTTTGAATTCCCAGCGATTTGGGCCAAAATTTTCGAGAGCGGTTTTAGCGTAAAAATTTCTTAGTAGATTTTCTATATAGAAATATGAGTAATTGCATATATAAAATGAAGAGAAGTACAATAGTGAGTACACCAAGGTATCGATGTTATATTTTCTAACTCCATAAAAATAAGTTTCGTTATCGAAACTAAAAGAAGACTATATAGAGAAAAGCTGGGGGTACTGTCTCCTCATGGCCTCTTCGGGCTCTGAGGTCTCCTCCTTGATCTGGTCACTCTTGTATAAGACTTGAATTAAAGGAACTTCCTTACTTCGTAGCTTTTTAGTTTGCCGATCAAGGATAGCCACGGGCTGAACTGGTAGACTCAAGTCCTCATGCAATTCAACTAGCGGAGACTCTAGGATATGTGATGGATCAGACAGGTACTTTCTAAGTATTAAGACTTGGAAGAAATCATGAATCCGTGAAAGCTCGTCCAATAGTTCTAGCTTGTATGCCATATTTTCGATCTTCTCAAGGATACGAAAAGGTTTAATATATCTGGGATTCAGTTTATCCCGCTACCTTAAACGAATTTCCCTTTTTTAGGGCAATATCCGTAAGAAAACCATGTCTCTCTCCTCAAACTCAAGTGGTGGCTGCCTTCTATCGGCATAAACCTTCTATCGGTTCTGGTGGCCTTTATCCGCTCACAGATGATTTTTACTTTTTCTTTAGTTTCCTCAACAATCTCAACACTACTGAGTTGTATTCTCCTACCCCATCCCAACACAAAGGAGTATGACATTTCCTCCTATACAATGTCTCATATGGAGGCATTCTAATGCTAGCTTGATAACTGTTATTATATGCAAACTTTACTAATGGGAGATGCCGATCCTAGCTATTCGGAAAATCCATAACACATGCTATCAGAATGTCCTTTAGAGTTTGGATGGTCCTTTCTAACTGATCATCAGTTTGGGGGTGGTATGTTGTGTTGAAGCTCAGTCTAGTACCCAATGCCTCTTGCAATCTGGGGCAAAATATAGAGGTAAATCTGAGGTCTCTGTCTGACACTATTGACATAGGTACCCCATGAAGTCTGACAGTGGTGTCAATGTAGAGACGTGCCAACATCTCCAAGGAATAATTACCACAAATAAGAATGAAGTGTTTGTATTTGATGAGTCTATCGATGATCACCCATATAGCATCATGCTGCGCTGAAGTCCACGGTAGTTCAATCACAAAATCCATCGTGATGTGTTCCCACTTCCACTTAGGATTGGGAGAGGCTGTAAAGTACCGACGGTTTGTTAATGCTCGGTCTTCACTTGTTGACAAGTCAAGCATCGAGCAACAAACTCTGCGATCTCCCTCTTCATACCCAGCCACCAATAACTCCCTCAGATAGTCCGGTACATCTTCGTACCGCCTGAATGCATAGCATAAGCGGAGGAATAAGCCTCCTCAAGAATAGTCCTCTGAAAATCACTGTCAGCGGGAATGCAAACCCGCTCTCTGTATACTACTAGTCCGTCATCATGGACTCGGAAATCTCTGCTATCATCCCTGCGGATCTTTTCAAGAATACCACGGAGCTCCTTATCTAATCCTTGGAGCTCCTTAATATGGTCGAGCAAGGTCCGCCTCACTTCGAATCGGGCTAGATCAAGATGATGACTTCTGGCTCAAGCAATCTGCCACAACATTAACCTTTCCCAGATGATAATCAATGATAAGGTCGTAGTCCTTCAATAACTCCAACCATCTCCTCTGTCTAAGGTTCAATTCTCGCTGGGTGAACAAATATTTTAAACTTTTATAATCTGTGAATACCCTATAGGTCACTTCGTATAAGTAATATCGCCATATCTTCAAAGCAAGACTATGGCGGCCAATTTGAGATCGTGTGTCGGGTAGTTCAACCGGTGCTTCTTCAACTGTCGAAAAGCATATGCAATAACTGGACCATCCTGTATGAGTACACGACCCAATCCTTGTCAGTTGGCATCACTATATACTACATACTCCCGACTACTAGTAGGAAGGGCCAATATCGGTGTGGATGTCAATCATTGTTTGAGCTCCTGAAAGCTCACCTCACAACGATCATCCCAATAGAGTTTGACATCCTTTCTCATCAACTTAGATAGTAGAGCAGCGATCCGAGAGAATCCCTTTACAAACCGTCGATAATAACCTGCAAGACCAAGGAAACTCCGGATCTCAGTTACTGTTTGCGGCTGCTACCATCTCAATATAGCTTTGACTTTTTGTGGATCAACGAAAATACCTTCCGCAAAGACTATATGCCCCAGAAAACCAATTTGCCGCAACCAAAATTCACACTTGGTGAATTTGGCATATAACTGTCTCTCGCGAAAGATCTGTAAAACAACCAGAAGGTACTAAGTATCTCCTCATCATTCCGTGAGTAGAGTAGAATATCATCAATAAACACAATGACAAAATGATCCAAATAATCATGGAAGACCCAATTCATTAGATCCATGAATACAGCTAGTGCATTGGTCAGCCCAAATGATATGACCAAGAATTCAAAGTGTCTGTATCGGGTGTGGAATGCGATCTTGGGCACATCCTCGGCCCAAATCCGAAACTAGTGATAACCCGATCGAAGATCTATTTTTGAGAAAACCCTAGCACCCTGAAGCTGATCAAACAGATCATTAATGCGGGGCAACAGATATCGGTTCTTGATATTGACTTTGTTCAATTGCCGGTAATTTACATAGAGTCGAAGGGTACCATCCTTCTTTTTCACAAATAACACCGGAGTACCCCAAGGTGAAGTGCTCGGATAGATAAATCCCTTATCTAGTAATTCCTGTAATTGAACCTTGAGCTCTCTCACCTTGGCTAGTGCCATCCTATATAGCGGAATAGAGATAGGAGTAGTCACCGGAGTCAAATCAATCTCAAAAGTGGTAATCCGAGTAGCTCCTCGGGGAATACGTCGGGAAACTCTTGTACCACCGGGACCTCATCAAGCTTCAGACCCTCTATGGTAGTGTCTATCATGTGGGCTAGATATCCCGTGCATCCTTGGCGTATCATCCATCTGGCCTCCATTACTGAAATTACACAACGAGCTAATACTCGTCTCTTACCCGCAAATGTTAGTAGTGACCCTTTAGACCACCGGAACTCTACTTCCTTGGTAAAATAGTCTACGGAAGCCCTTTGAGTACTTAGCCAATCCATCCCTAGGATGGCATCGAAGTCTGTTATATCAAGTGGAATTAGATTTGCTTCTAACACTGTCTCCCCAATTACTACATCGCTCTCTCTATATACGAAATCCCTGATCAATTGTTCACCAAGATGAGTGATAACCATTAGCTTCTTACCTAGTGGCGATAACGGCCTATCTGACCGTTGAGCGAAAGAAGCTCTCACATAAGAATAATTTGACCTGATGTCTACAACAACATGGGTGTCGACTCCGAATATTTTCATGGTACCTAGATGCGAGAAATTGAAAGAGGAATGAAATGAGCAAAATATATATATATATATATATATATCAAAATAGTTAAGCCTATAGAGTTTTAACTAGTCAATATATATATATCAAAATAGTTAAGACTATAGAGTTTTAATTAGTCATGATAGTACATAATCATCGTAGTATACGTGATTTCAAAAAGAAGAGTACATAAAAAATCCTAAACAGGGGGATCTGTGGGAGGATTACCCATGATCATATCTGGGTTTGCTTGAACATCCTCTTGTATCGTAGCATACATGTAGGCCTGTGCCCTCGGTTTCTGTCGTGAATGACCGGGTACATGTTGCTCCCAGCTGTCGTCCGTGGAGCAACATGACTCGAACGTGCAGGTGCTCCCTGCTGTCCCACTCATGAACAACTCGAATGATAGGTTCCCTGTAAGCTTCATGTCTGCTACATCTACGACAAGGAAGATGCCGTTGAACTGTAGTTTGACTCGTGGTACTGGGGTCTGGTGCTCCAAACCCTTGGGGATGTGGTCCCTACTCAAAGTGTGCTTGTCTAAAGTGAGAGAGGCCTCAATGAAAACCAGAAGTCCTACCCCTCTTTGAGCTTTGAGTCACATGGGTCCCAGCCCTCTTCTTCCTCTGATCTCTACTTTCCCTCTACCTACTCTCGGCGTGGACAATCTCCTTCGTACGGTAGGTTGAATCGACTATCTCTGTAAGGGAGAAGTTGGGTGCAACTGTTATATACCTCCTAATGTTCAAGTTGAGGCCGTCCTCAAACTTGAAACTCAACTGTTTCGGTGTCGCTAAATCAGAGACAAAAGCTGCTAATTTCCTCAATTCTGTCTCGTACTCGACAACTTCCTAGTCCCCTGCCACAAGTGGAGGAATTCTGCCCTCTTGCGGTCTTTCTTAAACTCAGAGAAGTACATGTGGTCAAACTCCGTCAAGAAGTCCTCCCACCATAGTGGCTTGGTAGCATCATCACAGATAGCCTCCTACCAAGTGAGAGCATCCCTATCTAACAATCTCTCCACTACCCATAGCCTGTATTCCTCACTCAACCCCAAGTCCGTCAAGATCTGACGGGTCTGGTTGATCCAGTGCTTAGCTACAATGGAATCACCGAGTCCCGCAAAGTCCGTGCATCCCAACTGCTGAGCTTCCTTGACTAGTTGAGTCATCTCATGGATGTGCCTAAATATGGATGATGTGTATCACTCGGACCAGATACTGAAGAAGGATCGGCCATCAATGGAGGATTCGGTATCATAGGAGTAGGCACTGCTGAGGAGTAGGCATTGCCATAGGAGTGGCGCGGCCATCGATGGTAGTGGGGGTGGCATCTGAACCCCGTGTGTGTTGTACCACTTATATGCCTGTCTCCACGCATCAAGTGGTGGTGGTGGAACCGTAGTTATAGTAGCCGGCTAAGAAGGCATTGGAGGGGGCGCACGTGATGAGGATGTATCCTCGGGCACTCTAGGTGGCTTAGAGAGCGCAAATCTAATGCCCCACCTAGTCGTCATAGCTCTGTAAAGGAATAATTGTCATTAGGCATGATTCAAGAATTAGGGTTAATTACAAAGTAACTAACCCCCTAAAAAGAATGAAGTTATCGGTTTAGGAACCGATGGAAATGATATGTTAGGTTAGATACGAACCGTATCTAACCCCCTAAAAATAAAGGAATTTATATGACGAAGACCATGTACCGGGATTTCATAACTATACAGTAACTTTCATATGCATTGAGGACTTTTGAAGATATACTTGGGAATATTTTCAAAACTCTTTTCATAAAACATCTCTCTCAACCTAGACCTCTGATACCAATAGAATTGTCACGTCCCAACCCTCGAATCGAGTACGCAACAACCGCCGCATTATCTTGACATACAGGTAGCATCTTTCCAAATACAGGGACAATGCAAGGCATTCATTTTCACCTGTTTAAAACATGTTTTTCCCTCAAAATATAATTTGCCAAGTAAAAGAAATTTAAAATACAACACTGTGTCTCAATGCATGTATATACAACGAATTCGAAAATTTCAATTTACATTTACAATGATGTATTACAGTTATCCCATAAAAAGTAAATTGGTCATTCTATAGATCTCAAATATATATATATATATATATCATCCAACTTCATCACAGAAAAATGGTTGGTACCATACCCAACACTCGAGATTATTAAGGAAAATCTATATCTGTCATCATAGAAAAGTGATGGGTAAGTATTAAGGAAAATATTCAATGAGTGAGGCGATCAACATTATGTTAACAATAGAAAGTGTGAGCATAGAGTGTCAAAACACATTTTAAAACATGATGATATTATAAATCGAGCATGACATTTCTATCAATCATGTAAATCATACATCATAATATCAACATATGCATCCTGTAACACCGACACTCGGTGTATTATATATTGTACTCCACATTATCCATATATGATATATTTTCATGTTCATATAGAGAAAAGTCTCTCAGAATTTTTTTCGATTTATAATACTCTTGAAAATTTTTGGCAAAATTGCTGGGAGCTAAAAAAATTTTCCCTCTGTGACATTTTAAAATCTACGCGTGCAATTTCGACCCCAATGAAATTACACATGCTAAATTAACTTAAAAAGTTAAGGGAACTCGAATTCGGGCAATTCTCAATTGTTTGCGAAAAAACATTCGATACTTAATCGCCAGAAATTAAAATTTATTCTCACCGAGCCAAATTTAATTCTACTCGTACAAAACTGCTAAAATTTTACTAGGAAGCCTAAATTTGGCTAAATTAACGTTTTACCAAGTTAAAATGCAATTTTCAGGAAATTTTGGCAAAAACGCAAAGCGGAAAACAAAATTGCTCTAAAAACTCTAATGCATTTAAGGATGATTTGAAAGGTCAAATAACTTCAATTACATGCGAGATCAACTTTATTGGATTCAGTGCGAAAAACTGAACCAAATGGATAAATTTGAATTTCTCAGATTTTGGGTCAAATATTGACCCCGTCGTACGTGACATGAAAATCGAGGTAGGAATTTTCATGCAAATCTAAGAAGAACCTTTTATACAATTTAGAAAAAGGGGTTGGAGACAATTAATGACCATGGGAAGTGTGCAATGAGATGGAAGGCTAGGACTTGTTTGAAAAGTCAAGGAATCAATGAGCCATTTGATTGGGTTGTTGGAAGACAAACATTTAATGAAGCTTGACTTGTGGAGACATGTAATTAATGAAGTTTGAAATGGTAGTGAGAGAGAATGACCTTGTAGAGTGATCCAATGGTCAAAAATTTGATCTTGATAATATGAAGGGCTGGAAGTTGATGGGGAAATTTAACAAAGCCAAGATCATTTAGCTTCTCCATTTCTCCAAAACGCATGATGTTCAATGGCCAAATAACCAAACACCAAACTTCTTCTTCCTTCTTCTTCTCATGGCCGTGAGCTGCACCAAGAGAGGAAGCTTGATCTCTTCAACTTTATTTTCTGAACTTTTTAGTTAGAAATAATCCACTCACCACCTATTATAACATATCCAAAATTTAAGAGAAAAAGGAGAAGGATTGCTTGGTGAAATCCAATGAGGGAGCTGAGAGTTCAAGACCAAATTTCTATGGTTTCTTCAAGTTTCAACTCTCTATCTTCAGGTATGAGTCCCTCCATACTCCATAGTATAATATATCTTAAATTGGGGTCAAAATGAGGAGGTTTGCTTAGGGAACTAGGGTTGGCTGAAAGTTGAAGTCAAGGAGGAAACCAGAAATTCTGAAATCTGGATATTCTGAACTGGTTGTAGTGTTTTAGCTATTGCATTTCTACACAAAGGCAAACTGAGCTAAGTTAATTTCAAGTGAAACTAGACTCACAGAACTTTAAAATGAGATATGATTCGTTGCATTCTGATGAAAATTGGATTTATTATGATTTTTCAAAGTTAAGTGTTCCGCATAGGAATTTCTGTTCTGTCCTGCTTTAGCTCTGTTTCTATCCATGACTTAGCCTCTGTTTTGAGGTGTCTTATGGTCTGAATTAACAAATGCTCCAGTTATGTAACATGTAGATCTAGGTCTTATCTTTCTAAGAGATAAGAATCACCTTAATCCGATTCCTGTGTCAAACGTTATGGCAATTTTCCTGAAACTCAACAGAAGGTTGTCCTGTTTCGAACCCTAAGAATAGTGTATAAACACGACCCTCTTACAGTCCTAGTCTGGGCACGTGTGAAGACTAAAAGTTGTAGATATCTCTCTTAGCTACAACATGTTAAAATTTCAGCCAATTCACACAAAGGAATCAAATGTTATGCCCATTTTACTAAAGAGGTGTCGACAAAAATTCTGTTTTCCAACTGAAACCTTCACGTTCTGATCATGATCCATTTCAATCCCCTTCTAAGCACAATTGAGAGGAAACTCAGAACATGAAAGTGATAGGCCTATGTCTTGGGTATAACATGTTAAAATTTCATTACGTTTGGATAATTATAGTGAAAGTTATAGTTTTTGCACTAAAATGGGACAAAATCTGAATTTAGAATACAACTGAATAAAAATGAGGATTTCTGGGAATCTTGTGATATAATTTTGAGAATGTGTATAACATGAAAGTTGTAGGTTGTGAAGTTACGTACAACATATCAAAATGTCGCCTGATTTGGACTTATATATAAAAAGTTATGCAAATGTTTGTAGGACTGCACAAAGTGGCACCAAGTAGAGAACTATGAGTGAACTTGTTAGGTGACTTTTGCCCAAGCCGTTAAAGAGAGCTCGATACATCGTAATTGTGGTTTATTTGGGGGTGCTATACCCTCCTTATTACTGTGAGTGAAACTCAAATCTCATGCATGAAAAGTGAAACTTGATTTTTGTCGTGTTTTTAACAAAACATGCTTTTGATATGTATGACTCGTCGTGTGCTATTAGATTTCGAATTTGTTTTGTGACTATTGGAGTGTCGTGAACTAATGTTTTCTATGAATATATATCCATAAATTTGATTCAACTAAAATGGTACCATATTTTATGATTTTCACATGTTTAATTTCATATGACCCAATATGGCACATTTATTGAGCACTATGATTTCTATATCACTGAGTTGGGGCCATGTGGCCGTGGGATGACTGTTATGATATGTTTGAGTCCCGAGAGGATGACCGTAGTTACGGGGGACATTTGTTATGGTGCTAAGTATGCGTTTAGATACACTTCACGCGGAGATACCTGCAAGCATCCGGTATATGGGTATAGGCGCAGCCGGTTGAACCCGCAAGAGGGAGAACATGTGTGACGCCACTGTCTAGCACCGAGCGAGGTCCTATACGTGATTCGATATGTGTATGAGCTAACCTCGGTGAAGCTCATGGCCAACGTTGGGGTAGAGAGCGACTTTTGAACATTTATGTATAATAAACCCCTGATGTGCCTGTCATTGGTCATGGTTGGCCTTTGCCAGGATCATATTCGGCTTGCTCTCTAAAAATACTTGATTTTGAATGGATAAATATATGTATGGTACTGTATGATGGACTAGTTGATTTCATTTTACTGATCATACCATGTTTTACTTCCAAATGTGAATTATTGTTTACGAATAATCATGTTTGATACTCTAATGATTCACACACTCTATTTATACTTGATATTGATCCCCTCACTCATTGGGTATCTTCCTTAATACTTACCCCTCTCATTTCCTTTCTCAGACAGGGTTATTGTGATAGAGGACACATCGGACTCTAGACGTCATTGTCGCGTAATTATGGAATTACGTATTCACTATGGTGAGATCTAAATTTTATTTGAAATATGAGATCCGTGTTGTATATCAACCCTGTGAGGTCTTGATATTGAGGTCCGTTGATGGACATGTACATTTTATGTGATGACTATATAAATTATTGACATTTATTTGTAAAACTCTCATATTGGCTCATTTCACCTGTATTGAGGCATTTGAAAGCACTTAACTTCTTAACTTGGGAATTTGTTGTACTCATGCATAAAATTTTAGGCCCGTCCGGTATAGCGGCTGCTCATGCTCTAGTTGGGTATGACGGTAGAGGTTTGTGGCTAGGACTGCTAATATTCATGATAGCCTTACGTTGTCTTGGTTGTTACGTTATGGATTGATTGGTATTATATGATTGTGGTTGATTGCTGTAAGGCTGGGTTGGCCCATTTATGTAGGTGGCAGGATGATCATTCAATATACATGTTGATTTGTATATGGGAGAACTCCGAAATATGGAAAGGTTCTATATGATTTTCTAGAAAATCGACCCGGTATCCAGGGCAACGGGCCGTTGCTCATAACCCCGGTTCGGGTCGTGACACATCCCTTTACATTTCAAAATCATTCAGAGCTTGCAAATAAAATATCCCTGGCAATGGTCTACCACGACCAATGATGAGCGCATTAGGGGTTCATATGCAAGTATAAAAACATTTAGCTTTATACTCCAATGTTGGCCATTTGCCTCACCAAGGGCTAGCTTGTGTTTTCGCACACATACATAATCAACCATGTATAGAATCCCTGTCATACCCGAATCGGGATAGTGAACAGCCATCCGTAGCCCTAAATGCCGGTTATATTTTTATAGAAAATCGGACAGAACCTCCCCATATTTCGAAAATCTCCCAAGTATAATTAATCCTGTATAAATCACAACCATCCTATAAAATAATCCAATGGTTATCCCGACCTCTCCAAAATCAACCAATCCCACAGCCAACATCCAGAATAACACAAGATTATAAAAATTTCCAGCAACCTAGCCACGGACCTCTACTGCCATGCCCCCGTCAAAGGCATGGAAGCCGCCAGTCGCCCATCCTGTGATTTAGAGGTGGCACCGAGCGATTTTAGATTACACTTCTAAGACATAACACATTCCCAAGTACATACACAACGAATAAGAAATGCCTCAATGTAATGTTATGCAATGACATGAGAGTTCCACAATTTAAATGTCCATATTTATATAGTCATCCCAAAATTACACAATAGTCGTCTATAGACCTCAGAATGCATATACATTACCAATACAAATTTTGTAGCAGAAATATATAATGACTCCTCAAGTACAAACCAGATCTCCCAATGATACTGAGCGTCCTAAAAGCAACGCTCCTTATCAAATACTATCTCTGAAACAAGAAGGAAAATGAGGGGTGAGTACTCGGGGAAAAATACTCAGTGAGTGAGTGGTCAATGCAATCGTCTAATATGAAGTGTGAAACTGGAGTGTCAAAGCATAAGTATACAAATTGTATTTCAAATCATAATGCTTTTCCTTTTTTTTTTACAATATATCATTAGCACCCATTATCAAGTTAAATATGCATCCAAAGCACTGTCATTAAAATTATAGAGCTGCCAGCTGAAAGTGTCCTGGCAGAGGTCTATCTCGACTTTTGACAGGCGCACCGGGGGTGTTATATGTAATTTTATTTAAAGTGCTCTCTATCCCAGCGTTGGTGACGGATCTCGTCCAGGTGTTAGACTTGGAAAGAGTATCCAAATCCTCCCCCTTTCGGTTTCAACCTGGATAGTACCGTATCATAAATCAAATCATGACAACTCATGGGATACCCCAGGCCTAGGCATATCCGGACGCTACGAAAGCGTCTCTCACGGTGTACTTCGTAGCTACGGAACAATACATACCAAAGCCCTCAAGGCCAAATCCAAAATTGTATCAAAATGTACGGAAATCAGGTTCACAAACCAAATGCAGCATATAACATAAAATGCTACATTATACATTTCAACCACATGGATGCATAATTTCATAATTCAACCCAATTTTTGGACACTCCATCTGTTCACAAAAAGTCAGTTCTAAAACCAGTCAAAACATTTCAAATACACGACAAATCATACTCATTTATCAAAATGTTGTAAAATAGGGTTTACATATTAAACAAAGGCATTGAAATAAATCCCACTCACCGATTTGGGGAGGATAGCACACTCCCCAATAAAACTACAACACATAGAATCAAAACTCCCCTCAATCGAATCACCAAGAAATCTAACCTAATCAAATCATCACGATTTTTATCAAATTTCTGACTATTTTCAGGGTTTATCATTTTCCTTAAGTTTGTATAAACCCTAAATTCTTCAATTTATAAATATACACCAATGTTATCAATTTCGTTCCATTTATAAGTAAATAACCAAATCAAAATCAAGCTAATTTCAAACCTAAAGCCGTTCAAAATTGAAAACAAGTCTAAAATACATAAATTTCCTACAAGTTAGAAATATCTTTGAAAAATCATACACTTTTCAATTCTTCTCGAATTTCTTCAAACCATATGTCATTTTAACAATATCGAAACCTATTTTCATTTTCAAGTCAAAATATACTCCAAAATTTCTGTACATTTAACCACATGTTCTAAGAACTTAAATATAGATTTGAAGCCACAACAACATATATATAACTTCCGACTCTAAATTCAACATAAATTCGACAAAATTATATTTAAGTATGGAAAAAATTTCATTTCCCTCACCTAGGTTTACTCGAATCTCAAACCTAGCTTTCGTTTGCCCGTCAGATTAATTTAAAACCGGTAATATTTTCAATTTTGAAGTCACGTTAACGACTAAATCAATTTCTAAACACTAAACCACATCTAACACAGCCGTTATCTGTAGTGAAGGGTTTCTGCGAGGATGGCAGATGGCTCTCAATGGAGAAAACTGGTCGCAGGTTCGCGGGCCGTTGTGGGCTCGCGGGCCGTCACGGGCTCGGGGGCTGGTGGGCTGGCGGGCTAGCCCGCTGGTGGGGTCGTAGGTCAGCAGGCTAGTGGCTTGTAGGTAGGCATGCTCACGGGCTAGGGGCTCATGCTCGCGAGCTGGAGCGCTCGTGGGCTGGAGTGCGCACTCGCGAGAGTCTGCAATCGCGCGCTGAGGCACGTTCGCCAGAGGGAGGTCGCGCTGGGGGGCGTGCTCGCACAAGGTAGCTCGTGTAGGGGCACGCTGGCGCTCATGCAGGGTCACGCTGGCGCTCATGCAGGGGCACGCTAGCGCTCATGCAAGGAGGGTCGCGCAGGGGTGCTCGCGTGAGAAAGATTGTGTAGTGCTCTCGCGCTGTGGCTTTTGCGGGCAGTCGCGCACGGGCTCACTTGCGGTGGTGGCGTGTGACAAAAGCGCGTGGCGGAGGAGATCAAGAGGGAGATCACAAGAGAGATCGCGAACAACGAAGGGAGACAAAGAGAGAATAAGAGAGAAATCGAGAGATGGAAATAGAGAGAGACTGGTAGCGATGGCCATTGGGTGGTGGTGGGTCGCGGCGAAGAGGCGCGAAACAGGCACAGAGGAGGGCGGCGGGCACGGGAGGTGAAGGGTCGGGGAGAGAGAAAAAGAAAGAGAGAGAGAAGGAGAAGAAGACGATGGTGGTGGTGGTGGTGGTGCACAGTGACTTCGGGCGAGGGAGGCGCTACCACAGGAGAGGAAGAGGCGGGGAGAGGGGAGACGAAGAGTCGGAGAAAGAGAAATGAAGAGAGAGAGACAGATTAGGGCTTTTAGCCCTAATCTGACAAGTGGGAGTGCCGCGTTTCGGGCCACAACGCGGCTTTTCCTCCTTCGTCTCTCTCTTTTTTTTTTTTTTTAAAAGAATATGTATATATATATACACATCCACCTTTTCGCTAGCTTCCGAATTTCATAAAAATAATGGGTTCACTACAATTTACGAACACGACAACTTGATTTATATCAAAAGTTCAATTTAAAGACCCCAAAATCAAAAATCAATATAAATAAATTTTTTTTTTCCTTTATGTATATAAATATTTCAAAACCAATGCGCTTGTTTGGGCACCGAGTGTAGGTGTTACATTTTCTAACCCTCTAAAAACAAATTTCGTTCTCAAAACTAAAAGAAAGTTAAACTATACAGAAAATAAATGAGGGTACTGTCTCCTCATAGCCTCCTCGTGCTCCCAGGTCTCTTCTTCGGCCTAATCACTGTACCATAGTACTCGGACAAGAGATACCTCCATGTTTCATAGCTGCCAGATCTGCTGGTCAAGTATGGCCACCGGCTAAACAGGTAGACTCAAGTTCTCTTGTATCTCTACTGGTGGAGGCTCCAAAATATGCGAAGGATCTGGGATGTACTTCCTCAACACTGATACATAGAAGACATCATGGATTCGAGATAATTCGTCTGGCAGCTCTAGTCTGTATGCCATGCTTCTAACCTTATTGAGGATACGGAACGGGCCAATGTATCTAGGGCTCAATTTGCCTCGCTGCCGATATCAAATGAGTCCCTTCAAGGGAGAAATCCTCAAAAATACCATATCACCCACCTCAAATTCTAAAGGTGAGCGTCTCTGATCCACATATGCCCTCTATCTGTCTTGGGCGACTTTTAACCGCTCGCGGATTACCCTGACCTTGTCCTTAGTCTCTTCGACTAACTCAACACTAGTAAGGCATCTTTCGCCTACCTCATCCCAGCACAACGGGGTACGATACTTTCTATCGTAAAGTGTCTCATAGGGTGGCATAACGATACTGGCCTGATAACTATTATTATATGCAAACTCCACCAGTGGTAAATGCCTATCCCAATTACCCCGAAAATCCATAACAAAAGCCCGAAACAAATCCTCGAGTGTTGAATGGTCCTCTCTGACTGACCATCTGTCTGTGGGTGATATGCTGTGCTAAAACTGAGCTGTGTGCCCAAAGCTTCCTGTAGCTTGGGCCAAAATCGAGAAGTGAACCTCGGATCTCTATCTGAGACTATGGACACAGGAATCCCATGTAGTGTAGAGTCGTTACGCATCAGGATGAAATGGGTAACTTGGTGAGTCAATCAACTACCACCCAAATGACATCATATCTGGCCTGAGTCTGTAGCAATCCCATAACAAAGTCCATAGTCACATGTTTCCACTTTCATACAGGAATGAGAAAAGGCTGTAGTAAACCTTCTGGCCTCTAATGCTCAGCCTTCACCTGCTGACAGACTAAACATTTAGCTACAAACTCCGCAATGTCTCTTTTCATACCTAGCTACCAATAGCTACCCCGAATAGTTCGATACATCTTTATACTACCCGGGTGTAAGGCATAGGCCGAGGAGTGTGCCTCCTCTAATATGGATCTGCAAAGATCCTCATCGGTAGGTATAGCCACCTATCTTGATAAGTCAGAAGTCCATCACTACGAACTCTGAAATCATCTATATCACCTCTGTGGACTCTCTCAATAAGAGCTTGGAGCTCGGTATCAGTGCCCTATAGCTCCCTAATACGGTCCAACAGCGTCAGCCTGACCTCAAACCTGGCTAGCAAAGTGCCTTGGTCATCACTAGCCAATCTGACTCCTAAATCCCAAAGTCCCATCAAACAAGTGAGGTATACCGTATTGTTCTCCTGAGACAATGAAGCTAATTTCTGGCTCAAGACATCAGCAACAACATTGGCTTTGCCCGAATGATAATCAATGACAAGATCATAATCTTTGAGGAGTTCCAACCATCTCCTCTGTCTCAGGTTAAGTTCTCGTTGAGTGAATAAATACTTCAGACTTTTATGATCAGTATACACCCGGCAAGTCACCGCGTACAAGTAATGGCGCCATATCTTCAATGCAAAGACTATGGCCGCAAGCTCCAGATCATGTGTTGGATAATTCATCTCATGTTTCTTCAACTGTCTAGAGGCGTAGGCGATCACCCGTCCATTTTGCATCAAAACACAATCCAACCCCTGTCGGCTAGCATCACTGTACACTGTGCACTTCCGACTGTTGGTGGGAAGTGCCAAAATCGAAGCTGTAGTCAACCGTTGTTTGAGCTGTTGAAAACTCGCCTCACAACGGTTATCCCATACAAACTTGATACTTTTTCGTGTCAATCTACACAATGGAGCAGCTATCCGGGAAAACCCCTCAACAAATCTACGGTAATACCCGGCCAGACCAAGAAAACTCCTGATCTAAGTCACTGTCTGGGGCTGCTCCCATCTCGTAATGGCATTGACCTTCTGTGGATAAACAAAAATCCCTTCCGCAAAAATGACATGCCCCAAAAATCTAACCTGTCTTAGCCAAAATTCACATTTTGTGAATTTGGCATATAGCTGCTCATCACGGAGGATATGTAAAACGGTGCAAAGATACTGAATATGATCCTCGTCACTCCGCAAATACACTAGTATATTGTCTATGAAGACTATGACAAACTGATCCAGATAGTCATGAAAAACTCTGTTCATGAAGTCCATTAATGCAACGGGGGCGGCATGACTAGAAATTCGTAGTGCCCGTATAGAGTGCGGAAAGCTATCTTTGGCATATCTTCACTCCTAATCCACAACTGATGATATCCCGATCGAAGATCAATCTTCGAAAAAACTTGGGCACCTTGCAATTAATCAAATAAATCATTTATGCAAGGCAGCGGATATCTGTCCTTCACAGTCACCTGATTAAGCTACCTGTAATCCACACACAATCTCAGTGAGTCATCCTTCTTCTTTACAAATAGTACTTGAGTGCCCTAAGGGGATGTGCTAGGATAGATAAACCCCTTATCCAGCAACTCCTACAGCTAGACCTTGAGCTCTTTCAACTCAACCGGCACCATCCTGTATGGCAGCATAGAGATAGGGGTAATCCCCGGAGCTAAATCGATCTCAAAGTCAAACTCCCGAATCGGTGGTAATCCGGGTAACTCCTCGGGAAAAACATCAGGAAAGTCCTGTATCACTGGAACATGCTCCAGTCTCAGTCCCTGAGTAGTGGTGTCTATGATGTGAGCCAGGTAAGCCGCACACCCGTGGCAAATCATACATTTGGCCTCCAAAACTGAAATGACACAGCGGGATAAAACCCGCCTCTCGCCCTAAAAAATCAACAATGGTTGATCGGGTCTTTGAAACTCTACCTGCTTCTTAAAGTAGTCAATTGAAGCCCGATGCATATGTAGCCAATCCATCCCCAAGATGGCATCAAAATCAGTCATGGCGAGAGGGATTAGATCTGCCTTCAGCATTATATCCCTAATTTTGATCTTACATTCTCTATACACTGTGCCGCGCACAATCTGCTCACCCAGAGGAGTGATGACCAATATCTCCTCGTCCAAAGGTGAGAGCGACCTGCTAGAATGTCGGAAGAATTGATTGCTCACATACGAATAGTTAGACCCCATGTCAATAAGGATACGAGTATCTATTCTGAAGAAAGGTAGAGTACCTATCATTGAACAAAATGCACATAGATTTAGAATAATTTCAAACTTGATATATATATATATATGTCAAAATAGTTGAGCCTCTAAGGCTTTTACAACTTCTGTGTACAAAGTTGTTAGAATAGTATCATGTCGACAAAAGGGTACACAACATAAAATACTTATACGACTTTCATGATGCAATGCTGACATCCCCAAAAGAAGTGAAAATACGAATAGAGATCCTATTCTATAGGATCAGAAGGAGGAGTACCTACGATGATGTCGGGGTTCGCCTGGGCATCCTCCTGCATCATGGCATAAACCCGGGCCTGAGCCCTAGGCTACTGTTGTGCCTGGGTCTGCACTGTGCTACTCCTGGTAGTACCCTGGGAGTAGAAAATGCTGGCCGAGCAGGCTGCCTCTGCTGTCCCATATGAGGAGTACTAGTGCAGCTCTATGAACTCTGTCCTCCGCGTCCTAACTCATGGCAGGAACTCCTGATATGCCCCGGCTTCCCACAGTGGAAGCAAGTGACCGTCACTGAACAAACTCTTATCGGATGGGACCTATTGCACCTGCTGCAATAAGGATGCTGCTGAGTAGTATACTGTACAGGGTGAGTCGGAACGGGCTGTCAGAACCCCTGGGAGTATTGTCCCCATCCCAGATTAGAAAATCCAGATCCAAATCCATCTCTGTGCGAACTTGATCCCTGCCCCTCTTGGAGTTCTGTACAAAATGAGACTTCTCTTTCTTTCTTTTTTACTCTCTGCTCTTTCTGCCTAGCCTCTGTGGGGACCAAAGCCTCCATGCGGTGAGCAGAGTCTATCACCTCGGCCAGTGTAAATTGTGGAATAACAGTCATATACCTCTTTATGCTGAGACTAAGACCGTCCTCGAATTTGAAGCGCAAATACTGAGGTGTGGCCAGATCTGGTACGAATGCGGCAAGTCTTCGCATATCTGCCTCATACTCCAAGACAGATCTGGACCCTTGTGTAAGCCGTCCCAACTCTGACCTCATCCGGTCCTGCTGGTAGAGTGGGAAGAATCTGTGGTCAAACTCCTGAAGGAAGTCGTCCCACCGCAGTGGCTTTGTTGCCTCATCAGTGAGGGCCTCCCACCATAAGAGGGCCACTCCTTCTAATAATCGCTGTGCCACTTTCAAGCAGAGCTCCTCTCTAATCCCCAGATTGGTCAAAATCCTGCGGGTACGGTTGATCTAATGCTTAGCGGCCGTAGCATCACCAAGCCCTGTGAAATTAGTACACCCTAGCTGACGGGCCTCCTTAACCAACTGAGTCAACTTATGTATCCGTCTAAGAGTAGCCGATGTGGTCTCACTCGGCTCTGACAAGATAGAAGGACCGGCCATCGGCGGTGGAATCGGTGCCGAAGGAACTGGCGCTGCTGCAGGTGCAGGCGCCGTTGTAGGAGGTGGTGGAGGCGGAATCTAGACCCCATGCGAAGTGTACCACTCGTATACCTGCCAAAAGGCGTCGAGTGTGGGTACGGGAGTCTCAGCCTGAGCAGCTGGCTGAGTAGGTGCTAGTGGTGGTATGCGAGTTGAGTAACGATCCTCCAGCTCGTCTAATTCCTCTGGTAGGGCAAAACGGGTGCTCCGTCGGGTCGTCATACTTTTGCAAGAGAAAGATCCTTATTAGATATCGTTCAAAGAATAGGCATGGTTCAAGAAATTTAGACTAGTCACATTTTGACTACCTTAAAAAAGAATGGAATCTAAAAAAAAAAGCATATTAGGTTAGACACAATCGTATCTAACCCCTTAAAATGGATGAACTCATATACCTATGACCATGTACTGGGACTTCATGACTGTATAAATCTCTCATGCATTGAGGACTTTAAACACAAACACACTCGGGAATGTTTTCAAGACTCTCTTCCTATATATCTCTCAACCTAGGCGCTCTGATATCAATCCAACTTTCATGCCCCGAACCGGGATCGTGAACAGCAGCCCATTGCCCTAAATACCGGCTGTATTTTTATAGAAAATCGAGCAGAAGCTTCCCATATTTTGAAGGTCTCCCAAGTATAATTAATCTTGTATAAATCACAATCATCCTGTAAAATAATCAAATGGCCATCCCGACCTCTCAAAAATCAACCAATCCCACAGCCAAGATCCAGAAAAACGCAAGACTATAAAAATTTCTAGCAATCTAGCCACGGACCTCTACTGCCATGCCCCCGTCAAAGGCATGGACAGCCGCCAGTCGCCCCTCTTGTAATTTAGAGGTGGCACCGAGCGATCTTAGAGTACACTTCTAAGACATAACACATTCCCAAGTACATACACAACAAATAAGAAATTCCTCAATGCAACGTTATGCAATGACATGAGAGTTCCACAATTTAAATGTCCATATTTATACAATTATTCCAGAATTACACAATGGTCGTCTATAGACCTCAGAGTATATATACATTACCAATACAAATTTTGCAGCAGAAATATATAATGACTCAAATCCAAACCAGATCTCCCAATGATACTGAACGTCCTAAAAGCAACGCTCCTTGTCAAATACTATATCTGAAACAAGAAAGGAAATGAGAGGTGAGTACTCAGGGAAAAATACTCAGTGAGTGAGTGGATCAATGCAATCGTCTAATATGAAGTGTGAAATTGGAGTGTCAAAGTATAAGTATACAAATCATATTTCAAATCATCATGCTTTTCCTTTTTTTTTTACAATATATCATTAGCACGCATTATCAAGTTAAATATGCATCCAAAGTACTGTCATTAAAATCATAAAGCTGCCAGCCGAAAGTTTCCTGGCAGAGGTTTACCTCGACCTATGACAGGCGCACCGGGGGTGTTATATGCAATTTTATTTAAAGTGCTCTCTACCCCAGCGTTGGTGACGGATCTCGTCCAGGTGCTAGACTTGGAAAGAGTATCCAAATCCTCCCCCTTTCGGGTTCAACCTGGCTAGTACTGTGTCTTAAATCAAATCTCGATAACTCGTGGGATACCCCAGGCCTAGGCATATCCGGACACCACCAAAGCGTCTCTCACGGTATCCTTCGTAGCTATGGAACAATACGTACCAAAGCCCTCAAGGCTAAATCAAAAATCGTATCAAAATATGCCGAAATCAGGTTCATAAACCAAATGCAACATATAGCATAAAATGACACATTATATATTTCAACCATATGGATGCATAATTTCATAATTCAACCTAATTTTTTGATACTCCATCGATTCACAAAAAGTCAATTCCAAAATCAGTCAAAACATTTTAAACACACGACAAATCATACTCATTTATCAAAATGTTTTAAAACAGGGTTTACATATTAAATAAAGGCATTGAAATGAATCTCACTCACGGATTTGGGGAGGATAGCGTACTCCCCAATAAAACCATAACACGTAGAATCAAAACTCCCCTCAATCGAATCACCAAGAAACCCAACCTAATCAAATCATCACGATTTTCATCAAATTTCTGACTATTTTCAGGGTTTATCATTTTTCTTAAATTCGTACAAACCCTAAATTCTTCAATTTATAAATATACACCAATATCATCAATTTTGTTCCATTTATAAGTAAATAACCAAATCAAAATCAAGCTAATTTCAAGCCTAAAACTGTTCAAAATCGAAAACAAGTCTAAAATACATAAATTTTCTACAAATTAGAAAAATCTTTGAAAAATCATACACTTTTCAATTCAGCTCTGATTTCTTCAAACCATATGTCATTTTAACAATATCGAAACCTATTTTCATTTTCAAGTCAAAACATACTCTAAAATTTCTGCACATTTAACCATATGTTCTAAGGATTTAAATATAGATTTTAAGTCACAACAACATATATATAACTTCCGATTCTAAATTCAACCTAAATTCGACAAAATGAAATTTAAGTATGGAAATAATTTCATTTCCCTTACCAAGGTTTACTCGAATATCAAACCTAGCTTTCGTTCGCCCGTCAGATTAATTTAAAACCTGTAATATTTTCAATTTTGAAGTCACGTTAGCGACTAAATCAATTTCTAAACACTAAACCACATCTAACACAGCCGTTACCTGCAGTGAAGGGTTTCTGCGAGGATGACAGATGGCTTTCAAAGGAGAACACCGGTTGCGGGCCCGCGGGCTAGTGGGTTGGCGGGCTAGCCCGTTGGTGGTCTCGTGGGTCAGCAGGCCAGCGGCTTGCAGGCCGGCGCACTCACGGGTTAGGGGCTCACGCTCGCGAGCTGGAGCGCTCATGGGCTCGAGTGCGCACTCACTAGAGACAACAGTCGCTCGCTGAGGCACGCTTGTGCTAGGGATGTCATGCTGGGGGGTGCGTTTGTGCACGGTAGCTCGTGCAAGGGCACGCTGGGGCTCCCGCAGGGGCGCTCGTGCGAGGGAGATCGCACAGTGCTCTTGCGCTGTGGCTTTTGCGGGCAGTCGCGCGCTGGCGCACTTGCGGTGGTGGCTTGCGATAGAAGCGCGCAACGGAGGAGATCGAGAAGGAGATCGCGAGAGAGATCACGAATAACAAAGGGAGAGAGAGAGAGAATGAGAGAGAAACCGAGAGGTGGAAATAGAGAGAGTGGTGGTGATGGCCGTTGGTTGGTGGTAGGTCGCGGCGGAGAGGCACGAAACAGCCGCGGAGGAGGGCGGCGACCACGGGAGGTGAAGGGTCGGGGAGAGGGAAAAAGAAAGTGAGAGAGAAGAAGAAGAAGACAGTGGTGGTGGTGGTGCGCAATAGCTTCTGGCGAGGGAGGCGCTGCCGCGGGAGAGGAAGAGGCGGGGAGAGGGAAGAAGAAGAGTCGGAGAGAGAGAGATTAAGAGAGAGAGACGGATTAGGGCTTTTAGCCCTAATCTGGCAAGGGGGAGTATCGCGTTTCGGGCTGAAATGCGGCGTTTCCTCCTTCCTCTCTCTCTCTGTTTTTTTTTTGTTTAAAAAGAATATGTATATATATATATATTCACATCCATCTTTTCGTTAGCTTCCGAATTTCATAAAAATAGTGGGTTCACTACGATTTACGAACACGACAACTTAATTTATACCAAAAATTCAATTTAAAGACCCCAAAATAAAAAATCAATATAAATAAAATTTTTTTTCCTCTATGTATATAAATATTTCAAAACCAATACACTTGTTCGGGCACCGAGTGTCGGTGTTACAATCCCGCCCGGTACTAGATAGTGGCATCACACATGTCCACCCCAATTTGGTTCATCCAGCCGTAACTATACATCTGACGTTTGGGGATAGCTCCTGCAGAAGCGTATCTGAACACAATGGGTGCCTATACAAACTCCATTCGTAGATATGGTAGTCTATCAAGGATATCATCACATCAAGTCCACCAAGGACATCATCACATCATATGTAGGTATCCGGCTCACACATTTCAATTAAACCATTTCAAATCTGTATGCCAATGCAATGGAAGCATATAAATCATATCAAATTATCAAAGAATGGCATGATGTCATTTCAATATAGTTCATGGATGTATATCATTTGAATCAATCATTTGAGACACTCCAATGATCACAAAGAGAAGTATTTGTAAAATATGGATCAAAACTCATGCTTTTCACACATGTCATAAAATATGTCATTTTAAAACGCTATAAAACATGTATTTTTGCTCAATCAAGAATATAGTGTCAAAGTTGTACTCGCATATACGGGAGGGTATGTCACTCCCTGAAATTCACCACAATTGTAAGAAGTGTGCTCCCCTCACTCGGTTACCAAGCGTGTCACTACAATGCAACACATAATATATATAAATAAAATTTCGAACCACAAACGTTAGCAAATAAAAATCTACATTGTGAATTTAGGGTTCTCCCTAAAACTCCCTATACATAACTCACAATTTATACATATATGTCTCTAAATAACATGCCAACTCATTCCCAATCTTTACCACATTCCATCTCCTTGTACACTCAAAACAATCCGCTAAATTTCTGAAATTTGTATGCTCAAGATTTCACCTCCTTTATGTACAAATAGTCCACATTCACCTTGCACCTTATATAATCCATCTTTCAAAATTTCAGCATGCTAAACACATCAATTTCATTCATTTCTCCTTCATAAGATTTCACATTCTACAATTAATACACATACACATGCTCATATGCTTTCCTCACATTCTCGGCTACTCACCAAGCTACTACAAATTTTATCTCATTACTTTAGCACACATATACAACTATACATGCTCAAACACACAAATTCATCACCACTTGTCCAAAAATTCTGCACATTCTGCCCTTTTCTCCCACCATTCACTCCTCGGCTAGTATGAAAATGGTCTCACATCAATCATTTTTGGTGCAGAAAATTTCTGCGTATTATTTAACTACATTTCTTGGCCTTTAAGGTAGTTTTCTTGCACAATTACATCCCATTGTTTTCAGCCAACAACATGTTTTTCAGTCAACATGCACAATTACATACCCATAATTTTCATTCAAAATTCTATACACAAAATTTACAAAATGAATAACAAATTCTTAACTCACTAATACACCTTTTTCCCATCATTTTAAATCAACAATCATACACAAATATTGATTACTTTTGCACTAGAAATCAGCACACAAAAGTTACAACAATGTAGGATAATTTTCAGCTCACTAATGCACATTTCTCTCCTCCAAATTCTTAACCAAATACAACCGAATTTATGTACACATTTCTCACATCAATTATATCAACGATCACACATATATTTTCATCACTTTTGCATTAAAATTCTGCACACATAACTTGTCCTTTGAAACTAAATTTTCAGCTCATCAAAAACATATTTCTTCTCCACATTTTCGGCCACAATAAATGTAAATTTTTTTATACACATTCCTCATGGTTCATTTAGGTTCCACCTAGACTTTAAGTTATAGAAACAATTAAAAACATCACATTAACACATTCATACAAGGATTTTTAAATTTCAGCAAGTGTAGAATTTTTCTTTACCTCAAAATTGGATGTTTTCAAGCCCAACCAAGACTTCTCTTCACAAAATCTCCATCTCTCTCTTGCTCCTAGCTCTCGGCCAATGTAAGTTCACCAAGTTAACCTCCTTTTTTGACTCCAAAACAAAGTATATTATATTAGGGTTTGAGGGAGATGAATCTACACAAAAATTACAAAGAAATGTTTGAAGAAATCAAACCTTTCTTCAAGGATGTAGCTCACAGTTCACTCTTGCTCTTCACCATGCAAAACTCCTCATTTTACTCCAATTTTTGGATACGTTGTAGTTGGGTTTGTGAGGAAGTGATTTATGTAAAAATATTTGGGTAGTGTATTAGAAAAATTTGGAGCATCCCTACCTTGAAGCTCACGGTTTGGAGAGGAAAAATGGAGAGCTCTCTTTTCCTTGGCTTGAACACTTCACGGTTTTGGGAAGAAGAAGATTCTAAGTGTTAGTTTATTTAATTTGTCCCATCCAATTCTAGTCATCCACATTTTCAAGATCAATTCTTAGCCATTAGATTATTTGGTCACAACAAATGTTCACTCCTTCTCTCTCGTGGTTTTGGCTCTTCTCCCTCTACAAAACACAATTTCTTACACTACACTCACCTCATTCATTAATTCCATGTCTCCCAACCACCAAGATCGAAGAGCTCACAATTTTGATTCAATTCCAAGTTAAATCCTCACCCTTGATATGTTTCAAGAAAACCCATGCATTTAACTCAATGAATAGTGCATTGTCTCCCACTAACTCAATCCAATGGTTCAAATTTATTTCATTTCACTCCAAATTAATCTCCACCCTTGGATTAACTTCTCAAAAACCCAAAAAAATCAATTTTATTCTCTCTCTCTTCTCTCTCACGGTTTCTCTCACTTCCCACTTATTTCTCTCTTGGTTGATCACGGTTTGGGGAAAGATTATGTCCCTTTGCTTCAAATTTTCAACCATTGATAATCTTAAAGTTTATTTCTCGCCATTGGGTCATTTTGTGCTGATAGAGATAAAATTAGTGTAATATTCGTGATTTATTTTATATTATTTTTGGAAAAATATTGCACTAATCTTGAGTGTTTGTTGTGCTAGAATCATTGGAAGTCATTTATGAAGGAATGTGGAAAAATTGAGCAAAAATTGGTGATATGGCATACAAGAGGAAATCTGGACAGAAATACTTGACCGTCAACACATGGGCATACCAATTTCAAAGGAGTTGGACTACAAAATTGGAAGTGTGAATATTGAAGATCTTATTGCCTTAATTGGATTTTGGAAATTTAGGAATTTTTGGATGTATTTATTTAACTTTGAGGTTGTAAAAATATTTACAAGATTTCTTTATTTTGGTAACTTTGATTTTTTAGAATTTTTACCTTTAGTTTAAATTGGGTAAGAGAGGTGTAATCCCATATTTTTGGGATCTTTAGTTGGTTTTTGGGAAGTCACAAAATAGAAGTGGGCCCTTTAGGTTAATTTGGAGACTTAGTTCTCATTAGTATATAGATAGGGCTTTTACATTCTCAAGAGTTTTACTTTGGATGGTGACGACTGCTGTGCATTGGAGGAGGATTCTCACTGCTGCAACCACACTTCTTCATTGTTGAACATTTGTTTTCAATGATATTCATTATTTTAGTAAGCTTTAATTTTTATATGTCTTCATTTTAATTTCTTTTCTAGTTGAAGGTTAGTTGAAACTTGGATTCATGAAATTGTGAGATCTAAATATGCTTATTCTTTCAACAATCATAGGTATTTATTTAATTCCTATACTTCATGGATCATGATTTTCTAGGGTTTATTGAATAGTGGCCAATATTTAATAGATCTAGAATAATCTACAACTAATTAAAACGGCAAATCCGTAATTGTTTGTTGGTTTTAATAAAGTGGTAATTGGCATTCGTGTCATGGGAATGACATTCGTGTCATGGGATTAAATGATCTAATTTAAATGAACCCGATGTGTGTTTGTGAATTAGAATTGGGTCTCTCTAAATTTTAATGCTGTTGAGACCTTCAATCCTAAGAGTTTCTCTAGGGTTGACTCTCGATTAGGGAAATAATTAATGAGCTTCTCTTAATTATCGACGAAATAAGGAGAGATTGGTCGTTGGGCGATTGTCGGCGACTATAACCAATTTATTTATGCATTGTTGAATTATCCCTGAATCAATGATCAATCGATTGAATCAAAGTAGAAATGAACCCTTCAATTAGGTCAATTTAGCTTGATTCTTATCCATTGAATTTTGCCCGATTTTAATTTGTCGTTTCGATTTTAATTCTTTGTTTATTTAGTAGTTAATTTAGTCGATTTAAAACCCCTCCAAATTTTATTTTCATTACCATAAAGGAAATAAATCTCCTTTTTCCCTATGGATTCGACCCTACTTGCCCTAAACTCGTCTTTTCAAAGTAGGTAATTTATTTTTGGTTGTTTAACGACACACCAAATTTTGGCGCCGTTGCCGAGGAAAGAGGTGTCAAAAGATTTATTTCTTTTAATTTTTGTTTCCTTGTATATGGTTTATGCCTCGTTCTTCTCGTACAGGTGAACTAGTCTTTGACCCAGAGATCGAGAAAACAGCCTGAAAATTGAAAAAGAAGACTCAAGAAACAAAGAAGGCAGCAAGTTCATCACTTGGAAACAATCTGGCCGACCAGCTCATAGACTCAGACGTTGACGTTGAGGAAAAGGAAGTCAAAGAAACAAATATGGCAGCCCAACGAACTTTAAGGGAGTTGGCCACCCCAGAATTTAATCAACAACCTCTGTGCATTAATTTTTCCAATATTACAACTCCATTTGAATTATAATCTGGACTGATTCATTTATTGCCTAAATTTCATGGTCTTGCAGGGGAGGATCCTTACAAACACCTTAAAGAATTTCACATCGTTTGTTCTACCATGAGACCACAGGGGGTAACCGAAAAACAACTTAAGCTTGTTGTTTTTCCTTTTTCATTGGTAGATAAGGCTAAGGATTGGCTCTTTTATTTATCTTCTGGTTGTATTACTACTTGGCCTGACTTGGAAAGGATGTTTTTAGAAAAAATTTTTCCAGCTTCCCGTGCAGCCACTATTAGAAAGGAAATTTGTGGAATAAGGCAGTTCAACGGGGAAACTTTATATGAATATTGGGAAAGATTCAAACAACTATGTGCTAGCTGTCCTCAACATCAGATCCCAGAACAGTTGTTAATCCAATATTTCTATGAAGGTCTATCCCCAATGGAACGAAACATGATAGATGCTACAAGTGGAGGAGCATTGGTGAACAAGACACCCGATGAAGCGAAAAACTTAATCTCGAACATGGCAGCCAATGCTCAACAATTTGGAATAAGGAAAGAAATTCCAAAAAGGGTCAACGAGGTAAATGATCTTTCCATTGGTCAGGAATTAAGAGAACTAACCTCTCTTGTGCGTAATTTTATTGTAGGAAAAACACAACAGGTTAAGACATGTAGAGTTTGTTCTGATTTTGGTTATCCTACAGATTTGTGTCCTTCCCTTCAAGAAGATTCGAATGAACAACTCAATGCAGCGGGGGGATTTCCAGGACAACCTCAACAGAAATATGATCCTTATTCAAACACTTATAACCCTGGATGGAGGGATCATCCGAATTTTAGTTATGGGAATCGACAACAAGGGTTTCAACAACAACCTCGATCACAAATTCAGCCACAACAACCATCTTCAAATCAAGGTATGTCTTTAGAAGAAATTGTTAAAAGTTTGGCTAACAGCACTCAATTGCTTCAACAGGAAAGCCAACGATTTCAACTAGAGACAAGAACTAGCATAAAAAACTTGGAGAATCAGATGTCGCAATTAGCAACGACCGTGAATCGAATGGAGAAAAGTAATGGGAAGTTACCTTCTCAAGTAGAGATCAACCCGAGAGAAAACGTGAGTGTTATGGCTTTTAAGAATGAAAGGAAAGTGCAAGACAACTCACTGACAACTGAAGAAGATAAAGAAGCCAAACAAAACGAGGCACCAATGTTGAATGAATCAGCTACGAAGGTAAGTAAAGAAATCGAAACCTTTAAGACTAAAATTGTAATTCCACTTCCTTTTCCTGGCAGATTAGCAAGACCAAAGAAAGAGAATGAGGAGAAGGAAATTTTAGAGACTTTTCGAAAGGTGGAAATCAACATCCCACTGTTGGATGTAATCCGACAAGTGCCAAGGTATGCAAAATTTCTCAAAGAACTATGCACTAGGAAGACAAAACTAAGGGGTAATGATAAAATTTGTGTTAATGAGAATATTTCGGCCATTATCCAAAGAAAATTGCCTCCTAAATGTAAAGATCCCGGTATGTTCACCATACCAATCATCATAGGGGTCAAAAGAATAGAGAAGGCAATGCTTGATTTAGGTGCCTCAATCAATGTCATGCCCCTAACTGTTTTTAGGTACTTGAATTTGGGACCTTTGAAGGAGACTAATGTGATCATACAATTAGCCGATAGGTCCATGTCATACCCTGAGGGAATTGTTGAGGATGTCTTAGTCAAGGTCAATGAATTGATTTTTCCGGTTGATTTTTATATCATTGACATGGATGATACTTGTTCACCAAACCCTGCGCTCATATTGCTTGGTAGACCTTTCATGAAAACAGCAAAAACCAAGATTGATATTGATAGAGGAACCTTATCGTTTGAATTTGATGGCGAGATTGTCACTTTTAATATTTTTGATGCCATGCAACATCCGAATGATTCGGAATCTATTTTTCATGTTAGCATTGTCGATTCCATTATACATGAGAATGTTGAACAAAATTTAGTACTTGATAAACTTGATCTTGTGCTGAAAAAGGGGTGGACAGATAAACAAATCGAGGTAATTCAAGATGAAGAAACGAAGGAAGCCATCATGGCTTTGCAGGCCACACCGGAGTTACCCCACAGGTATGTAAATAATTTTCTGCCATTACCCCTTTCTGATGAGAGAATCCTTCCTTCCACAATGCGGGCCCCAAAGCTCGAGTTGAAGCCTCTACCTGAACATCTCAAGTATGCATACTTGGGAGACGACGAAACTCTACCGGTGATCATAGCTAAGGACTTGACCGAAAATCAAGAAGAGAGCTTGATGCGGGTATTGAGGGAGTACAAAACGGCCATTGGATGGACCTTAGCGGACATCAAAGGTATCAGCCCATCGGTATGCATGCATCGAATTCTGCTCGAGCCCGATTCCAAACCGGTAAGAGAACTTCAACGAAAACTCAACCCTGCCATGAAAGAAAATGTTTTGAAGGAAATTTTGAAACTGTTAGAGTTAGGAATTATATATCCAATTTCTGATAGTCGATGGGTGAGTCTGGTTCATGTTGTTCCCAAAAAGAGTGGATTTCAATTGGTAAAGAATGAGAATAATGAGTTAGTACCAATGAGACTTCAAACCGGGTGGCGAATGTGCATTGACTTTAGAAAATTAAATATCGTCACCCGGAAAGACCATTTTCCTTTACCATTCATTGACCAAATGCTAGAACGATTGGCAGGTAAATTATTTTTCTGTTTCTTGGATGGGTATTCAGGCTATTACCAAATAGTTGTAGCTCAAGAAGATCAAGAAAAGACCATTTTCACTTATCCATTTGGAACTTTTGCATATCGTAGGATGCCCTTTGGACTTTGTAATGCACCGGGAACATTTCAAAGATGCATGATGAGTATATTTTCTGATTTAATTGAAAACTGCATCGAGATTTTCATGGATGATTTTACAGTGTATGGTGATTCCTTCAATCAATGCCTAGATAATTTGTGTAAAGTTCTTAAGAGATGTATCGATACTAACCTAGTCCTTAATTATGAGAAATGTCATTTTATGGTTAAGGAAGGAATAGTGTTAGGTCATGTAGTATCATCTAGGGGCATTGAGGTTGACAAAGCCAAAGTTGATTTGATTGCCAATTTATCATATCCTACTAATGTGAGGGAAGTTCGTAGTTTTCTTGGTCATGCAGGTTTCTATCGGTGATTCATCAAGGACTTCTCAAAAATATCTCAACCACTCTCGAGATTGTTGCAAAATGATGTTATATTCGAATTTGGAAATGAGTGTAAGGGGGCTTTTAATAAATTGAAAACCTTGCTAACTTCAGCTCCAATTTTGCAGGCACCCAATTGGGAACTTCCATTTGAGTTGATGTGTGATGCTAGTCACTATGCTGTGGGAGCCGTTCTCGGACAAAGGGAGGGAAAACAGTCTCATGCAATTTATTATGCTTCTATGACACTCAATTCGGCTCAATGCAATTATACCACCACAGAGAAGGAGCTTTTAGCTATTGTGTTTGCTTTTGAAAAATTTAGGTCTTATTTATTAGGATCTAAAGTTATTGTGTACTCAGATCATGCAGCTCTAAAATACCTCTTGGCGAGGAAGGAATCGAAACCACGACTCATTCGATGGGTTTTGCTTTTACAAGAATTTGACTGGGAGATCAAGGATCGGAAAGGAATCGAAAATTCTGTGGCTGATCATTTGAGTCGATTGGTGCGCGATGAAGAACCCTCTCCAATATCCGAAACATTCCCAGATGAGCATTTGTTTTCTCTACAAGGTAAGACAGGTAAAGAGCCTTGGTTTGCTGACATTGTTAATTTTTTAGTGACGGGGAGTTTACCACATGGCTTAAGCACTGCACAGAAAAATAAGATTAGAAATGACTCTAAGTATTATATATGGGATGAACCTTACTTGTGGAAAATAGGGTCTGATCAAATCATTCGTAGATGTGTCCCTAATGATGAAATTCATTCCATAATTGCTTATTGTCATAGTCATGCATGTGGTGGACACTTTGGCCCCAAGAGGACGGCAAGAAAAATTCTGGATAGTGGTTTCTACTGGGAGTCCATTTTTAAAGATGCTTACCAATATTGCAAAAGTTATGAAAATTGTCAAAAAATGGGTAACTTATCTTCTGGGACGAAATGCCTCAAACTCCTATCTTGTTTTGTGAGATTTTTTATGTATGGGGTATGGATTTCATGGGACCGTTCCCTAGCTCATGTGGTTGTTTATATATTTTGCTTACGGTAGATTATGTTTCGAAATGGGTAGAAGCAAAAGCCACCCGTACTAACGACTCTAAGGTTGTTGTAGGCTTTCTTAAATCTAATATTTTCAGTAGATTTGGAGTGCCGAAGGCGATTATCAGTGATCAAGGTACACATTTTTGTAACCGTACGGTGGAGGCTTTAATGCGAAAGTATAGGGTAAATCACCGAGTGGCTACCGCATATCATCCACAAACCAATGGGCAAGCGGAAGTTTCCAACCGAGAAATCAAAAACATTCTAGAGAAGACGGTGAATCCAAGTCGTAAGGATTGGAGTTTACGAGTGGAAGATGCACTTTGGGTACACCGAACGGCATACAAAACCCCAATTGGAATGTCACCGTATCGTTTAGTCTTCGGTAAGTTATGTCATTTACCTGTTGAAATTGAACATCGTGCTTTTTGGGCAGTCAAGCAATGCAACTTAGATGCCAAGGAAGCTGGAGTGGAAAGTAAATTACAGCTCCAAGAGTTGGAGGAGATTCGTTTGGAGGCGTACGACAATGCAAGGATGTATAAGGAACGAACAAAATACCTTCATGACAAATTCTTACATCGGAAACAATTCTCGGTAGGGCAAAAAGTTCTCCTTTACAATTCAAGATTGAAACTCATGGCGGGTAAGCTTAAATCTCGTTGGGCGGGACCATACGTTATTGTAAGTATCTCTCCATTTGGTATGATTCAAATTCAAAGTTTGGAAACTAACAAAATTTTTCAGGTTAATGGTCATAGACTCAAACCTTTTGTCAAAGGTTTTGATTTGTCTATGGTGGAAGAGATAAATCTAACAAACCCGGTCTACATTGAAGGTTGATTTGAGGAAACAATGTCGAGCCAACGACATTAAACAAAAGCGCTATTTGGGAGGCAACCCAATAAAAAAAAAAAAAATAAAATAAAAAAATTTGACAGATGTGCTCTTTTGTTAAGGCATGCCCACGCCTTAACACGTCTCCCATTCTGCCTATTTTTGCTTATCTGCTTTTTATAACCAGAAATGGACTTTAGTTAGGGCGTGCCCACGCCTTACCCAAAGTCCACGGCTGCCTATGTAAGAGAAAGGCGCTTGTAACTCACAGTAATGGGTCTTTCTTAGGGCGTGCCCACATTCTAAAGTCCCTCGCATTCTGTCACAAAAAAAAAATAAAAATAATAAAAATAATAAAAAAATAAAAAAAAATAAAAAGAAAAGAAGGGAGTTTCACGTCTCTGTTGTCAACTGTTCTAACCATTTTCCCTTTTGTCTTTAGGGTTTCTTTATTCTCTATCTCGCAGGTCCTTCATCCCCGAATTGTAGGACATTGATTAAGGGTTCTTCGTCAACCCCTCATCTCATACTTCGTCTCATCATCAATCGGAGAGATCATTGAAGCAATTCCATCTGAAACCTCTTCCCATGCCTTCGGTTTTCTCCCTTGCTCATCGCCATCGCAGGACCATCCTCTTTGTGTAGCCGTCGAACTCCATGGGGGCGAAAACATTCAGTCCAGCAACGTTATGGCTTGCGGCCTCGGGAGGACCCTGTTCGCTCATCAATCGCGTTCTGTACCTCGCGACGATTGAAGCCCCTCTGGGTTTCAATTTCTTCAGACAATGATGGCTCCACAAGTTCTTCATCCTCATCCTCCTCTTCGCAGTCTGCTCATCGCCATCCCACGAGAGATCAAACCCTAGAACCCACCCTGTGTCAACCTTGCGCGACGAAGGTCCACGACTCTTCGTCGGTCCACGTCCTCAAATCCCTATGCGACGCAAGGGTGATTCTTCTTCACTTCCTCATCATTCTTCAGAGCCCCCTTTGAGTACAAACCACACCCTCCTATTGCTGCAATGCTGGTTGAACGAGCGCACGTGCAAACCTCCTCGACCACTCCTGCTCCAGCACAACCTCTTGATGGTCTACGTCAAGCCCGTTGGAATTGTTTCTCCATTCCCACCACCACCGTAGGGGAGTATTGTTCTATCCTACATTTTCGTTTGTTTCTTTATTTTTGCATGTTCTCTTGCTTTCTTTTGCTCTTTCTTCACTTAGGCATACATTGGGGACATTGTATGATTTAGGTGTGGGGGGGAGTGCTTAGTAGTAATTCTTTCCTGATGATAGGATTATTTCAACCTTGCTTGATTTAGGGATTAATTTAAACAAAAATAAAAAAATAATAAAAAAATAAAACATATTTCTTTCGAGCTCTCTTAGTTAAGGTGCGTTGTTTGGTTAGCTGAAAACATATGAAGAATGGCATATATCAATGGTCTTTATACTGGAAGTGGCTATTCATATCTTTACTAGTTTTCTTTGAATGATAAACATGTGAGATTTGACACAACCCCATTTAAAAGTGAGGTTTTGAGCTTAAAACGAGCAAATTCATTCTTTGTGCTCGGAATTTCTTTTCTTGAGTGAATATCACACTTGGATTGGTTATTCTAAAACTTGCATTGTTATACATTTCGAGACCACATCTAGGGTTTTATGCATTGAAATGACAAAGGCACATAGGTTTTACCCAATTTTTGGCTTTCTTAAAATCCATACCCTGATTTCATAAACCCTTAGTTACCCAATTTGAGCCTTTACCCTTTTTCTTCTTTAAAACCCATTCAATACAACACCTAGCCTTTGATTTTAGCCTTCATTTCAAACCCTTGTGCCAAAGGTATATATATTTAATTGCATGATTTTGGTTTTATGTTCGCCTCAATAGGAAGATGATGATTGAAATTTTGATGTTGACATTTTCATGAAGATGATATAGGTTCGAAAAAAAAAAGAAAAAAAAAAGAGAAGAGAGAAAATGCTGAAAAAAAAGAAAAAGAAAAACAAAAGAAAAACAAAAGTGATTGAGAAAAAGAAGTGTTGTATTTCGATTGAAAATTCATTTACACTTCAGTCATAGAAAATTGAGAAAGCATTTGATATTCTTGTATGTTGTTTCCTATTGTCTATTCGTTTGAAGAGCAAGAAGTCAATTTTGTTTGCTACTTGTTGAGGCAAAAAAAATCGATCAATGTTATTAAAAATTGTGTGATTAGTTATATATGGTCTTTGGTATGATTTTAATCCTTGATATTCCCTTTTATCCTACCCCTAACCCTAGCCCCATTACAACCAAATAAAAGACCTTTAGATTGATGCATGAAATTCTAATTTTTAAGTGGTGGAGATTTGATATATTTGCAAGCATATGGTAATGCCAATTCCAATGTGTTGATTTGAGTATTTTTGAAATATTCTTCACCCTTTCAAGTGCATTAGAGTGACCCCTTGGAGAGGAATGTTGAATCTTGCTGTTTTGATTGTATGAGAATCTAGTGGGATTTGTAGTGGTTGCTCTCGTGTAAAGCACTTGTAGTACATGTCGTTTTGATTATGTTCTAGACTTGACTCTATGGTGCTAATTAGCTTTGGAGCTTGAAAAAAAAAAATATATATATATATATATATATATATATATATATATATATATATATAATAATAATAATAATGGTTAGAACAATTTGCATTTTATCTGAACAATGATGCTTGAGGACAAGCATCGTTTAGGTATGGGGGAATTTGATAGAGATAAAATTAGTGTAATATTCGTGATTTATTTTATATTATTTTTGGAAAAATATTGCACTAATCTTGAGTGTTTGTTGTGTTAGAATCATTGGAAGTCATTTATGAAGGAATGTGAAAAAATTGAGCAAAAATTGGTGATATGGCATACAAGAGGAAATCTGGACTGAAATACTTGACTGTCAGCACATGGGCATACCAATTTCAAAGGAGTTGGACTACAAAATTGGAAGTGTAAATATTGAAGATCTTATTGCCTTAATTGGATTTTGGAAATTTAGGAATTTTTGGATGTATTTATTTAACTTTGAGGTTGTAAAAATATTTACAAGATTTCTTTATTTTGGTAACTTTGATTTTTTAGAATTTTTACCTTTAGTTTAAATTGGGTAAGAGAGGTGTAATCCCATATTTTTGGGATCTTTAGTTGGTTTTTGGGAAGTCACAAAATAGAAGTGGGCCCTTTAGGTTAATTTGGAGACTTAGTTCTCATTAGTATATAGATAGGGCTTTTACATTCTCAAGAGTTTTACTTTGGATGGTGACGGCTGCTGTGCATTGGAGGAGGATTCTCACTGTTGCAACCACACTTCTTCATTGTTGAACATTTGTTTTCAATGATATTCATTATTTTAGTAAGCTTTAATTTTTATATGTCTTCATTTTAATTTCTTTTCTAGTTGAAGGTTAGTTGAAACTTGGATTCATGAAATTGTGAGATCTAAATATGCTTATTCTTTCAACAATCATAGGTATTTATTTAATTCCTATACTTCATGGATCATGATTTTCTAGGGTTTATTGAATAGTGGCCAATATTTAATAGATCTAGAATAATCTACAACTAATTAAAACGGCAAATCCGTAATTGTTTGTTGGTTTTAATAAAGTGGTAATTGGCATTCGTGTCATGGGAATGACATTCGTGTCATGGGATTAAATGATCTAATTTAAATGAACCCGATGTGTTTTGAAATTATACAAATAAATTTTTTTGAATTGAAATGTCAGACACAATACCAGTAATTTAGTTACTTTAACTCTACAAAACCAAGTAAACTATTTCACACTTTAAATTATTACCTTACCGCGTAGTTGCATTTTGAGTGGAAATTCGAGCCAAATGATTTTTTACGCAAGCCTTCTTCAAAATATATGGCATCCTCAAACTTAATTCTTGCTTCAAAACAAGCTACCCATTTTATACTATGTAAATTAATTTTACAATAATTCACATAGTTATTTGTATTTTTTTTACTATGACTTTGAATACAAAAAATCTAGGAAGTACAATAAATGAGATTGAAACTAGGTGCAAGCCAAATTAGAACATACCATATGTTGATAATTCACACTGACTTAATAACATAAAATCCTACCTCTTAGCACAAATGTACTCAAGAAAATTGGGAACGAAAAGTAGATTTTTGGCAAACAAAATGATATCCAAGGACTCTAGAGAGCCAGAAACATTAATGAGTGAAAATTCAATGTCAAAAAAGGGAAAGTAAAAACATATTAGGAATTTAATTGAACCATGAAATGGCAAGAGTTGATACGAGATGCAGCATAAACTTTGAGTAAAGAGAATGATAAGAGAAACAAGAGAGAGATAGAGTGCTTCTCTATGTAAGTGCGTGAGGGGTGTGCTCCAAAGATTAGAGAGCATGGAAGAGATGAGGTCATGGAAAGTATTGTGAGACAAAAGATATGACTAAGTAAAATTTTATTGGGCTCAAGTTGATTGATTTTTTTTATGTAGCCTCAGTCTTGATATAGAAAGTTATCCAAGTTTCAAAACGAGCAAAAATTTAACATTATTTCCTAACTTGCTTTAACATTTAATACTTTTATCGAAGCCTCTTATATATAATTTGGTTATTTTAACCACTCTTCACAGTATCAAACTCTTAGAACTCGTGATCAATTTTATATACTATAAATAAACTTTCAATAATTCACATGAGTTTATTGTTTGTGCATGTGTGTGTGTGTTTTACGAGCGAAGGCGATCTTAGGACCCCGAATAAAAAATATAATGGACTTAAATTAGATGCTAATATAATTTGAACAAATCATATATCCATAGATAAAATAGACTTAAATCAAATGAAACAATAACTAATGTTGATCACAAATCTTCTCAAAACTAGAGGTTACCAAAACCAAATATCAAAAAGTATAAACAACACACTAAAAAAGCGGTTAGTGTTATACCAAACAAACCACAAGAAAATAAAAGCAAAAAACTATATCATAAAATAACACTCACATTGGGTATAAATTCAACATAATTACAAATATCATAAACAACCCACCGGAAACAAAAATAGGAAGCCATAATAGAGCAAGCCATATGTCAAAAAATGGTACATTATTTATCTTAAAATATAGACACACAATTGACACAAATCTACTCAGCAAAAAAGGTACTACCAAAACTGATGTCAACAACCATAAATATTCTTTGAAAACATGACGCCAAATTAGAAGAATCAACGCGACTATAAACAGAAATGACTTCATCATAAAGTACTTACTAATATTGGGTACAAATCTACTATATAAAACAGATGACTTCCAAAAATGGATATGGAATTATATGACCCTAGAGCTGATCAAGTTAGCATGGTTTTGTTTATATAGCATGTTATGCTATGTTTTGTATATTCAGATAAGCATCTTTCTCTCAATACTATGGCCAGTTTAACCCAGTCATATAGTTCAAAGTTGTTCAATTTAGTACTACTTATGTTTGTCTTCATACTAGGCTCAAAGGCTCATACTCCACATGAATCCACATTACATTCTTACGGGATAAGGTCTATGCTCCATTTGGTACCCAAAAGAGTCTTTCCTAGAGTATTGGATCCACAACATCAATTTGTACCACCTATATTATATAACCACAAAGATTTGGTACCCAAAAGAACTACTTCTGGAGCACCTAACCCAATGCATCACTCGAACTATTTCCGTTATATAACCATAAAGATTTAGTACCTAAAAGAGTCACTCTTGGAGGATCTAACCCAATACATCATTCTAAACCACTTCCATTATATAACTATAAAGATCTAGTGCCTGATAGAGCCACTCCTGGAGGACCTATCCCAATACATCACTTTGAACCACTTCCGTTATATAACCATAAAGATCTAGTATCCAAAAGAGCTACTCCTGGAGGTCCTAATCCAATACATCACTCTAAACCATTTCTGTTATATAACCATAAAAATTTGGTGCCCAAAAGACTCACGCCTGAAGGACCTAATCCAATATATCACTCTAAACCACTTTTGTTATATAGCCATGAAGATTTGGTACCCGAAAAAGTCACTCCTGGAGTACCTAACCCAATATATCACTCTGAACCACTTCCCATATATAACTATAAAGATTTAGTACCCAGATGAGCCACTCCTGGAGGACCTAATCCATTACATCACTCTAAACCACTTTTATTATAGCTTACCAAAAGAGTCATCACAGAAAACAAGACCCACGACATCACTCTAAGCCACCTCCATTATATAAGGATAAATAATTGATTTAGTTCTTATTTTTGCTGAGTATTTTGAACTTCTATGTATGAGTTGCAACTTCTGACTATAAAGTTAGTTGCATGGTTCATGACTTCTATTGTTAGTTTAGTCATTGCAATACAATTAAATAAAACTTTTAGATCAAATATTATTAGTTATTCTTGTTATCTATCATGCTTTATCATGTTCATTTTCTCAACGTACTTTTTCACTCTTCAATGTAACTACGTAGGTACCAAATGATTATACAAACGCACTAGATGAATCAAAAAAATGTTGCAGTTGATAGTTTTTCAAATTCAAATTCTGAAGAAATGTACGTTGATTAAATTTTGTTCCATACTTTGTTTGTTGCAAGAGGTGAAAAACATAACAAAAGGACTAACAATATGTGGCAAAGGAAAATAAACAGTATAAATTTCAGATTCAAATAAATCAAAATGCTTTCCAATATTTGAAACCTCTGCACTTAGATCTATTTCATTAATTAGAATTCATGTCATAAAGGAATTCAAAAATGCATTATTTTTTATTGAAATGATTTCTAAGGTATCGGAGGTGATTTCAAGCAAAAGATAACACACAAGGGGCTATTAAAGTTCAAAAAGAGCAAAGGGAAATCTTGAAAACTTGCGGCCAAACATGATAAGTGAAAGTTAAGGGTTCCATGCGATTAAATTTTTTGAAATCCTTCTTCAATGCTATACTTTTGTTGCTAAAAAAGTATTTTTCGATGGCAAAACAAATTTCAAAAAAAGATAAAGGATTCAGAGATCTTGGAGATCAAGAAAGCGAGTGTAAAAGGTACAACATTGAATTCAAATGAGATTTGTGCTCTCGATCATGCAATGTACTTGCCTTTACAAGGTCTGTTTGTCTGATACCTCATGGTAATCATTAAGAGGTTGCACAAAACCAAAACAAAATCCTATTTTCACTTACCAAACTTTGTGAAATCTTAAGTCAAATGACAAAGTAAGGCCCAATATTATTTCTACTATATTAGAGCATCCAAAACTATACAAAACAAGGTATGACAACTAGAGACCAATGCTAGTCCAAGAGATAATTAATATGTGTAAATCCTTGTCTAAAACAAGGGATCAATTTTTTCAAATATACTCAAATCTATTTCAAAAGTGTATTCTTTGTTATAAAATGATATTCTAAGATTTGAGAAGTGATTTCAAGTGAGACATGACATATTGGGGCAACTCAATTTCGAAACACAAATGGGAAATCTTTATAATATATGGCCATAGACAAGGGACAAAAAAACTGAGGATTTGATGGAACTGAGATTTTGAAATCCTTCTCTAATGCTTGATTTTTTATGTTAAGATGATGCTGTTTAATTACAACATATATTTTGAGTATATTTTGAGTAGAGGGAAGGATTTAGAGTTGTTGAAAATTAAGAAAAATGAGACATGATGATAGAAACTTGTTATCTATGGTACAATGTCTAGTTGATACAAGAGATGATGGTCCAATTCCAATTCAAAAACAATGTGCAGGATTAATCTGAGAGAATTATGTTACCACATTATTTAATTCTAGGAATTAACAGGTGATGAAAGTTAGCCCCTGGGATGTTTTATAATGCTTTAAAATAATATTAACATATTTAAATGCATAGCTAAGATAGGATGTAATGATATTGGAAATATTGGAAATATTGGAAATCAAGAAAGAGAGAGACAATGACAAAAATTCATTATCTAGGATGTAATGTTAAGTTGTAGTAAGATGTATCCACTCGAGCTTGCAAAGTAGTTGATTTTCAAACTCGGTGACTCATACTTCATACTAGTATTTAATAGTTCACACAAAATCCTTGTCTAAAGCAAGGTATCGATTTTTATAAATATATACAATTCCATTTTAAAAATGTATTCTTTACTATAAAAATGATATTCTAAGATTTGATAAGTGATTTCACGTGAGACATGACACATTAGGGGCTGCTAAATTTCAAAACAAAAGTTGAAAATCTTTATAACATGCAGCCATAGATAGGGGACAAAAAAATTGAGGATTTGATACAATTGTGTTTTTCAAATCCTTCTCTAAAGCTTGTTTTTTATGTTAAGATGATGCTCTCTGATTACAAAATAAATTTTGAGTAGAGGGAAGGATTTAGAGTTATTAAAAAACAAGAAAAAAATGACAATAATAGAAATATGTAATTAATGACAAAATGTCTACTTGTGATGATTTTATCGTTTCGAGCATGCGAAATACTTGCTTTTTTTAGCTCAATAGTATAATATTTCATACTATGCTTTTTTTAATCCTAACCCAAAACTCAAACTAAGTCACCTTATTATTTTTATTACATTAAGATATCTCAAAAATATAGAAAACTATGGAAGGATAAGAAAATGTATTAAATATATGTGTTTGTGCATTTGTGCGCGATGAATATTGATGTAAGAGATGACAGTCCAATTCAAAAGCAATGTAAACGATTTAATATAGGTGAACTATATCGCCACATAATTAAACGTTTAGGAATTAAGAGGTAATAAAAATTAGCACCGGGATGTTTTAGGATACTTGAAAATAATATTAACATATTTAAATCCATGGTTAAGATAAGGATCGAGTTCTATAGATATAAATTAGTCAAATCCCTTTAAAAATGCCTTCTTTGCTATCAAAATGACGTTTTAGGATTTCAGAAATGATTGCAAACGGGAGATAACATATTACAGGCTGCTAAAAATCGAAAAGAAAAGCAAAAAGTCTTTAAAACATGTGGCCAAAGATAGGAAAGGGAAAAGTTTAGGGTTTAATATGATTGATTTTCTAAAATCCTACTTTAACCATAGACTTTTAATTTCAAGATGACACAGCCTATTTGTAAAACAAATTTATAGGGGGAGGGAAAGATTCAAACTATCGGTAATCAAGAAAGAGAGAGACAATGATAAAAATTCATTATTGAGGATGTAATGTTGACTTGTAGTGAGATTTATCCGCTGGAGCATGCAAAGTAGTAGATTTTCAAAGTCAGTGACTAATACTTCGAATGGGTATTTAATAGTTTACACAAAATCTAAATAATCTACATTTTAACTTATCAGATTTCATGAAATTCTTGAAGTGCAAAGAAATTGCGAGTAATTTAAACTTAAATTTTGATTAAAACTTTTGATAGTTATGGTGGAAAAAATAAGAGTGCAAGATACAAGAGAATGATAAGAAAATCAACAAAACTTAGTTGAAAAAATACACGAAACTATACAATATCTCACGATTTAGAATTTACATCTTGAAAATTCAAAATTCTTGAAATTATAGAAATGAAATTTTTTGAATTGAAATGTCATACACAATACCAATAATTTAGTTACTTTAACTCTACAAAACCAAGTATACTATTTCACACTTTAAAGTATTTCCCTACTGTGTAGTTGCATTTTGAGTGGAAATTCGATCTAGATGATTTTTTATGCAAGCCTTCTTCAAAATACATGGCATCCTCAAACTTAATTCTTGCTTCAAAACAAGCTACCCATTTTATACTATGTATATTAATTTTACATAATTCGCATAGTTATTTGTATTTTTTTTTCACAAGGAATTTGAATACAAAAAATCTAGGAAATCCAATAAATGAGATTGAAACAAGGTGCAAGCCAAATTAGAACATACCACATGCTGATAAATCACACTCACCTAATAATATAAAATGCTACCTCTTGGCACAATTCTACTCAAGAAAATTGGGAACGAAAAGTAGATTTTTGGCGAACAAAATGTTATCCAAGGACTTTAGAGAGCCAAAAACATTAACGAGTGAAAATTCAATGTCAAAAAAGGGAAAACAAATACATATTAGGAATTTAATCGAATCATGAAATGATAGAGTTGATACAAGATGCAGCATAAACTTTGAGTGAAGAGAATGAGAGAGAGAGAGATAGAGTGCTTATTTGTGTAAGTGGGCGAGGGGTGTGCTCCAAAGATTAGAGAGAATGGAAGAGATGAGGTCATGGAAAGATATTGTGAGACAGAAAATAGAACTGAGTAAAATTCGATTTGGCACCTAGGTTTAAGTTGGGTGAGTCAGTTAGAGATATGGGTGGACACTAGTATTGGTATTGGGTTCAAATTGATTGGTTTTTTTATGTAGCCTCAGTCTTAAAATACAAAGTTATCAGAGTTTCAAAATGAGCAAAAATTTAACATTATTTCCTAACTTGCTTTATCATTTAATACTTTTATAGAAGCATCTTATATATAATTTGGTTATTTTAACCACTCTACACAGTGTCAAACTCTTAAAACTCGTGATCTATTTTATATACTATAAATAAACTTTCAATTATTCACATGAGTTAATTGTGCCTTTGTGTGTGTTTTCTGAGCGAAGGTGATCTTAGGACCCCAAAAAAAAATAATGGATTTAAACTAGATGCTAATGTAATTTGAACAAATTATATGTCCATAAATGAAACAGGCTTAAATCAAATGAAATAATACTCATGTTGATCACAAATCTTCTCAAAACTAGAGGTTACCAAAACCAAATATCAAAAAGTATAAACAACATACTAAAAAAGCGGTCAGTGTAATACTGAACAAACCACAAGAAAATGAAAGCAAAAAACTATATCATAAAATAAATACTCATATTGGGTATAAATTTAACATACTTACAAATACTATAAACAACCAACAAAAATAATACTTACAAATACTATAAACAAACAACCAACTACGCGGTAAGGTAATAATTTAAAGTGTGAAATAGTTTACTTGGTTTTGTAGAGTTAAAGTAACTAAATTACTGGTATTGTGTATGACATTTCAATTCAAAAAAATTTATTTGTATAATTTCAAGAATTTTGAATTTTCAGTATGTAAATTTTGAATCATGAGATATTGTAGAGTTAAAGTAACTCGATAATGAATTTTTGTCATTGTCTCTCTTTTTCTTGATTTATGATAGTTTTGAATGTTTCCCTCTCCCTATAAATTTACTTTGTAAATAGGCGGTGTCATCTTTAAATCAAAAGTTTATGGTTAAAGAAGGATTTTAGAGAATCAATCATATTAAACCCTAAGCTTTTCCCTTTCTTATCTTTGGCCACATGTTTTAAAGACTTTTTGCTTTTCTTTTCGATTTTTAGCAGTCTATAATTTGTTATCTCCCATGTACAATCATTTCTGAAATCTTAAAACATCATTTTCATAGCAAGGAAAGCATTTTCAAGGGATTTGACAAATTTATATCTACAAAACTCGATCCTTATCTTAGCCATGGATTTAAATATGTTAATATTATTTTCAAATATCCTAAAACCTTCCGGTGCTAATTTTCATCACCTCTTAATTCCTAAACATTTAATGGTGTGGCAACATAGTTCACCTATATTAAATCATATACATTGCTTTTGAATTGGACTGTCATCTCTTGTATCAATATTCATCACACACAAATGCACAAACACATAAATGTAATACATTTTCTTATCCTACCATAGTTTTCTCTATTTTTGAGATATTCTAATATAACAAAAATAATAAGGTGACTTAGTTTGAGCTGTGGGTTAGGATTAAAAAAAACATAGTATGAAATATCATACCACTGAGCTAAGAAAAAGAAAGTATAATGCATGCTCGAGAAGATAAAATCATCATAACTACACATTTATTCATTGATTACAAATTTCTATTATCGTTACTTTTTTTCTTGTTTTTTAACTACTCTAAATCTTTCCCTTTATTCAAAATATATTTTACAATCAAAGAGCATCATCTTAACATCAAAAAACATGCATTAGAGAAGGATTTAAAAAACTCAATTGTATCAAATCCTCAATTTTTTGTCCCTTATCTATGGCCAAATGTTATAAAAATTTTCAATTTTTGTTTTAAAATTCTGCAGCCCCTAATGTGCCATGTCTCATTTGAAATCACTTATCAATTTTGAGAATATCATTTTTATAGCAAAGAATACATTTTTGAAATGGAATTGTGTATATTTGCAAAAATCGATCCCTTGTTTTAGATAAAGATTTTGTGTAAACTATTAAATACCCATATGAAGTATGAGTCACTGAGTTTGAAAATCAACTACTTTGCATGCGCGAGTGGATAAATATCACTATAACTTAACATTATATTCTCGATAATCAATTTTTGTCCTTGTCGCTCTCTTTCTTGATTTACCATATTTCTGAATCTTTTGCTCTCCCAATAAATTTATTTTACAAATAGACTGTATCAACCATAAATCAAAAGTCTATGGTTAAAGGAGGATTTCGAAAAATCAATCATATTAAACCCTGAGTTTTTACCTTTCCTATCTCTGGCCACGAGCTTTAAAGACTTTTTGTTTTTCTTTTCGAATTTTCATAGCCTAAAATATGTTATTTCTCATTTGAAATCATTTATGAAATCTTAAAACATCATTTTCATAGCGAAGAAAGCATTTTTAAGGGAATTTAACTGATATATATCTATAGAACTCGATCCCTATCTTAGACATGCATTTAAATATGTCAATATAATTTTCAAGCAATCTAAAACACCCTGGTGCTAACTTTCATCACCCCTTAATTCCTAGACATTTAATGATGTCGTAACATACTTCTCCTAGATTAATCATGTACATTGTTTTTGAATTGGAATTGGACCGTCATCTCTTGTATCAATATTCATTGCACACACAGACACATGATAAATTCTCTTATCATGCTATAACTTTCTATATTTTTGAGATTTTCTAATGTAATAAAAATAATATGGGCTCTTAGTTTGAGCTTTGGGTGAGGATTAAAAAAAGCCTAGTACGAAATGTCATACCACTGAGCAAAATAAAAGCAAATATTTCGCATGCTTGAGAGGATAAATATGATCACAACTAGACATTGTATCATAGATAATAAGTTTCTATTACCATGTCTCGTTTTTCTTGAATTTCAATAACATTAAATCCTTTACTCTACTCAAAATATATGTTGCAATTAGAGAGCATCATCTTAACATATAAAATCAAGCATTATGGAAGGATTTCAAAATCTTAATTCCATGAAATGCTCAATTTTTTGTCTATTGTCTATGGCCATACATTATAAAGATTTCCCATTCTTGTTTCAAAATACAGTAGCCCCAATATGTCATATCTCACTCGAAATCACTTCTCAAATCTTAGAATATCATTTTATAACAAAGAATACACTTTTGAAATAGATTTGAGTATATTTGCAAAAATTGATCCCTTGTTTTAGACAAGGATTTAAACATACTAATTATCTCTTGGACTCACATGGGTCTCCAGTTGTCGTGCCTTGTTTTGTATAGTTTTGGATGCTTTAATATAGTAGAAATAATATTAGGCCTTACTTTGTCATTTGACTTAAGATTTCACAAAGTTTGATAAGTGAAAATTGGATTTTTTTTTTTTTTTTTGGTTTTGTGCGACCTCTTAATGATTAGCATGAGGTATCAGACAAACAGAGCTTGTCAATCAAGTACATTGCATGATCAGGAGCACAAATCTCATCTGAATTCGATACTGTGTCTTTTACACTCTTTCTTGATCTCCAAGATATCTGAATCTTTTCATCTTTTTTTGAAATTTGTTTTGCCATCGAAGAGCACTTTTTTAGCAACAAAAGTATAGCGTTGAAGAAAGATTTCAAAAAATTCAATCGCATTGAACCCTTAACTTTCACTTATCATGTTTGGCCACAAGTTTTCAAGATTTCCCTTTGCTCTTTTTGAACTTTAATAGCCCCTTGTGTGTTATCTCTTGCTTGAAATCATCTCTAATACCTTAGAAATCATTTCAATAAAAAATAATGCATTTTTGAATTCCTTTATAACATGAATTCTAATTGATGATATGATCTAAGTGCGGAGGTTTCAAATATTGGAAAGCATTTTGAGTTGTCTGAATTTGAAATTTATATTGTCTTTTTTGTTGCCACATATTATTAGTCCTTTGTTATGTTTTTTACCTCTTGCAACAAACAAAATGTGTAACGTAACTTAATCTTCGTATATTCCTTCAGAATTTGAATTTGAAAAACTATCAACTGCAACATTTTTTTGATTTATCTAGTGCGTTTAGATAATCATTCAGTGTCTACTTAGTTACATTGAAGAGTGAAAAAGTTCGTTGAGAAAATGAACATGAAAATGCATGACAGATAGCAAGAATAACTAATAATATTTGATCTAAAAGTTTTATTTAATTATATTGCAATGACTAAACCAATAATAGAAGTCATGAACCATGCAACCAACTTTATAGTCAGAAGTTACAACTCATACATAGAAGCTCAAAGTACTAAGCAAAGATGAGTACTAAACCAATTATTTATCATTATATAATGGAGGTGGCTTAGAGTAATGTCGTGGTTCTCGTCTTCTGTCGAGACTCTTTTGGTAAGCTTTAACAAAAGTGGTTTAGAGTGATGTATCAGATTAGATCCTCCAAGAGTAGCTTATTTGGGTACCAAATCTTTGTAGTTATATATGGAAAGTAGTTCAGAGAGATGTATTGGGTTAGGTTCTCCGGGAGTGACTCTTTTGGCGCCACATCTTCATGGCTATATAACAGAAATGGTTCAGAGTGATGTATTAGGTTAGATCCTCTAGGAGTCACTCTTTTAGGCACCAGATTTTTATGGTTACATAACGGAAGTAGCTCAGAGTGTTGTATTGGGTTAGGTCCTTTAGGAGCGGTTCTTTTGGGTACTAGATCCTTATGGCTATATAATGGGCATAGTTCAGAGTGATGTGTTTGGCTAGATCCTCCCGGAGTACTCTTTCAAGCACCAAATCTTTATGGTTATATAACGAAGGTGGTTCAAAGTGATGTATTGGGTTATTTCCTTCAGGAGTAGCTCTTTTGGGCACCAAATCCTTGTGGTTATATAATGGAGGTGGTCCAAATTGATGTTATGGATCAGGTCCTCCAAGAGAGACTTTTTGGGTACCAAATTGATCATGGACCTCATTATGCAATAATGTAAAGTCGATTCATGTAGAGTACAAGCCTCTGAACTTAGCATGAAGACAAACATAAGTAGTACTAAAATGAACAACTTTGAAATATAACGAAGGTGGTTCAAAGTGATGTTTATCCAAATGTACAAAACACATCATAACATGCTACATAAACAAAACCAAACTAGCTTGATCAGCTTTTGGGTCATATAATTCCATATCCATTTTTGGAAGTCATCAGTTTTATTTAGTATATTTGTACCCAATATTAGTGAGTATTTTATGATTACGTCTTATGTCTTTATGGTCATGTTGATTCTTCTAATATGGCCCGATGTTTTCAATGAACATTTATGGCTTTTGACATAAGTTTTGGTTGTTCTTTTTTTGGTGAGTACTTTTGTTTCCATTATGTTTCTATATTTTAAGATAAATAATGCACCATTTTGAGTATATGGTTTGCTCTAACATGCTTTCTATTTTTGTTTTTGGTAGGTTGTTTATGGTTTTTGTAGTCATCTTAAATTTATACCCAATATGAATCTTTGTTTTATGATATAGTGTTTGGCTTTTATTTACTTATGGTTTGTTCAACATGACCCTAACTTTTTTTTAGTGTGATGTTTATACTGTTTGATCTTTTGTTTTGGTAACCTCTAGTTTTGAGGAGATTTGATCTCAACATAAGTTATTGTTTCATTTGATTTAAGTCTGTGTCATTTATAGGCATATGATTTGTTAAAATTACATTAGTATCTGGTTTGCATCCAAGATATTTTATATTCAGGGTCCTAAGATCGCCTTCTCTCATAAAACATGCACACATGAACGCCCACACAAATAAGTCATGTGAATTATTGAAAATTTATATATAGTATATAAAATAAATCACGAGTTCTAAGAGTTTAACACTCTGAAGAATGGTTGAAATAACCAAATTGTATAGGGTTCTTCAATAAAAGTATTTAGTATTAAAGCAATTTAGGAAATAATGTTAAATTTTAGCTCATTTGAAAACTTTGAAAATATTGTATATCAAGACTGTGGCTATATGAAAAACCAATCAACTTAAATCCAATACCAACACTAGTGTCCACCCATATCCCTAACTGACTCACCAACTTAAACCTTCTTTCAATTGTAGGTAATTTTTTAGAAACTTTCTATTTTCTTTGGTTTTGGAAATTTTCTTTTGTTGTAATGGTAGAGAACTTTTCCATTCCCATGAATTAGCAAACTTTCCTAATATTGGAATATTTCTTTGAAATAACAGCAGCTTGTTTTTGAAAATCACTCCATTAACATGTGCACTTAGTTTTCTTTTTCAGCTTGGATTTGACCTTCAGTAATATAGTAAATTTGGCCTAATTTTCAGACACGCTTCTACTTGAATTAGCCTCTGGACTCTCCAACGTAGCAAAAATCATATCAATTGGACATTGGAGCAGAAAGTTATGAGCAAAATACTATCAACCATCTATAATCTAAAATTAGAAAGTATGGCCAATGATTCCTAAATCATTACCAAAAAAATTAAATCAATATAAAATCATAAAATAAGGTTTAAAACTATAAGGTCCCATTCTTAGAAAATATTAAAACATGCATTTTCATTTGTGTTTTTACTTATCACGCTTAAATTCTTTCGCATTGCACTATGATAGGATTAATTAAGATGCAAGTTTCGATTTTTAAATTTATGATTTTAAGTAGAGATCGAGAATATTAAAAATGATATAAATTATGGAACACATTGGCATGTGAAAATCATCGGAAAAATGCAACAAGAGAACAAAATTATGGTTTGGTGTGGGACTCACAAAAGAAAAAGAAAAAGAAAAAGAAAAAGGAAAAGGAAAAGAAAAAGAAAAGGAAAAACTAAAATAAAATAAAAATAATTTGGGGATACCATGGCACGTCATCACCCACCACATGACACCCTTATCTTTGACACTTCACCATGCTTGGACCTCACATTCCATTAAGGTAGAGAGATAGGGATGGAGAAAGAACTCAAAATATAACATTTATCTTCCTAAAAAGTTCATTTTCGGATTCCATCACCTTCTTCCAAAAACTCACCAAAATCACCATGAAAATGACCTTTTAAGCTTGAAATAAACCACCTCCATCCATATATATGTTAACCCTAGCTTTTGGTAAGTAAAAGGAAATGTAGAACACCTATAGAACAAGTTAGAAATCCAAAAAAAAGCTTGGAGAGGAAATGAAGGAAAACTCAAAGTTAGAATTGCAAGTTTGAGATAAGTACCAAGTTTGTGTTATTTCTTTGATACCTAATAGCTAAGTTTAATATGTTTTCACATTTTTGTGGTATTTAAATAAGGATGGAAAGAAAAAAGAAAGGTAAATCTCACTTTAGAATGTCAAAAGATGGGAGCAAACCTAAATTTAGCATTCTGGACAGCTTGACTATACTCTATTATTTATTCAATATCATTTTTTTCACAACTGCAAATTAAGTAGTGTTTTCTCCTAAAGAAAGTAGACATTCGTAGCTTTAAAATGATATATGATTCAAAGAGTTTTGTGAATAATTGAAATTTTAGTGAATTTTTGAAATAGCACGATCTCTATAAAAAAACTGCTCTGTTCATAGCATAACCATGTTCTGTTATTTATTAAATATTATTCTTTACACAACTGCAAATCTAGTGAGGTTTTCTTCTAAGCAAACTAAACTTTCATAACTTTAAAATGACATAAAATTCAAAGAGTTTCATTAAGAAATGAATTTTTGATGAATTTTCAAATATCACATTTTCTATAAAAAATCCAATTTCTGCTTGTTTTTGTGCAAAAGTTTGCCTCGATTGTTGGCTCCCTTCTAGGCTGAATTAGGTAACCTCTAAACACAAACATTTTATCCCTATGTCCTATCTTTAAACGCTGCTAGAATCACCTCAATCCTTTATGTGCAGAAGAAGTTATGTTGATTTTTCTACGCAAGTTGTATTGTGAATTTTGGATTGTAGCATTCTTTGATGTGGCTTTCTATGTGCAATTAGAATTGAAACTTGTTATGAATATACAAGTTGTAACCCTAAGTCTTAATTTTGTATGACAAATGGATTCATCTCGATCTAAATATTGTAGCCCAAGATATGACGGTTTGATAAAAACTTGTTTGTGCTAAAATAGCTTATTGAAGTACTATGAGTTGATTGACTATAGAGATTGCATATTTGTGATACTTGGTTATGAATCCTATATAATCCTTGTAATAAATTGGAATCTTTGTGATCATTACTCATGTGAACATGAAGTAATATGAAGTGAAAGTGATACTATGATATTTTTTCGAAAGTTTTGTGAGGCCTGCGGGTGAAATTTAAAGAGTACAGTTGGTATATAGAATTCCGAAAGCTTTGCGAAACCAACGGGCGAAGCTTGAGGAACTATGAATGTATATTTTCTCCCTACGTAGGTAGAATTAGAAGCAGTTGAAGTGTTTGAGGTGTCTAACCTAAAAAGACATAGATCTTATTTAGGAATACCGAATTTTGGCTTGCTCTCCCAGACCCTCAAACACTAGCTTGGTTCGATATTCTATTCCTTTTTTTAAATATCAATTTCAATTTAGAATAACAAAGATAGAGAAATGTAATGAATTTAGAGTGGTAATTGCACTTATCTCTTTGGGATTGTTTGAGATAATACGTATTTCTTGTATACTCTTCAATGTCACACCATTTCCTTGTTGATATTGATATTCCGGTTATGCATGCTATTGGTCCCCCATGTACTTGCTCAGCTTATACTGATCCTGATATCATTATTTTCAGGTAATCAGGGAGACGACAGGGAATTATTAGGTAGAGCCCTGTGAGACAAGGGATTTTGATCCCTACTCTTTTCCGATCCGCCTATATTGATAAGGCATGTAGTTGTTGAGATACTTTTGGATTTATATGAATTACCTATTATATGTATATAAATAGTTGGACGCCAAGGAAAGCTTTATATGTATAGTTTTGTCTATATTGAGACTATATTCCATAGTATATTATCAAATAGTTGGGAGAGCTATTAATGTCATTTGTTTGATATTATAGGTGATCTGTATGTTTTATCAGGTCATATACTAATTCCCTGGTGCCTAAATAGTCACTAAATAGAGGAGACTCTATTGTTATTTTATTTGAAAAGAATATGCAATTTATTTTCTTTTAATGTAAACCTCCTTTCGTGTTATCACATACAGGGAGTACGACTATCGCGAGTCATGATGTCGCATTTAAATCGTGTTGGTTGCTTCCACATTTACATATATGTTCCCTTTTGATAGAGGGTGTGATACATGAATAGCAGGTCGTCATACATATCACCTATAATATCAAACAAACAATATTAATGGCTCTCCCAGCCATCCGATAGCATACCATGGAATATAGTCTCAACATAGACAAAATTATACAATAAGCTCTCCTCGGCCTAAAACTATTCATTTACATATAACAGGTAACTCATACAAATCCAGAATTAACGCAAGAACAACATGTCTTAACAAATAAGCGGGTAAAAAAAAAGTAGGGATCGAAATCCCTTTATTCAAAGGTCTCTACCTTGCGAATCCCTCTCATCTCCCTGATTACCTGAAAATAAGGATATCGGGGTCAATAAAAGTTGAACAAGTACACAGGGGACCAATAGTTTGCATAATAAATAATTAGGCATAGGAATCTCAATATCAACATGCAAATAACGTGGCATCGAAGAGTATGGAAGAGATACACAATATCTTAAATAATCCAAAAGAAATAAGTACAATTATCACTTTAGATTCATTATCTTTCCCTATCTTTGTTGTTCTAATTTGGTATTTATGTTTAAAGAAAGGAATAAAATATTGAACCAAATTAATGTATGAGGGTCTGGAATAGCAAACCAAAATTCGGTATTCTTAAATGAAATCTAGATCTTTTTTAGGTTAAACACCTCAAACATTTCATCTGCTTCTCATTCCACCCTCGCAAGGAGAAGAGATGCATCCATAGTTCCTCAAGCTTCACCCGTAGGTTTTGCAAAACTTTCAGAAACTTTCGGAATTCCATATACTAGCTGTACTCCTTAAGCTTCACCCACAGGTTTCACAAAGCTTTTCACCCACAGGTTTCACAAAGCTTTCGAAGTAATCATCGTATTAAGACTTAGGTTTCACATTCTTTGTATATTACTTTATGTTTACATGAAATAATGATTACAAAGATCCCAATTTATCACAAACACATCCCGAATATGCAGAACTTATAGCCAATGAACTCATAGTATTCCAATAAGTTATTTCAATGAGTATCCAACACAAATAAGTTTTGATAAAACTATCATATCTTATGCTACAATATTTGGATCGAGATGAATCTAGTTGTCACATAAAATTAAGACTTAGAGTTACAACTTTTATATTCATACCAAGTGTCAATTCCAATTGCATGGGGAAAGCCACATCAAACAATGTCAAAGCCCAAAATTCACAACACAACTCGCGCAGTTATAGAAAAACTAACATAAGTTCTTCTACATATATCGGATTGTGGTGATTTTAGTGTCCATTTAAAGGTAAGGCACAGGGCTACAATGTTTATGTTCAGAGCTTTGACTAATTCTGTCTAGAAGGCAGTTAACAATCAAAGCAAAATTCAGCACAATAACAGGCAGAAACAGTGTTTTCTACAAAAAACATGACATTTTGAAAATTCACCAAAAATTCATTTCACAATGAAACTTTTTGAATTTTATGTCATTTTAAAGTTATGAAGTCAATTTGCTTCTGAAGAAAACCTTGATTAATTTGTAGTTGTGCAGAGAGAGATATTTAATAAAGAATAGAGTATGATCATGCTGTGAACAGAGCAGTTTTTCTGCAGAAATCATGCAATTTCAAAAATTCACCAAACATTCAATTGTCTACAAAAATCTTTGATTCATATATCATTTTAAAGCTATGGAAGTGTAGTTTCTTCAAAAGACATCCCTACTCAATTTGCAATTGTGCAGAAAAAGATATTTAATAAATAATAGAGTATGGTCATACTATTCAGAATGTTAAATCTTAGTTTACTTCCACCTTTTGATGTTCCAAAGTGAGATTTTCCATTTCTCTTTCATTCCATCCTTATTTAAATATTACAAACAATCTAAAAACACATTGAATATAGCTACTAGGCATCAAAGAAACAACAGAAGCATGGTATTTGTGTCAAACTTGCAATTCTTCCTTTGAGATTGTTTTCTTTCCTCTCCATGCTTTCTTTGGATTTCTACCTTGTTCTATAGGTGTTCTACACTTGCTTTTGCTTCCCAAAGGTAAACATATATATATGTGTCATGCCCCGATCCTTAATCGAAGGCTGTGAACAGCCGCCCATTACCCCATATGTTGCCCATCACACGATACAAATACTGAGACAACGCAAAGCTAAAATCTTCACCTATTCAAAACCTATTTTTCCTCAAAATATAATTTCCAATGTAAAAGAAATTTAAAATGCAACATTGTATCTCAATGTATGAATATACAACGAATTCGAGAGTTTCAATTTACATTTACAATAACATAATTACAGTCATCCCATAAAATGTACATCGTTCATTCTATAGACCTCAAATATATATATATACATTATGCAACTTCATCTCGGAAGAATGGTTGGTACCATACCCAATACTCGTCTTCTCCAAAGGTATGTCAAGTGTATCGAAAGTCTCTCGACACATCTCCCTGCCAAATCTATATCTGTCATCATGGTAAAGTAAGGGGTGAGTATTAAAGAAAATACTCAGTGAGTAAGGGGATCGACATTATGTTATCAATAGAAACTGTGAGCATGAAGTGTCAAAACACATTTTAAAACATGATGATATTATAAATCAAGCATGGCATTTCTATCAATCATGTAATCATGTATCATACCTCATAATATCAACATATGCATCTCTTTACATTTCGAAAATCATTCAGAGCTTGCCAATAAAATATCCCCGACAATGGTCTACCATGACCAATGACGAGCGCATTGGGGGTTTACATGCAAGTATAAAAACATTTAGCTCTATACTCCAATGTTGGCCACGAGCCTCACCAAAGGCTAGCCCGTGTCTATGCGTAAATATATAATCAACCATGTATAGAATCCCGCCGATGCTAAACAGTGGCATCACACATGTCCTCCCCGATTTGGTTTAATCGGCCGCAACTATACATATGACGTTTGGGGATACTTCCTGCAAAAGCATATCCGGACACAATAGGTGTCTCTATAAACACCCTTCGTAGCTACAGTAGTCCATCAAGGACATCATCACATCATAAGTAGGCATTCGGCCCACACATTTCAATTAAACCATTTTAAATCAGTGTGCCAATGTAATGGAAGTATATAAATCATATCGAGTTTTTAAGAATGGCACAATGTCATTTCAATATAATTCATGGATGCATATCATTTGAATCAATCATTTGAGACACTCCAATGATCACAAAGAGAAGTATTTATAAAATATAGACCAAATCTCATACTTTCACACATGTCATAAAATATGTCATTTCGAAAAATTATAAAACATGTATTTTGCTCAATCAAGAATATAGCGTCAAAGTCCTACTCACTTATATAGGAGGGTATGTTACTCCCTAAAATGTACCACAATGTGTAAGAAATGTACTCTACCCGTTCAATCACCAAACATATTACTATAATGGCAACACATAATACGTATAAAATTTTCAAGATTTCAAATGCTCATTTCCAAAGGCACACAATTCAGCCCACAAGCTTCAATATTTTTGCATGTTTAAGGTTTCAATTCCCTTTTTACACATTGTGTATTCCAAATCTTAAACTACCTTTATATGCAAGTATAAAAACATTTAGCTCTATACCCCAATGTTGGCCACGAGGCTCACCAAAGGCTAGCCCGTGTCTACGCGTACATACATAATCAACCATGTATAGAATCCCACCGATGCTAGACAGTGGCATCACACATTTCCTCCCCGATTTGGTTCAATCGGCCGCAACTATACATATGACGTTTGGGGATACTTCCTGCAAAAGTGTATCCGACACAATGGGTGTCTCTACAAACACCCTTCGTAGCTACGGTAGTCCATCAAGGACATCATCACATCATAAGTAGGCATTTGACCCACACATTTCAATTAAACCATTTCAAATCAATGTGCCAATGTAATGGAAGCATATAAATCATATCGAGTTTTCAAGAATGGCACGATGTCATTTCAATACAATTCATGGATGTATATCATTTGAATCAATCATTGAGACACTCCAATGATCACAAAGAGAAGTATTTATAAAACACAGACCAAATCTCATACTTTCACACATGTCATAAAATATGTCATTTTGAAAAATTATAAAACATGTATTTTGCACAATCAAGAATATAGCATCAAAGTCCTACTCACTTATATAGGAGGGTATGTTACTCCCTAAAATGTACCACAATGTGTAAGAAATTTGCTCTACTCGTTCGATCATCAAACGTATCACTACAATAGCAACACATAATACGTATAAAATTTTCAAGATTTCAAATGCTCATTTCCAAAGGTACACAATTCAGCCCACAAGCTTCAATATTTTTGCATGTTTAAGGTTTCAATTCCCTTTTTACATATTGTGCATTCCAAATCTTAAACTACCTTTATATGCAAGTATAAAAATATTTAGCTCTATACCCCAATGTTGGCCACGAGCCTTACCAAAGGCTAGCCCGTGTCTACGCGTACATACATAATCAACCATGTGTAGAATCCCACCGATGCTAGACAGTGGCATCACACATGTTCTCCCCGATTTGGTTCAACCGGCCGCAACTATACATATGACGTTTGGAGATACTTCCTGCAAAAGCGTATCCGGACACAATGGGTGTCTCTACAAACACCCTTCATAGTTACGGTAGTCCATCAAGGACCTCATCACATCACAAGTAGGCATTCGGGCCACACATTTCAATTAAACCATTTCAAATCAGTGTGCCAATGTAATGGAATCATATAAATCATATCGAGTTTTCAAGATTGACACGATATCATTTCAATACAATTCATGGATGCATATCATTTGAATCAATCATTTGAGACACTCCAATGATCACAAAGAGAAGTATTTATAAAACACAGAACAAATCTTATACTTTCACACATGTCATAAAATATGTCATTTTGAAAAATTATAAAACATGTATTATGCTCAATCAAGAATATAGCGTCAAAGTCCTACTCACTTATATTGAAGGGTATGTTACTCCCTAAAATGTACCACAATGTGTAAGAAATGTGCTCTACTCATTTGATCACCAAACGTATCACTACATTGGCAACACATAATACGTATAAAATTTTCAAGATTTCAAATGCTCATTTCCAAAGGCACACAATTCAGTCCACAAGCTTCAATATTTTTGCATGTTTAAGGTTTCAATTCCTTTTTAACACATTGTGCATTCCAAATCTTAAACTACCTTTGTAGCAAAACAATTCCACTTTAAACTAACAAAACTATCACCCCCATATTCTACCTCTTTGTATACCCAAACAGTCTGCAAAATTTCAGAATTTAGTATGCTCAAAATCTCACCTCTTTATACACAAAATAGTCCACATCACATTTCACATTACACAATTCATCCATTAAAATTCTGCATATTTACATATCAATTCAATTCATTACTCCTTCATAAGATTTCTCATACTAAAATCATTACATATACACATTTTATCACATCACTTTAACACACATATACAACTATACGTGCTCACACACACAAATTCATCACTACTTGCCCAAAAATTCTGCACATATTAAACCACATCTCGTGACCTTTAAGTTAGTCTTCTTGCACAACAACATCCCATTATTTTAAATCAACAATCATACACAAATATTGATCACTTTTGCACTAGAATTCAGCACACATAAATTTTACACACATAAATTTTGCACACCTAAATTCTGCACACCTAAATTCTGCACACATAAATTCTGCATACATTCCTCATGGTTCATTGGGTTCCACTAAGACTTTAGGTTATAAAACCATGCCAAAACATCATATTAAAACATTCTCACAAAGTTCTTAAATTTTCAGCAAGTGCAGAATTCTTTTTACGTTAGATTTGATGCCTCAAGCCCAAATCTAAACCTCTCTTCAAAGAATCCTCCTTGCTCTTGGCTCTCGGCCTCCCCTTGTTCACCAAGCTAGGCATCTCCTTTTGGCTCCAAATTTAGATATGTTGTGTTACGATTTGAGAGGAATGAATCTATACCAAAATTTCAAAGTGATGTTTGAAGAAATCATACCTTTCTTCAAGGATGTAGTTTACGGTTCCCTCTTGTTCTTCACTATGCAAGACTCCTCCTTTTGCTTCAATTTTTGGATATTTTGTAGTTGGGCTTGTGAGGAAATGATTTATGTAAAAATATTGGGGTGTGTTATAGAAAAATGTTGGATCTCCCTACCTTGAAGCTCATGGTTTTGAGAAAACACTAGAGAAAGTTTGGCTTCTCATTCTTTCGACATCCACTGTTTTGAAGAAGAAATTGCCCAAGTGTTTGCTTTATTTAATTTGTCCCATCCAATCCTAGCCATTGAATATTCCCAAAATCAATTGTAAGCCCTAGGATTTATTTGGTCACAAGAAATACACACTCTTTCTCTCTCTCACGGTTTTGTCTCTTCTCCTTCTACAAAACACACATTCTCTCACTACACTCACCTCGTTCATTAATTGTATGTCTCCCAACCACCAAGATCCAAGGGCTCATAATTGCATGTCTCTTTTGAACTCAATTTTCACTATTGGATTAACTTCTCAAAGACCAAAAAATCTCTTCTCCCCATCTTCTCATCCGCCACCTCACCTTCCCACTCCTTTCTCCATTGTTTGGTCATGGTTTTGGGGAAGAAAATTGCCAAATTTCTCTCTTGTTCAACCATTGATCATCTCTAAGATTATTTCTCACCACTGGATCATTTTGTATTAACCCAAGAATCAATTTATCTCACTTTATTTTTCTAATGGTTAATATTCTAATCACAAACCAAATCAAAGGTCCAAATTATCCACTCATACCACAACTTCATCAATTATTTATTTCTTTTAAACTCTTATTAATTTGGAATGAGTCCCTTAACTTATAAAAATTACATTTTTATCTCGAAAATTTTTATAATTTTAAATTAGACCCAAAATCTCATATTAGACCTAATTTAATTTATCCCGTGCCAAAATATGGTTGTTTAGCTTTTCCGAGACACATTTGACCCAGCTGGGGTTTTGTCGGTAATGTTTTGAAAAATTTATGATTTAACTCTACGACGTAAGATCTACCGAAATTTGAGGTTCCTATATGCCCTAGAGTCATCCTCATTATTATTGGACTATTGGTGGTCATTTTGGAAACCTTTTTGAATTTTTGGCGATTGGGCCGAAATTTTTCGAGAGTGGTTTTAACGAAAAAAATTTCTTAGTGGATTTTTTTCAAAGAGATATGACTAATAGCATATATAAAATGAAAAGGAGTATAATAGTGAGTACACCGAGATATCGGTGTTACATTTTCTAATCCATTAAAATAAATTTTATCCTCGAAACTAAAAGAAAATTATATAGAGAAAAGTTGGGGGTACTGTCTCCTAATGGTCTCCTCGGGCTCCCAAGTCTCATCCTTAACCTGGTGAGTTTTCCATAAGACTCAGACCAAAGGAACTTCCTTGCTCTGCAGCTTCCTAGTCTGCAGATCAAGGATAGCCAAGGACTGAATTGGTAGACTCAAGTCCTCACGCAACTTAATTGGCAAGGGCTTTAGGATATGTGATGGATCAGGCAAGTACTTTCTAAGTACTGAGACGTGGAAGACATTGTGAATGCGTGAAAGCTCATCCGGTAATTCTAGTCGGTATGCAACATTTCTGACCCTCTCAAAGATACGGAAATGCCAACTATATATGGGGTTCAACTTACTCTATTGTCTGAATCGAATCATCCCCTTTCCAGGGTGATATCCGTAGGAAAACCATGTCTCCCTCCTAGAATTCAATTAGTCGTCGCCTCCTATCGGCATAAACCTTCTATCGGTCCTAGGCAGCCTTCATCCGCTTACAGATGATTTTTACTTTTTATTAGTCTCCTTAACAATCTCAACACTGTTAAGTTGTCTCTCTCCTATCTCACCCAACACAAAAGGAGTATGATATTTCATCCCGTACAATGCCTCATATGGAGGCATCCTAATGCGGTCCTGATAGCTATTATTATATGCAAACTCTACCAATGGGAGATGCCAATCCCAACTACCCTGAAAATCCATAACACATGCTCTCAGCATATCCTCTAGAGTCTAGATGGTCCTCTCTGACTTACCATCGGTTTGGGGGTGGTATGCTGGCCCAGTCTAGTACCCAATGCCTTCTGTAGTCTAGGCCAAAATCTCAAGGTAAATCTAGGGTTTCTGTCTCATACTATCTACATTGGTACCCTGTGAAGTTTGACAATGGTGTAGATGTAGAGGCATGCCAACACCTCCAAGGAATAATCACCATGAATAGGAATGAAGTATGTGGACTTGGTTGCTCTCACTTCCATTCGGGAATGGAAAGAGATTGTAAAGTGCCAACGGGTCGTTGATCATCGGCTTTCACCTGCTGACAAGTCAAGCATCGAGCAACAAACTTTGCAATCTCCCTCTTCATACCAGGCCACCAATAACTACCCCGAATAATTCAATACATCTTTGTACCACCCGGATGCATAACATAAGTGAAGGAATGAGCCTCCTCAAGAATAGCTCTCTGAAGATCACTGTCGGTGGGAATGCAAATACGCTCTCGATATACTACTAATCCGACATCACGGACTCAAAAATCTCCGCCATCACCCCTGCGGATCCTATCAAGAATACCTCGGAGCTCCTTATCTGATCCCTAGAGCTCCCTACTGCGATCGAGCAAGGTCAGCCTCACTTCAAATCGGGCTAGTAGTGCTCCTTGATCATCACTAGCCAAGCTGACTTCTAATGCATGAAGTCCTACCAAACAAGAGAGATAAGTATTCTCTGTCATCTGAGGAGAAGATGATCACTTCCAGCTCAAGGAATCTACCACAACAATTGCCTTTCCCGGATGATAATCGATTATAAAGCTGTTATCCTTCAATAACTCCAACCATCTCTTTTGTCAGAGGTTCAGTTCCCACTAGGTGAACAAATACTTTAGATTGTTATGATCTATGAATACCCTACAGGTCACCCCATATAAGTAATGTTGTCATATCTTCAAAGCAAAGACTATGGCGGCTACTCGAGGTCGTGTGTTGGGTAGTTCAATTCATGCTTCTTCAACTGTTGAGAAGCGTACACAATAACCCAACCATTTTGCATCAATACACAACTCAATCCCTATCGGCTGGCATTACTGTATACCACATACTCCCGACTACTAATGAAAAGAGTCAATATCAGTGCGGATGTCAATCGTTGTTTGAGCTCCTAAAAGCTTGCCTCACAACGATCATCCCAATGGAATTTGACGTCCTTTCTCGTCAACTTAGATAGTTGAGCAGCGATTCGAGAGAATCCCTCTACAAACCGCCGATAATAACTTGCAAGACCAAGGAAATTCTGAATCTCAATCACTATTTGCGGCTGTTTTCATCTCAAAATAGTTTCAATTTTTTGCGAATTAACGAAAGTACCTTCCGCAGAGACAATGTACCCCAGAAAACCAATCTGCTACAGCCAAAATTCACACTCGGTGAATTTGGCATATAACTATCTCTCGCAAAGGATCTGTAAAACAACCCGAAGGTACTGAGCATACTTCTCATCACTCTGCGAGTAGACGAGGATATCATCAATAAACACGATAATGAAACGAACCAGATAATCGTGGAAGACCCGATTCATTAGATCCATGAATGCGGCTGGTGCATTGGTTAGCCCAATTGGCATGAACAAGAATTCAAAGTGTCCATATTAAGTACGGAATGCGGTTTTGGGCACATCCTCGGCCCTAATCCTCAACTGGTGATAACCCGATCGGTGATCTATCTGTAAGAAAACCCTAGCACCCTGAAGCTAATCAAATAGATCATCAATGCGGGGCAACGGATATCGGTTTTTGATAGTGACTTTGTTCAATTGCTTATAATCCATACAAAGTCGAAGAGTACCGTCCTTCTTTTTCACAAATAACACCAGAGCACCCCAAGGTTAAGTGCTTGGATGAATAAATCCCTTATCCAGCAACTCCTACAACTGAATCTTGAGCTCTCTCAGCTCGGTTGATGCCATCCTATATGGCGGAATAGAGATAGGAGTAGTCTCCGGAGTTATATTATTCTCAAAATCAAATTCCCAAACTGGTGGTAATCCGAGTAGCTACTCGGGGAATACGTTGGGATACTCCTATACATTGGGACCTTGTCAAACTTCAGACCCTCTACAGTAGCATCTATCATGTGGGCTAGATACACCGTACATCCCCAGTGTATCATCCGTCTGGCCTCGATTACTGATACTACACAACGAGGTAACACTCGTCTCTTACCCACAAATATCAGTAGTGGCCCTTTAGACCTCCGAAACTCTACTTCCTTGGTTAAACAATCTACAGAAGCCCTATGAGTACTCAGCCAATCCATCCTTAGGATGGTATCGAAGTCTGTCAATTCAAGTAGGATTAAGTCTACTTCTAACACTGTCTCCCCAACCATGACATCACTCCCAATATATACAGAATCCCTAACCAAATATTCACCAAAAGGAGTGATAACCATTAGCTCCTCATCTAGTGACGATAGCGGCCTATCCGACTATTGAATGAAAGAAGCTCTCACATAAGAATAATTCGACCTGCTATCTACAAGAACACGGACGTCAACGCCAAATATTTTCATGGTATCTAGATACGAGAAATTGAAAGAGAAATTAATTTAGGGTGCACAAAAGGTATATATATATATATATATCAAAATAGTTAAGCCTTTAGGATTTTAACTAGTCATGACTGTACATAATCATCATGGTGTACATGATTTCAAAATTAAGAGTATATAAAAACTCCTAAACAGGGGGATCTGTAGGAGGATTACCTATGATCACACTGGGTTCGCCTAAGTATCCTCCTGCGTCATAGCATACACGCGGGCATATGCCCTTGGCTATTGTCGTGAAGGACCGAGTACAGTGTTGCTCTCGGCTATCGTCCGTGGAGTAGTATGACTCGAATGTGCAAGTGCTCCCTACTATCCTACCTGCGGACCTCTCGGATGACTCGAAGTCACCTGACCTCCAAGTCCTAAATCAGGGCACAAACTCTTGATATGTCCCGGCTTCTCACACTGGAAGCACGTGATAGCTACCCTACAAGCTCCTGCAGGGTGGTGCCTGCTACATCTGCAGTAAGGAGGGTGCCGATGAATTGTGGTCTGACTCATGGCACTAAGGTCTGGTGTTCCAAACCCCTGGGATGTGGTCGCTGCCCAAAGTGTGCTGATCTAAAGTGAGATGGGCCTCCATGAAAACCATAAGTCCTACTCCTCTTTGAGCTCTGACTCACATGGGTCCCAACTCTCTTCTTCCTCTGATCTTTACTTTCCCTCTACCTACTCTCGACGTGGACAATCTCCTCTACATGATAGACTGAATCGACTATCTCAGCGAGGGAGAAGATGGGTGTGACCGTTATATACCTCTTAATATTCAAGCTGAGACCATCCTCAAACTTGAACTTCAATTGTTTCGGTGTCGCTAAGTCAGGGACAAAAGCTGCTAATCTCCTCAATTCTGCCTCATCCTCTGCAACTGATTTAGTCCCCTGCCGCGAGTGGAGGAACTCTACCCTTTTGGGGTCTTGCTGAAACTCTGAGAAGTATTTGTAGTCAAACTCCCTTAAGAAGTCCTGCCACCACAGTGGCTCGATAGCGTCATCATAGATAGCCTCCCACCAAGTGAGGGCATCCCCATCTAACAATCTCTCCGCTACCCGCAGCCTATACTCCTCACTCAACCCCAAGTCCGTCAAGATCCGATGGGTCTGGTTGATCTAGTGCTTAGCCGCAATGGCATCACCGAGTCCCGCAAAGTCTGTTCATCCCAACTATTGAGCTTTCTTGACTAGCTGAGTCAGCTTGTGGATGTGCCTAAGTGTGGATGATGTGGTGTCACTCAGACTAGGTATTAAAGAAGGATTGGCCACCGATAGAGGATCCGATGCCGTAGGAATAGGTACTACTGTAGGAGTAGGCACTGCTGTAGGAGTCGGCATAGCCATCAGTGGTGGTGGGGTAACATCTGAACTCCATGTGTGTTGTTCCACTCAAACATTGCCTCCATGCATCTATAGGTAGTGGTGGAACCGCGGCTATAGTAGCTAGCTTAGAAGGCGTTGGAGGGGGCGTACGTGATGAGGATGTATCCTCAGGTACTCTAGGTAGCTCAGGGAATGCAAATCTAGTGCCCTGCCTAGTCGTCATAGCTCTGTAAAGAAATAATTTTTCATTAGGCATGATTCAAGAATTAGGGTTAGTTACAAAATAACTAACCACCTAAAATAAATGAAGTTATTGGTTTAGAACCGATAGAAAAGGTATGCTAGGTTGGATACGAACTGTCACACCTCGACTCTCGGATTGAGTACACAACAACCGCCACGATATCTTGATTTACAGACAGAACCTCCCTATATATTGGGACACCACAAGGCTATCAAATCAATCTGTACAACCTGTTTAAAAGCTGTTTTTCCTCAAAAACATATTCCCAAGTAAAAAAAAATTAAAATGCAACATTTGCCTTAATACATGAATAAACAATAACTCAAGAGTTTCAAATTACATTTACATGATATAAGTACAGTTATCCCAAATAAATATACAATGGTCATTCTATAGATCTCAAATAAATATATCATCAAGTCCATCGCGGAAGAATGGTTATCTATACCCAAAAGTTCGATGTCTCCAAAAGTATATCAAGAGTGTCGAAATGTCCCTCGATACATCTCCCTGCCAATCTTTATTTAGAATCATGGAAAATGAGGACTGAGTATTTATGGGGAAATACTCAGTGAGTAAAGGGATTGACAATATATTATCAATTATATGTGTGAGCATGGAGTGTCAAAAGCATAATTTAAAATATGATGGCATTATAAACAACCATGACAATTTCACAAATGAATCATATGTCATACATCATAGTATCAACACAAGTATCTGTCAACGTTTCAAAATCATATAGAGTTGGCCAATAAAATATCCTTAGCGATGGTCTACCGTGACCAATGACGGGCACATTGGGGTTTTTTTTGTGCAAGTATAAAATAAATCAGGCTCTCTTCCCCAATGTTGGCTACGGGTCTCAATAGTATCAAGCATAACAATATAAATCATGTATAAAATTTGTCCAGAGCTAGACAATGGTGTACACAAGTCCTCCCCTATATTGTTCATCCGGCTGCAACTATATATTTGGCGTTTGGGGAATACCTCCTGCAAAAAAGTATCTGGACACAATGGGTGCCACTGCTAAAGCCCTTCGTAGCTATGTAAGTCCATCATGGAAATCATCACATCATCATATCACAAGTGGGCATCCAACCTATGCATCACAAGTTAGCAAATTTGGCCAATATCAATTCATCAAAACCAAGTCGATCAATGTGCCAATGTATATGGAAGTATATAAATGTCAAGTTCTCAAAAGTGGCGCAAAGTCATTTTAACACAAATTTCATGGATGCATATCATTTAAACAAGTCATTGAGACACTCCAATGATCACAAAAGAACATTTGTAAAAATATATTAATCTCATGTTTTTACTCACATCATAAACCATGTCATTTGAAAAGTTATAAAAACATGGATTTGTTAAATTAATAACATAATGTTTACAGTCCCACTCACAGTATACGGGAGGGTATGGCACTCCTTAAGAACAGCACAATGTGTCGAAAATGTACTCCCCTCGATCGATCATCAATGTATCACAATAATAGCAAATACAAAATATATACTCATGCAGACTCTTTATATTCCAAATCATTTACCAAACTAGGACACAAATTTGTCACCATGCCTAGTACACCCATACTAACTATAAAACCTCAATTCTTTTCATTTCTAGCTTAAGTCTAACGCAATTATACAAAGACATAAAAATTTATTCTAAGTGAACTTGACTACGAAATTTCAAATCTACGCAGTCATAGAAAACAGATTGTAACTTCCACCACACATATCCAAATCATGTGATTCTTATCTCAAATTAAAGATAAGACATAGATCTACAAATTTCATAACTAGGGCTCAGATTGATTTAGACCAAAAGATACCAAAAAATTGAGAACATCTCCATGGCCAGAATAGGACAGAATATGATATTTCTCTACAGAACATCTAACTTTGAAATATCACTAAAAATCTAATTCCCTTCAGAATTAAACGAATCATATCTCATTTTAAAGCTACGGAAGTCTAGTTTCATATGCTGAAATATCACTAAAAATCCAATTCCCTTCAGAAAGACTACAGTTTGGTCATTTTGCCCTGTTTTGCAGAAAATTAAAGTTTCAAAGTTTATATCAAATCTTTCCTTCCTCTTTCAATTTCAGATCACCAAACCTCATGTTCATAATACTTCATTCAAAATTCAGCACACAATAAAATGTGAATTCACCAAAGTTTCTAAACATACACACAATGAAATCTCATTAAAAATTTTTGCACACAACTTACCACTTTTTCCGCATAATTCACCCCTTGGCTAATATGAAAATGACTTCATTTTAGATCTTTTTGGTGCAGAAAATTTCTGTACAACTTGGACCATATTCCTTGGATTTTTTTTAGGTAACTTTCTAACACAAAACATGCCACAGTGTGCAATCAACAACATGCTATTTTTCAGCCCACATACATATGCACAAACACAAGCATAAAAAATATGCACACCTTCCTTTCATGTTCTATGGGATTTTTTTTTTCTAACTCTAAGCTATAAAATCACGCCAAAACATCATGGTATAACATCAAGTGAATTCTACAGAAAATTTTCTAGCAAGAGTAGAGTCTTCTTACCTTAGATCTTGATGTTTTTTTTTTTGCCCAAACAAAGACTCCATTCACAAGATCTCCTTTTCCTCCTTCCTCCTAGTCATCGACCACCCTAGATTCATAAGTTAGACATCTCCTTTTTACTCCAAATTTATATATGTCATACTAGAGGGTGTAAGGAAGTTACTTACAAAAAATAGTGGATGGATCTTAAAGAAATCCTAGTGTTCCTCTCCCTTGAACTTTTCGGCTAGCCTTTGGAGTTCGCCTAACAAACCTTCTTCTTTTGCTCTGATTTTTGGATATGTTAGACTAGGGTTGATGTAGATTCTATCTATGTAAAAATTTTGGAGTAGAGTTGTCGAGATTTTTGAAGTTTCTTACCTTGAACTTTCGACAATGAGAGGAGAAGGAAAGAGTGTTTTGTTCTTGTTTTACCTTGGCTTCTCACTACTGTTTGGAGAAGAATGAGAAGTGTTTAGCTTGTTGTATTATGCTCTAATTAATTATAGCCATCCATTTTCCCAAAGATCAAATTCTAGCCTTTGGATTACATATCTCAAATTAGGTTTTCTCTCTCTACAAAGTCTCTTTCACTTTGTACATACAACTAACCTTCTTCATTAATTGCATGTGGGTCCCACCAACTTAATCTAAAGGTTCCAATTAGTCCACCAAGCCCTAAAGTCATTTTCAACCTTTGATTTTATTCTTCCAAGGTCAAAAATTTCTTCTCTCTCTCTCTAAAATTTGGCCAGCCCTATTCTCTCTCTCCATACACTTGTTTGGTCATAGTTTAGGGTAAGAAAGCATACCAAGTTGGCTAGATCTCCACCATTGATCATTTCAAGATTGATTTCACACCATTGGATCACTTTGCAACAATTAAAAGTCATTTTTTTTAACATTTTCAATCCAATGGTTACAATTTATTTACCAACCAATTAAAGATCCCAACCATTCATAATTTCATAAATTAGCTAATTTCTCTCTAAGTTTTTATTAATTACAAATGGTTCCCTGAACTTTTGGAAATTACATTTTTGTCCCCAAACTTTTCAAAATTTTACATTAGTCCTAAAACCTCATATTAGGACTAACTCAATTGACCTCGAGTCAAAACGTGGCTGTTTAGCATTGCCGAACCTTATTTCCGCCCGATTATGGTTTTTTTTATACGATTTTTCGAAAATCTCTGATTTGGCTCTACGAAGCAAGATTCACTTAAATTTGAGGTATTTATACACTCTAAAGTTATTTTCATTATATTTGGACCATCTATTGTCATTTTGGAATTTTTTTTTAATTTATGACGATTTGGACCGATATTTGTTTGGGGATGGTTATAATAGAAAATTTTCTTAGTGAAATTTCTATATAAAACATGAATAACATCATATATAAAATGAAATGGAATACAATAATGAGTACACTGAGTTATCGGTGTTATATTTTCTAACCCCCTAAAAATAAGTTTCGTCCTAGAAACTAAAAGAAAACTATATAGAGAAAAGCTAAGAGTACTGTCTCCTCATGGTTTCTTCGAGCTCTCAGATCTCCTCCTCGTTCTGATCATTCCTCTATAAGACTCGGACTAATGGGACTTCCTTACTCTGCAGCTTCTTAGTCTGCCGATTAAGGATAGCCACGAGCTGAACTGGATGGCTCAAGTCCTCGCGCAACTCAATTGGAGGAGCCTCTAAAACATGTGATAGAACAGGCAGGTACTTTCTAAGTATCAAGACATGGAAGATATCATGGATGTGTGAAAGCTTATTTGACAACTCCAACCTATATACTATATTTTCGACCATCTCAAGGATATGGAAAGGCCTAATATACTTGTGCCTCAACTTACCTCGCTACCTGAATCGAATCACCCCTTTCCAGGGCAATATCCGTAGGAAAACCATGTCTCCTACCTCAAACTCAAGTGGTCGTTGCCTCCTATCAATATAAACCTTTTGTCGGTCCTGGGCGATCTTCATCCGCTTTCTAATGATCCTCGCTTTCTCCTTAATTTCCTCAACAATCTCGATGTTGCTAAGTCACCTTTCTCCTACCTCATCCCAACATAATGGAGTACGACATTTCCTTCCATGTAACGCCTCATACGGAGGCATCCCAATACTGACCTGATAGCTGTTATTATATGCAAACTCTACCAGTGGGAGATGTCGATCCCAGTTATCCCGAAAATCCATAACACATACTCTCAACATGTCCTCTAGAGTCAAGATGGTCCTCTCTGATTGACCATCTGTCTGGGGGTGATATGCAATGCTGAAACTCAGCTTAGTGCCCAATGCCTCCTGTAATCTGGGTCAAAATCTAGATGTAAATTTGGGGTCTCTGTTTGATACAATCGATACCAGTACCCCGTGAAGTCTGACTATGGTATCAATATAGAGGCGTGCCAACACCTCTAAGGAATAATCGCACGAATTGGAATAAAGTGTGGGACTTGGGGAGTCTATCAATGATCACCCATATAGTATTGTGCCATGCTGAAATCCACGGTAATCCCATCACAAAATCCATTGTGATGTGTTTCCACTTTCACTCAAGAATGGGAAGAGGCTGTAAAGTATCTGCGGGTCGCTGAAGCTCAGCCTTCACCTACTGACAGACCAGGCATCGAGCAACAAACTCTGTGATCTTTCTCTTCATACCGGGCCACCAACAACTACGTCGGATAGTCCGATACATCTTCATACCACCCGGATACATAGCATAGGCGGAGGAATAAGCTTCTTCAAGAATAGCTTTCCAAAGATCACTGTCAGCAGGAATACAAATCCATTCTCGAAATACCATTAGTTCGTCATCACGAACTCCAAAATCCCCGCCATCACCTCTGCAGATTTGATCAAGAATACCTCAGAGTTCCTCATCTGATCCCTGAAGCTCCCTAATGCGGTCAAGCAAAGTCGGCCTCACCTCAAATCGGGTTAGTAGTGCTCCTCGATCATCACTAGCCAAACTGACTCCTAAAGCACGGAGTCCTACCAAACAAGAGAGAAAAGCACTCTCCGTTATTTGAAAAGAAGATGATGATTTCCGGTTCAAGGCATCTACTACAACATTTGCCTTTCCCGGATGATTATCGCTGATGAGATCGTAATCTTTTAATCGAACCATCTCCTCTATTGGAGGTTCAGTTCCCATTAGGTAAACAAGTACTTAGGCTTTTATGATCCGTGAAGACCCTACAGGTCACCCCGTGCAAATAATGTCGCTATATCTTCAAAGCAAAGACTATGGCAGCCAACTCAAGATCATGTGTCGGGTAGTTCAACTCATGCTTCTTTAATTGCCAAGAAGCATATGCAATAACCCGACGATCTGCATCAGTACACAACCCAATCCCTATTGGCTGGCATCACTGTAAACCACATACTCTCGTCTACTAGTGGGAAGGGCCAATATCGATGTAGATGTCAATCGTCATTTGAGCTTATGAAAGCTCGCCTCACAATGGTTATTCCAATGAAACTTGACATCCTTCCATGTTAACCTAGATAATGGGGCAGTGATCCGAGAGAATCCCTCTACAAATCACCGATAATAACCTACGAGACCAAGGAAACTCCGGACCTCAGTCACGGTCTTCGACTTCTCCCATTTCAATATAGTCTCAACCTTCGCAGATCAATGAAAATACCCTCCACAGAAACAATATACCCTAGAAAACCAATTTGTCGCAATCAAAACTCACACTTGGTGAATTTGACATATAATTGTCTCTCGTGAAGAATCTGTAGAACAACCTGAAGGTGTTGAGCATGCTCCTCATCACTCCGCGAGTAGACAAGAATGTTATCAATAAACACAATGATGAACTGATACAAGTAGTCATGGAAGACCCGATTTATCAAGTCCATGAATGCGGCTGGTGCATTGGTCAGCCCAATGGCATGACCAAGAACTCAAACTGTCTACATTGAGTGTGAAATGCGGTCTTGGACACATCCTCGGCCTTAATCTGCAACTGATGATAGCCTGATCCAATCTATCTTTGAGAAAACCCTGGCACCTTGAAGCTAATCAAACAAATCATCAATGCGGGACAATGGATATCAATTCTTGATAGTGACTTTGTTCAACTGCCAATAATCCACACAAAGTCAAAGTGTACTATCCTTCTTCTTCACAAATAACACCAGAGCACCCCAATATGAAGTACTCAGACAGATAAATCCCTTGTCCAACAATTCCTACAGCTGAATCTTGAGCTCTCTCAGCTCGACCAGTCCTATTCTATATGGCAGAATAGAAATAGGAGTAGTCCCCGAAATCAAATCGATCTCAAAATAAAACTCCTGAGCTGGTGGTAATCCAGGCAGCTCCTCGGGAAAACATCAGGAAACTCTTGTACCACCGGAACCTCATCAAGCCTCAGACCCTTTATGGTGATATCTATCATGCGAGCCAGATATGTCGTACATCCTTGGTATATCATCCTTTTGACCTCCATCACTGATACTATGCATCAGATAATACCAGTCTCTCACTCACAAAAGTCAGTGATGACCCTTCAGGCCTCTGAAACTCAACTTCCTTAGTAAAACAATCCACGGAAGCCCTGTGAGTACTCAGCCAATCCATCCCTAAGATGGCATCAAAATCTATCATGTCAAGCGGAATCAAGTCTGTTTCTAGCATTGTCTCCCCGATCAAGACCTCACTCCCTCTATATACATAATCTCGAATCAATTGCTCAACAAGAAGAGTAATAACCAGTAGCTTCTCATCAAATGGTGACAATGCCTTACCTAACTACTGGGCGAAAGAAGCTCTCACGTAAGAATAATTTGGCCCAGTGTCTACAAGAACACAGACATCGATTCCAAATATTTTCATAGTACTTAAATGTGAGAAATTTGAAGAAAAGGAATCAATTTAGGGTGCGCTAAAGGGAGATATATATATATATATATATATATATATCAAAAGAGTTAAGCCTTCCAAGCTTTAACTAATCATGACCATACATATCATCATGGGATACATGATTCTAAAAGGAAAGAAATACATCATAGTTCCTAGACATGATTCCAAAAGAAAAATACATAAAAACTCCTAAACAGAGGGATCAGTAGGAGGGTTACCCATGATCACATCTAGGTTCACCTGAGAGTCCTCCTGCATCATGGCGTATATGCGGGCCTGTGCCTTTGGCTGCTGCCGTGAAGGACCAGGTACAGTGTTGCTCCCGGCGGCCATCCGTGGTCGAATGTATAGGTGCTCCCTACTGTCCTGCCCACGGTCCGCTTAGTCTACTCATGTTTGCCTGATCTCCAAACCTTAAATCAGGGCACGAGCTCCTGATATGTCTCGACTTCCCATACTGGAAACACGTGATAGGCGCCCCGCAAGCTCCTAAAGCATGGTGCCTGCCACATTTACAGTAAGGAGGGTGTTACCAAATAGTAGACTGACTCGTAGCACTAGAGGCTGGTGCTCTAAATCCTTGGGGATGTGGTCCCTATCCGTGGTGTGCTGGTCGGAAGGGAGAGGGGCCTCTATAAAAACTGAAAGTCCTACCCTTTTTCAAACTCTAACTCGTCTACGAATCAGCCCTCTTTTTCCTCTACTCTTTACTTTCCCTTTGCCGACCTTCGGTACGGACAATCTCCTCCGTGCTGTAAGCTGAATCAATAATCTCTGTATGGGAGAAACTAGGTGTGACTGTCATGTACCTCCTAATGTTCAAGTTGAGGCCGTCCTCAAACTTGAACCTTAGTTGCTTCGGCATAGCTAAATCGAGGACAAAGACTGCTAGTCTCCTTATCTCAGCCTCATACTCTGCAACCGATCTAGTCCTCTGTCGTAGGTGAATGAACTTTGTCCTCTTTCAATCTTGCTGAAATTCAGAGAAGTACCTGCGGTCAAACTCCCTCAGGAAGTCCTCCCACCGTAATGACTCGGTAGCATCATCAAAAATGGCCTCCCACCAAGTCAAGGCATCACCATCTAACAGTTTCTTTGCTACCCGTAGCCTATACTCCTCGCTCAACCACAAATCTGTCAGGATCTGGCGAGTTCTGTTGACCCAATGCTTAACCGTAGTGGCATCACCGAGTCTCAAAAGTCAATGCATCCTAACTGTCGAGCTTCCTTGACCAGCTGAGTTAGCTCGTGAATGCGCCTAAGTATGGAAAAGGTAGTATTACTCAGACCTAATACTTAAAGAGGACCGGCTATCGGTGCAAGATCCGGTGCCACAGAGGTAGGTACTACCGCTGGAGTCGACGTGGCCATCGGTGGTGGTGGAGATGGCAATTGAACCCGTGTGAACTGTACCACTTGTACACCTGCCTAAATGCATCGAGTGTAAGTGGTGGGACCGCGGCTATCGTAGCTGGCTAAAGAGGCACTAGAGGAGGTGTACAGGATGAGAATGTATCCTTGGGTACTCTAGGCGGCTTGGTAAGTGGTTCAGCGAGTGGCTTAGGGGGTACAAACCTAGTACCCCGCCTAGTAGTCATAGTTCTGCAAAGAATAAATTGCATTAGTCACGTTTCAAGAATTAGGGTTTGTTAATAAGTAACTAACCCCCCTAAAATGAATGAAATCATTGGTTTAAGAACTAATGGGGAAGATATGCTAGGTTAGATACGAATCCCCTAAAAATGAAATAAACTCATACGCTTTAGACCATGTACTGGGATCTCATGACTGTAAGGAAACTCTCATATGCAGTGACGACATTTTTTTTAAAATATACTTGGGAATATTTTCAAAACTCTTTTCATAAAACGTAGTCTAAACCTGGCTCTGATATGAACCGAATTGTTACACCCTAACCCTCGGATTGAGCACGCGACAACCGCTGCGATATCTCGATATACAGCAGAACCTCCCCGGACATTGCAAGGCTATCAAATCAACCTATACAACCTGTTTAAAAGCTGCTTTTCCTTAAAAATATATTCTCAAGTAAAAAAAAAATTAAATGTAACATTTTACCTCAATGCATGAATAAACAATAATTCGAGAGTTTCAAATTACATTTACATGACATAAATACAGTCATCCCAAATAAATGTATAATGGTCATTCTATAGATCTCAAATCAATACATCATCAAGTCCATTGCAGAAGAATGTTTATCCATACTCAAAAGTTCAATGTCTCCAAAAGTATATCAAGTGTGTCGAAATGTCTCTCGACGCATCTCCCTACCAATCTATATCTGGAATCATGGAAAATGAGGAGTGAGTATTTATGGGGAAATACTTAGTGAGTGAGGGGATCGACAATATGTTATCAATTATATATGTGAGCACAAAGTGTCAAAGCACAATGTAAAATACGATGGCATTATAAACAACCATAACAATTTCACAAGTCATGAATCATATGTCATACATCGTACTATCAACACAAGCATCCATTAATGCTTCAAAATCATATAAAACTGGCCAATAAAATATCCTCGGTGATGGTCTACCGCGACCAATGACCAATGACGGGTGATGGTCATCGTAGTATCAGTATATCACTACAATAGCAAATACAAAATATATGCTCATACACACTCTTTATATTCCAAATCACTTAGCAAACTAGGACACAAATTTGTCATCATGCCTAGTACACCCATACTAACTATAAAACCTCAATTCTTTTCATTTCTAGCTTAAGTCTAACTCAATTATACAAAGACATAAAAATTTATTCTAAGTGAACTTGATTGTGAAATTTCAAATCTGCGCAATCATGGAAAATAGACTTTAACTTCCACCACATTTATCCAAATCACATGATTCTTATCTCAAATTAAAGATAAGACATATATCTACAAATTTTATAACTAGGGTTCAGATTGTTTCAGACCAGAAGATACCTCAAAATTGAGAACAACTCCATGGCCAGAACAAGACAGAACATGATATTTCTCTACAGAACATCTAATTTTGAAAAATCATTAAAAATCCAATTCTCTTCAGAATTAAACAAATCATATCTCATTTTAAAGCTACGGAAGTCTAATTTCATATGCAGAAGACTCACCCAATTTGTATTTGTGCTGAAAAAGTTATCCATTAGATGGTTTGGCCCGTCTGTACATTAGTGAGGTAGTTCGACTGCATGGAGTTCCAGTGTCCATTGTATCGGAGAGAGACTCACGTTTTACTTCCCAATTTTGGCCGAAGTTACAAGAGGCCATGGGTACCCGACCAAAATTCAGTACTGCATTTCAACCCCAGACGGATGGTTAGTCTGAGAGGACCATTCAAATACTAGAGGATATGTTGAGATCTTGTGTCATGGACTTTAAGGGAAGTTAGGACTAGCACCTCCTATTGATCTAGTTCGCCTACAACAATAGCTACCAGGCTAGTATTGGGATACTACCATACGAAGCCTTGTACGGGAGAAAGTGCCAGACACCCTTGTGTTGGGATGAGGTCGGGGAGAGACAGCTTAGTTGTATAGATTTGATTGAGGAGACCCGGGAAAAAATAAAGGTCATCCGTGCTCGGATAAAAGCTACCCAGGATAGGTAGAAAAGCTATGTAGACAGATGACGGCGACCTTTGGAGTTTGGGGAGGGAGACATGGTATTTCTGAGGGTATCCCCTTGGAAGAGGATGATCCGTTTCAGACAGTGGGGAAAGCTTAACCCCAGATTTATTGGACCTTTCTGAGTTCTTGAGAGGATTGGGAAAGTGGCATACAGATTAGATCTACCTCTTGAGTTAGCACAGATTCACGATGTATTCCATGTTTCGATGCTGAGGAAGTACTTTCCTGACCTTCCCATATACTGGAGCCTCCATCGATAGAGTTGAACGATGACTTGAGTTTCCCCATCCAGCCCGTAGCCATCTTAGACAGACAGACCAAAAAGCAACGGAGCAAGGAGGTCTCCCTGGTCAGAGTACTTTGGAGGAACAACCAAATCGAGGAGCAAACTAGGGAGCTCGAGGATGCTATGAGGAGACAGTATCCCCAACTATTTGCCGTATAGTTTCAGTTTAGTTTCGAGGAGAAACTTTTTATTAGGGGGTAAGGAATTGTAACATCAATTTTTAGTGACTGTATATTATGTACTACTCCTCATGATTCTAAATATATAAGCATCCTTTTGAGACATCTATTTAATTATCTAATTATTTATTTTGAGATTTCCCCTCAAAATCGCTAAAACTGAAAATTTTATCGGTAAACCAAAAAACTTCTCAGAAAGTGCCGGCAAGGCCTAAAGAAGTCAAAAATAGCTAAGAGAAGGCCTACATACTTAAATAAAGATATTTAAATGAAATTTCACATATTTAAGAAATTTCAAACAAAATTTCATAGGGACCAAAAATGCAATTGTTAAAAGTTAGGGGTTTAAATGTAATTGAGGAAAGTTAAGGGACTAGGTTGCAAACCACTCAATGATGGACAATTGGAGCCAAATGATTGGTCAAGAGGGAAATAAGGTTGGTTAGTGACCACATAGGATTTTCCACATTCAAGAAAGCTCATTGGATAGAAATTTATGCATGAAGCTTATTGGGTAGAAATTTTTGCATGAAAACCAACTAGAATAGCTTGTTCTAGATAGTGACACTTCTCCCCCTTGACATGGACATCCAAATACACTTGGTGGAGTGCATGGAGGTTGCTTGAATCAACAATTGCATGGGTTAAGTGCGAGGACAAGTGGAAGGTCAAGATAATACATGGAATGATCTAATGGTTAAGGATATTTGACTAGGTTTATAAAAGAACTTGTTTAAGAAGAGTTTGGCCAATTTTCTTCATTCAAACTCACATTGCACGAAATTGTGAGGGTTCTATATCCATTTTGAGTTCAACTATGGAGCCAAAGGGGTAAGAACATTTTTGGGAATTCTTGAATTTCAATTAGAAGTATAGAGGTATTGTATAGGAATTTATGTTTATTGTGATTTGATTTTTTCCTAAGGTGATAAAAATTCAAAGATTCAAAGGGGGTGGTGATACATATTATTAGCAAGAGATCTTATAAAGGAGGTAATATATTCTAATTTATACTAAGATTAAATTATTTGATGAGTAGTTACTTTGGTATCCATACTAGCATGCTAAATGTTGATTTCTAGATTGAGTCTTCTATAACTTTCTTAGAATATCTCATTCTGTAGAATTCAAAAATCTAAGATATTTATTTCTCTATAAACTAGACTTCCTAAATTTTAAAAAGGGTATATCATGTAAGACATTTCATGAAGAAATCAATTTTTGGAAGTCTAGCATGTTTTACAAATTCTGTTTCATGTCCTGTATACAACTAGTAACGTTTATCAATTTTTGAGATATCTTCTGTTCCGAATTTGGAGAAATGTTAAACATGAAAGTTTTAGGTCTCTGACTTATCGTTAATGTGAGATAAAGATCACTTGAATCGAAGTTATATACAGAAAGTTATGATGATATTACTAAAACTGTACAGAAGTAGTTTTAAAACTGAAACTGAGATGAAAACCGAATTTTATAAAATTATACATTTAGAATCCAAGGATAGTCAAAACTAGAAAGTTTTAGATCTATGTCTTACCTTTAACTTGAGACATGAAGCACTTAAATTGGAGATGCGTACTAGGAGATATGGAATTTCTCCCAAACTGTGTGGAATTGGTTTTAGGAACTTAGCACAAAAAGTGATAATTTTTTTTTATAAATTCATGTATTCCAAATTTGAAGATGGTCTGAACATAAAAGTTGGAGATATATGTCTTATTGTTAAGAGAAAATTTAAATCAATTGAATCCGATCAAGATTTTTGAAGATATCATGATTTTACTAAATCTGCGCATTATTTGTTTGTAGAAATTCCTCTAAATATGAAAATTGAAATTTAACCTTATGAAAGAGGCCATTTTTATATGCATGTTGTGATCCAACTATATAATATTGAATTAATAAATGATATTGGTTAACTTAGGATTAGGATTCGAGAGATGACTTGTTCGAGAAATGATGATAGTTAGGGGGAGATGAGTGGGACGAACTATTTTTGACTTTAAATGAGAAATAGTTTTGATCATGATTTTATAAATAAAAATTGAAATGTGATTTAGAAATGCTTTAACGTTTGTGGCATGTCTTGAAATGTTGTCCGGTAAAAATTTGCATCCTAATATTATAGTTACTTGATAGTGTCTTGTTTTTACGAGTAAGGATTTATGAATAATGACATATGATACATGTGTATGATTATGGGATGGTGTATAGTGGCTATAGTGCACTGCCTACCACAGTATTGAGTGTTTACCCAACGGGGTGACATGGTGGGGTAACACGGGAGCAGGGGTTTGAGTCCTTTGTCTCTGTCCAACGGATCTAATAGATGAGCACCATGTGAGGACCGTGTCAACACCAAGGGAAGGGGGGAAAATATATGTATTTTAATCTTATGACATTTTGGTGGAGCCTTGGTGGAATTTACCCTAATTAGGCCAAACTATGGGTAGAATGTGTTTTTGACACCTCATTGATGCATGATTGATGATAAGGATGCCTATTATTTTGAATTACATGATATATTTGCAAAGAAATGAAATATAAATTTGAAAATGATGTTTTGATTTGCCACTCTCACAAATTTATTTATTATCATTATATAGTCATTGCACCTCAATCACTGAGTATGTGGATTATACTCACCCCTCATATTAATATTTTGAGTTTATACTATATTTGACATACATTGAGATACTATCCCACGAGTTTTACTAAGAGACGCTATCGGGTAAGTGATCATATCCATTCTTGTTTACGATTGGACCATGCATATAATATTATATATAAATTGGAGGCAGATGTTTTAAAGAAAATTTTTATTGAAAACTATTTTTTTTCTTCCGCTCTATGATTTTGACTTAATGATATCGAGTAGGGTCATAATATTAGCCTTGCGTCACCTCGATGTGCAAGTAGGGTATACCCGTACCTCGAGGAGTCACAGTAGTCTATTCGCGTGCCCGACCTGCGGGTCGGGGCATGACAAATTTAGGTGGTATCAGAGCCTTAGGTTCTGTATCTACTCTATTTCGATTTTGGTATTTGTAAAATGTTTTTCAAGGAGTTTATAATTTGCCTCCTATGGTCTTATAACATCAATCCTTATTAGGGGGTTAGGTTAACACCTAACCCTTTGCTTTTCTACTCTTAAGTACTAAGCGTGATCCTTTATGTAGAACTATGCATCCCCGAGGATGACCAAGGCATACCACCGAGACCCCACTCGAGGCCGCATCATCACCTCAAGCGCCTCAGGCCCCTCCTGCTAGAGAAGCACCTCCGCCTCCACCGCACCCTATACTCCAGGAGATGATGGAGTGGTGGACGGCCTACCGAGACCAGATGAGAGTATCACCTGCACCAGCGGTTGAGACTCCGCCTGTACCCACAACGGCACCAGCGCCCACTCCTATGCTGACAACTACGCCGACTACTCGACAGATGATAGAGGTCTCAACTTTGTTGAGAGAGGCTAGGAGTCTAGGGTGTGAGTCCTTCTCTGGGACCCACAACCCCGTTGTGGTTAGGAAGTGGCTCAAACGGATCAAAGAGGCTATAGAGGACATAGGCGTTGAGGATAGACTCAAGCTGGTGATAACAGTCAAACTACTAGAAGATGACGCCCGTGACTGGTGGGACGGCCTCTAGGATAAAGCAAATGAGCCTCTGATTTGGGGTGACTTTCTGAGGGAGTTTGATTCCCAGTATTACACGATGTTCTACCGTGACATGAAGCGGCAAGAGTTCTTAGAGTTGAAGCAAGGGTAGAAGTCTGTGTCAAAGTACGAGACTGAGTTTCGCAAACTTGCGGCATTTTCCCAGAGTTGGTGGTGATTGAGGAAACCAAAGATTCAAATTTGAACATGGACTAAATCTCGCCATCAAAGACCGGATGACAGTCTCCGAGGAGGATACATACACTAGAGTTCTACAATGGGTACTGAGAGCAGAACAGAACATCAAAGAATGGAATAGAATCCGCGACCAACAAGACCAAAGGAAGTGGCCTGGATTTGGGCAGGGACAGAGCTCCAAGAGGAGCAAAGGTTGAGATTCATTTAGCGACGGCCCTAAACAGGAGCCCGGGTCCACACCTCATGGGCAATATGGGCAGCTATCAGCCCCGATTATCACACCGGGAGGTAGCTTGGGTACTGCACCATGGTTCAGAGGAGCATAGAGAAGGTCCTGCCCAATTTTTAAAAAGGTACATCCAGGGCCATGCCGATTCTCTGGTAGATGTTATCAGTGCGGAAAGGAAAGACACTTTAAAGACCGCTGTCTTGATCTGCGAGCTGAGGGGTATAGTCATGCCCTAGATCAGAGCTTTTCTTATGGCCCCAGGGGCAGTTCAGCACCTTCTGCGGCACCTACTCATAGTACCGTAAGGAAATCTTTCACTGGGAGTAACATGCCTGCTCCACCTCCTCGTCAGCAGCCCATGACGCAGGCTAGACTATATGCTATGACCGACGAGGAGGCGCAAGCTAGTCCAGATATAGTAATAGGTGCTACACCTACTTCTCATCCTGATGATGTACAACAACTTTAGACTTTGATGTATTTTGGTGAACTTTGAAAGATGATATAAATATCCATTTTGAGGTTTTATCCTTAAGTAATTTTCAATTATTTTGATAATATTGGGCTAATGGACTTTATAAATTTAGGAGATAGGCACTATGATTATCTTCAAAAGAGACGTCTGTGTGTTGGTTGACACTGGGGCGAATAGTTCATTTGTGAGCATGGACTTCGCTCACTACACTGACAAGGTTCTAGTACCACAGGATAAAGCACTGTTAGTTATTACTCCCTTAGGGAAGTAGATTGTTAGGAAAGAGGTGTACCGAGACTGTGGAGTCAAGGTGGAGAGTATAGTATTAAAAGTAGATCTGATTCCACTAGACATACGGGACTTCGATCCCATCCTAGGTATGGATTGGTTTCACCAGCATAGAGCTTCAGTGGACTGTTTTGCTAAGACAGTCGAATTTCGAAGACCGGGGTATCCTGTATTGGTTTTCCATGGAACCAGACGGGATCTCCCGAATTGTGTGATATCCGCTTTGGAAGCCCGTAGATTGATGAACAAGGGCTGTACAGTATATCTGGCGCATGTTGTGGACACCACAATAGAGGGACCAAGAATAAATGATGTCCAGTCTGGGAGTTTGATTTTGCCATTGATTTGGCACCGGGCACTGCGCCTATCTCCATTCCGCCATATAAAATGGCCCCAGCAGAGTTGAAAGAGCTAAAAGTTCAGTTGCAAGAACTGTTGGATAAGAGCTTGATCAGACCAAGCACTTCACCTTGGGGAGCTCTTGTATTATTTGTCCAAAAGAAGGATGGCACTCTCAGACTATGCATCGATTATCGATAGTTGAATCGAGTAACCATCAAAAATCGATACCCGTTACCTCGGATTGATGATTTATTTGACCAGTTGCAGGGGGCCCAGGTTTTTTCTAAGATCGACCTAAGATCTGGATATCATCAGCTACGGATCAGGGAAAGTGATATTCCCAAGATAGCCTTCAGGACCTAGTACGGTCACTTTGAGTTTTTGGTGATGCCGTTTGGGCTGACTAATGCCCCGATAGCTTTTATGGACCTGATGAACCGGGTATTCCACTCCTTTCTAGATAGATTTGTTATCGTCTTCATCAATGATATTCTTGTGTATTCGAGGAGTAATGAGGAGCATTCCCAGCACCTACGGGTTGTATTGCAGACACTCCGTAAGAAAGAACTATATGCCAAATACTCTAAGTGTGAGTTTTGGTTAAGGGAGATTGACTTTCTGGGTCATGTGGTTTCTGCTGATGGGATCTTTGTGGACCCAAAGAAAGTTGAAGCTATTCTAAAATGGGAGCAACTAAGGAGTGTTACGGAGGTGCGGAGTTTCCTAGGATTGGTAGAATATTATCGAAGGTTTGTAGAGGGATTCTCCAAGATTGCCGCTCCACTCTCCAACTTGACGCACAAAGAGGTCAAGTTTGTTTGGGATGACCGATGTAAGGCGAGTTTTCAGGAGTTCAAACAGCGACTAACGTCAGCACCCATTCTCGCTCTCCCAATTAGCAATGGGGAGTATGAGGTATACTGCGATGCTAGCCGACAGGGACTAAGTTGTGTCCTGATGCAGAAGGGTTGAGTCATCGCTTACGCCTCCCGATAACTGAAGAGGCATGAACTAAATTATCTTACCCACGACATAGAGCTTGCTGCTATTGTGTTCGCATTGAAGATTTGGCGACACTATCTATATGGGGTTAGTTGTCGAGTGTATACAGATCACAAAAGTTTGAAGTATCTACTCACTCAGTGGGAGCTCAATCTCAGGCAGAGGAGATGGTTAGAGCTTCTCAAAGACTATGATCTGATTATCGACTACCACCTGGGAAAAACAAATGTTGTTGCGGATGTACTGAGCAATAAGTCATCATCGTCAGCACCTACCTAGAGTTCTTATCTCTCGTGTCTTATTGGACTCCACTCCCTAAGAGTCAGACTGGCGACAAATGATTTTGGAGTACTTTTGGCCAAATTTGAGGTGAGACCAACTCTACTTGACCACATTCGAAAACTTCAGTCTACCGATGTGGAGCTTTAAGGGATTGTTGAGAGGATCAAGAAAGGGGAAGGCGGAGACTTCAAAGTTAGGGATGATAGCCTAATAGTTTTTGGGAGATGTATCTGTATTCTAAAGGATGATGACCTTAGACGTGCAATATTAAAGGAGGCTCACTCTTCAGCCTATTCTATGCATCCTAGTAGTACAAAGATATACTGGACGATTCGAGAAAGTTACTGGTGGGTGTGCATGAAGCATGAGATAGCCAGTTTTGTTATTCGGTGCTTGGTATGCCAGCAGGTGAAGGCTGAGCATCAGCGACCCATCGACACACTATAGCCTCTTCCCATTCTTGAATGGAAGTGGGAGCATATCACCATGGATTTTGTAATGGGACTTCTACGGACTTCGGCACCACATGATGCAATCTAGGTGATCGTAGATAGACTCACCAAGTTCGCACATTTCCTTCATATTCGCAACAGCTATCCATTAGAGGGTTTGGCCTGTCTGTACATCAGTGAGGTAGTTTGACTGCATGGAGTTCCAATGTCCATTGTATCAGACAGAGACTTACGTTTTACTTCCTGATTTTGGCCGAAGTTGTAAGAGGCCATGGGTACCCGACTGAAATTCAGTACTGCATTTCACCTCAGACGGATGGTTAGTCTGAGAGGACCATTCAGATACTAGAGGATATGTTGAGTCTTGTGTCAGGGACTTTAAGGGAAGTTGGGACCAACACCTCCCGTTGATTGAGTTCGCCTACAATAATAGCTTCCAGGCTAGTATTGGGATGCCACCATACGAAGCCTTGTACGGGAGAAAGTGCCGGACACCTTTTTGTTGGGATGAGGTCGGGGAGAGATAGCTCAGTTGTATAGATTTGATTAAAGAGACCCTGGAAAAAGTAAAGGTCATCTGTGTTCGGATAAAAGCTGCAAGGATAGGCAGAAAAGCTATGTAGACAAACGACGGTGACCTTTGGAGTTCGGGGAGGGAGACATGGTATTTCTGAGGGTATCCCCTTGGAAGGGGATGATCCGATTCAGACAGCGGGGAAAGCTTAACCCCAGATACATTGGACCTTTCTGAGTCCTTGAGAGGATTGGGAAAGTGGCATATAGATTGGATCTACCTCTTGAGTTAGCACGGATTCACGATGTATTCCATGTTTCGATGTTGAGGAAGTACCTTACTGATCCTTCCCATGTACTGGAGCCTCCACCGATAGAGTTGAACAATGACTTGAGTTCCCCTGTCCAGCCCGTAGCCATATTAGACAGACAGACCCAAAAGCTATGGAGCAAAGAGGTCCCCTTGGTCAGAGTACTTTGGAGGAACGACCAGATTGAGGAGCAAACTTGGGAGCCCAAGGATGCTATGAGGAGATAGTATCCCCAATTAATTGCCGCATAGTTTTATTTTAGTTTTGAGGATGAAACTTTTTATTAGGGGGTAAGGAATTGTAATATCGATTTTTAATGATTGTATATTATATACTACTCCTCATGATTCTAATATATAAGCATCCTTTTGAGATATCTATTTAATTATCTAATTATTTATTTTGAGATTTCGTCTCAAAATCGCTAAAACTGAAAATTTTATCGATAAGCCGAAAAACTTCTCAGAAAGTGCCGGCAAGGCTTAAAGAAGTCAAAAATAGCTAAGAGAAGGCCTACACACTTAAATAAAGATATTTAAATGAAATTTCACATATTTAAGAAATTTTAAACAAAATTTCATAGGGACAAAAAATGCAATTGTTAAAAGTTAGGGGTTTAAATGTAATTAAAAAAAGTTAAGGGACTAGGTTGCAAACCACTCAACGATGGACAATTGGAGCGAAATGATTGGTCAAGAGGGAAATAAGGTTAGTTAGTGGCCACATAGGATTTTCCACATTCAAGAAAGCTCATTGATAGAAATTTATGCATGAAAGCTTATTGGATATAAATTTTTGCATGAAAACCAACTAGAATAGCTTGTTCTAGATTGTGACACTTCTCCCCATTGACATGGACGTCCAAAGACACTTAGTGGAGTGCATGGAGGTTGCTTGAATCAATAATTGCATGGGTTAAGTACTAGAACAAGTGGAAAGTCAACATAATGCATGAAATGATCCAATAGTTAAGAATATTTGACTAGATTTATAAAAAAAACTTGTTTAAGAAGAGTTTGGCCTATTTTCTTCATTCAAACTCATCTTGGACGAAATTGTGAGGGTTCTATATCCATTTTGAGTTCAACTATGGAGCCAAAGGGGTAAGAAAATTTTTGGGAATTCTTGAATTTCAATTGGAAGTATAGAGGTATTGTATAGGAATTTATATTTATTGTGATTTGATTTTTTCTAAGGTGATAAAAATTCAAAGATTCAAAGGGGGTGGTAATACATATTGTTAGCAAGAGATCTTAGAAAGGAGGTAACATATTCATACTTATGCTAAGATTAAATTATTTTATGAGTAGATATTTTGGTATCTATACTAGCATGCTAAATGTTGATTTTTAGATTGAGTCTTGTAGAGTTTTCTTAGAATATCTCATTCCGTAGAATTTAGAAATCTAAGATATTTATTACTCTATAAACTAGACTTCCCAAGTTTTAAAAATGGTATATCATGTAAGACATTTCATGAAGAAATCAATTTTTGGTGATTTTTGGAAGTCTAGCATGTTTCACAAATTCTGTTTCATGTCTTGTGTACGACCAGTAACTTTTATGAATTTTTGAGGTATCTTCTGTTCCGAATTTGGAGAAATGTTAAACATTAAAGTTTTAGGTCTCTGACGTATTGTTAATGTGAGATAAAGATCACTTGAATTGGAGTTGTATACAAAAAGTTATGATGATATTACTAAAATTGTGCAGAAGTAGTTCTAAAACTGAAATCGAGATGAAAACCGAATTTTATAAAATTATACGTTTAGAATCCGAGGATGGTCAAAACTAGAAAGTTTTAGATCTATGTCTTACCTTCAATTTGAGACAAGAATCACTTAAATTGGAGATGTATACTGGGAGATATGGAATTTCTCCCAAAACTGTGTGGAATTGGTTTTAGGAACTTAGCACGAAAAGTAATAATTTTTTTATAAATTCGTGTATTCCAAATTTGAAGATGGTCTAAACATAAAAGTTGGAGATATATGTCATAGTGTTAAGAGAAAATTTAAATCAATTGAATCCGATCAAGATTTTTGAAGATATCATGATTTTACTAAACCTGCGCGTTATATATTTGTAGAAATTCTTCTAAGTATGAAAATTGAAATTTAACCTTATGAAAGAGGTCATTTTTATATGCATGTTGTAATCCAACAATATAATATTCAATTAATAAATGAAATTGGTTAACTTAGGATTAGGATTCGAGAGATGACTCGTTTGAGAAACGAGAATAGTTAGGGGGAGTGGCGTACCCTCTCCCGCCGAGGTGAGTGGGACGAACTATTTTTGACTTTAAATGAGAAATAGTTTTGATCATGATTTTATAAATAAAATTTGAAATGTGATTTAGAAATGCTTTAGTGTTTGTGACATATCTTGAAATATTGTTCGGTAAAAATTTATATCATAATATTATGGTTACTTGATAGTGCCTTGTTTTTACTAGTAATGATTTATGAATGATGACATATGACACGTGTATGATTATGGGATGGTGTATAGTGGTTATAGCGCACTGCCTACCATAGTATTGAGTGTTTACCCGACGGGGTGACGTGGTGGGGTAACATGGGAGCAGGGGTTTGAGTTCCCTGTTTCTGTCCAACGGATCCAATAGACGAGCACCACATGAGAACCGTGTCAACACCAAGGGAAGGGGAAAAATATATGTGTTTTATTCTTATGATATTTTGGTGGCCCCTTGGTGGATTTTATCCTAGTTTGGCCAAACTATGGGTAGAATGCGTTTTTGACACCCCATTGATGCATGATTGATGATAAGGATGCCTATTATTTTGAATTATATGATATATTTGCAAAGAAATGAAATATAAATTTTAAAATAATGTTTTGACTTGCCACTCTCACAAATTCATTTATTGTCATTATATAGTCATTACACCTTACTCACTGAGTATGTGGATTATACTCACCTCTCATATTAATATTTTCAGTTTATACTGTATTTGACATATATTGTGGTACTATCCCACGAGTTTTACTGAAAGATGCTATCGGGTAAGTGATTATATCCATTATTGTTTACGATTGGACCATACATATAAATATTATATGTAAATTGGAGGCAGATGTTTTAAAGAAAATTTTTGTTGAAAACTATTTTTTTTCTTCCGCTATATGATTTTGACTTAATGATATCGAGTAGGATCATAATATTAGTCTTGCGTCACCTCGATGTACGAGTAGGGCATACCCGTGCCAGAGGAGTCATGGAGGTCTGTTCGCGTGCCCGACCTACGGGTTGGGGCGTGACTCTTTCACTTTCTACGTACAACTCACCTTCTTCATTAATTACATATGGGTCCTACCAACTTAATCTAAAGGTTCCAATTAGTCCACCAAGTCCTAAAGTCATTTTCAACCTTTGATTTTATTCTTCCAAGGTTAAAAATTTCTTCTCTCTCTCTAAAATTCGGCCAGCCCAATTCTCTCTCTATATACACTTGTTTGGTCATAGTTTAGAGTAAGGAAGCATACCAAGTTGGCTAGATCTCCACCATTGATCATTTCAAGATTGATTTCACAGCATTGGATCACTTTGCAATAATTAAAAGTCATTTTTTTTTTACTTTTTCAATCTAATGGTTACAATTTATTTACCAACCAATCAAAGACCCCAACTATTCATAATTTCATAAATTAGCTAATTTCTCCCTAAGTTTTTATTAATTACAATTGGGTCCCTTAACTTTTAGAAATTACATTTTTGTCCCCAAAACTTTTCAAAATTTTATATTAGTCCTAAAATCTCATATTAGGACTAATTCAACTGACCTTGCATCAAAACGTGGCCGTTTAGTATTGTCAAACCTCATTTCTGCCCGATTAGGGCTTTTTTTGTGATTTTTTAAAAATCTCTTATTTGGCTCTATGAAGCAAGATTCACTTAAATTTGAGGTGTTTATACACTCTGGAGTTATTTTCATTATGTTTGGACCATTTGTGGTCATTTTGGAAATTTTTTTTAAAAATTTTTTGGGGATTTGGATCGATATTTATTTGGAGACGGTTGTAACGAAAAAATTTCTTAATAAAATTTCTATATAGAACATGAATAATATCATATATAAAATGAAATGGAATATAATAATGAGTATACCGAGGTGTTGGTGTTACACGAACCGTATCTAACCCCCTAAAAATAAAGGAGCTCATATGCCTAAAACCATATACCAAGATCTCATGCCTATAAAGAAACTCTCATATGCATTGAGAACTTTCAAAAATGTACTTGGGAATATTTTTAAAACTCTTTTCATAAAACATAGCTCTCAACCTAGAGCTCTGATACCAACCCAACTATCATGCCCCGATCCTTAATCGAAGGCCATGAATAGCCGCCCGTTACCTCGTACGCCGCCCGTTACCCAACACCTATACCGAGACAATGCAAGGCTAAATCTTCACTTGTTCAAAACCTATTTTTCCTCAAAATATAATTTTCTAAGTAAAAGAAATTTAAAATGTAACACTATGCCTCAATGCATGAATATACAATGAATTCGAGAGTTTCAATTTACATTTACAATAACATAATTACAGTCATCCAATAAAATGTACATTGGTCATTCTATAGATCTCAAATATATATATACATTATCTAACTTCGTCTCGGAAGAATGGTTGGTACCAAACCTAACACTCGTCGTCTCCAAAGATATGTCAAGTGTGTCGAAAGTCTCTCGACACATTTCCTTGCCAAATCTATATCTGTCATCATGAAAAGTGAGAGGTAAGTATTAAGGAAAATACTTAGTGAGTGAGTATTTTTGGCATTATGTTATCAATAGAAGGTGTGAGCATGGAGTGTCAAAGCACATTTTAAAACATGATGATATTATAAATCGAGCATGCCATTTCGGTCAATCATGTAATCATGTATCATACTTCATAATATCAACATATGCATCCCTTTACATTTCGAAAATCATTCAGAGCTTACCAATAAAATATCTCGGGCAATGGTCTATCATGACTAATGACGAGCGCATTGAGGGTTTATATGCAAGTATAAAAACATTTAGCTCTATACCCCAATGTTGGCCACGAGCCTCACCAAGGGCTAGCCTATGTCTACGCGCACATACATAATCAACCATGTATAGAATCCTGCCCGGTACTATACAGTGGCATCACACATGTCCTCCCCGATTTGATTCAACCGGCCGCAATTATAAATATGACGTTTGGGGACACCTCCTGCAGAAATGTATCTGGACACAATGGGTGCCTCTACAAATACCTTTCATAGCTACAGTAGTCCATCAAGGATATCATCACATCATAAGTAGGCATCCAGCCCACATATTTCAATTAAACCATTTCAAATCAGTGTGCCAATGCAATGGAAGCATATAAATCATATCGAGGTTTCAAGAGTGGCACGATGTCATTTCAACACAATTCATGGATGCATATCATTTGAATCAATCATTTAAGACACTCTAATGATCACAAAGAGAAGTATTTATAAAATATATACCAAATCTCATACTCCCACACATGTCATAAAATATGTTATTTTGAAAAGCTACAAAACATGTATTTTGCTCAATCAAGAATATAGCGTTAAAGTCCTACTCACTTATATGGGAGGGTATGTCACTCCCTAAAATGTACCATAATGTGTAAGAAATGTGCTCCCCTCGTTCGATCACCAAACGTGTCACTACAATGCAACACATAATATGTATAAAATTTTTAAGATTTCAAATGCTCATTTCCAAACGCACACATTTCAACCCACTAGCTTCAAAAGTTTTGCATGTTTACGGTTTCAATTCCCTTTCTACACATTGTGCATTCCAAATCTTAAAAAGTGCATTTTCTCATGCATGTATCCTCAGCCTCAATGTTTCCCATACCTTTCTAACAAAACAATGTCACTTTAAACTACCAAAACTATCACTCTCACATCCTACCTCTTTGTATACCTAAATAGTCTGCAAAATTTCATATTTTAGTATGCTCAAAATCTCCTCTTTTATGCACAAAATAGTCCACATTCACATTGCACATTGCACAATTCATCCATTAAAATTCTACATATTTACATATCAATTGAATTCATCACTCCTTCATAAGATTTCTCATACTAAAATCATTACATATACACATGATATCATATCACTTTAGTACACATATACAACTATATGTGCTCACACACACAAATTTATCACAACTTGCCCAAAAATTCTACACATATTCAACCACATCTCTTGACCTTTAAGTCAGTCTTCTTGCACAACAATATCCAATTGTTTTAAATCAACAATCATACACAAATATTGATCACTTTTGCACTAGAATTCATCACACATAAATTCTGCACACATAAATTCTACACACCTAAATTCTGCATACGTAAATTCTGCACACATTTCTCATGGTTCATTGGATTCCACTTAGACTCTAGGTTATAAAACCATGCCAAAACATCATATTAAAACATTCTCACAAGGTTCTTAAATTTTCAGCAAATGCAGAATTCTTTTTACCATAGATTTTGTTGCCTAAAGCCCAAATCTAAACCTCTCTTCAAAGAATCTCTCTTCCTCCTTGCTCTTAGTTCTCGGCCTCCCCTTGTTCACCAAGCTAGGCGTCTCCTTTTGGCTCTAAATTTAGATATGTTGTGTTAGGGTTTGAGAGGAATGAATGTACACCAAAATTTCAAAGTGGTGTTTGAAGAAAACATACCTTTCTTCAAGGATGTAATTCATGGTTCCCTCTTGTTCTTCATTATGAAAGACTCCTCCTTTTTCTTCAATTTTTTGGATATTTTGTAGTTAGGCTTGTGAAGAAATGATTTATGTAAAAATATTGGGGGTGGTGTTATAGAAAAATGTTGGATCTCCCTACCTTGAAGCTCACGGTTTTGAGATAACACTAGAGAGAGTTTGGCTTCTCCTTTGGATATCCACGATTTTGAATAAGAAATTGCCCAAGTGTATGCGTTATTTAATTTGTCCCATCCAATCCTAACCATTGAATATTCCCAAGATCAATTGTAAGCCCTAGGATTTATTTGGTCACAACAAATGCACACTCTCTCTCTCACGGTTATGTCTCTTTTCTCTCTACAAAATGCACTTTCTCACACTACATTCACCTCATTCATTAATTGTATGTCTCCCAACCACCAAGATCCAAGCGCTCACAATTTCGATCAAATTCTAAGTTAAATCCTTACCCTTGATTGGTTTCCAAGAAAACTCATTCTTTCACTCAATGAATAGTGTTCTTGTCTCCCACTAAGTTAATCCAAGGGCCCAAATTAATCATTTCTCTTGAACTCATTTTCCACTCTTGGATTAACTTCTCAAAGACCAAAAATATCGTTTCCCTATCATCTCATCCACCACCTCACCTTCCCACTCCTTTCTCCATTGTTTGGTCATGTCAAATTTCTCTATTGTTTAACCATTGATCATCTTTAGGATCATTTCTCACCATTGGAACATTTTGTGTTAACCTAAGAATCATTTTATCTCACTCTATTTATCCAATGGTTAATATTCTAATCACAAACCACATCAAAGATCCTAATTATCCACTCATACCACAACTTCATCAATTATTTATTTCTTCTAAACTCTTATTAATTTCAAATGAGTCCCTTGAATTATAAAAATTACATTTTGACCTCAAAAACTTTTATAATTTTAAGTTAGACCCAAAATCTCGTATTAGGCCTAATTTAATTTATCCCGCATTAAAATGTGGTCGTTTAGCCTTTCCGAGACACATTCGACCTGTCTAGGATTTTATTGGTGATTTTTTGAAAAATTTGCGATTTAACACTATGACATAAGATCTGCCCAAATTTGAGGTTCCTATATACCTTAGAGTCATCCTCATTATTATTGAACTATCGGTGGTTATTTTGGAAATTTTTTTGAATTTTCGGTGATTGGGCCGAAAATTTTCGGGAGTGATTTTAGTGGAAAAAATTTCTTAGTAGATTTTCATCATAGAATATGACCAATAGCATATAAAATGATGATGAGTACAACAGTAAGTATGCCGAGATGTCGGTGTTACATTTTCTAACCCCCTAAAAATAGTTTCGTTCTCGAAACTAAAAGAAGATTATACAAAGAAAAGTTGGGGGTATTGTCTTCTCATGGCCTCCTCGGGCTCCTAGATTTCATCATTGACCTGGTCACTCTTCCGTAAGATTCGGACTAAAAGAACTTCTTTTCTCCGCAGCTTACTAGTCTGCCAATCAAGAATAGCCACGGGCTAAATTGGTAGACTCAAATCCTCAAGCTACTCAACTGGTAGAGGTTCTAAAATATGTGATGGATCAGGCAGGTACTTTCTAAATACTGAGACGTAGAAGACATCATGAATACGTGAAAGCTCATCCGGTAGCTCTAACCAATATGCAACATTTTTTACCCTCTCAAGGATACAGAAAGGCCCAATATATCTTGGGCTCGCTTACCCTGTTGCCTGAATCGACTCACCCCTTTCCAGGTTGATATCCGTAGGAAAACTATGTCTCCCTCCTTGAACTCAAGTGGTCATCGCCTCCTATTAGCATAAACTTTCTGTCGGTCTTGGGCGGTCTTCATCTGTTCACAGATGATTTTTACTTTTTCTTTAATCTCCTTAATAATTTCAATACTGTTGAGTTATCTCTCTCCTACCTCACCCAACACAAAAGGAGTATGGCATTTCCTCCCATACAATGCCTCATATGGACGCGTCCGAATACTGGCCTGATAGCTGTTATTATATGCAAACTTTACTAATAGGAGATGCCGATCCCATCTACCCCGAAAATCTATAACACATGCTCTCAGCATGTCCTCTAGAGTCTGTATGGTCCTCTCTGACTAACCATCGATCTGGGGGTGGTATGCTATGCTGAAGCTCAGTCTAGTGCCCAATGTCTCTTGCAATCTGGGCCAAAATCTCGAGGGGTCTTTGTCTTACATTATTGACACAAATACCCTGTGAAGTCTGACAATGGTGTCGATGTAGAGGTGCACCAACACCTCCAAGGAACAATCACCACGAATAAGAATAAAGTGTTCAGACTGGTAAGTCTATTGATGATCACCCATATAACACCATGCCGTGCCAAAATCCGCGGTAGCCCCATTATAAAATCTATAGTGATGTGTTTCCACTTCCACTCAGAAATGGGAAGAGACTGTAAAGTGCTGGCGGGTCGTTGATACTCAGCTTTCACCTGCTGAGGAATCTAAGGTCAGATTGACCACCTATTATCTAAAAGAAGCTATGTATGACTGGTGGAGTTTGGAGTTAAGATTTCGATATGGTAGTAACCTTCAGTATGTCACTTGGGGTAATTTTACTCAGATTTTCCATGAGATATATGTGCCTACTTTTGTTAGAGATCAGAAGATGTCCAAATTTTTGAATTTGAGACAAGGTGGTCAGACTGTGAGTCAATATGAAGATTGCTTTACTAGACTATTAGTGTATGCTCCAGAATTAGTTAATATAGAGGAAAAGTGTCACACCCCGATCTACATTCAAAGGTCGTGAATAGCCGCCCATTACCCCGCATGCTACCCATCACTTGATACGCATAATGTAACACCGACACTGCGGTGTCTGTAATTTAATTATATAGAGAGAAATGTTATTTATTTAAATTGATTTTTGATTTTGGGATATTTTAATTAAATTTTTGGTATATTTTAATTTGTCGAATCTACGAATCGAAGTAAACCCAGTTTTTATAAAAAAATTAAAATTTTAGTGAAGTGTGGGTGCAAAGACATATAAATAAAAAAAAAGAGAAAAAAAAAGAAGAGAGAGAGGAGATGCTGCGTTTTAGAGTGAAACGCAGCACCTCTCAATTAGGGTTAGAAACCCTAACTTTATCTCCCTCTCTCTCTCTCTCTCTCTTTCTCTTTCTCTCTCTCCCCAACCCTTCACCTCCCGCGGCCGCCTTCTTTGTCCACCGCGATCGGTCGCTCGCCCCGCCACCTCTTTCCACCGCGAGCAACCACCACCATCTTCTTCCCTCTCTACCTCACTCACGGTCTCTCTCTCACTATTTGTCTCTCTCTCTACTGTTCACTCTTACTCTATCTCTCATGATCTCCCTCCCTCTCGATCACCCTCCACCGCGAATCCGCCACCTTCTACCACGATCTGACACCACCGCAAGCGCACCCCAGCCGCTGCAGCTCCTCCCTCCCGCTAGCGTGCTACAGCGTGATCCTCCCTACATGAGCGCGAGCGCGCCACAGCGCGTCCATCCCTGAGCGAACGTGCCTACTCAGGAGCGCACGCCTGCGCCCGAGCGCGCTCCATCCCACTAGCGCGCAACCAGTGAGCGCGCGACTGTAGTCCAGCTCATGAGTGCACGTGCCAGCCCGCGAGTGTGCCAGCCTACGAGCCCACGAGTCCACGAGCCCACAAGCCCAAGACCCCACCAGCCCGCGAGCCTACCAACCGCTGCAACCCATGAGCCCGCGAACCCACTACGGCCACGAAGCCCACCGCAGCCCGTGATAGCCCGTGACAGCTCGCGAGTCTCTATAGAGCATTGTAGATTTTGGAGCGATCAAGGAGACATTCGGATGAAGGTCTACACTCCGAGAAAAGCCTAGGTGAGAAAAATTTCTTACCCATTTGATTTATTTGAATGAATGTTAGGGTTAAGTTGAGAAATGAGGAGAAATGGTTGGCTTGTAGGCGCTGCGTGCCCTGCACACGGGCGCTGCGTGCCCTACACACGGGCGCTGCGCGACCTGCACATAGACCCTACACATGGGCACTGCGCGCCCCGTACATGGGCGTTGCACGCTGCAAAGAGGAGCGCTGGGCTGTGGCCCTATTGGCCCTTGGGTGTGAGCGAGAGATTGGATTGGTGTGAGTCCTGTGCGAGATTGGTCGAGTACCAACACTTGAATCTTATAGATATGTTGTATGCATGAACAAAATATGAGAAATTAGGGTAGGGTTCTAAAAGATTCGAGCTACCTGATTTGCATACGTGTTTTAGAAGTGATAGCCTATTTCCTATAACTGCGTAGATTTGAAACTCGTTGATTTTTATATATATATACATTCATAGGTATTGGGTGTCTTGAGTTAGGGGATCACTTTTCTGTGATTCGTGGTATTATTGGGGAGTACGCTACTCTCCCCCATACTGTGAGTGAAATTTATTTCAATATCTTTGTTTAATATGTAAACACTGTTTTATAATATTTTGATAAATGAACATGATTTTTCGTGTGCTTGAAATATTTTGATTGGTTTTAGAACTGACTTTTTATGATCCGTTGGAGTGTCTAAAAATTGGGTTGAATTATGAAAATTATGCATCCATGTGGTTGAAATGTATAATGTGCCATTTTATGCTATATATTGCATTTGGTTTGTGAACTTGATTACGACACATTCTTGATATGATATTGATTTTAGCCTTGAGGGCTTTGGTATGTATTGTTCCGTAGCTACGATAGATACCGTGAGAGGCACTTAGGTAGCGTCCGGATATACCTAGGCCTGGGGTATCCCACGAGTTGTCGTGATTTTATTAACGACATGGTACTAGCCAGGTTGAACCCGAAAAGGGGGAGGATTTGGATACTCTCTCCAAGTCTAGCACCTGGACGAGGTTCGTCGCTAACGCCAGGGTAGAGAGCACTTTAAATAAATTTGCATTAATACCCTCGGTGCGCCTGTCATAGGTCGAGGTAGACCTCTGCCAGGACACTTTCGGCTGGCAGCTCTATGATTTTAATGACAGTGCTTTGGATGCATATTTAACTTGATAATGCGTGCAAATGATATATTGTTAAAATAAAAAGTATGATGATTTAAAGTATGATTTATATACTTACGCTTTGACACTCCAGTTTCACAATTCTTATTATACGATCGCATTGACCCACTCACTCACTAAGTATACTTTCCCTGAGTACTCACAGAGTATTCTTTCCCTAAGTCCTCACCCCTCATTTCCCTTCTTGTTTCAGAGATAGTATTTGGCAAGGAGCGTTGCTTTTTTTTTGGACGCTTAGTATTATTTGGACATTTGGTCTGGACTTGAGGAGTCATTGTATATTTTCGCTACAATTTCGTGAGTTAAAAATTGTATTGATGATGTATATGTATTTTGAGGTCTATAGATGACTATTGTATAATTCTGGGATGACTGTACACATGGAAAATTAAATCGTGGAACTCTCATGTCATTGCATAACACTTACATTGAGGCAATTTCTAGTAATTTATGTATGTTACTTGGGAATGTGTCATGTCCTAGAAGTGTATTTTAGGATCGCTCGGTGCCACCTCTAAATCACAGGAGGGGCGACTGGCTGCTGTTCATACCTTTGATGGGGGCATGGCAATAGAGGTCTGTGGTTAGAACTGTAGAAATTCATTTTGTTAGCCTTGCGTTGTCCTGAATTGTGTGGTATAGATATGTTGGTCTGATGTTGAGATTGGATTTATGTATTCTGAGACCGGTTGGCCCTATTATACAGGTAGCAGGTTGATTGCTATATGAGAAACCTCCGATATGTGGGGAGATTCTGTTCAATTTTCTATAATAATATAGCCAGCATTCAGGACAATGGGCGGCTACTCACGATCCCGGTTTGGAGCGTGACACATATCAAGGCAACGAATGCTAACATCTTCACCTGTTTAAAACTCATTTTTCCTCAAAGTAAAATTTTCCCAAGCAAAAGAAAGTAAAATACAACACTTTGCCTCAACGCATGAATATACAACAAATTTTGAGAGTTCCAAATTTACAAGTTACATAATACAATTACAATCACCCATAAAATACATACATGATCAATCTATAGACCTCAAATATTTACATTATCTAACTTCATCACGGAAGAATGGCTAGTACCATACCCAAGACTCGGCGTCTCCAAATGTATACCAATGTATCGAATGCTTCTCGACACGTGTCCCTGCCAAAACTATGTCTGTCATTATGGAAAATGAGGGGTGAGTATTATGAAAAAATACTCAGTGAGTGAGAAGATCAACATTATGTTATCAATAGTAGGTGTAAACAAGAAATGTCAAAACATATTATGTACCATACATTACAACATCAACATATGTATCCATTATCGAAAATCGTTTAGAGTTTGCCAATAAAATATTCCCGACAATGGTCTATCACGACCAATGACATGCGTATTAGGGTTTCATATGCAAGTATAAAATCATTTAGCTCCATACCCCCATGTTGGTTACGAGCCTCACCGAGGCTAGCTCATGTCTAAATGCATACATATATCATCAACCATGTATATAATCCCACCCAGAGCTAGACAGTGGCATCACACACGTCCTCCCCGATTTGATTCATCCGACTGCAACTATACATATGGCGGTTGAGGGATACCTCCTGCAGAAACGTATGTAGACACAATGAGTGCCTCTGCCAACGCCCTTCGTAGCTACGGTAGTCCATCAAGGATACATTCATATCACAGTCCACCAAGAACATCATCACATCACAAGTAGGCATCCGGCCCATACATTTGCAATAGACCATTTCAAATCAGTGTGCCAATACAATTGAAGTATATAAATCATATCAAGTTTTCAAAGAGTGGCACAATATCATTTCAACACAATTCACGGATGCACATTGTTTGAATCAATCATTTGAGACACTCCAATGATCACAAAAGATGCATTTACAAAACATAACTCAAATCTCATGCTTTCGCACATGTCATAAAATATGTCATTTGAAAAGTTCTAAAATATATATTTTTGCTCAATCAATAACATAACGTCAAAATCCCACTCACTGTATACGGCTCGAAGCTCAACCAAGTCACCCCTTGTGTGTAAAAAATAGTTTACACCTAAAGCAATAGTATACACATGTGTAAATTCTTTATTTCCTTGCAAACTTTCACAATTTTTTATTAGCTTCTGATTCTGGATCACATCTCTCATTTTAGGTTTTGGATTGTTGGACTTTAAAGTTCTAATTGGACTTGGACCCAATACTAAGATTTTGTCTATTGGATCGGCTTAATACAAATTTGCTTTAGTGGTTCAAGTCCAAACATTCATAAATTTTCTAACTCTAAATTTTTACACTAGCGCGGTCTTAGGAAAAATGCTATAACGTTTTCTATATAGCTCGGAATTGAGTGATCCAAATTGCTACTTAAAGCTACGACATTTAACTACATTTTCCATGTTTAACTCATCTTTAGATTCGCACTGTATGAATTTATAAAATTTTATCTTTGGTCTTATTTGGATTTTTATAACTCAATTTGCACAGTTTCGGTAGTTTTCTCATATCTCCTAACGTATAACTCCAATTTGATTAATTTGGGTCCCATATGAAAGATAAGAGGTATTACTATAACTTTCATTTAGAGTGTTTCCTCTGATTCTAAATTCAAAATTTCAGAAATTTCAGACTTTGTTACAATTTTGTTTCAAACTCCAGTTCTGTCCTGTCTCCGTGAAAGTGCTATAACTTTCAGCACACTACTCTGTTTTAGGCGAAATTTAAATATGTTAAAGATGAGATAGATACCTACAACTTTTGTTTTGGTGTTTCTCTTAATTATGTCTGGAAGAGGATCGAAATTGGTTACTAAAAGTTCTGCTAATATATGACCGAAAATAGGGGAACCTCTGCATAGTCTCGGAAGAATTGCCATAAATTTTGATATAGAAATTGGATTTGGTGATTATTATCTCATTGGAATGATAGGACCTAGAGCTACAACGTTTGTGTTTATCACTTGGTCAAATTCTGTCGGAACGGCATCTCAAATCCTAGGGGAAGTATCTGCCGAAAACATGGCAGAATGGAGTTTCTTTCTCTCATTCTCACTCTTGGCTAACCTAAGTTCACTAAGTTAGGTGTCTCCTTTTGGCTCCAAAATTAGATATGTCATACTAGGGTGTGAGAGGATTGATTCTACATAAAAATTTCAAAGAATGGCTTGAAGAAATCATACATTTCTTCAAGAATGGAGCTCACGGTCACCCTTGGACTTCACTATATAAAACTCCTCATTTTGCTCTAATTTTTGGATATGTTGTAGTTGGACATGAAAGGAATTGATCTATGTAAAAAATTTTGGGTGGTATTGTAAAAAAAAAAATAGCTCTCTTACCTTGAAGCTCATGGTTCTTGAGAGAAAATGAAGAGAGATTGCTTCTTCTTCCTTAGGCTTCACACGGTTTTGGAAAGAAGCAAATGCCCAAGTGTTGGTTTTATTTCACTTGTCTCATTCTATCCTAACCATCAATCCTTTTCCAAGATAAATTCTTAGCCATTAGATTATTGGGTCACACACAAGTGTGCATTCTCTCTCCACAAGCACTCTCTCTCTCACGATTTTTGACTATTCTTACACACAAATCTTACTTTCTCACACTACACTCAACTCCTCTATTAATTATATAACCCCAACTACCATGATCCAATGGCTCCAAACTTTTTATCTAATGCTAAGTTAATCCTCCCCATTGGTTGTTGTCAAAGAAGCCCATACTCTATCATTCAATGAATAGTCTCCTTGTCTCCCACTAACTAAATTCAATGGTCCATATTTATTCACCTAACTTCCATTCAATCTCCACCATTGAATTTTTCTTCTCAAAGCCAACAAAATCTCCTTAAAAGTCAAAGAATCACTTCTCTCCCTCTCCCCATTTGTCTAACACACTCTCCCACTCTATTCTTCCTTGCTTGTTCACATTTTTTAGGGAAGAGCACATTTGCCAAATACTTTTAAATTTTTGGTAATTACAAATAAGTCCCTTGACTTATAAAAATCATATTTTATTCTCAAAATTTTCATAATTTCAAGTTAGACCTAAAATCTCATATTAGACCTAATTTAATTTATCCCACGTCAAAACGTGGTCATTTAGCCTTTCCGGGACATATTCGACCGGCTGGGGTTTTACCAGTGATTTTTCAAAAAATTTACGATTTAACTCTACGAAATGAAATCTACCAAAATTTGAGGTTTCTATACACTCTAGAGTCATCCACATTATTATTGGACTATCAGTAGTCATTTTGGAAATTTTTAAATTCCTGACGATTTGGGTCGAAATTTTTCGAAGGCGGTTTTAGCAAAAAAATTTTTTAGTGGATCTTCTACATAGAAATGTGAGTAATAACACATATATAATGGAGAGGAGTACAATAGTGAGGATATCGAGGTGTCGGTGTTATAAAAGAGGGCAAAGAGGTTTAGGAAAGGATTGTGATCCTTCTTCTAAAGGTATCTAGGAGCTTTTCCTTTCACGACTTATCAGGATCTAGTGAATAAAGCTAAGGATTTGGAGTTGGTCACTGAGGATAGACAGGAGAGATTGCAGGGGAAACGGCTAGCAGAACTCTAAGCTTTAAGCATGCAAAAGAAAAAGGAAAAGAAGAGACAGTTTGAGCAGGGTGAAGGCTCCGGCAAGAGGCCATCGTGTCCGATTTGTAGAAATCTGCATGCGAGGCCAAGTGAGGGAGGAACAAGACTTTGTTTTACATGTTTTCAGCCGGGTCATTATACTTCTTGTTGTCCTCTTAGGCCTAAGAAGTCACAGCCTACTCCTTTACAGCATATTCCTCCACCTAGACCTCTACCGACTTAATGTGCAGTAGCCTCTCAAATTCCATTAAGGCCAGGACTACCTAGACCAGCTTTATCGCCATAGCCACAATAGAGACAACCTCAAGGTATGTCGCCAGGCTAGGGAGGTCAGGCTAGAGTTCACACAGTCACTGCTCAGGAGGCTCGTGCTTCACCTGATGTGAGTACAGGTAGAATGAAGTTATTTTCATGTGATGTTCGTGTTTTGATTGATCCGGGTGCCATGCATTCATTCATTTCATTTGCATTTATTATGTACTTGCCTTGTGAGTTTGAACCTCTACAGTAGTGGTTGTGGGTTGCTACCCCTCTGCGAGATGAGATTTTTATTACTGAGATTTATACGGGTAGCTTCCAGGAGCATGATTTTAGCATTGATTTAATACCATTAGATTTGTTAGATTTGGATGTAATTTTGGGTATAGATTGGTTATCAGCTAATTATGCACTAGTTGATTGTCACCGGAAGATTGTATGCTTTTCACCACCAGGATAACCACAGATTTTTTTTTTGTTGGTGATAGATTTATCAAAGCTCCAGTTGTGTCTTTCATTAAAGCAACTAGGATGCTATCCAAGGGTTGGTATTTAGCTTATATCATTGAAAACAAAAAGGAACAAACACAATTGGTTGACATACCAGTGATTCGGGATTTCCCAGATATGTTTTCAGATGATTTTCCTAGATTACCACCAGTTAGAGAGATAGAATTCCCTATTGATGTGGTGTTAAATACTATTCCTATTTCTATGGCTCCATATTGAATGGCTCCAGCTGAGTTGAAGGAATTGAAAACTCAGTTGCAAGAACTCATGGATGAGGGATTTGTTCATCTGAGTGTTTCTCCCTGGGGTGTACCAGCTTTATTTGTAAAGAAGAAGGATGGTTTCTTGAGGTTATGCATTGTTTATTGTAAATTGAATCAAGTGACTATTAAGAATAAATATCCCTTGTCGAGAATTGATCATCTGTTTGTTCAGTTATGAGATGCTACTGTTTTTTCTAAACTAGATCTTAGATTCGGCTATCATCAGATTAGGGTCAGAGATGAAGATATACCAAAAACGGCTTTTTGTACTTAATATGGTCACTATGAGTTTTTGGTTATGCCATTTGAGCTAACCAATGCTCCAATAGTTTTCATGAACTTGATGAACCTTTCAGACCCTATTTGGATGATTTTATTATGGTATTTATCGATGATATTCTGGTATATTCTAAGGATAGAGACCAGCATGAACAATATCTCTGTATAACTTTACAAACTTTGAGAGCTTAGAAATTATACGCCAAATTAAGTAAATATGAATTCTAGAGTGAAGTAACATTCTTGGGTTTCGTCTCAGGACTACCTAAAACATTAAGGGGATTTGATGCTATATGGGTGATAGTGGATCGGCTCACCAAGTTAGCTCACTTTCTCCCTATTGCGGTGACCCATTCTATGGAGTAGTTAGCGAAGCTTTACATTGACAAGATCGTGAGGTTGTATGGCATACCAGTGTCAGTTATTTCCGATAGAGATCCGAAATTAATTTCTCAATTTTGACAAAGCTTTCAGTCCAGGTTGGGAACTAAACTTAATTTCTCCACCGCATATCATTCTCAAATAGATGGTCAATCTTTTTATCATAGGAGATAAATAAATTTACTATCTTTCATATCCGTTATTATAATAGTAAATGTTTCTATATTTTATTGTAGTTACATAGTAAATATTACTATATCTTATTATCCGTTAATTCAATTATTGTGGTTAACTTAATAATAAATGTTACTATCCTTTCATCATGAGAGACAAATAAATTTACTATTTTTCACATCAGTTATTATAATAGTAAATGTTACTATTTTATAATAAATGTTACTATATTTTATTATGGTTACATAGTAAATGTTACTATATTTTATTATCTGTTAATTCAACAATTGTGATTAGATTAATAGTAAATGTTACTATTGTTTTATTATGAGAGACAAATAAATTTGTTATCATCTACATTCGTTATCATAATAGTAAATGTTACTATATTTTATTTTGGTTACATAGTAAATATTATATATCTTATTATCTATTAATTCGGCTAATATGTCTAGTTTAATAGTAAATGTTACTATCATTTTATCATGAGAGACAAATAAATTTACTATCTTTCACATCCGTTATTATAATAGTAAATGTTATTATTTTATAACAAATGTTACTATATTTTATTGTGATTACATAGTAAATGTTACTATATATTATTATCTGTTAATTTGACTATTGTGTTTAGTTTAATAATAAATATTATTATTGAGTTCTTGTTGAAATGTTAAAATGGTATATTGTTAAATTAAAAGTAAATTAAAATAAATTAATATTAAAACCGGCGGTTCATCTCTCATATTGTCGGTTCATTGTAATTTTTATAATAAATGTTACTATATTTTATTGTGGTTGCATAGTAAATGTTACTATATATTATATCTGTTAATTTGACTATTGTGATTAGTTTAATAATAAATGCTACTATGAAGTTTTAGTTGAAAGGTTAAAATTGAAGTGTTAAAATGGTATATTGTTAAATTAAATGTAAATTAAAATAAATTAATATTAAAACCAACGGTTCATGCCTCATGCCTCATGCCGACGGTTCATTGTAGTTTTTATAGTAAATGTTACTATATTTGTGGTTGGACTGTTGTGGTTAACTTAATAATTAATATTACTATCATTTTATTATGAGAGACAAATAAATTTATTATTTTATATATCCGTTATTATAATAGTAAATATTATTATTTTATAGTAAATATTACTATATTTTATTGTGGTTATATAGTAAATGTTACTATATATTACTATCTGTTAATTGGACTATTGTGATTAGTTTAATAGTAAATGTTACTATAGAGTTTTTACTGAAATGTTAAAATTAAAATATTAAAATGGTATACTGTTAAATTAAATATGAATTAAAATAAATTAATATTAAAACCGGCGGTTCATGCTTCATGCCGGCGGTTCATTATAGTTTTTATAGTAAATGTTACTATATTTTATTATGATTATATAATAAATGTTATTATATGTTATTATTTATTAATTTGACTATTGTGCTTAGTTTAATAGTAAATGTTATTATCTTTTTATCATGAGAGATAAATAAATTTATTATCTTTCACATTCGTTATTATAATAATAAATGTTATTATTTTATCGTAAATGTTACTATATTTTATTGTGGTTACATAATAAATATTACTATATATTATTATCTGTTAATTTGATTATTGTGGTTTGCTTAATAGTAAATGTTACTATGGAATTCTCATTGAAATGTTAAAATGGAATATTATAAAATTAAATTTGAATTAAAATAAATTAATGTTAAAACCGACGGTTCATTGTACTTTTTATAGTAAATGTTATTATATTTTATCGTGGTTACATAATAAATGTTACTATATATTATTATCAGTTAATTGGACTATTGTGGTTAGACTAATAATAAATGTTACTATCCTTTTATCGTGAGAGACAAGTAAATTTATTATCTTTCTCATCCATTATTATAATAGTGATTGTTACTATGCTACTATATTTTATTGTGATTAAATAGTAAATGTTACTATATGCTATTATCTATTAATTTCACTATTGTGCTTAGATTAATAGTAAATGTTACTATGCACTTCTCGTTGAAATATTAAAATTGAAATATTATATGGTATATTGTTAAATTAAATATGAATTAAAATAAATTAATATTAAAACCGGCGATTCATGTCTTATGCTGATGGTTCATTGTATAAAATATAATAAATATTACTATAATTTATTATGATTACATAGTAAATGTTACTATATGTTATTATCTGTTAATTGGACTATTGTTGTTACATTAATAGTAAATGTTACTATTATTTTATCATGAGAGAAATAAATTCGATATTATAAGAGTAAATGTTACTATATTTTGTTGTGGTTATATTGTAAATTTTACTATATGTTATAGTCTGTTAATTTGACTATTGTAGTTAGTTTAATAGTAAATGTTACTATGAAGTTCTCGTTGAAATGTTAAAATTAAAATATTAAAATGGTATATTGTTTAATTAAATGTGAATTAAAATAATTAAATGTTAAAATCGGTGGTTCATGTCTCATGCCGGCGGTTTATTGTATAAAATATAGTAAATATTACTATATTTTATTGTGATTACATAATAAATATTACTATATGTTATTATATGTTAGTTGAACTATTGTAGTTAGTTTAATAGTAAATGTTATTATCCTTTTATCACGAGAGAAATAAATTTATTACATTTCACGTGATTATTATAATATTAAATGTTACTATTTTATAGTAAATGTTACTATATTTTGTTGTGATTACATAGTAAATATTATTATATGTTTTTATCTATAAATTTGACTATTGTAGTTAGTTTAATAGTTAATGATACTATGAAATTTTTGTTGAAATGTTAAAATAGTATATTATTAAATTAAATGTGAATTAAAATAAATTAATATTAGAACCGGCGGTTCATGCCTCATGTCGATGAATCATTGTAGTTTTTATAGTAAATGTTATTATATTTTATTATTTATTAATATAACTATTGTGGTTAATTTAACAACAAATGTTACTATCATTTTATTATGAGAGATAAATAAATTTATTATCTTTCATATCCGTTATTATAATAGTAAATATTACTTTTTTATAGTAAATATTTCTATATTTTCTTGTGATTACGTAGTAAATATTACTATATGTTATTATCTCTTAATTTGACTATTGTGGTTAGCTTAATAATAAATGTAACTATTCTTTTATCATGAGAGAGAAATAAATTTACTAACTTTCATATCCGTTATTACAGTAGTAAATGTTACTATTTTATAGTAAATGTTACTATTATGCATATTCACGCCTGGACGGTTATGCCGTGGAGGTAAGAGCGGTGGTGCGGCTTATGCAATAATGCATGCGTGGATACGCCTGGACAGCTGTATCGCAGAGGCAAGCGCGGCTGTGCCGCTCATGCAATAATGCATGCATGGGTACGCCTGGACGGCTGTACCGCTGAATCTAGCGTGGTTGTGCCGTGCATGCGATAATGCATACGTACGTACGCCTGGACGGCTGTACCATGGGTGGCAATGCGGCTGTACCGTATAGGCATTATCCATGTATGGTTTTAAAAATTGAATTATGCTAGTAACCACATGGCCAGAGGAAGCCCCGCATCTTTAGCAAAGTCCAAGTTTTTTTATTTAAGTGCCAACTATTTCTCCTCAGCAACCGCATACTCAGTTAAGGAGCCAAATTGTTTGGGATACTTCAATGCTTTCTCATTGATATCACTGTAGAATTCATTGCCAACCTTTAGTTCCTTCACTTGGCTACCCACTTTTACTTGTACCAGCAACATAAATGCGTGGAACAGTTTATAGCACAACAAAAGTTGTTACAATGTTTAAAATTGGCAACTAACTCAAGATTTGGTATAAGGAAGAGTGCATAAGGAGTTATATTGCGATACTTCTCATGTTAAATGAAACATTGTTCTATAATTCCTCTATAAATAACACCGAACAAAATAATAAAAAAGGAAAACATATATCGCAGCTGACGACTCATTATAGGATGGAAGTGTTGTCGATTAACAACCATAAATGGGACAACCCATGACCCTTTCAGTGAACATTACTATGATAATTTTCACTTTAAATCATACATCAATTACTGTATATAGACTGAAATAGAAATCATGTTTTCTCTTTAAATATTGGAGACTTAAACCCACGTATAGAATTTCATGTTTCCGTCTTAATCCTCCCCCTCAAACAAAAACCAAAAAAATGTAATTAGCTATAAAAGAAATGATCAATGATTAGTTAATCATAAAAGAAATGAATGATGCAGCTAAAATAAAGACAAAAATTGTGTTTTATTTATAACAAATGTGAATGTAAGAAAAAGAAAAGGGGGAAGCAGATCTGACCTTTGAAAGGCCCTAAACGTTGACTTGCAAGCGGGGAGAAAGAGTGTGTCTGTAGAGGCCAATGAAAAAAGCTGAACGGACAATCGAAAAACAAAGAAAAAATTGTTCCATTGAGATCAATCACAGTCATGGACATGAGAGAGTAAAAAATATGCAGCAGAACATAATCAAAGAACAGATTAAAGAGGAGAAAACACAGTGAGATCTAAATCAACAAAGAAACCATCAGATCAATACTTCGCATGTGAGAAAAGATCAAAAGAAAGGTGGAGAAGAGAAGAGAGAGGGAGAGAGGATGAACCTATAAGATGGGCCGAAGAGAGAAAAACCTTCTTTGATTTGAATGGAGATGAGTCGTCCTTTGTCGATTTGTATGAGATGAGCGGTTGTCTCAGCCATGGTAAAGGGGCCACTGGTAAATGGCATATTTTTTGTAGTGCTTCCTCCCACTTCCTCCTCCTCCTCTTTCGTATTTGGTGCCATTTCTTGGCATCAAATAAAGAGGCACCAAAAGTTTGGCGCTAATACTATTATATATTGGTTTTGTTGAATATTTAGATTTTGTCACCATCATGAAAATATTCTCTATTAATTAATTTTTCTCCTTCTGTCATTCTATCTTTATTTCATTTACTTCACTCTTCTCATATTTAATTTATTTCTCTGCTTTATTTTTGCAATGGATAAGAGATGGATATATTTTTATATTTTTAATCACTCTATTTTCATTTTTCTTTTTCGTATTATATATTGTGATATGGTATGATAATAAGTGGTAAGAAATAGTAATAACAACTACATTCTCTTCCTACAAATGGTAACAAATGGTAAGAAATACTTTTATTCTCTATTTATATCGTAACATGGTAACAATGGTAAAATGTGATAATAAGTGATTTATAACAAATAACAAATATAAACTCAACGTGTACTTTTATTATAGTTTAATAATAAATAACATGGAAACTTTTATTCTTTATCTACAAGTGATAGCTAACAAAGAATAAATGGTAACAATGATTGGTCCAATGTAACAAGTGGTAAGTAAATAATTATATAAAATTTGTATAATATAACATGGTAACAAATGGTAACAAGTAGGTGGCATAATAACATATGATAAGAACTACTAATAACAAGTACTTCCGCTCAAGTAAGAAAGCATGAGTGCTCATGCCTGCGCGGCTATACCGCAGGGCCCACATGGCAGTACCATGGAAGCAAGAGAGGATACGTGCTCATGCCTGTGCGGCTATACCACAGGGGCCCGCACGCCAGTACCGCGCAAGCAAGAGAGCATGCATGCGCATGCCTACGCGGCTATGCCGTGGGGGCTGCGCGACTGCACCTTGTAGGCGCACTGCCTGTGCTGTGAACCCCGCGTAACTCATATGATGATATAATTAATATTATTATTTGAAATAATATAATCATATCAAATTATCTAAATATAAAATTATATAACAATGTAGTAATAATAATAAAATAAGAAATATACTAACAGTAATATAATAGTAATATTTACTAGTACTTGACGTAATTATATAGTAATAGAGGTAAAAATTTTCTATTAATTTTAAAACAAAAATAATGATAAAAGGGTAAAAAGCATATAATAATCAAAATTTTAAAAACTAAAAGTGTGAAAAAGCAAAAAAAAATGGCGGGTTTTGAAAAATTTGTTTGACGGTAAACAAAATATATATACTATAAACCCTCCCTCTTTCGAAAACATCTAAACTTCTCATTCCCTTTAAAAACTCTTCTCCCTCAAACCACTCAAAATTTCTAATTAAAACAAAATCTCATTCCCATCGGATAATATAATTAATATTATTATTTTAAATAATATAATCGTATCAAATTTCTAACTCAAACAAAATCTCAATCCTTTTTTTTTTATTTCGGTGTGATTGGGTTGATCTACAACGGGGATGTAAGAAGAACGGATTTGGTTTAACACTTGTAAATTTCTCCTATCTCAATCATACGGATGTTGATTTGTTGGATGATCCTTTTGTCTTGGCATTCCAAGCAAGGAAGGTATTTTATGTAGCTGACGAAAGATATAAAGGATGGCTTGTTGTAAAACATGTGAAAGTTAGAAATGAATTTAACATGGATGATGCATTGATCAATCAATATATGAATTAGAAAGTAACCCCTCAAGTATGGGTTCGGACTAATATAGATGAAGAAGAAGGAAATGTATAATAGAAATGAATGATGATGAAAGTGTTGATAGAGTAGGATGTGATGCATATACGTATGAAATGTAATTTTCAATACATATTTATCTTCTTATCTTCTGTATTTTTTTATTTTTAATCACTCTATTTTCATTCTTCTTTTTTATTGTGACATTGCATGGTAAAAAGTAGTAAGAAGTAGTAATAATAACTACTTCCTCTTCCTACAAATGTTAACAAATGGTAAGATTTACTTTTATTCTCTATCAATATCCTTGGTAAAAAGTGATCTATAACAAATATAAACTCCACGTGTACTTTTATTATAGTATAATAAAAATTAAAATTGTAACTTTTATTCTGTATGCACACGGTAACAAGTGATAACTAACAAAGAATAAATGGTAACAAGTGATAAGAATTATTACTTTCTTTTCGTACAAATGGTAACAAATGGTAACAATTACTTTAATTTCGGTAACAATAATTTTTATTGTGGTAATAAGTGATCCTGGTCCAATATAACAAGTGGTAAGACAATAATTATATAAATATTGTATAATATAGTATCGTAACAATGATAACAATTGGTAACAAGCGGGTCGCGTGATAACAAGTAATAAGAATTACTACTTCCTCTTCATATAAATGGTAACAATTACTTTAATTCTGATAATAATGATTTTTATTGTATCAACAATGATAACAAGTGGTAACAAGTAATTTTGCTCTAATTTAATAAGTGGTAAGACAATAATTATATAAATTTTGTATAATAGAATATCATAACAATGGTAACAATTGATAACAAGCAGGTCGCATGGAAACAAGTGGTAACAATTACTACTTTCTTTTCATACAAATGGTAACGAATTATAACAATTAGTTTAATTCCAATAACAATGATTTTTATTATGATAATAATGATAATAAATGATAACAAGTGATATTGGTCCAATATAATAAGTGGTAAAACAATAATTATATAAATTTTGTATAATAGAATATCGTAACAATGGTAATAATTGGTAATAAGCGGATCGCGTGGTAACAAATGGTAACAATTATTACTTCATCTTCATACAAATGATAACAAATGGTAACAATTAGTTTAATTCCAATAACAATGATTTTTATTATAATAACAATGATAATAAATGGTAACAAGTGATATTGGTCCAATATAATAAATGGTAAGATAATAATTATATAAATTTTGTAAAATAGAATATCGTAACAATGGTAACAATTGGTAATAAGCGGGTCGCGTGGTAATAAGTGGTAACAATTACTACTTCATCTTCATACAAATGATAACAAATGGCAACAATTATTTTAATTTTGGTAACAATGATTTTTTTTTGCAGTAACAATGATAATAGTGGTAACAAGTGATCTTTGTCTAATGTAACAAGTGATAAGACAATAATAATATAAATTTTGTATAATAAAATAGCGTAACAATGGTAACAATTGGTAACAAATAGGTCACGTAGTAACAAATGGTAACAATTACTATTTCCTCTTCGTACAAATAGTAAGAAACGGTAACAATTACTTTAATTCTGGTAACAATGATTTTTATTATTGTGACAATGATGATAAGTGGTAACAAGTGATCTTGATCCAATATAACAAGTGGTAAGACAATAATTATATAAATTTTGTATAATATAGTATCGTAACAATGGTAACAATTAGTAACAAGCGGGTTGCGTGGTAACAAATGGTAACAATTACTACTTTCTCTTCGTACAAATGGTAACAATTACTTTAATTCTGATAACAATGATTTTTATTGTGGTAACAATGATAATAAGTAGTAACAAATGATTTTGGTCCAATGTAAATGTAACAAGTGATAAGACAATAATTATATAAATTTTGTGTAATAGAACATTTTAGCAATGGTAACAATTGAACAAGCGGATCGTGTGGTAACAAGTGATAAGAATTACTATTTTCTCTTTGTAGAAATGGTAACAAATAGTAACAAGTATGGTAATAAGTAATTTTTAAAACCGAAATTTATATAAATAGGGAAAATAATGCTAATGAAAATATATAATGTTAAATATTACACACGTAACAGTAAAATAACATATATAAAACACTACTTCAAGAGTATTCACTATAACCATTCCATTTCAAATTATAACCATATGATAAAAATTTTAAAAACCCTATTAAAAATACAAACCTCCCAATAAATTTGTAAATGAGGGAAAAAAACGCACGGATAGATTTTCAACATTTTCCACAGCTTCGCTTAAAATATAATTAGTATTTGAATATAAATGGCGGTATAATACAAGCGCGCAAAGTATAAATATGTTGTTTGTCCAATATAATATAACTATAAATTATATTATTTCATAATATATATTTATAATTTATAAGTTATATTGTTTCATAATATAAATTTATAAATTTATTATAATTATTATAATTATGATTATCAAAATTATTTGATTAATATTATATTACTATAATTTAATATTATTATTCCACACAACTTAATTACTTATCAATATTAATATTACTAAATAATACTATTTACTAATTTTAATAATCATGTTCTATTACTAATATCAAATACAATTATTATTTTAAATTATGCTACCCGATTGAACCGCAGGTTATGCCGCGATGACATTTCGCATGGTGGCTCAGCCAGCGGTTGTGCCGTCCAGGCATTTCCATGCGCTTTTGCCTGTGCGGCTCTGCCGGCGGTTATGCCGCGTAGGCATTCGCCTAGTATTATTTCGTATAACAATTACTAATATAATTTAAAATTTTCATATAATAATATACATGTTTTGTTATTTAAAATAATACAATTGTTATTTTAAATTACGCTGTCCGGTTACCCGGTTGAGCCACAGGTTGTGCTGCAATGGCATTTGCGCGTGGGTGGCTCAGCTAGCGGTTGTATCGTCTAGGCATTTCCGTGCGCTTTTGCCGGGGCGGCTCTACCGGCGGTTGTACTGCGCATGCATTCGCCCGAGATCTAGTAATATTTACTATTACTTCACGGAGTCATATAGGTAAAAGTCAAAACTTCTTTGTTAATTACTCAAACTAAAAAAAGAGGTAAATAGCAAAAAGTTCAAAAAAATTACTCAAACTAAAAAGAGAGGTAAACAACAAAAAATTCAAAAACTTAAATATGAAAAACGGGACAAAATGGCCGGTATATTTCGCGCTAAACAAATTATATATACTACAAACCAAAATTTATTTGGTGCTAAACAAAATATATATACCACAAACCCTTCTTCTCTCCACAAATATCGAAACTTCTCATTTCCTTCAAAAACTCTTCTCTCTCACATCTCTCAAATTTTTTAACTCAAACAAAATCTTATTCCATCAAATATTTTCAACAAAAAATTTTCAACGAAAAATATGGGATAAACATATGACTGTTATGATGGAACGATTAATGGAACAAAATCAGAATCTTACTAATCTGGTGAGCAATGTTCTTATGCATGTTGCTATGCATGTCGGAAGTGGACAACGAGATGAATTGTTGAACTTCGTTAATGAAGCGAGACTCATTATTGTGTTGAGATACAAATATCATTTCTTTACTTCTTACCATAATCTAACTACTTTTATTTCTGAACAATAATCCACATTATTTGCATTTGTATTGTTAGCTTCCTCCGATAGAAGATACTGGGAGTGCACATCGAAACCAACCATCATCATCATCATCACCACCTCCTTAGTCTATCCCAAAAGGTAATATTTAAATGTACAAGTTTTTATAATATACCTTATAATTATATTAATTTCATTACTATAGAATGATACCACACATCATGCTGGATCCTGAAACCAGATGCCACTGACACTGGAATATTTTGGATGCTCCAAGTCAACATTTTTTGCATGAACATTTCATTTCAGAAGATATGAAGATATGTACTGACCGGAAGTTAAATTCTTTTTCTTTCTCTTGTAATGTGTCTGTAACATTATAATCTTTTTTTTTCTCTGTCTGTAACATTATCATGTATATTTCATGATGATATAAAAGGTATTTCATTTCCTAAGATACAGTATTTATAATTTTTCTTAACCTTTTGTATTATTTGTATTGACATATCCTAACATTCATTAATCCTGTGATAACCGACCCAAAAGAGTAATAACATTTGGTTACCAATATTAAGTAACAAACAACATATGCTCAGTTAGTAAAATTTACTCACTAACAATAATTCTGTAAAAAGTAGTAATATTTATTATCCAATGACAATAAATGTAGTAACATTTACTAACAAATTATTTCTGTAACCAATATCAAACGTAGTAACATTTACTGACCCATAATTCTGTAAGCGATAATAAAGTAGTAACATTTACTGACCAATAACTCTATAAGCGACAATGACAATAAAAGTAGTAATATTTACTAATCCAATAAGCGACAATAAAGGCAGTAATATTTACTAACCTAATACTTCTGTAAACGACAATAAAAATAGTAATATTTACTAACCCAATAGTAAACATGTGACAATAAAGAATTCACATTTCCTATGTCCTAAAATCCGACGGTAATGTAGTAATATTTACTAATATTAGTATTTATCGACAATAAAAGTTAAAACATTTCCTAACATATTATTATTTCATTGGCGATAATAAATAGTTATACCAATTCTAACGATTATATTGAATCATTGAGTGATGATAAAGGTAAAAACTTTTACTAACGCTTAAGCTGATGAAAAAAGTAGTAACTTTTACTAACCTTTTACAAGGTGACAATAAAAATCATAATTTTTACTAACACTTTACAACCGGTAATAAATGTAGTAACTCTTACTAACCCCTTTACAAAAGTGACGATAAATGTAGTAACTCTTACTACCCTTTACAAAAGTGATAATAAATGTAGTAACTCTTACTATCTCTTTACAACCGATGATAAATGTAGTAACTCTTACTACCCCTTTACAATCGATGATATAACGTTGATTTTTACCGACCCTTTTCTAACAGTCTGGATGTTGAACATGCTCCAAGGGTCATCACAAGTGTCGGGATAGTTCTATCCTGACCCCTTTTTAGCCAACTGAACCTTTATCAATTGGAGAAGACTTTATCGACGGATTTATCACATTTTCCTCACAGTTTTCATCTGTTTCCATAAGCCATTTCCATTGTAGTGATTAAAACAACCCTTTAAGCTTGAAATAACACATTTCCATCCATATATATGTTAACCCTATCCTTTGGGAAGCAAAAAGAGGTGTAGAACACCTATAGAACAAGTTGAAAAGTGCATAGAAACCAAGAAGGTTAAAGAAGCTAAGGAGAAGTGAACTTTTAAGTTTGGAAAGACAAGTACCTTGTATGTGTTTGTTAAATTAATGCCTAATAATGCTATAAAACATATTTTTTATATAATTATGTTGTTGGAAATTAGAGGAAATGAATTAGGAAAAAGAAAATCCCATTCTTGAATGAAATCCTAGATATTTTGTAAACTAGACAGGCTGACCATGTCCTATTATTTATTCAATATCTTTTTCTGCACAACTCCAAATTGAGTACAGTTTTCTTCTGGTAACATACCATAACAATGACATAGGATTCAAAGTGTTTTGCGGATAAATGGATTTTTGGTGAATTTTTGAAGTAGCACGATCTCTGTAGAAAAGCTGTTCTGTTCATAGCGTGACCATGCCTTATTGTTTATTCAATATCTTTTTCTGCATAACTACAAATGTGTAGGGTTTTCTTCTGCCGAAACTTGACTTCCATAACTTTAAAATGAGATAAACTACGAAGAGTTTCATTGAGGAATGAATTTATGGTGAATTTTCAAAGTGCCACATTTTCTACAGAAAACCCTATTTCTATCTATTTATGTGTTGAACTTTGCTTCAATTGTGACCTACCTTCTAGATTAAATTAGGCTAAACACCGAACAAAGAAATTGTAGCCCTATATCTTATCTTTAAATGGCCATTGGAATCATCTCAATCCGATATTTGCAGAAGAAGTTATGATAGTTTTTCTATAACCGCACAAGTTATATTATTAAATTTGGGCTTAACATTGTTTGAGATGACATGCTTTGTACGAATTCTATATGATCCTTATGATGAATTGGAATCTTTGTGATTATCACTCATGTGAATATGAAATAATATGAAGAGAAAGTGATACTGTGATGATAACTCTGAAATCTTTACGAAGTTTGCGGGCGAAATTTGAGAAACTATGGATGTATCTCTTCTCCCTACGAGAATGGAATTAGAATGAAAATGGAAGCTTTATGAAATAATATGCAGCACCTTTCTTTAAATGTCAAATTAAATTGGAACAATGAAAATGGAAAAAGTATAATGGTTTTAAATGTGGCAATTGAGAGTGTTCTTTTGAGTTAATGGGCATCCTTGGTATATTTTGTTAAAGGTGCTGCGTATGCTCCTCATCGCCCCGTGAGCATACCAGGATGTCATCGATGAATACGATAACGAACCGATCCAGATAGTCATGAAAAATCCAGTTCATCAGATCCATAAAGGCCGCTGGGGCATTGGTCAGCCTAAACGACATGACCAGCAACTCATAGTGCCCATATCGGGTGCGGAATACAATCTTGGGCACATCTTCAGCCCTAATCCGTAACTAATGATATTCGAATCGAAGATCAATCTTCGAGAAAATCTTCGCACCCTGAAGCTGATCAAACAAGTCATCAATCCACGGTAGTGGATATCGGTTCTTGATAGTGACCTTGTTCAGCTGCTGATAATCTACACAAAGCCGTAGGGTCCCATCCTTCTTCTTTACAAACAACACGGGAGCACCCTAAGGCGAAGTGCTCAGACGGATAAAACCCTTATCCAGCAACTCCTATAGTTGGACCTTGAGCTCTCTAAACTCTGCCGGTGCCATTTTGTACAGCGGAATAGATATGGAAGCTATCTCTGGAGCTAGATCGATCTAGAAATCAAACTCCCAAACAGGTGGTAGTCCAGGTAGCTTTTCAAGGAATACGTCTGAAAAATCCTACACTACAGGACATCCTCAAGCTTCAGCCCTTCAACGGTGGTGTCTACAATATGAGCCAGGTATGCCGTGTAGCCACGACGTATCAGTCTCCTGGCTTCCATTGCCGATATCACACAGTGAGGTAACACTTGCCTCTCGTCGAAAAACTTCAAAGGTGAACTTTCTGATTTTCGAAACTCTATCTCCTTGGTGAAGCAATCAATGGAGGCTCGATGCGTGCTCAACCAGTCCATCCCTAGGATGGCATCGAAATCTGACATATCCAAGGAAATCAAGTTTGTCTCAAGTACAGCGTCTCCAATCATGACCTCGGTCCCTATTAGACTGAGTCTCTAAGTAGCTGCTCACCGAGAGGAGTGATAACCAATATCTCCTTATCAAGTGGCGACAAGGACTTACCCAACTAGTGGACAAAAGTCGCTCTCACATATGAATAATTTGACCTGGTGTTAATGAGAACACGAGCGTCGACTCCCTAAATTTTCATAACTACTAATGTGAGAGAAGTAAAAGAGATTAATAGTAATATAGAAGAAAATAGATATCTGCTCATAGATATATCAAAATGTATATACAATCAACATAGCAAGCCTCTAAAGCTTTAACTATAGATGGTCTCAAAAGAAAGGATACATAAGAAATCTCTAAATAGGAGGATCGGTAGGAGGGGTACCAATAACCATGTCAGGATATGCCTGCGCGTCCTCTTGAGTCATTGCGTACACTCAGGCCTGAGCCCTCGGCCCCTGCTACGATGATCCTGGTGCCATGCTACTCCTAGCTATTATACACGGAGCTGTGTAGCTAGAGTGAGCAGGTGTTCCCTGCTGTCCTCCTCATGGAATGCTCGACTGAACCGAGATTTTTTGACCACCCATTCCCAAATCAGGGCACTGACTTCTTATGTGCCCTTGCTTCCTACACTAGAAACAGGTAACTAGGACTTTACATGCTCCGAATGGGTGGTGCCCGCTGCATCGGCGACAAAAGGGATGCTGCGGAACTATCGTCTGAGTACTGGCCCTAGGGGCTGGTGCTCTGAACCCCTGGAATTGTGATCCCTACCCAAACTGTGCTTGTCTCTACTAAGAAGGACCTCCGTGAAATCCTGAAGTCCTGCCCTTCTTTAAGCTCTGGCCTATAGAAGACCCAGGCCTTTTCTTCCTCTATTCCTTGCTCTCCTACTGCCGGCCCTCGGCATGGATGATCCCCTCCGCCCGGTGTGCCGAGTCAACTATCTCTACAAAGGAAGACCAGGATTAACTGTCATATACTTTCTGATAGTTAAGTTGAGGCCATCCTCAAACTTGAACCTTAGCTGCTTTGGCATCGCCAAGTCTGGGACAAACACAGCTAGTCTCCTTAACTCAGTCTCGTACTTCGTGATCGATCGTGTGCCTTGCCATAAGTATAAGAATTCCGCCCTCTTGCGGTCTTGCTAAAACTCCAAAAAATATCTGCGGTCAAACTCCTGCAGGAAATCTTCCTAACTCAGGGGCTTAGTGGCATCATCACTGACCGCCTCCCACCAAGTGAGGGTGTCACCGTCCAACAACCTCTCTGCCACTCTTAATCTGAACTCCTCACTCAAGCCCAGATCAGTCAACACTCTGCGAGTGCGGTTGATCTAATACTTCGTTGCTATGAGATCATCCATCCCCAAATACTCTGTGCAACCTAACGGTTTCGCCTCCTTCACCAGCTGGGTCAGCTCGTGAATGCGTCTCAAGGTGGAGGAGGTAGTGTTAGTGGGTCCTGAAACAATGGAAGGACCAACTGTTGGTGGTTGATCTGGTACAGCTGGAGGTGGCATGGCCGTAGGAGTCGGCACGGGCATCGGTGTTGGTGGTGGAGGTGGCATATGAATGCCATGTGCTGTGTACCACTCAAACACCTATCTGTAAGCATCCAGTGGTGGTGGTGGACCTACGGTTGTAGTAGCTGGTGGAGTTGGTATTGTAGGAGGAGCGTGCGAAGAAGACGCGTCCTCCGGTGCGCTTGTGGGCTCAGTAGGACCAAAACGAGTGCCTCACCTAGTCGTCATACCTTTGTGAGGAAAAAGGTACTGATCAAGCATAAATGTAAGGATTAAGGTTAGTTATGGCATAACTAACCCCCTAAAATGAATGAACAACTGGTTTATAAATCAATGAAAATGATGTGTTAGGTTGGAAACGGCCCGTATCTAATCCATTAATATCGGATGAACTCATCTACCTATGACCATGTATTAGGATTTCATGACTATAATGTAACTCTTCTCATGCATTGAGGACTTTAATACCAAATACTTGCGAATATTTTCAAAATCATTTTCAAAAACATCGCTCTAACAAAGAGCTCTGATACCAAAACCAAGTTGTTACGCCCCGACCTACCTCTGGGCCAAGCACTCGACAATTGCCGTGGTACCTCGATACATAAGCACAACGTCCCACGTATCTAGACACCGTAAGACTAATAACAACATCCAATCTAATGTATCACAGACCAAATCAATTCCCAAGTCATCACAATGTGTCTTAATATATCAATATATCAAATCAAATGAGAGTTATTATTTTCACAAGTCAACAAAAGTATAATACAGTCATCCCAGGTATATAAATACAATGGTCAACTAAATACTCCAAATATAACAATAACCTCAAATGATTACGGTGGAAGAGTGGGTAACCATACCCAAGCCCAGTGTCTCTAAAATGCCCAACGAAGTCAAAGCTTTACTAGCACGGATATCTGATTAAGGTGGTTTTTATCTCATTGGAAAGATAAGACTTGGATCTACAATTTACTTAACTAGAGTATTTTCAAATTCTGACTGTAAGCTATCTTAAAACAAAGGTGAATTCACAGACAAAAATAAAATTTAAAGGAAGACAGAACATAAAATTTATCTCAATTTCTTTGCCTTCCAAAACTCAAGCAAGCTTTCACTTAGTCCTAGCCTTTGGTCACCCTATGTACACCAAGTTAAGAGTCTCCCTTTGGGTTCAAAACAAAAATATAGTATTCTAGAATGCAAAAGAAGGCCTTACCTTGTTTTCAAATGTGTCTAGAGATTTGATGAAATTTTCCAACACAATCTTCTCCTCCTAGATTGGACTCACTAATTTTCACTCTTGGCTCTTGAAGGAATAAATAATGCTCTACATTTTTCTTTCTTCATCCTCTCACTCATGTCTACTTCATGGTGCAACAAATGAAGGGGTTGGAATCTTTTAATTATTACAAGCACACTTCATTCCCCAAAAGTCAAGGTTTGTACATCATCAACATACCTCAAATAAATGCTTGCTTTTTCATTCCATACCACACCATGCTTGTTTGTCTCAAAATTTCAAGAATTTCTTTTCCTCAACATGCTCTTCATGTCCACAATACTTTCTCACCATGCTTTGGCATTATATGCTTGTCCAATTTATCTCTTGCTTTGTTAAATCAATGGTTCAAACAATTTCATTAAATCTCCAATTTAATTTCCACTCTTGGATTGAAATTCCAAATTTTCAACACTCCATAACTTGCCCAAACTTTGTTGTCTACCATCTTATTGCATTGAAGTCCCTATCTTTTGAGAAATTGCTTCTAGGTTTTTGTTAATTACAATTTGGTCCCTGGCTTATAAAAATTATAAATTGACCACAAACTTTTTTTTATATAATTTCAAATTGGACATAAAATCTTGTGTTGGGCATAATTTAATTCATCCCATGTTAAAACGTGGTCATTTAGTCTTTCCGAATGGTCTTCGACCCAAATTAGGGTTTGTTAGTGATTTCTCCGAAAATCGTCGATTTTTTTTTATTTATTTATTTGCCCTTATTTGATGCTTGTGAGCATTAGAATTGATATTTCATGGTTTCGGGTCATCCGTAGTTAATTTCGGATAATTTAGGTTTTGGTATTTACTTATAAGCCCTCCAACTTTCGATAATTTGAAAACGACTCAAAAATTTCTCAAAATTACACGCTAGGCTCAAAATCACATATTAGGCCCAATGAGACTTATTTCAAAATTTAATATGGTCATCTCAACTCTGTTTGTCAAAATCGATCCGAATTAGGGTTTACGGACCAAATTTCTAGATTTTTACCATTTTAACCCTAAAAATAATTATTTATCAAATTTAAAAATTTTTTCACTCTCAAAATCACATCTTATCATCATAGGACCATTTGTGGTCCATTTCGAAATTATTCACTTATGTCTAAAAATTGGAGCAAAAATTTTCTGGGGAAATTATTGCGAAAAAATTTCTGAGTGAAATTTATAAACGGATTTATGAAAAGTCATCATATATAAAGATAAAATAGGATACATGAGCATACATCAAGAGTCGGTTTTACACAGATTGCAAGGTAGGGTCTTCGCCATGGAAGGAAAGGAAACATCTAAAGCACCTAATATGGCAGAAGGTATGCTTTTAGATCCTGGATCTATATATTCATTCATTGCTCCTAGTATTGATAAAAGTCTTAGATGTTGAGGTTGAAAAATTATCATATATATTGGATGTAAGTACTCAAATAGGAATTAGTATGACTACTGAATTTATTGTAAAATCGTACAAAATCAAGATTGTTGATATTCCAATAGACTTGATAATTCTACCCATTCAAAAATATGATATTATATTAGAAATAAATTGGTTATCTCGATATCATGATGATTTATTGATAATTAAAAGAACAATATGAAGAGCATTTGTATTGTAGATTTTTAGAAAATAGATTGTATGTCAAATCTAGTATATATGAATTTTAAAAAAGTTACTTTCCCTAGTCATGGCATTTCTGTTGATTTTTCTAAGTGAAAATCCATTTTGCCATAGAAAATCCCAAAGACAATAACTGGAGTACGAAGTTTCCTAGGACTAACTGGGACTTAGACCTTCGACAAAGCTAACTTAGAAAATACTATGTTTGATTAGGATAACAAATATGAGCAAAGTTTTCTTGGATTGAAATAAAGATTAACTATAGTTTCAATACTCGCTTTACTAAAGGAAAAGATAGATTTATGGTTTATGGTGATTATATCAAAAGATAGGTTATCAAGGTAAATAAACTCTTATGAAGAAAAACTATTCCACTCATGATTTGAAGTTAGCTACGATAGTATTTGCCCTCAAAAAGTGGAGAGATTATTTTTATGGATAACTTTTGTGGTATTCACAGATCATAAGAATTTAAAATATTTATTCTCTCAAAAAGAACTTAACTTGAGGCAAAGAAGATGAGGAGAGTATCTCGAGAACTATGATTGTATCATCAACTACCAACCAGGAAAAGCAAATGGAGTTGCTCTTAGCAGAAAAGTAAGGATAACAAAAGTAAGGGTAAAAGTACTTTGGAACAACCAGGGAATAGAAAATGCCACATGGAAATAGATCCCATAAAAGTATTCCACTTTGTTTCTATAATCACGTATGAATTTCGAGGATGAAATTTTTTATGGGGAAAAGAATGTCACATACCTCAATTTAGTTACAAGAAATAATTTATTATTAATAATGAAATGAGGATGTTATCTGAAACATAGGAACTTGATATGAAATCGGATACTCAGAATGTTGAAAATCTAGGTTTGACTAGCTCGCTTGAAACTAAGAACCCTAAAATGAGGTTTCTGAAATGTTTAGAAAACAACTAGGAAAAGTCCAAGTAATTGTTCCTTATATATCCAATAAGGAAAAACCTATTTTTCTAGAATTTTTCAAGGTCATTAGCCTTCCAAATAAAATCCAACAAAGTTAGTTGTTTCGAGTTTTGTTATTAGAAGGAAGAGTTGACATTTTATCTTTAAGGAATTAGCTCCTGAAACTATTTTTATTCAATCCATTTACTTAAATGATATTACACTGAAATAAGTACTCAGAACATTTAACCGGTGCTGAAAACTTAAATCTGGACACATCATATAAGCATGTACCAACCAACAACTGACCATACACTACACGGAAATAAGTACTCAGAACATTTAACTCGTGCTGAAGACGTAAATCTGGACACATCACATAAGCATGCACCGACCATACACCAATGGATAAGCTTCCACAGAACATGTGATGAATAGGTGGCTAGAAATGTATCACTTTAGGTTATCAATTTGCATTTTACTTTCTTCATCCACTTGACACATGTCACTTTAAGTAGTCAATTTGTATTCGACCTCATCTATCTACATGACACATATTTGGACACTTGTCAATTGCATATTTTTCTCATACCACCACATGACTCATGGAAGGACGCATGGCTTATATCTAAAACAAGAACTTTGCATGATCAACAAGTGTCCTAACATTTGGCAAAGATCCATTACCCAACAAAGCCAAAAAATAGCCCATCCCTTCCATTCCGCAAACCAATTCAACCAAAAGAAAAGGAGAGAGAGAGAGAGAGAGAGAAAGGAAGAGAGAGAGAGAAAGGAAGAGAAGAAGAAAAACAAGGAGAAGAAGAGAGAAAAAGGTAAAAGGAAAGAGCAAACTAGTTAAGGATCTTAGCTAACTTTTGAAGTAAGTGTTTTTTATATTTCCTTGAAGTGAGTGTTCTTTATATTTACTTGAAGTGAGTGTCCTTTGTATTCATATAATTTTATGCATAACTACCATAATTTTCTACTGCAACCGTAATTTTCTATTGCAATCATGACTTACTACCATACAATGATTTTCCTACTACTGCATCAATGTATGTACTCGTGTCTGTTATATAAACCGATATGTGTAGAGATAGTTCGAGCAAGTAAGGACTTTGTCGAATGTCAAAATACATACCGGTAGCACCCCAATAATGTGGATAGGAGGTTTGTCCACTTAATGCGGGGGAGAGTGATAGACATTTTCGAAAATGGATCTCGTGGGATGGATAAGAAGACTATCCTCATAATGGAGAGATACGACAAAAGTGAACTGTTTGAATTGTTATGTGTTACTGTTATTATTGTTTTGTGCATGTTTTGCTTCATTAAATGTTTTCTTCTACAAAATTTTACTATGAAAACTTTATCATACAATTTAACAATAAAAGTTTTTCTACACATGCACACACGGACCTCACTGGGCAATCGTACTCACACCAAAAATTATTTTAGACCCTGCAGAAACAAAGATCGAAGACAATTAGATGAATGGATAAAGATAACATTCAGGTGGTCAACCTCTTTAGTATAGGAGTTCCACTGTTTTATCATGTATAGAAAACTTTTGTAATATACAGTGATTTGAATAAATAAAAGAACAACTATATTAGTAAGTGACTGAACCCTGGTGAGAACCAGGCAGTCCATTGGCGATGAAGCCCCAGCAAGGGGGTGGATTTGGGGCGTGACATAAATCTATATCATCAATTAGAATTCAGGTCAAAACAAAATTCGAAAATACATTATTTTTTATTGAAATGATTTCTAAGGTATTAGAGGTGATTTCAAGCTAGAGATAATACACAAGGGGCTATTAAATTTCAAAAAGTAAAGGGAAATCTTTAAAACTTGCAGCCAAACATGATTGGCGAAAGTTAAGGCTTCAATGCGATTGAATTTCTAAAATCCTTCTTCAATGTTGTACTTTTGTTGCTAAAAAAGTGTTCTTCGATAGCAAAACAAATTTCAAAAAAGATGAAAAGATTCAGAGATCTTGGAGATCAAGAAAGAGAGTGTAAAAGACATAATATCGAATTCAAATAAGATTTGTGCTCTTTATCATGCCATGTTCTTGCCTTTACAAGCTCTGTTTATCTAATACCTCATGCTAATCGTTAAGAGATTGCACAGAACCGAAAAATTCCTATTTTCACTTATCAAATTTTGTAAAATCTTAAGTCAAATGACAAAGTAAGGCCCAATATTCTTTCTACTATATTAGAGCATCCAAAACAATACAAAACAAGGCATGACAACTCGAGACCAATGTAAGTCCAAGAGATAATTAATATGTTTAAATACTTGTCTAAAATAAGGGATCAATTTTTGCAAATATACTCAAATCCATTTCAAAAATGTATTCTTTCTTATAAAAATGATATTCTAAGATTTGAGAAGTGATTTCAAGTGAGACATGACATATTGGGGCTACTGTATTTTGAAACAAGAATGGGAAATCTTTATAACATATTGCCATAGATAATGTGTCACGCCCCGACCTGCCCTCGGGCAGAGCACGCAAGAACCGTCGTGGCACCTTGATACACGAGCACAACGTCCCGTATATCGAGATACTATAAGGCTAATAACAACATCCAATCTAATGTGTCACAGACCAAATCAATTGCCAAGTCATCACAATGTGCCTCAATGCATCAATATATCAAATCAAATGAGAGTTATCATTTTCACAAGTCAATATAAGTATAATACAGTTATCCCAGGTATATAAATACAATGGTCAAATAAATGCTCCAAATATAACAATAACCTCAATTGATTACCGTAGAAGAGTGGGTAACCATATCCAAACCCTGTGTTTCTGAAATGCCCAACGAAATCAAAGCTCTACTAGCCCTTAGTTCAAGATTAAACCTGTAAGATGGGAATGTGAGAGGAGAGTACCTAAAGGGGGATGGTACTCAGCAAGTGAAGGGATTGACATCGTACTATTAATATCAGTGTGAACTTGGAGTGTCAAAGCATAAGATAATAATATCCACAGTGTGCTAACCGATCATATCATTTCAAAACCATATATCATACGTATACATAAAAAATCAAGATATACATCCAATATTTACATCAATGTCATGAAGAGCCGGCCAATGAAATATTCCCGGCAAGGGTCTACCTCGACTAGTGACGGGTGTATTGGGGGTTTTCACAATGCATGTATATAAAAACAATAGCTCTCTACCCCAATGTTGGCCGCAGGTTGATCCAACAAGCCCGTAAATATCACAAGTACAATCATCAACATAGATTTAACATTTGGGGGATAGCTCTGGCTAAAGCATATCCGGGCACAATGAGTGCCTCTGTCAAATTTCCTTCGTAGCTATGGAACATTGCTATATAGCGGGGAAAAGGGGGGCAGCATGCCCAAAGCGTGGAATCATCACAAGGCATCCAACCCAATCACATGTTCAAATCCAGGTTATATGAAACTATGTGCCAATAGATATGAAAATCATATAAATACCACATGTTATGAAAAAGTGGCACAATATCATTTGTGAAAGCGCATGGATGCATATCAAACAAGTCAAGTAATTGGGACACTCCAATGGTCACAAAATATGTGTAAAGCATATATGAAAATTTGAAAGCTCAGTTTATCACACATTTGAAATCGTGCTATAAAAAGCAATTAAAACAGGATTTTCCAATTAGTAACAGATGTCAAAATCTCACTTACCATTTGGGGGAGGGTAATGCACTCCCCAATATTACCATGAATCATAAATCAAGTGCTCCCCTCGTTCAAATCAAATAACTCTTATGAAGAAAATAAGTCCGCAGATTTTCAAACCTGCGCAGTCATGGGAAATAAGCTATAACTTTTTGCACAAAACTCCATTCCAAGTGAAATTGTGCATGTTATAGGTAACTTCATGGCCTATAACTTTCATTTTATACACTTTCTCAAATTCACATCATAGAATTCCCAGAAATCCTCACTTTGTTTTAATCGCATTCCAATTTCAGCTTCTGTCCAATTGTTGTGCAGAAGCTAGAACTTTTATTCTACTTATCAAAACTTAATGAACTTTTAACATGTCATTCCCAAGATATAGATCTACAATTTTCATGTTTTGAGTTTCACTCAATTATGCCGATAAAGGGGTTGAAATAAATCATGATCAGAACAGACAGTTTTCAGTTGGAAACAAAATTTCTGCCAACAAACCTTTAGGAAAAACAATATAACTTTTGATTCCCTCGTGCGTTTTGGCTGAAATTGTAATATGCAGTAGACAAGAAAGATAGCTACAACTTTTATGTTTTTGATTTCTGCAAAATAGAGTTGGAAATGGTTTGTTTGTACGCACTGATTTTATAGTCCGAAATAGAACAACTTTCTGTCATGTTTTAGGAAAAATGCCATAACTTTTGGCATAAATATCTGATTAAGGTGGTTCTTATCTCGTTGGAAAGATAAGAATTGGATCTACAGTATTTTTAAATTTAAACTGTAAGGTATCTTAAAACAAAGGTGAATTCATAGACAGAAATAAAATCTAAAGCAAGACAAAACAGAAAATTTACCTCAATTTCTTTGCCTTCCAAAACTCCTCCTAGATTGGACTTACTCATTTTCACTCTTGGCTCTTGAAGGAATCAAGAAAGCTCCACATTTTCCTTTCTTCTTCCTCTTACGCACGTCCACTTCATGGTGCAACAAATAAAGGGGTCGAAATCTTTTAATTTTTACAAGCACACTTCATTCCCCAAGAGTCAAGGTTTGTACATCATCAACATACCTCAATAAATGCTTGCTTTCCATTCCATACCATTCCATGCTTTGGCATTAAGTGCTTGTCCAATTTTTTGTCTACCATCTTATTGCATTGAAGTCCCTATCTTTTGAGAAATTGCTTCTAGGTTCTTGTTAATTACAAATTGGGTCTCTAGAATTATAAAAATTATAAATTGACCCCAAAAATTCTCAAAATTACACGCTAGGCCCAAAATCACATATTAGGCCCAATGGGACAAATTTTGAAATTTAATATGGTTGTTTTGATCCTGTTTGTCAAAATCGATCCGAATTAGGTTTTACGGACCAAATTTCTAGACTTTTGCCATTTTAACCCTAAAAATAATTATTTATCAAATTTAAAAATTTTTTCACTCTCAAAATCGCATCTTATTATCATAGGACCATTTGTGGCCCATTTCAAAATTATTCACTTATGCCTAAAAATTGGAGCAAAAATTTTCTGGGAGAATTTTATCGGAAAAATTTCTGAGTAAAATTTATAAATGGATTTATGAAAAATCATTATATATAAAGATAAAGTAGGATACATGAGCGTACACTGAGAGTCGGTGTTACATAAGGGACAAAAATATGAGGATTTGACAGAATTGTGATTTTGAAATCCTTCTCTAATGCTTGATTTTTTATGTTAAGATGATGCTCTCCAATTACAACATATATTTTGAGTAGAGGGAAGGATTTAGAGTTATTGAAATTCAAGAAAATTGAGACATGATAATAGAAACTTGTTATCTATAATATAATGTCTAATTGTGATCATATTTGTCCTCTCAAGCATATGAAATACTTGCCTCTCTTTTTATCTCCGTGGTACGATATTACGTACTAGACTTTTTTTAATCCTCACCTGAAACTCAAACTAAGAGCCCATATTATTTTTATTACACTAGAATATCTGAAAAATATAGAAAGCTATGGCATGATAAGAGAATTTATCATATGTATGTGTGTGCGATGAATATTGATACAAGAGATGACGGTCCAATCCTAATTCAAAAACAATGTATAGGACTAAACTGGGAGAAATATGTTACCTCATCATTGAATGTCTAGGAATTAAGAGGTCATGTAGGTTGGTACGAGGGATGTTTTAGAATACTTGAAAATAATACTAACACATTTAAATGTATGGCTAAGATGGGGATCGAGTTCTATAGATATAAATCAGTCAAATCTCCTTAAAAATGCTCTCTTTTCTATGAAAATGATGTTTTAAGATTTCAGAAATGATTGCAAATAAGAAATAACATATTGTAGGCTATGAAAATTAGAAAAGAAAACCAAAAAGTCTTTAAAACTCATGGCCAGAGATAGGAAAGGTAAAAACTTAGGGTTTAATATCATTGATTTTTTGAAATCCTTCTTTAACCCTAGACTTTTGATTTAGGGTTGACACAATCTATTTGTAAAATAAATTTATTGGGAGAGGAAAAGATTCAGAAATATTGGAAATCAAGAAAGAGAGAGACAATGACAAAAATTCATTACCGAGGATGTAAAGTTAAGTGGTAGTGAGATTTATCCACTCGAGCATTAAAAGTTGTTGATTTTCAAACTCGGTGACTTATACTTCATACGAGTATTTAATAGTTTACACAAAATCCACATCTAAAGCAAGGATTAATTTTTGCAAATATACATAATTCCATTTCAAAAATGTATTCTTTGCCATAAAAATGATTTCTTAAGATTTGATAGGTAATTTCAAGTAAGTCTAGGGGCTGCTGTATTTCAAGATGAAATTAAAAATCTTTATAACATAGGGCCATAAATAGGCGACAAAAAAATTGAGGATTTAATACAATTGAGTTTTTCAAATCCTTCTCTAATGCTTGTTTTTTGATGTTAAGATGATATTGATAGTACACAAATTATCATTTTTATTAATGATATTATAGTACGGTTTTGGATTGGTTAATATCCTGATGAATGTTTTTTTTGGCCATTTTATTTTAAGGGAACAAAAGTGGAGATTGGATCAACATGGGCTCAAAGTGGCATTTTTTGAGCTAAATGGTTCAAGATAGCATTTGGGCCTACAAATGAAGGAAGAAGATCTAGAGTGAAGACTTACTCATAGTAGAAAATTTTTACTTCAAGTAATTTCTTTTTAAGTAGTTGTTTGTTTCCCCATTTTTAGGAATTTTTGAAAAAAGAATATTCTTAGATCTAGATCTACATCTAGGGCAAGCACATTGGTTCTTCTAAGGAGACCTTGGCTATATATATGGTGTGTAGATGCTCCTGCCGGCTGCTAGTGTAGGAAGTAGAAAAAGTCACTTTGTTGAAACATTCACAATTGCACATTTGTTTATTCCTTTCCTTTCCATTAGTTCATTTGTTTTCCTTTTTTTATTCAATAATATGAATGCCACCATGAGTTGCTAGTTTCCTTTTTCTGATTCAAGGGGAATTTTCTTGATTATATTCATTATGAGGTTATGTGCTTTATTTAAATTCTTGCAATTTTAATTCAACTATTCGTCGATTCTTAGTTTATTTTTATGAAGAATTGATATTTGTTAATATGACAATTTAATTCAATATCAATTTTTCTACTGTATCCAAGATTTCAGTGACCCGTAATTGTCATGAATGAATGGTATAAATAGAAAATAGGTTATTTATATTTATGGGTCGTTGCCGATATTCATTTTAACCTAAAAAATCGATAAAACAAAATCAAATAATTGTATGACTATCCTGATTATTTGTATTTTGGTTTAATTATTTTCATAAAATTTATTGCTATCATTATATTAATATGAAACGCTATCATGTCCAGTCGATTAATGATAATTTTTTATTGGATATTGGGTTTGGTCAATTAATTTATGAAAACACAAGATTTATTAGGGTTATCCTAATAAATCTAAGGTTAAATGCTTGAATCGTAAGAATAACATTTTTTAACCGATGATCAATAAAACAATCATATGTGTGAATCCTTGAATTGGATGTTTAGCATATTGAGTTTCATCTTTAATTTTTAATATTTTTGCATTGTTGATCTATCTTTTAAATTTTAGGTTTTTAATTTCCGTTTTAATAATTGATTTTTCAAACCCCCAATTTTCTTTTTAGTCATAACTAAGAAGTTACGTCAACATAGTTCCCGTAGAATTCGACCTGGTACCACTAGTGCTACAAAATTGTTGCATTGGGAGATCAGTATTAATTTGAGAGATTCGACAAACCTGACCAAATTTTGGCGCTGCTACCGGGAAACTATTTTAATTTCTTAGTTGCTTTTTTTTTTACTTGTGTCGCTGACCTCTTTATTTTATGACCCGTTCTTCTCAAGCAGGTGAATTGGAATATATTTCCGAAATTGAGGAAACTGCTCGTCGTTTAAGAAGAGAGGCCAGATAGAGGATAGGTAAACTACGTTGAAGGGTGGATTTAGAGCTTGATCTAACCATTTGTGACAGATCTATTTTTGAAGAAAAAGAGGAAAGGATGGAAAATCGTGAAAGGATTCTGAAAGAATTGGTTGCACCCAATCTGAATCAACAACCCTTATGCATCGAATACCCAACTCTTGAGGTAGCATTCGAACTTAAATCTGGTTTGATTCACTTACTGCCTACTTTTTGTGGTCTCTCAGGTGAGGATCCACACAAACATTTGAAGGAATTTCACGTTGTTTGTTCAAGTATGAAACCCCATGGTGTGACCGAGGAACAAATTAAGCTGAGAGCCTTTTCCTTTTCCATAAAAGATAAGGCAAAGGATTTGTTGTACTACAAACCTCCGGATTCGATAAATACATGGAATGGGATGCAGAGATTATTTTTGGAAAAATTTTTCCCTGCATCCAAGGCTGCCAACATTCAAAAGGAGATATGTGGGATCAGACAGATTAGCGGAGAGACGCTATATGAGTATTTTGAGAGGTTCAAACAGCTCTGTGCTAGCTGCCCACATCATCAAATACCAGAATAGCTCTTAATTCAATATTTCTATGAAGGACTTCTACCCATGGATAGAAGTATGGTAAATGCGGCCAGCGGACGAGCATTGGTAAATAAAACACCTGAAGAAGCCAAACAATTGATCACAAATTTGGGTTGAAAACGGATGGAGTTACGAAATGTGTTAATGAGGTGAGTCACTCACACCTTGAAAATCAAATTTCTGAATTGCCTGCTTTGGTTCGTCAAATGGCTGTAGGGCAAATACATGCAACCAAAGTTTGCGGCATATGCTCGATACCCGAACATCCTACGGATATGTGTCCATCTTTGCAAGAAGATTTCACTCATCAAGCAAATGCTGTAGGAGGATTTCTTGGCCAACCTCAGAAGAAGTACAACCCCTACTCCACTCATTATAACTCCGGATAGAGAGATCATCCAAACCTAAGTTATGGGAATCAAGGAGGACAAACAAGATATCCTCCTCAACAATTCAATAGGCCAACACATGCACCGACACAATCGTCTAATTCAGGTATGTCCCTAAAAGATATTGTGAAAGCTCTCACGACTAACACTCAACAATTTCAACAGGAAACGAGAGCTAGCATTCAAAACTTAGGAAATCAAATCACTCAGCTAGCACTTCAGTTAGCAATTTAGAACATCAAAATTCAAGGAAATTACCTTCACAAACGGTAGTGAACCCTAAGGAAAATTCTAGTGTAATGGTATTGAGGAGTGGAAATGAAGTGCAATCAAAACCACCATCACCCAAAAAGAGAAATGAGAAGAAAGATGAAGTGGAAGAAGCCGAAGTTGCCAATGAGAATCCGAGCAAGGTAAATTCTGATTCTCTTTTACCTAAGGGTCCTAACACAGTTGTACCATCTTTTCCCAGTAGGTTTGAAAGATCCAGGAAGGAAGACTATGAAAAGGAGGTTTGGGAAACTTTCAAGAAGATGGAAATAAACATACCTTTGTTGGACGCCATCAAGCAAATAACCAAATATGCAAAGTTTTTGAAGGAGTTGTGCACAAACAAGAGGAAGATGAGAGGTGATAAGAAAATAAATGTTGGCGAGAACATGTCTGCTGTTATCAAAAGATCTCTACCCGAGAAATGTTCGAATCCAGATATGTTCACTTTACCCTGTGTTATTGGGTTGAGGAAATTTGAACATGCTATACTAGATTTAGGAGAATCAATCAATGTCATGCCATATTCTATTTATATTGCTCTAAATCTAGGTCCCTTAAAAGAAACTAAAGTGATTATTCAATTGACTTACCGTTCTGTCGTGTATCCAGAAGGGATTGTTGAAGATGTTTTGGTATAGGTTAATGAGTTAAATTTTCCAACAGATTTTTATATTTTGAAAATGGATGAAGATAACATTACAAATTCCGCACCACTACTATTGGGGAGACCGTTCATGAAAACGGCAAAAACTAAGATAGACGTGGATGAGGGTATACTCTCCATCGAATTTGACAGCGAGATTGTTAAATTCAATATTTTTTAGGCCATGAGGTACCTAAATGAGTATCATTCGATTTGTTCCATTAACGTCATTGATTCAATTGTGTAGGAAATTTTTGAAGAAGAAAATGACACAAGTCTTGAATTGGATGCGCAATTGAACACCAAAGAAGAGATGACTGAGATTTATAAAATTTCAGAGTCAATATTGGAACAACAACCAAGGTCTTTGAATTTGAGTACCATATTTCCTGTTTCTCACAAGAAAATGTTACCTTTTGTTTTGCAGGCTCCAACATTGGAATTGAAAACTTTGCCAGATCATCTTAAATATGTATACTTAGGTGATGAAGAGACCTTGCCCATTATCATAGCAAGAGAGTTGACGGAAGAGCAAGAAAATCGGCTACTCCAAGTTCTAAAAGAGCACATGACAGCAATTGGTTGGACATTAGCTGATATAAAGGGTATTAGTCCCTCAATTTGTATGCATCGAATCCTTTTGGACGAGGACACTAAGCCAGTGAGGGAATCGCAAAGAAAGCTGAATCCAATCATGAAAGAAGTGGTGATGAAGGAGATTCTCAAGCCTTTAGACGAAGGCAAAATTTATCCAATTTCTGACAGCAAGTGGGTTAGTCCGATCCATGTGGTACCAAAGAAAACGGGGATCACGGTGGTAAGAAATCAAGACAATGAGTTGGTACCCATGCGAGTGCAAAATGGTTGGCGAATGGTCATTGATTTTAGGAAGCTCAATTTAGCTACTAGAAAGGACCACTTCCCTTTATCCTTTATTGATCAAATGTTAGAAAGATTGGCCAGAAAATCATTCTTTTGTTTTCTTGTTGGTTTTTCAGGTTATTATCAAATCGCGATTGCACAAGAAGATCAAAAGAAGACTATATTCACATGTCTATTTGGGACGTTTACATATAAAAGAATGTCTTTCGGTCTATGTAATGCTCCAGGTACATTTCAAAGGTGTATGTTGAGCATTTTTTTTAATATATTGAGAATTGTATTGAAGTTTTTATAGATGATTTAACTGTTTATGGTGACTCGTTTGACAGTTGTTTAGGGCATTTGATCAAAATTCTGAAAAGATGCATGGAAACGAACTTGGTTTTGAACTATGAAAAATGTCATTTCATGGTGAAGGAAGGCATAGTGCTAGGACATGTGATTTCTTCTAGGGGTATTGAACTTGATAAAGCTAAGGTTGATTTAATCAAGAGCTTACCTTATGCTACAAATATTAGGGAAATACGTGTTTTTCTTGGACACGCAGGTTTTTATCGCAGGTCTATTCAGGACTTTTCAAAAATTGCCTTGCCATTATCCAAGTTGTTTCAGAAAGATATACCTTTCGAATTCGGAAAAAAAATGCAAGGAAGCCTTCGACTAGCTCAAAAACTTGTTGACTATTGCACAAATCATTCAACCACCTGATTGGAATTTGACTTTTGAGATCATGTGCAATGCAAGCAATTTTGTTGTGGGAGCAGTTCTTGGCTAGTGGATTAATAAGAAGAGCCACGTCATTTACTACACTTTAAAGACATTGAATGATGCTCAATGCAACTAAACCACTACTAAGAAGGAGCTCTTAGCAATTCTTTTTGCTTTAGATAAATTCATATCATATCTTCTTGGTTCTAAAGTGATTGTGTATTATGATCATGCAGTTTTGAAGTATCTATTGACAAAAAAGGAGTCAAAACCAAGGTTGATAAGAGGGATACTCTCATTGTAAGAGTTTGACATGGAAATCAAAGATCGAAAAGGAGCTAAAAACTTGGTAGCTAATCATCTAAGTAGGCTGGTAAGGGAAGAGGAACCATTACCTATCTCCAAAATTTTTCCTGATGAGCAATTGTTTCACTTGAAAGGTACGACCACTTGGTATGTGGACATTGTGAATTATTTGGTCACTCGTAATTTGCCTAATCACCCTAATAAGTTTAGAAAGGAAAAAATTCGATGTGAGGCAAAATATTATGTATGGGACGAGCCTTATTTGTGAAAATTTTGCTCTAACCAAATAATTAGGAGGTATGTTCTAGAAAATGAACATAAGTCCATCTTAGCATTTTGTCATAGTTATGCTTGTGGGGGATATTTTAGGCCAAAGAGAACTGCTCGAAAACTTTTAGATAGTGGATTGTATTGGGACACCTTGTTTAAGGATGTTTACTTGTTTTGTAAGAGTTGTGATAAATGTGAAAGAATAGGTAATATGACCCATAGAAATGAGATGCCCCAAAACCCTATTCTTGTTCGTGAAATATTTGATATATGAGGTATTGATTTTATAGGCCATTTTCCTTCTTCTTGTGGGTATGCTTGCATACTTTTAGCAGTTGATTATGTTTCAAAATGGGTGGAAGCAAAAGCTACCAAAACTGATGATTCTAAATCTGTTGTAGGTTTTATCAAATCTAACATTTTCAACAGGTTTGGAATCCCTCGAGCCATCATAAGTGATCAAGGGATCCATTTTTACAATCGAGTAGTTGAAACGTTGATGAAGAAGTATGGAGTACATCACTGAGTTGCTATGGCATATCATCCACAAACAAACAGACAAGCTAAAGTTTCAAATCAGGAAGTTAAATCCATTTTGGAAAAGACAATCAATCTGGGGCAAAAGGATTAGAGTTTACGTCTAGATGATGTGCTATAGGCATATCGGACAGCATTCAAAACGTCAATAGGGATGTCCCCCTATAGGCTAGTCTTTGGCAAATCTTGTCACTTACCGGTGGAAATTGAGCATAAGGCATATTGGGCAATCAAAAGTTGCAATATGAATTTGGATGATGCCGATACATCAAGGAAATTGCAATTGCAAGAGTTGGGGGAGTTGAGATTGGAAGCCTACGAGAACTCGAGAATCTATAAGGAAAAAACCAAATTGTTTCACGATGGTTTAATCTTGAGAAAGCAGTTTGAGATTGGGCAAAGGGTGCTTTTGTATAACTCCCAACTCAAACTTATGCCAGGTAAGTTATGTTCTCGGTGGACTGGTCTATTTGTTGTAACTAATGTATTCCTCATGGTGCAGTGGAAATAAAAGGTCTTGATACAAATAAGATCTTCAAAGTGAATGGACATAGGTTGAAGATATTTCATGAGGGTATGGTGATCTCTACAAGTTAGATGTTGCATTAAATCTCCCTAATTACACATCAAACTGGGTCACCAATGAAAACCGTTTAGCATAACGACATTAAATAATTGCGCTTGTTAGGAGGCAACCCAAACATGTTTCTTAGAATTTGTTTTCGTTGATTTTAGATTTTTTTTGGGTGTTATCTAGTAACATTTGTGCTTTTATTTATGGATTTATTCCTTTTTAGAAATCTAAGAGGGAGAATTTAAAGAGTTTCAGTTGTTCACATCAAGAGAAAGATAAAAGAACAAAGTACAAAAAATGGACAGAAGCAGTCATCTTCATAAGGCGTGATCACGCGATTTTGGGCCTCATAAAAAGGGAGAGACGGTTCTGAAACAACTCCCTTTGTTTTGAAGACGGTTCCCATTCTCCCCAATTTAGCCCCAAAGCAAAATTGTAACCTACCTTCATCACGCATCACCAATCCAAGAACTTGCTTCGCTCGTCCACCCATTGATCAACACCATCTCTTGGATCAAACCCTAAGCTTCGTTCTGTGAATCTACTGTAGCACAATCCCGGTTCTAAAGGCATCGTCGAGGTTTCGTGCCGTGTATCTTCAACAACAGGTTCGCCTCCGAAAACCCAAATCACTGTAATTAATTCACCATGGAAATAAGCGAATTCCCGAATATCGGTATGGGCTTCGAGATCGCCAGGGTGCATCTTCCTCACGCGAAGCCTCATCCAAATGCACTAGAGCCACTAACCCTAGCGACGAACTGATCTCTCTCTCTTCAGACAATCAACCATCGCCTTCAGCAACTTCTTCCACACAATCGCGTGCTGTATCTCCACAGCATCCAACATCACATGTAGGGCCTCGAGTGCGAATGCCCAAACCGATGGATCCACAGCAATGGCCTCGCATGCTACTTTCATGATCGATTGCAACCTCTTTGGTGCCAACGCTGAAACTGAAGACCCTGAAGCACCTTCCCCTTCAATGGAACCTCACGACCCTTCAGTGGAGCTTGAAACCCCTTCGATGGAACCTACACAACCTGCATACTCCACTTGCACAGAGCAACAATAGCCTTTTTCTTCCTACAGGTCCAAATAGCGATCTCGAATTGCAAAGGGGAAAGTAATCTTCCCTCCACAACCTACAAAGTTGGGAGGCTGCCTCAAATTCGCTGCTGCTAAGCACAAATGCAGGTATTCCGACATCTCCATCAAAACCATAGTTTCCTACAAACATTTTCATGTTCCCACACTTGAATCTCTTGGATTACTTGATAGAATCATAGGTTTTTTATCTGCAATTGGCTGGAGCAACTATATGAATGTCTCATTCCCTGTATCTAGAGAACTCACAAGTAAATTTTACACAACATTTAGATTTGACACATCTACCCAATTGACAGTAAAAACCCCAGGCATCATTGAATTCCGATCGATGAATCGAGCATTTCACTTTTCCTTGACACAATTTAATGAAGCTTTAGGTTTTTAGACACTTCTAGCTCCAACACCTCTGCTTGTTCTCTTGTTTGTGATTATATGTCTCATTTTCACTCATATTGCTCACGTATCTAGTCTGAATTGACAACTGATCCTAATAGTTTCGATCCGAGTCATTCCAAGAGTTATTATCTTAAGGATCCTGCATTGCAAGTACTATAGAGATTTTTAGTGTTTAGTTTTTCTAGGAGAAAGGCTAGTTCTACTGTTTGCACCAAACCCGAGTTATTTTTCTTATGGTCGATGACTAAAGGTCAACGGGTTAATTTTGGATTTTGGCTTGCTACTCAATTTTGAAATGTTGTACATTCTTCTGCTAGACCACTAATTCTTGGCTATTTAATCACACATTTGGTTGTCAATTTGAAGGTTTTAGACTTGGCACATCATACATTGAATATTGCTTGTTCAGCTGAACCTTTAGATTCTGAATGCTTAATGCGAATGGGTGTTGTCTCTATGAAGGATGGTGTTTATCATTTCACCTTGTCGATGATATTCGTTTGAGAGTTCATTCTAGTTTTGCAGGTCCTTCTGATACTTCACGACAACAACCTTTCACCTCATTGTCCCAAACTGTGCAAGATTTGCAACGATACATATCAAGGTTAGAGAGGAACATTCAAGCTCTAGCCAAATTTGTGGGTTTGACATTCCGTTCCCACCATCACCTTAGGGGAGTTCTCTTGTTCTTCCTCTTTCTTTTCATTATCCTTTTAATTGCTTAGTATCTTCATTCCTGAGCTTAATTTTCAATTGTGCTGGCTGTGAGGGATTTTAGGCATTGTGTCCAAATTGTTTGATCTTTTGTATACATTGAGGACAATGTAGTGTCTAGGTGTGGGGGAGGATTTTCATGCCAATGACGATTCTTTATTCTTCTTTGGAACTTCATACTCTCTGGATTTTGTCAGATAATAATTTTGAGTTAGTATGCATTGTTGATTTGAGTTTGAAATGCATGAAAGAGACAAGCGTGATTAGTTATTTTTTGGATAAATTGTTTTAAAGCGTCCCATTGATCTTGATGATTTAGTCATTTGAAAATGCAATAGATTTGATACAAATTAAATACATTTTGTGAGTTTTTGAGCCTTAAGAGCATTCATCATCTTGCTCTAAATTTTTTCATGTGTGTTTATCAATCATAGTATGTTTATTCAAGAACTTGCTTTACTATACTTTTTGAGACCACATCCATGAATTCATGTATTAATATGATGGGGCACTTAGGTCTACCCTTTTTAGCTGTCGAAAAAAGGCCTTCCCATTCATAATATTTCCCCTAGTGAAACCCATTTGAGCTTATATCCCTTTTCTTTGCTTTAACCTCATTAATTAACACATAGCCTTCTTTTACGCTTAACCTTCTTATTAGTCCTTATATCAAAGAAGCATGTGATTTGAACATAGATTGAGTGGTTATTTGTAAAAGGAATTGAGTCATTCTATTGTGTGATTTATTTTGGGAAGTCGATTACACAGTTGGGGTGGATTGTATATGCGCGACATTTTCATTAATCCTCATTTAGTTTTCTGATTAGTTTCCTTTTTCTGGAAAAAAAATGATGAAAAAAGGGAAAAAAAAAAGAAGAAAAGGAAAAGAAAAAAAAATTCCAGAACCTGAAATTGGGAAAAATGCAAAGGTTTGATTGAGGAATGAGATTGTATCTTTCTTGGATTGATTGTATTTCATGACATGGGATAGGGGAAATGGTTTTGTGTTCTTGACATGCTTCTTTTGATATACATTACACATCACATTTACCATTTTTATCCTAACTTTACTTAAGTCACGTTACAACCCTTATAAAGACCCCCTGGATTTTTGTTTTGAAATTCATATAAGTGGTGGTGGAGATTTGACAAATAAGCAAGCTTATGGTAATGACATGTTTTGATTTGATTTTGAGAGTTATTGATAAATTCCCTTAAACACTTTGAGTATATAGAGTGAATTCTTTGTGAGGGTATTGAATCTTGATACATTGAATTTTGATGGGATTGTTGAGTTTGATGGGATGCTTATATTTTCTTTTAAAGAAACAAAACTATGATCACTTGTTCTCCGAATTGTTATTTTGACTTGAATTTTTCGATGTGTGCTGATTGGATTATTTGAAGATAGACTGAAAGAGGGAAATGAGTGAAAAAGAGAATGATTATGAGTTATTGATTTAGAGTATACTTGAGGACAAGCATTGATTCGGTGTGGGAGAATTTGATAGTGCACAAATTATCATTTTTATTGTTAATATTATAGTATGGTTTTGGATTGGTTAATACCCTAATGAATGTTTTTTTTGGCCATTTTATTTGTAGGGATCAAAAATGGAGATTGGATCAACATGGGCTCAAAGTGGCATTTTTGGAGATAAATGGTTTAAGATAGCATTTGGGCCTACAAATGAAGGAAGAAGATCTAGAGTGAAGACTTACTTGTAGTAGAAAATTTTTACTTCAAGTAATTTCTTTTTAAGGGGTTGTTTGTTTCCCCATTTTTAGGGATTTTTGAAAAAAGAATATTCTTAGATCTAGATCTTGATCTAGGGCAAGCACATTGGTTCTTCTAAGGAGACCTTGGCTATATATATGGTGTGTAGATGCTCCTGCCGGCTGCTAGTGTAAGAAGTAGAAAAAGTCACTTTGTTGAAACATTCACAATTGCACATTTGTTTATTCTTTTCCTTTCCATTAGTTCATTTGTTTTCCTTTTTTTATTCAATAATATGAATGCCACCATAAGTGGCTAGTTTCCTTTTTCTGATTCAAGAGAAATTTCTTTAATTGTATTCACTGTGATGTTATGTGCTTTATTTAAATTCTTGCATTTTTAATTTAAATATTCGTCGATTTTTAGTTTATTTTTATGAAGAATTGATATTAGTTAATCTGACAATTTAATTCAATATCAAATTTTCTACTGCATACAGGATTTCAATGATCCGTAATTGTCATGAATGAATGATATAAGTAACAAATAGGTTATTTATGTTTATGGGTCATTGCCGATATTCATTTTAACCTAAAAAATCGATGGAACAAAATCGAATAATTGTACGGCTATCCTGGTTATTTGTATTTTGGTTTAACTATTTTCACAGAACTTATTACTGTCATTATATTGATATGGAACGCTATCGTGTCCCAATCGATTAATGATAATTTTTTATTGGATGCTGGGTTTGGTCAATTAATTTAAGAAAACACAAGATTTATTACGATTATCCTAATAAATCTAAGATTAAATGCTTGAATAGTAAGAATAACATTTTTTAACTGATGATCAGTAAAACAATCATATGTGTGAACTCTTGAATCGGATATTTAGCATATTGAGTTTCATCTTTAATTTTTAGTATTTTTGTATTGTTAATCTATTTTTTAAATTTTAAGTTTTTAATTTCCATTTTAATAATTGATTTTTCAAAGCCCCCATTTTCTTTTTAGTCATAACTAAGAAGTTAAGTCAACATAGTTCCCGTGAGATTCGACCTGGTACCACTAATGCTACAAAATTGTTGTATTGGGGGATCAGTATTAATTTGAGGATTTTGACAAACCCGTCCAGATACTCTCTGATTACAAAATAAATTTTGAGTTGAGGGAAGGATTTTGAGTTGTTGAAAAATAATAGAAATTTGTAATCAATAACAAAATGTCTAGTTGTGATGATGTTTATCTTCTCGAGCATGCAAAATACTTGCTTTTTTTAGCTCATTGGTATGATATTTCAAACTATGCTTTTTTTAATCCTAACCCAAAGCTAAAACTAAGTCGGCTTATTATTTTTATTACATTAGGATATCTCAAAAATATAGAAAAATATGGTAGGATAAGAAAATGTATTATATATATATGTGTTTGTGCATTTGTGCGTGATGAATATTGATGCAAGAGATGACAGTCCAATTCAAAAGCATTGTATAGGATTTAATATAGGGGAACTATGTTGCCACACCATTAAATGTTTAGGAATTAAGAGGTGATGCAAATTAGCACCAGGATGCTTTATGATATTTGAAAATAATGTTAAAATATTTAAATCCATGGCTAAGATAGAGATCGAGTTCTATAGATATAAATTAGTCAAATTCCCTTAAAAATACTTTCTTTGCCATGAAAATGATGTCTTAGGATTTCAGAAATGATTGCAAACGGGACATAACATATTATAGGCTGCTAAAAATCGAAAAGAAAAGCAAAAATTCTTTAAAACGTATGGCCAAAAAAGCTTAGGTTTTAATATGATTGATTTTCTAAAATCCTTCTTTAACTATAGACTTTTGATTTAAAGTTGACACAGCCTATTTGTAAAATATATTTATAGGGAGAGGGAAAGATTCAAAACTATTAGAAATCAAGAAAGAGAGAGACAATGACAAAGATTCATTACCAAGAATGTAATGTCGAGTTGTAGCAATACTTATCCGCTCGAGCATGCAAAGTAGTAGATTTTCAAAGTCAATGACTAATACTTCGAATGGGTATTTAACAATTTACACAAAATCTATATAATCTATATTTTAACTTATCAGGTTTCTTGAATTTCGAGAAATGCAAAGAAATTCCGAGTAATTTAAATTTAAATTGTGATTAAAATTTTTTATAGTTATGGTAGAAGAAAAAGAGTGCAAGATACAAGAGAATGATAAGAAAGTCAACAAAACCTAGTTGAAAAAATAGATGAAATTATACAATATCTCACGACTTAGAATTTACATCTTGAAAATTCAAAATTCTTGAAATTATATAAATGAAATTTTTTGAATCGAAATATCATACACAATACCAATAATTTAGTTACTTTAACTCTAGAAAACTAAGTATACTATTTCGCACTTTAAAGTATTATCTTACCACATAGTTGCATTTTGAGTGAAAATTCAAGTCAGATGATTTTTTATGCAAGCCTACTTCAAAATACATGGCATCCGAAAACTTAATTCTTGTTTCAAAATATACTACCCATTTTATACTTTGTATATTAATTTTACAATAATTCACAGAGTTATTTGTATTTTTTTTACTAGGACTTTGAATACAAAAAATCTTGGAAGTCCTATAAAAGAAATTGAAACTGTGTGCAAGCCAAATAAGAACATACCACATGCCGATAAATCACACTGACTTAACAATATAAAATGCTAACTCTCAACACAAATCTACTCAAGAAAATTTGGAACTAAAAGTAGATATTTGGCTGTTAAAATGATATCCAAGGACTCTAGAGAGCCAAAAACGTTAATGAGTGAAAATTCAACGTCAAAAAAGGGAAAGCAAAAACAATTTAAGAATTTAATTGAACCATGAAATGGCAACATTCATACAAGAGGCAGCATAATCTTTGAGAGAAGAGAATGATAGGAGAAACAAGAGAGAGAGATAGAGTGCTTATCTGTATGAATGGGCAAGGGGTGTGCTACAAAATAAGAGAGAATGGAAGGATGAGATTATGGAAAGATATTGTAAGATAGAAGATAGGACCCAGTAAAGTTTGATTTGACACCTAGGTTTAAGTTGGGTAAATCGATTAGAGATATGAGTGGACACTGGTATTTGTATTGGGCTCAAGTTGATTGGTTTTTTTATGTAGCCTCAGTCTTGATATACAAAGTTATCAAACTTTCAAAATGAGAAAAAATTTAACATTATTTACTAACTTGCTTTAACATTTAATATTTTTATAGAAGAATCTTATATATAATTTGGTTATTTTAACCACTCTTCATAGTGTCAAACTCTTAGAACTCGTGATCTATTTTATATACTATATATAAACTTTCAATAATTCACTTGAGTTAATTGTGCATGCGTGTGTGTGTTTTATGAGCGAAGGCGATCTTAGGACCCCAAATAAAAATAATAATGGACTTGAACTAGATGCTAATGTAATTTGAACAAATCATATATCCATACAGACTTAAATCAAATGAAACAATAACTCATGCTGATCACAAATCTTCTCGAAACTATAGGTTACCAAAACCAAATATCAAAAAATATAAACAACACACTAAAAAAGCGGCCAGTATTATACTGAACAAACCACAAGAAAATAAAAACTAAAAACTATATCATAAAATAAACACTTGTATTGGGTATAAATTTAACATAATTACAAATGCCATAAATAAAAATAGGAAGCCGTAATAGAGCAAACCATATGCCAAAAAATGGTACATTATTTATCTTAAAATACAAACACAATTGACACAAATCTACTCACCAAAAAAGGAACTATGAAAACCGATGTCAAAAACCATAAATATTCATTGAAAACATCATGCCATATTAGAAGAATCAATGCGACTATAAAGAGAAATGACTTAATCATAAAACACTTACTAATGTTGGGTACAAATCTACTAAATAAAACAGATGACTTCAAACAACGGATTTGGAATTATATGACCCTAGACCAGATCAAGTGAGCTTGCTTTTGCTTATATAGCATGTTATGTTGTGTTTTGTACATTCAGATAAACATCATTCTCTCGATACTATGGCCAATTTAACCAAGTCATATATTTCGAAGTTGTTCAATTTAGTGCTACTTATGTTTGTCATCATTCTCTCGATACTATGGCCAGTTTAACCAAGTCATATATAGCATGTTATGAGGTCTGTACTCAATTTGGTACCCAAAAGAGTCTCTCCTAGAGTTCTAGATCCACAACATCAATTTGGACCACCTCCGTTATATAACGACAATGATTTGGTTTCCAAAAGAGCTACTCCTGGAGGACTTAACCCAATACATCACTCTGAACCACTTCTGTTATATAACCAAATGGATTTGGAGCCCGAAAGAGTCACTCCTGTAGGACCTAACCTAATACATCATTCTGAACCACTTCCGTTATATAACTATAAAGATCTAGTACACGACAGAGCTACTCCTGGAGGACCTAACCCAATACATCACTCTAAACCACTTCCATTATATAACCATGAAGATCCAGTATCCAAAAGAGCCACTCCTGGAGGACCTAACCCCATACATCACTCTGAACCATTTCTGTTATGCAACCATAAAAATTCGGTGCCCAAAAGAGTAACTCCTGGAGAACCTAACCCAATACATCACTATGAACCACTTCCGTTATGCGGCCATGAAGATCTAGTGCACGAAAGAGTCACTCCTGGAGGACCTAACCCAATACATCACTCCGAATCACTTCCATTATATAACCGTAAAGATTTGGAACCCAAAAGAACCACTCCTGGAGGACCTAATCCAATACATCACTCTAACCCACTTTCATTATAGCTTACTAAAAGAGTCTCCACAGAAGACGAGACCCACGACATCACTCTGAGCCGCCTCCCTTATATAATGATAAAGAATTGGTTTAGTTCTCATTTTTGCTAAGTACTTTGAGATTCTATGTATGAGTCATAACTTCGGCCTATAAAGTTAGTTGCATGGTTCATGACTTCTATTATTGGCTTAGTCAAAACTTTTAGATCAAATATTATTAGTTATTCTAGCTATTTGTCATGTTTTTTAATGTTCATTTTCTCAATGTACTTTTTCACTCTTCAATGTAACTAAGTAGGCACCAAATGATTATCCAAACGCACTAGATGAATCAAAAAAATATTGCAAATTATAGTTTTTCAAATTCAAATTCTGAAGAAATGTACGTAGACTAAGTTACGTTACACACTTTGTTTGTCGCAAGAAGTGAAAAACATAACAAAGGACTAATAATAAGTGGCAAAGGAAAAAAGACAGTATAAATTTCAGATTCATACAACTCAAAATGCTTTCCAATATTTGAAACCTCCATACTTAGATCTAGATCATCAATTAGAATTCATGACATAAAGGAATTCGAAAATGCATTATTTTTTATTGAAATGATTTCTAAGGTATTAGAGGTGATTCAAGCAAGAGTTAACACACAAGGAGCTATTAAAGTTCAAAAAGAGCAAAGGGAAATCTTAAAAACTTGCGGCCAAACATGATTGGTGAAAGTTAAGGCTTCAATGCGATTAAATTTCTGAAATCCTTCTTTAACGCTGTACTTTTGTTGCTAAAAAAGTGGTCTTCGATAGCAAAACAAATTTCAAAAAAGATGAAAGGATTAATAGATCTTCGAGATCAAGAAAGAGACTGTAAAAGACACAATATCGAATTCAGATGAGATTTGTGCTCTTGATCACGCAATGTACTTGCCTTTACAAGCTCTGTTTGTCTGATACCTCGTGCTAATCGTTAAGAGGTTGCACAGAACCGAAAAAATCATATTTTCACTTATCAAACTTTGTGAAATCTTGAGTCAAATGACAAAGTAAGGCCAAATATTATTTCTACTATATTAGAGCATCCAAAACAATACAAAACAAGGCATGACAACTAGAGACCAATGTGAGTCCAAGAGATAATTAATATGTTTAAATCCTTGTCTAAAACAAGGGATCAATTTTTGCAAAGATACTCAATTCCATTTCAAAAATGTATTCTTTGTTATAAAAATGATATTCTAAGATTTGAGAAATGATTTCAAGAGAGACATGGCATATTGGGGCTGCTGTATTTTGAAACAAGAATGGGAAATCTTTATTATCACGCCATGAACCAGAGTCGTGAATAGCTGCCCATTGCCCTGGATGCCGGCTACATTCTATAGATAATCGGGCAGAATCTCCCCATATTTTAGAGGTTTCCCATATACAAACCGACCTATATATTAAATGATCATCCTACCACCTAAATAAATAGGCTAATCCGGTGTTACAACAAATCAACCACATTAGTATAATACCAATCAATCTACAGTGTACAAACCAGGACAATGCAAGACTATCATGAATACTAGCAGCACTAGCCACAAACCTCTACTGTCATGCCCAACTAGAGTATAAGCAGCCGTCACACCAAACGGGTCTAAATTTTTATGCATGAGTACATCAAATTCCTAAGTTAAGAAGTTAAATGCTTTCAAGTGCCTCAATGCAGTTGTAATGAGTCAATATGTGAGTTTCACAAATAAATGTCAATAATTTATACAGTCATCCCATAAAATGTACAAGTCTATCAATGTATCTCAATATCAAGACCTCATACGGTCAATATACAACACGGATCTCATATTTCAAATGAAATTTAGATCTTACCGTAGTGAATACGTAAATCCACAAATACGAGACCAAGACGTCTAGAGCTCGACGTGTCGTTCTATTACAATAATCCTGTATGAGAAAGGAAAGGAGTGGGGTGAGTATCAAGAGAGATACCCAGTGAGTGAGGGGATCAATATCAAGCATAAATAGTGTGTGTGAACCATTGGAGTATCAAATATGATTATTTGTAAACAATAATTCACATTTCGCCGAAAAACATAGTATGTTCAATAAAATGAAATTATTTAGTTTATCACACAGTATCATACATATATGCATTGATTCAAAATCAAGTATTTCTAGAGCAAGGCGAATATGATCCTGGCAAAGGTCAACCATGACCAATGACAGGTGTATCGGGGGTTTTATTATGCATAAATGTTCAAAAGTCGCTCTCTACCTGACGTTGGCCATGAGCTTCACCAAGGCTATCTCATACACAGATCGGATCACGTATAGGACCTTGCCCAGTGCTAGACAGTGGCATCACACATGTCCTCCCCCTTATGGGTTCAACCAGCCGTGCCTATAACCAAATACCAGACGTTTGTGGGTACCTCCGCGCGAAGTGTACCCAGACGCATACTCAACGCCATAACAAACATCCCTCATAGCTACGATCATCCTCTTGGGACTTAATCATATCATAACAATCATCCCACAGCCACACGGCCCCAAATCAGTGATATAGAAACTATAGTTCTCAATAAATCTGCCATATTGGGTCATAGAAATTAAACATAAGAAAATTATAAAATATGGTACCATTTCAGTTGAATTAAATTTATGGATACATATTCATAGAAAATATGAGTTCACGACACTCTAATAGTCACAAAACAAATTCGTAATCTAGTGGCACACGTCAAGTCATACATGTCAAAAGCATGTTTTGTGAAAAATACGACAAAATCAAGTCTTACTTTTCATGCATGAGATTTGAGTCCTACTCATAGTAATAGGGAGGGTATAGCACTCCCAAATGAACCTCAATTGTTATGTATCGAGCTCTCTTTAACGGCTTGGGCAAAAGTCACCTAACAAGTTCACTCATAATTCTCCACTTTGGTGCTACTTTGCGCAGTCCTACAAAAATTTGCATAACTTTTTATATATCTGTTCCAATCAGGCAAAATTTTGATATGTTGTAGATAAGAGGGATATCTACAGCTTTTATTCATCTTGCTGAAACTAGGACTGGAAGATGGTCGTTTTTATACAATGTTCTTAGGGTTTGAAATAGGACAACCTTCTGTCAAGTTTCAGGAAAATTGTCATAACGTTTGACACATAAATCAGATTAAGGTGATTCTTATCTCGTTAGAACGATAAGATCTAGGTCTACAAATTACATAACTAGAGCATTTGCTAATTCAGACCATAAGACACCTCAAAACTGAGGCTAACTCACTAACAGAAACAGAGCTAAAGTAGGATAAAACAAAAATTTATGTTTAGAATACTTAACTTTGAAAAATCATAATAAATCCAATTCTCATCAGAATACAACAAATCATATCCCATTTTAAAGCTCTTTGAGTCTAGTTTCACCTGCAATTAACCTAGCTCAGTTTGCCTTTGTGCATAAAATGTTATGAGCAAAATATCAAAGCATGGTCAGAATGTCCTATTTGTAGAAATTTCCAAAGTTTTCATTTAACTTTCTTGGCCAAGCAAGGTTCAGATTTTTTTGCACTCATTCCTCATGTTCTAATAGGTTCCACTTAGGCTCTAGGTTATAGAATCATGCTCAAAACATCACATTGAAGCATTCATACAAAGCCCTAAAAAAAAGAATTCAGTAAGTACAGAATTTCTTATCTCCTTGAGGCTTTTAGTCTCTCTCTAGATCCACTTGGTTAGACTTCTCCTTTCCTCCCAATTTTTGGATATGTTAGACTCTTGGGTGTGGGTAGAAAAACCCCATAGCTTAATGGAAGGATGGTGTTAGAAAAATTGGAGACCCAAGCATTAGTGACTCACGGGTATGAGGAAGAAAGAAAATAGAGTCTTCTTTCTTCTTCCTTGGGTGCCTCACAGTTGTAGGAAGGGTGAAGAAGAGAACAAGACTTAGTCTTTTTGTTCTCTCACTATCCCATAAGTCAAGCTTCCATTAATTGTTTCATTAAATGCCTTGTCTCTCAACCACCTAATCCAATGGCTCAAGATTTTCTATCTTTTTTCCATCCAACTTCCACCATTGATTTAATTTTAATAATTCAAACACCACTATGCTTAAATAGCACATTTTTAAATTTGCATGAAAATTTCTATCTCGATTTTCGCGAAACGGGCGGCGGGCTCAACATTCAACACGAAATCTAAGAAAATTTATATTTACCCATTTGGTTCAGTTTTTCGTACTGAATACAATAGAGTTGGTTTCGCACGTAGATAAAATCATTTGACCTTCCAAATCGCCCTTAAACGCGTTAGGGTTTTTAGAACGATTTTGTTTTCCGCCTTGCGTTTTGCCAAAATTCCTTGTCCCTTGACTTCTAGGGTGGATTTTTACACGTGTAAATCTGACGACATCAAATTTGCACGTGTGGATTTTAAAATGGCACAGAGGGGAAAATTTTTTGCTCTCGGCAATTTCGTCAAAAATTTTCAAGAGCATTATAAATCGAAAAAATTTTTGAATGACTTTTCTCTATATGAAAATGAAAGCATATCATATATGGAAAAATGAGGAGTACAATATACAATACACCGAGTGTCGATGTTACATTTCCTAACCCCCTAGAAACAAGTTTCATTCTCGAAACTAAAAGAAAGATATACAGTAAACAAGTGGGGGTACTATCTCCTCATAGCCTCCTCGAGCTCCCAGATCTCCTCCTTGACCTGGTCACTCCTCTCCAAGACACTAACCAATGAGACTTCTTTGCGTTGCTGTTTCTTGACCTGCTGATCTAGAATAGCCACGGGCTAAATTGGGAGGCTGAGGTCCTCTTGCAACTCAGCAGGCGTAGGCTCAAGTATATGAGAAGGATCAAGTAGGTACTTCCTGAGTACTAAGACATGAAAGACGTCATGAATACAGGATAGTTTATCTAGAAGTACAAATCTATATGCCACACTCCCGATCTTCTCAAGGATACGAAAGGGTCTAATATATCTGGGGCTCAACTTACCTCACTGCCTGAACCGTATAACTCCCTTCAAAGGAGATATCCTCAAGAAAACCATATCTCTCTTGGCAAACTCAAGGGGTCACCGCCTACAATCGGCATATGCCTTCTGTCTGTCCTGGGTGACTCTCATCCACTCACAGATGATCCTAACATTTTCCTTCATTTCCTTAATCAACTCAACACTGCTGAGACGTCGCTCTCTGACCTTATCCCAACATAACGGGATGCGACACTTCCTGCCATACAGTGCCTCATATGGTGGCATCCCAATACTAGCCTGATAACTGTTATTATATGCAAATTCGACCAATGGAAGGTGCCGATCCCAACTACCCCGAAAATCCATCACACATGCTCTCAGCATGTCCTCAAGAGTCTAAATGGTCCTCTTAGACTGACCATCCATCTGTAGATGATAGGCTATGCTAAAACTTAGCCTTGTGCCCATTGCCTCCTGTAACCTGGGCCAAAACTTGGAAGTGAACCTCAGGTCCCTGTCTGATACTATCGCCACAAGAACACCATGCAGCCTAACTATCATATCGATGTAAAGACATGCCAAGGTCTTCAAAGGATAGTCGCTGTAAATAGGAAGAAAATGGACAGACTTGGTAAGTCGATCCACGATCATCCAAATGGCATCATGCCAGGATGAAGTCTGCGGTAGCCCTGTCACAAAATTCATAGTAATGTGATCCCACTTCCAATCAGGAATAGGTAAGGGTTGCAATATACCAACTAGTCGTTGATATTCGACCTTCACCTGTTGGCAAACTAAACACCTAGCCACAAAGTCCGCAATCTCCCGTTTCATTTCGGGCCACCAAAAACTCTCTCGAATGGTCCGATACATCTTGGTACTAACCGGATTCAATGCATAAGCGGAAGAGTGTGCCTCTTCAAGTATGGCCCTACGGAGATCTATATCAACGGGAATACAAACCCGCTCCCTAAATACTAACAATCCATTCTCTCGGACCTTGAAGTCTTCGCCATCAGTTCTGCGGACTCTATTTGCAATACCCTGAAACTCCTCATCCATACTTTAGAGCTCTCTGATATGGTTGAACAAAGTCAGCCTAACCTCAAATCTAGCTAGTAAATTTACCTGATCATCATTAGCCAAACTGACTCCTAAGGCTTGGAGTCCTACTAAACAAGAAAGGTTTGCATTCTCTATCGACTGTGAGGATGATGCTAACTTTCGGCTCAAGGTATCTACCACAACATTTGCCTTGCCCAGATGATAGTCAATAATGAGTTCGTAATCCTTGAGGAGCTCAACCATCTCCTCTGTCTCAAATTCAGCTCCTTTTGGGTAAACAGATAGTTCAAACTTTTATGATCTGTAAATACTTTACAGGTCACCCCATAAAGATAATATCACCATATCTTCAACGCGAAGACTATGGCTGCCAACTCCAAATCGTGTGTCGGGTAGTTAACCAAGTGTTTTTTCAGCTACCATGAGGCATATGCAATAACCCGACTATCCTGCATCAGAACACAACTCAATCCCGTCGACTAACATCACTGTACACTGTGTTTCCCGACTACTAGTGGAAAGGGTTAAAATAGGAGCAGAAGTCAACCGTTGTTTGAGCCCCTAAAAGCTTGCCTCACAACGGTCATCCCAAACAAACTTGACTGACTTCCGGGTCAATCTAGACAACAGAATAGCTATCCAGGAAAATCTCTCTATAAATCTGCGATAATACTTGGCTAAACCGAGAAAACAATGGATCTCGGTAACTATTTGTGGCTGCTTTCACTTCAACATAACCTCAACCTTCCATGGATCAACATAAATACCCTCCGTGGAGACAATGTACCCCAAAAATCTTATCTATCTCAGCCAAAACTCACATTTTGAAAATTTGGCATATAGTTGCTTCTCACGGAGTATCTGCAATACCACCCGAAGGTGCTGAGCATGATCTTCATTTCTCCATGAATATACCAAGATGTCATCGATAAATACGTTGACGAACCGATCCAAGAAGTCATGGAAGACTCAGTTCGTCAGATCCATAAAAGTAGCTAGAGCATTAGTCAGCCCAAACAGCATGACTAAAGACTCATAGTGGCCGTATTAGGTGCGAAAAACTATCTTGGGCACATTCTCGGCCTGATTCCTCAACTGATTTACTGATCAAATAAATCATCAATATACGGCAAGGGATATCTATTTTTGATGGTGGATTTGTTTAACTATCTATAATCCACACACAACCGAAGTGTACCATCTTTCTTCTTTACAAACAATACCGGAGCGCCCCAGGGTGATGTGTTCGGGCGAATAAACCTCTTGTCCAGAAGTTCCTGTAACTGAACCTTGAGCTCTCTCAGTTTAGTAGGCACCATTCTGTATGGCAGAATAAAAATAGGAGCAATCCCCGGTACTAGATCAATCTCGAACTCGAACTCCTGAACTGGTAGTAATTCAGGAAGCTCCTTAAGGAACACATCTAGAAACTCTTGCACCACGGAGACTTCCTCAAGTCTTGGTCCCTCAGTGGTGGTATCAACGACATAAGCCAGATAAGCTGTGCACCCACGGCGTACCATGTGTCTGGCCTCTATAACCGATATAACATAGAGGGACAAGACTTGTCTCTCGCTCTGAACACCAATGGTGGCTGCCCGGACCTCTGAAACTCAACTCTTTCGTGCAATAATTCACGAAAGTCTGGTGTGAACTCAGCCAATCCATCCCTAGGTTGGCATCAATATCCGTGATATGGAGTGAAATTAGATCTACCTCTAATACTGCCTCCTCAATAATGACCTCGCAGCCTCTATAGACTGTATCTCGAATGATATGCCTGCCAAGAGGAGTGATAACCATAATCACTTCATCAAGTGGCGAGAGAGGCCTATCAGAACGGCGAGTGAATGTATCGCTCGCATATGAATAATTCAACCCAGTGTCTATGAGAACACGAGCATCAATACCAAATATTTGCATGGTACCTAAGGATATGAAAAATTAAAGATATTTAAAATACGAGGAAAAAGTAGACGTATATATATATATCAAACTAGTTAAGCTTCTAAAGCTTTAACTAGTCAAAATTGTACATCGATATGATGGTATGCAAGATCTCATAAAGAAAGTACAATAAAAGTTCTATACTGAGGGGTTTACGGAAGGATTACTCATAATGACATCAGGGTTTGCTTGTGCGTCCTCCTGCGTTATCGCAAGCACACGAGTCTGGGCTCTAGGCTGCTATCGCAATAGTCCTAGCACTCTATTACTCCCAGCTACAGTCTGAGGAGCTGTGAGAGTTGAGTGCGCAGGTGCCCCCTGTTGGCTTGTGCTAGAAACACCAGTGTGACTCCGTAAAGTCTGTCTTACTCGACTCAAATCTGGTCAGACACTTCTAATGTGACCTTGTTTCTCACACTGGAAGTAAGTAGTCGGTACTCTACATGCCCCAAATACATGATGGTTGCCGCATCTATGGCAGAAAGACTGTCTCTGTATAGTAGACTGTGTAGAGACGCTAGGGGCTGGTGCCCCAAAGCCCTGTGGTTGGGATCCTTATCCTAGTCCTGCTGGTTTAAAGCTAGAAGACCCTCCATGATAACCAGAACCTCTACCCCTCTTTGAAGACTGTCCGCCTTGTAACCCAGTCTTGTTCCTTTTCTAGTGACTCTCTTTCTGCCTGGCCTAAGCTTGGACGATCTCTTCTACCCGATATGCTGAATTAATTACCTCTGAAAGAATAAAAGCAGGAATCACTGTCATATACTTCTTGATGATCAAATGGAGGCCATCCTCAAACATAAACCTCATTTGAGCGGTGTAGCCATGTCGGGGACAAATGCTGCTAATCTCCTAAGCTCATCCTCGTACTCTAAAACTGACCTAGTCCCCTGACGTAAGTACAGGAACTCTGTCCTCATACGATCCTATTGAAAAGGGGTAAAGTACCTACAGTTGAACTCTCATAGAAAGTCCTCCTATCGCAGAGTCTGTGACACACCAATAGAACTGTCACATATAGCCTCCCACCATGAGAAGGTATCCCTGTCAAGGAGTCTCTCAACAACTCTCAACCTGAGCTCTTCTGTTAACCCCAGATCAGTAAGGATCCAGCGGGTCCTGTTAATCCAGTGTTTCACTACTGTAGCATTACCAGATCCTGAAAAATCTATGCATCTGAGCTATCGTGCCTCTTTCACCAACTGTGTAAGCTCATGGATGCGCCTCAAAGTAACCGATATATCATCAGTCGGACTAGAAATGGATGGAACGGCCACCGGAGGAGAACCGGTGCCATAGATGTAGGTACGGCCGTAGGTGCGGTCGCTGGAGTCTATGGTGGAGGTGGCGTCATCTGCACCCCATATCTCCTATACTACTCCTGCCACTGCCTCATGGCATCTAGTGGTGGTGGAGGAATCTTAGCTGTAACAGTCAATGGAGGTGCTGGGGGTGGCGATGGTGAAGGTGCCTCTTTCACCAACTTCCTATGGTACTCGTGGAGTCTCAGGCGTCCTAGGTGCATCAGGCATTGGGGGACTCTCAGGTGGTGCGTGTAACACTGACTCTCGGTATATTGTGCTGTACTCCATTCGTGTATATGTACATATACATATATATGATGTTCTGAGTAGTAAATTTTACTCAGAATCTTTTGCAATTTGCTTCGCTATCTAAATTCACGCTTGTTAATTATATGTTTTGAAAATCATGCCCGAAAACCCTAATTCAGGCGAGGTGAGATTCAAGCGAACAAACAATCTCAGTTTTACACGGGATCAGTTCCTTTAGATTCAGAGCATCGCAATTGGCCAATGAGGCTACTTGCATACATTTCTGTGTCGGGCCTGAAGTTTAGCCTAGAGGTAGCACGAATAGTGCACCATCGACCAAAATGAAGGCTTATCGGGCCATTTTGAGATGTATACGTGCAATTTCATTTCTAATGAAATGTCACGTGCCAAATTGACTAAAAAAGTTAAGCAAACCTGAATTTTAGAAATTCTCATATGTTTACTGGTAAACGCTTGGTGCACATTCGCCCGGAGGTGAAAAAATAAATTCCATAGAGCCAAATTAAATTCTAGCCATTTGAAATTGTAAAAATTTCACAAGGAAGCCTAAACCAGGCTAAGTTATGATTTTCCTAAGTCAGATCATAATTCTGAGAGATTCCCAAAAATTGCTTGGCGCATAGGGAAATTGACCCTGCCGAGTCAAAATGAAATCCACGCGTGTGAAATTTATATCATGGGAATTACATATGCCAGATATGTTTTAAAGATGATTGCTCTGGGCAGAAGAGTGAAATTTGAGTGTTGGCCCCGAGAAGGCTCGGAACCCTAAGAATTCTCGCCAAAGAAACCTTAATTCTAGCTAGAACTAAAATTTATCCGAGCAAACGGTCTCGTTTTCATCTGAGACTTATATTTTTGTGATTCTATGTGTAAAATAGAGCTCGTAGCAACATTTCACGAATTCCGAGGCCTGGGTCAATTTTCGACCGATTGGCGCTCACCTTCACTCCGGAGGATATTTGGATGGTCAAACGACCTTATATTCGCACGAGTTCTACGGCACTGGACTCAAAACAAAAACCTGCATCCAGTGTGTGATTTTAGAAAATTTTGAAATGAATAGTAACTTTGACCGATCTCGGGTCAAAGTTAGGACTTGTGAATAGACTCAAAGGACATGAAATTAATGTTCTTGGAATGTGTAAAAGTGCTTTATGGGGGAATGTGAGATCATGACATGTGGCAACATGTGGGGAGGGAGATCATGACTTAAAAAGTTATAGATGGCCAAGATTTGGGGTTTTGGTGTAAATTAAAATTAAGGAAAGACTAATATGCAATTAGGAAAAGAAGAAGGGTCACTTAAGAGAACAAAAACCCTTAATATTTTGCATTTTTCAGCAAAGAACCCGTGAGTGAAGCTAAGAGAGAAACCTCCTTCGTGAAATGCTCTTCTCCTTCCTTCTTCTCATCGTGGACAGCCTTCAACACCCTTTCTACCTTCAAACAACTTCCCTTAAGCCTCACAACAACCTATCCAAGAATGGAGACTAAAGGGCAAAGATTTATTTGTGGAATTTAAAGAGCTGGAAGTACAAATCCAAGGAAAAATTCTGCACTTCCTTCAATTTTCGTCCAGAAATTTTGGTAAGTGTTATCCTCTCCTCTTTGTCCATTACATACTTAAATTTCATACCATGATAAGGTTGGATTGTTAGAGGGGGCTAAAATTGATGAAAAAGAATGAGGAAATTGGAGAATTTTGGATGGGCTTTCTAATGGATTGTCTTTGGTGTTTAAAATGACCCTAGGAGGAAGTAGAAACATGGGCCTAACTTAGTTTAGGTGTGCAGGACTTTGGCATAAGAAAATGCATTGTTTCAATCCCAAATTTGTGGAGAATGAACCTAGGCTAGATTTGCAGAATTTTCAGCAATCTTAGGATAGTATTTTGGACCTAGATGGTCACAAATTTTGGTAGAAGTTCTGTCCAATTATCTACAGTAGGATTTTGGACCCTTGGACATGGAAATTAGAGGAATTTTGGAGTGTGAAATGCATAAATTTGCTTTGGGGGGTGTGTGCTAAATTGTTGGTGCATATGTGTAGAAATGTGGCACCAATGAGAGATGTTTATGTGAATGAGATGGGAACCAAATAATTGCAGTGAGTTTGTGGACCTTGAGCATACATTTCAATGGATTTTGGAGTACAAGAATGCATGTGGGTTTTGAGGGCATTGTGGTGTGGTGACTATATAATGAGATAGTGAGTGGAGATTTATGTAAATTCCTTGTATTGTTGCTTTTGTAGTGACATATTCCTTGATCATCCGAGGGGAGATTGATTGCCTCTCCTGGAGCGTTCGTGCTCGTAATGCACCCTGCAGAGTATGGTGAGTGGGATTTATTTCAATACTTTTGTTTAATATGTAAACCCTGTTTACAACATTTTGATAAATGAGCATGATTTGTCGTGTGCTTGAAATATTTTGACTGGTTTTGGAACTAACTTTTTGTGAACTGATGGAGAGTCCAAAAATTGGGTTGAATTATGAAATTATGCATCTATATGGTTGAAATATATAATATGTCATTTTACGCTATATATTGCATTAGTTTGTGAACTTGATTATGGCACATTCTTGATACTATATTGATTTTGGCCTTGAAAGCTTTGGTATGTATTGTTCTGTAGCTATGAAGGACACCGTGAGAGGCGCTTAGCTGGCGTCCGGATATGCCTAGACCTAAGGTATCCCATGAGTCGTCTCAATTTTATTAACGACACGATACTAGCCAGGTTGAACCTGAAAAAGGGGAGGATTTGGATAGTCTCTCCAAGTCTAGCACCTGGACAAGGTGCGCCACAAACGCCGGGGTAGAGAGCACTTTAAATAAATCTACATATAACACCTCCAGTGCACCTGTCATAGGTCGTGGTAGACCTCTGCCAGGACACTTTCGGCTAGCAACTCTATGTTTTTTAAATGACAGTGCTTAGGATACATATTTGACTTGATAATGCGTACTAATTATATATTGTTGAAATAAAAAGCATGATGATTTGAAGTATGATTTGTATACTTACGTTTTGATACTCCAGTTTCACAATTCTTATTAGACGATTGTATTGACCCACTCACTCACTGAGTATTCTTCCCTGAGTACTTACCTCTCATTTCCCTTCTTGTTTCAGAGATAGTATTTGACAATGAGCGTTGCTTTTAGGATGCTTAGTATCATTGGGAGATCTGGTCTGGACTTGAGGAGTCATTGTATATTTTCGTTACAATTTCGTGAGTTAAAAATTGTATAGATGATGTATATGCATCTGGAGGCCTATAGATGACCATTGTAAAATTCTGGGATGACTGTACCAATATGGATATTTAAATTGTGAAACTCTCATGTCATTGCATAACACTCGCATTGAGACAATTTCTATTCATTGTGTTTGTTGGGAATGTGTCATGTCCTAGAGGTGTACTTTAGGACCGCTAGGTGCTACCTCTAAATCACAGGAGGGGCGATTGGTGGCTGTCCATACCTTTGACAGGGGCATGGCAGTAGAGCTTTGTGGTTAAAACTGTGGAAATTCGTTTTGTTAGCCTTGCGTTGTCCTGAATTGTGCAGTATGGATGCGTTGGTCTAATGTTGAGATGTGATTTATGTATTGTGAGGTCGGGTTGGCCTTGTTATACAGGTAGCTGGTTGATTGCTATATAGGAGACCTTCGATATAAAGGGAGGTTCTGCCTGATTTTCTATAAAAATACAGTCGGTATTTAGGACAACGGGTGGCTGCTCATGATCTTGGTTTGGGACGTGACAGTTCACTTGGTATCAGAGCCGTAGATTGAGAGCAATGTAGGAAGAGAGTCTTGAAAACATTCCCGAGTGTGTTTGTGTTTAAAGTCCTCAATGCGTGAAAGTTTCATACAGTCATGAAGTCCCGGTACATGGTCATAGGTATATGATTTCATCCATTTTAGGGGGTTAAATATGGTTGTATCTAACCTAACATGCTTTTTTTAATGATTCCATTCTTTGTGAGGGTAGTCAAGATGTGGCTAGTTCAAATTTCTTCAACCATGTCTATTATTTGAAAGATACCTAATAAGAATCCTTCTCTTGCAGAAGTATGACGACCCGACGGAGCACCCGTTTTGCCCCACCTGAGGAATTAGACGAGCCGAAGGATCGTTTCTCCACTCGCGTGCCACCACCGGCTCCTACTCAGCCAGTTGCTCATGCTGAGACTCCCGTATCCACACTCGACGCCTTTCGGCATGTATACGAGTGGTACGCTTTGCATGGGGTCTAGATTCCGCCCCTACCACCTCCTATAGCGGCGCCTGCACCTACCGCATTGCTAGTCCCTTCGGTACCGGTTTCACCGTCTGTAGTCGGTCCTTCTATCTTGTCAGAGCCGAGTGAGACCACATCGGCTACTCTTAGACGGGTGCATGAGTTGACTTAGTTGGTTAAGGAGGCTCGTCAGCTGGGGTGCAATGATTTCACAGGGCTTGGTGATGTTGCGGCAGCCAAGCATTGGATCAACCGCACCCATAAGATTTTGACCGATATAGGGATTGGAGAGGAGCTCTGCCTGAAAGTGGCATAGTGATTATTATAAGGAGAGGCCCTCACTGATGAGGTGACAGAACCACTGTGGTGGGACGACTTCCTTCGAGAGTTTGACTGCAGATTCTTCCCACTCTACCAGCAGGGACGGATGAGGTCAGAGCTGGGATGACTTATACAGGGGTCCAGATCTATCTCAAAGTATGAGACAAACATGCGGAGAGTTGCCACATTTGTACCGGACCTAGCCATACCTCAGTATTTACGTTTCAAATTCGAAGACGGTCTTAGCCTCAGCATAAAGAAGTTTATGACTGTTACTCCACAGTTTACATTGGCCGAGGTGATAGACTCCGCTCACCGCACGGAGGCTTTGGTCTGCGCCGAGACTAGGCAGAGAGAGAGCAGACAGCAAAAGAAAAAGAAAGAGAAGTCTCATTCTGTGTAGAGCTCCAAGAGGGGCAAGGGATCCAGTTCATATAGAGACAGATTTGGATCTAGATCTTTTAATCTGGGACGGGGACAGTACTCCAGCCCGTCCGACTCACCCTGTATAGTATACTACTCAACGGCATCTTTATTACCGCAGGTGTAATGGGCCCCATTCGATAGGAGCTTGTTCAGTGTCTGTCACTTGCTCCATTGTGGGAAGCCGGGGCATATCAAGAGTCCTGTCCTGAATTAGGACTCGGAAGACAAAGTTCACAGAGCTGCACTAGTACTCCTCATATGGGTCAACAAGGACAGCCTACTCGGCTAGCATCTTCTACTCCCAGGGTGACCACCGGGAGTAACACAGTGCAGACCTGGGCACGACAGCAGCCTAGGGCTCAAGCCCGAGTTTATCCCATGACGTAGGAGGACACTCAGGCGAACCCTGACATTATCACAGGTACTCCTCCTTCTGATCCTGTAGAATAGGGTCTCTATTCATATTTCCACTTCTTTTGGGGATGTCAGCATTGTATCTTGATAGTTGTATAGGTATTTTATGTTGTGTACCTTTTGTCGACATGATACTACTCTGACATCTTTGTACACCGAAGTTGTAAAAGCTTTAGAGGCTCAACTATTTTGATATACATATATATCGAATTTGATTTTATTATAAGTCTATATGCATTTTTGTTCAATGATAGGTACTCTACCTATCTTCGGGATAGATACTCGTATCCTTATTGACACGGGATCTAACTATTCGTATGTGAGCGATCAATTCTCCCGACATTTTGACAGGCTGCTCTCACCTTTGGACGAGGAGATATTGGTCATCACTCCTCTGGGTGAACAGATTATGTGCGGCACAATGTATAGAGAATGTGAGATCAAAATCGAAGATACAGTGCTGAAGGCAGATCTAATCCCTTCGCCATGACTGATTTTGATTCCATCTTGGGGATGGATTGGCTACATATGCATCGGAGTTCAGTTGACTGCTTTAAGAAGCAGGTGGAGTTTCGAAAACCCGATCAGCCAGTGTTGATTTTTGAGGGCGAGAGGCGGGTTTTACCCCGCTGTGTCATTTCAGTTTTGAAGGCCAAATGCATGATTCACCACGGGTGTGCAGCATATCTGGCTCACATCATAGACACCACTGCTCAGGGACCGAGACTTCAGGATGTTCCAGTGGTACAGGAGTTTACTGATGTTTTCCCCAAGGAGCTACTCAGATTACCACCGGTTAGGGAGTTCGACTTTGAGATCGATTTAGCTCTGGGGACTACCCCTATCTCTATGCCACCATACAGGATGGCGCCAGCTAAGCTGAGAGAGCTCAAGGTCCAGCTATAGGAGTTGTTGGATAAAGGGTTTATCCATCCTAACACGTCATCTTGGGGTGCTCCAATACTGTTTGTAAAGAAAAAAGACGGCACACTAAGATTATGTGTTGATTATAGGCAACTTAATCGGGTGACTATGAAGAACAGATATCCACTGCATCGCATAGATATTTGTTTGATCAATTGCAAGGTACCCGAGTTTTCTCAAAGATTGATCTTCGATCGGGATATCATCAGATGCGGATTAGGACTCAAGTTGTGCCAAAGACAGCTTTCCACACTCGATACGGGCACTATGAATTCCTTGTCATGTCGTTTGGGCTGATTAATGCTTAAGCTGCCTTCATGGACTTGATGAATAGAGTTTTTCACGACTATCTGGACCAGTTTGTCATAGTCTTCATAGACTATATATTGGTATATTCGTGGAGTGACAAGAATCATGTTCAGCATCTTCGCACAGTTTTACACATCCTCCGCGATGAGTAGCTGTATGCCAAATTCACAAAATGTGAATTTTGGCTAAGACAAGTTAGATTTTTGGGGTATGTTGTTTCTGCGGAGGGGATTTTTGTCGATCCGCAAAAGGTCAATGCCATTATGAGATGGGAGCAGCCATAGACAGTAACTGAGATCAGGAGGTTTCTTGGTCTGGCCGGGTATTACCACAGATTTGTTGAAGGATTTTCTCGGATAACTGCTTCATTGTCTAGATTGACGCGAAAGGGTGTTAAGTTTGTATGGGATAACCGTTGTGAGGCGAGTTTTCAGGAGTTCAAACAACAGTTGACTACAACTTCGATTTTGGCGCTTCCCACCAGCAGTCGGGAGTACACAGTATACAGTGATACTAGCTGACAGGGGTTGGGTTGTGTTTTGAAGCAAAATGGTCGGGTGATTGCCTACGCTTCTAGACAATTGAAGAAACATGAGGTGAATTATCCGACACACAATTTGGAACTTGCGGCCATAGTTTTTACATTGAAGATATGGCGCAATTACTTATACAGGGTGACTTGCCGGGTGTATACGGATCATAAAAATCTGAAGTATTTATTCATCCAGCGAGAACTTAACCTGAGACAGAGGAGATGGTTGGAACTCCTCAAAGATTATGTTCTTGTCATTTATTATCATTCGGGTAAGGCCAATGTGGTTGCTGATGTCTTGAGCCAGAAATCAACTACATTGTCTCAGGAGAACAATATGCATACCTCACTTGTTTAATGGGACTCCGGGATGTGGGAATCAAATTGGCTAGTAATGATCAGGGTACTCTGCTAGCCAGGTTTGAGGTCAGGCCGACACTGTTGGACCGTATTAGGGAGCGTCAGGGCATTGATACCGAGCTCCAGGCTCTTATTGAGAGAGCCCGCGGGGGTGATATTGATGATTTTAGAGTCCGTAGTGATGAACTTCTGACTTATTGAGATAACGTGGCTATACCCGCCGATGAGGATCTCTGTAGGTCCATATTAGAGGAGGCACACTCCTCGGCCAATGCCTTACACCCAGGTAGTACAAAGATGTATTGAACTGTTCGGGACAGCTATTGGTGGCCAGGTAAGAAGAGAGACAATGTAGAATTTGTAACTAGATGTTTAGTCTGTCAGCAGGTGAAGACTGAGCATCAGAGGCCAGCGGGTTTACTACAACCTCTTCTCATTCCCGTATGGAAGTGGGAACATGTAACTATGGACTTTGTTATAGGATTACCACGGACTCAGGCCAGATATGATGCCATTTGGGCGGTAGTCGATCGACTCACCAAGTCTGCCCATTTCATCCCAATGTGCAACAACTCTCCATTGGAGACATTGGCACGTCTGCATATTGACGAAATAGTCAGACTACATGGAGTTCCCGTGTCTATAGTCTCAGATAGAGATCCGAGGGTCACTTCTCTATTTTGACCCAAACTACAGGAAGCTTTAGGCACGTGGCTCAGTTTTAGCACAATATATCACCCACAGACAGATGGTCAGTTATTCAGACGCTCGAAGATTTGCTTCGGGCTTGTCTTATGGATTTTTGGGGTGGTTGGGATAGGCATTTACCGCTGGTGGAGTTTGCATATAATAATAGTTATCAAGCCAACATCGGCATGCCACCTTATAAGGTACTCTACGGTAGGAAGTGTCGTACCCCGTTGTGCGGGAATGAGGTAGGCGAGAGATGCCTTACCAATGTTGAGTTAGTCGAGGAGACTAAGGAAAAGGTCAGGGTGATCCACGAGCGGTTGAAAGCCGCCCAAGACAGATAGAGGGCATATACGGGTCGGAGACGCCGACCTTTAGAGTTTAAGGTGGGTGATATGGTGTTTTTGAGGATTTCTCCCTTGCAGGGACTCATTCGACATCGGCAGCGGTGCAAGTTGAGCCCCAAGTACATTGGCCCATTCTGTATCTTCAGTAAGGTTGGAAGCGTGGCATACAGACTAGAGCTGTGAGATGAGTTATCTCGGATCCATGATGTCTTCCATATATCAGTATTGAGGAAGTACATCCCAGATCCTTCGCATATTTTGGAGCCTCCACCAGTAGAAGTACAAGAGGACTTGAGTTTACCTGTTCAACCTGTGGCCGTACTAACCAGCAGATCTGGTAGCTACAGAACAAGGAGGTATCCCTTGTCCGAGTGCTATGGCGTAGCGATCAGGTCGAAGAAGAGACCTGGGAGCCTGAGGAGGCCATAAGGAGAGTACCCCCATCTATTTTCTATATAGTTTTTTTTAAGTTTCGAGGACGAAACTTGTTTTAGGGGGATTAGTAAATGTAACACCGACTCTCGGTGTATTGTGCTGTACTCCATTCGTGTAAATGTACATATATATATATATGATGTTCTGAGTAGTAAATTTCACTAAGAATTTTTCACGATTTCCTTTGCTATCTAAATTCACGCTTGTTAATTATATGTTTTGAAAAGCGTGCCCGAAAACCCTATTTCGGGTGAGGTGAGATTCGAGCGAGGTGAGATTCGAGCAAGCAAACGATCTCAGTTTTACAGGGGATCAGTCCATTAGATTCAGAGCGTCGCAGTTGGCCAATGAGGCTACTTGCACGCATTTCTGTGTTGGGCTTGAAATTTAGCCCAGGGGTAGCACGAATAGTGCACCATGGACCAAAATGAGGGGTCACCGGGCCATTTTGAGATGTATACGTGCAATTTCATTTCTAATGAAATGTCACGTGCAAAATTGACTAAAAAGGTTAAGCAAACACGAATTTAAGAAATTCTCATACATTTACTGGTAAACGCTAGGTGCACATTCGCTCGGAGGCGAAGAAATAAATTCCATCAGGCCAAATTAAATTCTAGCTGTGTGAAATTCCTAAAATTTCACAAGGAAGCCTAAACCAGGCTAAGTTAAGATTTTCTTAAGTTAGATCATAATTCTGAGAGATTCCCGAAAATCAGGAGTTTTCTTGATCTAGCCGGGTATTACTACAGATTTGTAGAAGGATTTTCCCTATTTGCTGCTCCGTTATCTAGATTAATGCAGAACGACGTTAGATTTATATGGGATGACTATTGTGAGACGAGCTTTCAAGAGCTCAAACAGCGGTTGACGTCCGCTCCGATTCTAGCCCTTCCCACGAGTAGTCCCGGAGTTGTGGTGTACAGTGACACTAGCAGGCAGAGATTGGGCTGTATGTTGATGCAGTATGGTAGAGTTATCGCCTATGCTTCGCGACAGCTAAAGAAGCATGAGGTGAACTATCCTACGCATAATTTGGAGTTGGCGGCCATAGTCTTTGTGCTAAACATATGATGCCACTATCTATATGGGGTCACATCAGGGTGTTTACAAATCACAAGAGCCTGAAGTTTCTGTTCACTCAACGGGAACTGAATTTGAGGGAGCAGAGATGGTTAGAGCTACTAGAGGATTATGACCTCATTATTGACTATTATCCGGGCAATGCTAATGTAGTGGCTGATGCCTTGAGCTGGAAGTCGTCTTCTCCTTCTTAGACTACTGAGAGTACTTATCTCTCGTATTTATTGGGACTCCAAGCTTTGGGAGCCAAGTTGGCTAGTGATGGTCAGGGAGCTATACTAGACAAATTTGAGGTTCGGCCGAGTTTGCACGACCGTATCAGGGAGCTTCAGTAGAGTAATGAGGAGCTCTGAGGCATTTTTGAGAAAGCTAACAGAGGTGATATCGATGACTTTAGAGTTCGTAGGGATGGACTGTTGGTTTTCCGAGATCGGGTATGTGTACGAGTAGATAGTAATCTCCGCAGGGGCTATTCTTGAGGAGGCCTATTCATCTGCCTATGCTTTACATCCCAGCAGTACTAAAATGTATCGTACCAACAGAGACAGTCATTGGTGGTCTGGTACGAAACGGGAGATTGCGGAGTTTATTGCTCATTGCCTTGTATGTCAGCAAGTAAAGGCCAAGCACTAGCATCCAGCAGGCACTTTACATCCTCTTCCCATCCTTGAGTGGAAGTGGGAGCATATCACGATGGATTTCGTAGTGGGGTTGCCGCGGACTTCGGCACAACATGATGTAATCTGGGTGATAGTTGACCGACTTACTAAGTCCGCAAATTTCATCCCGATCAGGAGTAATTACTCGCTTGAGGCATTGACACGCCTCTATATTGATACGATTGTGAGACTGCATGGTGTTCCAATGTCGATAGTATCAGATCAAGACCCCAAATTTACATCTCATTTTTGGCCCAGTCTGCGGGAGGCTTTGGGTACTAGACTGAGTTTCAACATAGTGTATCACCCTGAAACAGATGGTCAGTCAGAGAGGACCATTCAGACTTTAGAGGACATGCTTAGGGTATATGTTATAGATTTTTGAGGGAGTTGGGATCGACATCTTCCGTTAATGGAGTTCGCCTATAATAATAGCTATTAGGTGACCATTGGCATGCCACCTTATGAGGCATTATATGGGAGGAAGTGCCGTACCCCGTTGTGCTGGGATGATGTTGGTGAGCGACGACTCACCAATGTTGAGCTGGTAGAGGAGATGAAGGAGAAAGTGAGGGTTATCCGTACGCAGATCAAGTGATTGCTTATGCTTCATAACAGTTGAAAAGGCTTGAGCTGAATTATCCGACGCATGATTTGGAGTTAGCAGCCATAGTCTATCCATTGAAGATATGGCGGCATTATCTTTATGGAGTGAACTGCAGAGTCTTCACTGACCACCAGAGCCTAAAGTGTTTGTTCACTCAGTGGGAGCTGAACCTCAGACAGAGATGATAGTTATAATTGCTGAAGGATTATGATCTGATTATAGATTATCATCTGGGCAAAGCGAATGTTGTGATAGACTCTTTGAGCCAAAAGTCGTCTTCAACTTTTTCTTCTCAGGCAGTAGAAAGAGCGTATGTTTCTTGCCTAGTGGGACTCCGTGCTTTGGGAGTCAGTTTAACTAGTGACAGTCAGGGTACACTGCTAGCCAGATTTGAGGTGCGACCTACTCTACTTGATCGCATCAGAGAGCTTCAGGATTCTGATAAAGGGCTCTAGGGTATTCACGATAGGATCCGCAGAGGAGATGGTGGAGACTTCAGAGTCTGTAATGATGGACTCGTATTGTTCAGAGACAGAGTGTATGTCCCGGCCGATAGTGATTTTCGGTGTGCTATCCTTGAGAAAGCACATTCTTCTGCATATGCTATGCATCCCGAGGGTACAAAAATGTACCGGACCATCAGAGGTAGCTATTGGTGGTCAGGCATGAAGCGGGAGATAGCAGAGTATGTGGCACGATGCTTGGTGTGCCAGCAGGTAAAGGTCGAGCATTAGCGTCCAGCAGGCACACTGCAACCACTTCCCATTCTTGAGTGGAAATGGGATCATATTACTATGGACTTCGTGATGGGGTTGCCGTAGACTTCTACATGGCATGATGCGATTTGGGTGATTGTCGATCGACTCACCAAATCTGCACATTTTATCCCTATCGGCGGTGACTATTCCTTGGAGGCATTAGCACGTCTCTATATTGATACCATAGTTCGGCTTCACGGGATGCCTGTGTCGATTAGTTCAGATAGGGACCCCAGATTCATGTCTAGGTTTTGGCCCAAGTTGCAGGAGGCATTGGATACTAAACTGAACTTTAGTATGGCGTATCATCCTCAGTCAGAGGGCCAATTAGAGAGGACAATTCAGTCGCTCGAGGATATGCTTCGGGCATGCGTCATTGATTTTCATGGTAGCTGGGATCGATATCTTCTATTGGCAAAGTTTGCATACAACAATAGCTACTAGACAAGTATCGGGATGCCTCCGTATGAGGCACTGTATGGCAGGAAGTGTTGCACCTCGATATGCTCGGATGACGTTGGAGAGCGACATCTCAGTAGTGTCGAGTTAACTAAGGAAACGAAAGATAAAGTTATGGTCATCCATGAGCAGATAAGAGCTCCCTAGGACAGGCAGAAGGTATCACCAATCGTAGACGGCGACCTCTTGAGTTTGTTAAGGGAGATATGGTTTTCTTGAGGATATCTCCTTTAAAGGGAGTTATACGGTTCAGGTAGCGGGGCAAGCTGAGCCCTAAATATATTGGCCCCTTTCGTATCCTTGGGAGAGTCGGGAATGTGGCATACAGATTAAAGCTGCCAGATGAACTATCCATATTCATGACATCTTTTATGTCTCAGTACTCCAGAAATATCTAGCTGATCCTTCTCAAGAACTTGAGCCTCCACCTGTTGAGTTACGAGAGGATCTCAGTCTTCCAGTTCAGCACGTGGCTATTCTAGATCAGCAAGTCAGGAAGCTGCGGAGCAAGGAAGTCTCATTGATCACAGTCTTGTGGAGGAGTGATCAGGTCGAGGAGGAGACCTGGGAGCCCGAGGAGGCTATGAGGGACAGCACCCTCATTTGTTTGCTGTTTAGTCCTCTCTTAGTTTCGAGAACGAAACTTGTTTTTAGGGGGTTAGAAAATATAACACCGATACTGCGTTATCTGTAATATTGTACCATTTTCGAAATATATATATATAAATAAGATATTCTTCAATTTATTTAAATAGAGAGAAATTTTATTTATTTAAATTGATTTTTGATTTTTGGAATATTTAAATTAAATTTTTGGTATATTTTAATTTGTCGAATCCGCGAATCGAAATCAACCCCGTGTATACAAAAAAAAAATTAAAATTTTAGTGAAGTATGGGTGTGAATATATATATATATATACAAACCTAAAAAAAAAAAAAAAAAAAGAACCCAAATTTAGGAATTAGGGTTTAAAACCCTAATTCCTCTCTCTCTCTCTCTCTCTCCTCGACTCTTCATCTTCCTGTGGCCGCCACTCTCCTCCGCTGCTGTCTCGCGCCTCTCCGTCGCGACCCGCCACCACCCAACGGCCGTCGCCACTCTCCCTCTGTTTTCTCTCTACCTTACTCACGGTCTCCCTCTCACTGTCGCTCGCTCTCTCTCTCTTTGGCTTCACCCATCTCCGCCTCTCTCGCTGCTGCTCGCCCTCCACCGTGATCCGCCACCCTCCGCCGCTCTCTCTATGGGAGCACAATCGTCCTCTGCGCGAGCGCACCACTGCGTGATCTCCCCCGCACGAGCGTGCCATAGTGTGATCTCCCTCGTATGAGCACGCTACAGTGCGCTACTGCAGCGGTTCCCTCTCCCTCCAGTGCGTGCCAACTCCATAATAGCACGCTATTGCGTGCGGCCATCTCCCGAGCACACCACAGCGCGACAGAGCATGCCACAGCATGACAAAGTGTGCGACCATAGGCCCGTAGGCCCGTAAGCCCGCCAGCCCATTACGGCCTGCGAAGCCCACTGTGGCCAGCTAGCCTGCTGACTCGCGAGCCCGCAAATCGCAGGTAACTGACTTAGGGATTTTACCCTGATCTAAGTGTTTATGACCTAACTATTAAATCTTGTTTTGATAGGGAGCATTGTAGATTTTGGAGTGATCGAGTAGATATTCGGACGAAGGTCTGCGCTGCGAGAAAACCCTAGGTAAAAAATTTCTTACCCATTCGATTTATTTGAATGAATGTTAGGGTAAGTTTAGAAATGAGGAGAAATGGTCGGCGTGCAGGTACTGCACGCCCTGGGTGCTGTACAAGGGAGCTACGCACCCTGTACATGGACCCTGTACATGGGCGCTGCGCGTTGCACAGAGGAGTGCTGGGCTGTGGCCCTGCTGGCCCTTGGGTGCGATCGAGAGATTGGATTGATGTGAGCCTTGTGCGGGATTGGTTGAGTACCAACACTTGAATATTGTAGACATGTTGTATGCATGAACAAAATATGAGGAATTAGGGTAGGGTTCTAAAGGATTCGAATTACTTGATTTGCATACATATATTAGAAGTGATAGTATATTTCCTATAATTGTGTAGGTTTGAAACTTGTTGATTTTTTTCTTATATATATATACATTCATAGGTGTTGAGTGCCTCGATTTAGGGGAGCACTTTTCTTTGCTTCGTGGTATTATTGGAGAGTGCGCTACTCCCCCCATACAGTGAGTGAGATTTTGACGTCTGCTATTAATTGAAAACCATGTTTTAAAAAAATGTTTTTCAATGACATGATTCTACAAATGTATGATCATTAGAGTTTTGAATATTTTATGAAATATTTTTGTGACCATTAGAGTGTCCCAATTACTGATTTATTTGATATGCATCCATGAGTTTGATAACTAGATATTGTGCCACCTTTTTGACATATTGACATGTTTTAAATGCTCCTACTATATTGACACATGGTTTTGAACGGATTTACATGTACTATTTAGGCTGTGCGCCCGGCCGACGTTATGATACGATGCATGGGGTTGTATGCCGAGCAGATGTGATGATGTGATGCATGGCAATACATGCCCGACTGACTTGATGATATTGTGATATGCTTCCTATAGCATTTCGTAGCTACGAAGGACATTTGGTAGAGGCACCCCTATGCCCGGATACGGTTCGGTCGGAGGTATCCGCCAAATTGTCATGTGTATGGGTGTCCCAGGTTGACTCTCATCAGGGAGGACGTGAGTTTACCTCTGTCTAGCACTGGGCGGGATACCATACACGGCCGACTATATATATATATATATTACTAATATTATTTACAAGCTAGTTGGAGTAACACTTGGCCAACATTGGGGTAGAGAGCCATTTATTGATGTTTGTATAGTGAAAACCCCCAATGCGCCCGTCCTTGATCGAGGTAGATTATTGCCGGGGTTGTTTGTTCGGTCGGCTCTACATATGTGACTTGATACATGGATGGATGCATATGTTATTTTTCGATATGTGCCTTGAGTTACGTAAAATTTCACGCTATTTTTGCACACTTGATATTGTATTACATGCTTTGACACTCTAAGTTTACCCTCGATATTGATAGCACGATGTCAATCCCCTCATTTGCTGAGTATCCTCCCATAGATACTCACCCCTCACTTTCTTTCCCACAGGATTAGTCATGAACTGAGGAAGAATTATTGTGATTGTATATTGGCGACGTGGACTTGATAGCATCGGGTTTGGGTATGGATGTTACCATATCTTTCGCTACTAATATTGGAAAATTTAGTTTGATCAATATATTTATCTATTTATTTTATGGGATGACTGTATAAATTATGGCTATTTATTCGTGAAACTCTTATAGTGACTCAGTTCACTTGTATTGAGACACTTGTATGTATTTAAAATGTTAACTTAGGAATCTATTGTACATGTGTATAAAAATTTAGGTCCGCTCGGTGTGGTGGCTGCTCATGCATTAGTTGGGCATGACAGTAGAGGTCTGTGGCTAGGACTGCTAGAAAATTTTATAGCCTTGCGTTGTCCTGGTTATCTGCTGTGGTTTAGTTAAGGGTTGTGAGGCCGGGATGACCATTTATTTAAATTGACATGATGGTTGTGAATTATGCAGGTTAAATTGTATATGGGAGACCTCCGAAATATGGGAAGTTTCTGCTCAATTTTTTGTAAAAATGTAGCCGGCATCTAGGGCAACAGGCAACTGTTCATAACCCTGGTTCGGGGCGTAACACTAGCACCTGATGAGATCCGTCACCGAGTCGGGGTAGAGAGCTTTTCTAACCTATTGCATACAAAACCCCCGATGCGTCTGTCATTGGTCGCGGTCTACCTTTGCCAAGATTGATTTTGGTATGCTCTATTCTTGCATGATTTGATGACATGGATGCATATATGTTTGAAATGTATGTCAAAAGAATGATTTATGATAAATTGAGCATTATACATGATTTCTTACAATATATAGAATTATTGAAAACTTTGACACTCTATTTTTCACCGACTCATTGAACACATGATATGTACCCTCTCACTCACTGGGTATCTTTCTTGATACTCACTCCTCATTTCCTGTTGTGTACAGAGATAGCTATAGTGAGATGTGTTGAGACTTATCAGTGCACGAAGCTCTTGGTTGGAGATCGAGGCCGTTGATTTGATACTCAATATGATATTGAGAATGATTTGCCAATGAAATTATATAATTGTTTATTGGGGGTTATAGATAGACCATTGTGTATAAAAAGGGTTGACTATATGAAAATTTATGTGTATCTTATTGAAACTCTAAATTCTATTCTATTGCATTGAGGCATGAAATGTACTATTGTGTATATTTACTTTGGAAAACGTGTCATCTTCGAGAAGTGTCCTTTAGGTTTGTTTGGTATCATCTCTAAATCACAGGAGGGGTAACTAGCAACTGTTCATGCCTTTGATGCGGGTATGGCAGCAGAGGCTTGTGGCTATGACTGATAGTATTTCATGATAGACTTACATTGTCATGATTTGTATGGGGTGGATTGATTGATATTATATAAATGTGATTGATTTTTTGTGAGGCCATGTTGACCCATTTATTTAAGTGGTTGGATGATTATTTGACATATAGGTTGATTGATTACGGGAGACCTCCAAAAAATGGGGAGGTTCTGTCCAATTTTTTTTATAGAATATAGCCGGTATTCAGGGCAACAGGCGGCTTCTCACGATCCCAGTTCGGGGCGTGACAGGGAAAGGGAAAGATTCAAAACTATTAGAAATCAAGAAAGAGAGAGACAATGAAAAAGATTCATTACCGAGGATGTAATGTCGAGTTGTATTGGTATTTATCCGCTCGAGCATGCAAAGTAGTAGATTTTCAAAGTCAGTGACTAATACTTCAAATGGGTATTTAATAGCTTACACAAAATTTATATAATCTACATTTTAACTTATCAGATTTCATGAATTTCGAGAAGTGCAAAGAAATTATGAGTAATTTAAATTTAAATTTTGGTTAAAACTTCTGACAGTTATGGTGGAAGAAAAAGAGTGCAAGATACAAGAGAATGATAAGAAAGTCAACAAACCTAGTTGAAAAAAATACATGAAACTATACAATATCTCACCACTTAGAATTTACATCTTGAAAATTCAAAATTCTTGAAATTATATAAATGAATTTTTTTGCATCGAAATGTCATACACAATACCAATAATTTAGTTACTTTAACTCTAAAAAACTAAGTATACTATTTCGCACTTTAAAGTATTACCTTACCACATAGTTGCATTTCTAGTGAAAACTCAGGTCTGATGATTTTTTATGCAAGCCTATGTCAACAATTCACATAGTTATACTTTGTATATTAATTTTACAACAATTCACATAGTTATTTGTATTTTTTTACTAAGACTTTGAATACAAAAAATCTTGGAAGTCCTATAAAAGAAATTGAAACTGTGTGCAAGCCAAATAAGAACATACCACATGCTAATAAATCATGCAGACTTAACAATATAAAATGCTAACTCTTGGCACAAATCTACTCAAGAAAATTCGGAACTAAAAGCAGATATTTGGCAGTCAAAATGATATCAAAGGCTCTAGACAGCCAAAAACTTTAAAGAGTGAAAATTCAACGTCAAAAAAGGGAATGCAAAAACAATTTAAGAATTTAATCGAACCACGAAAATGGCAGCGTGAGAATGATAGGAGAAACAAGAGAAAGTGAGAGAGTGCTCATCTGTGTGAGTGGGCAAGGGGTGTGCTACAAAATAAGAGAGAATGGAAAGATGAGATCCAGGAAAGATATTGTGAGATAGAAGATAGGACCGAGAAAAGTTTGATTTGACACCTAGCTTTAAGTTGGATGAGTCGGTTAGGGATATGGGTGGACACTGGTATTGGTATTGGGCTCAAGTTGATTGGTGTTTTTACGTAGCCTTAGTCTTGATATACAAAGTTATCAAACTTTCAAAACGAGCAAAAATTTAACATCATTTCCTAACTTGCTTTGACAATTAATACTTTTATAGAAAAATCTTATATATAATTTGGTTATTTTAACAACTCTTCACAGTGTCAAACTCTTAGAATTCGTGATCTATTTTATATACTATATATAAACTTTTAATAATTCACTTGAGTTAATTGTGCATGCGTGTGTGTGTGTTTTATGAGCGAAGGCAATCCTAGGACCCCAAATAAAAATAATAATGGACTTGAACTAGATAGTAATGTAATTTGAACAAATCATATGTCCATAGAGGAAACAGACTTAAATCAAATGAAACAATAACTCATGTTGACCACAAATCTTCTCGAAAGTAGATGTTACCTAGTATAAACAACACACTAAAAAAGCGGCAAGTGTTATACTGAATAAACCACAAGAAAATAAAAACCAAAAACTATATCATAAAATAAACACTTGTATTAGGTATAAATTTAACATAATTACAAATGCCATAAACAACCCACCAGAAACAAAAATAGGAAGTCGTAATAGAGCAAACCATATGCCCAAAAATGGTACATTATTTATCTTAAAATACAAACACACAATTGACACAAATCAACTCACCAAAAAAGGAACTACTAAAATAGATGTCAAAAACAATAAATATTCATTGAAAACATCATGCCATATCAGAAGAATCAACGCGACCATAAAGAGAATGGACTTAATCATAAAACACTTACTAATATTGAGTACAAATCTACTAAATAAAGCATTTGACTTCAAAAAACGGATATGGAATTATATGACCCTAGAGCAGATCAAGTGAGCTTGGTTTTGTTTATATACCATGTAATGTTGTGTTTTGTACATTCAGATAAACATCATTCTCTCAATACTATGGCCAGTTTAACCAAGTCATATATTTCAAAGTTGTTCAATTGAGTGCTACTTATGTTTGTCATTATGCTAAGCTCAGAGGCTCATACTCCACACGAATCCACATTACATTATTACAGGATGAGGTCTGTGCTCAATTTGGTACCTGAAAGAGTCTCCCCTAGAGTTTCGGATCCACAACATCAATTTGGACCACCTCCGTTAAAAAACCACAATGATTTGGTATCCAAAAGAGCTACTCGTGGAGGACTAACCCAATACATTACTCTGAACCACTTCCGTCATATAACCATAAGGATTTGGAACCCGAAAGAGTTACTCGTGCAGGACCTAACCCAATACATCATTCTGAACCACTTCCATTGTATAACTATAAAGATCTAGTACCCAACAAAGCCACACCTGGAGGACCTAACCCAATACATCACTCTGAACCACTCCCATTATCTGACCATAAAGATCCAATATCCAAAAGAGCCACTCCTGGAGGACCTAACCCAATACATCACTTTGAACCACTTCCGTTATCTAACCATGAAGATCCAGTATCCAAAAGAGCCACTCCTGGAGGACCAAACCCAATACATCACTCTGAACCACTTCTGTTACGTAACCATAAAAATTTGGTGCCCAAAAGAGTCACTCCTGAAGGACCTAACCCAATTCATCACTTCGAACCACTTCTATTATATAACTGTAAAGATTTGGAACCCAAAAGATCCACTTTTGGAGGACCTAATCCAATACATCACTCTAACCCACCATCATTATAGCTTACCAAAAGAGCCTCCACAGAGGACTAGACCCACGACATCACTCTAAGCCACCTCCATTTTATAATGATAAAGAATAGGTTTAGTTCCCATCTTTGCTGAGTACTTTGAGCTTCTATGTATGAATCGCAACTTCTGACTATAAAGTTGGTTGCATGGTTCATGACTTCTATTATTGGCTTAGTCATTGCAATACAATTAAATAAAATTTTTAAATCAAATATTATTAGTTATTCTTGCTATCTGTCATGTTTTTTCATGTTTATTTCCTCAATGTACATTTTCACTCTTCGATGTAACTAAGTAGGCACCAAATGATTATCCAAACGCACTCGATGAATCAAAAAAATGTTACAGTTGATAGTTTTTCAAATTCAAATTCTAAAGAAATGTACATAGACTAAGTTACGTTAAACACTTTGTTTCTCGCAAGAGGTGAAAGACATAACAAAGGACTAATAAAATGTGGCAAAGTAAAAAAGACAGCATAAATTTTAGATTCATACAACTCAAAATGCTTTCCAATATTTGAAACCTCCGTACTTAGATCTAGATCATCAATTAGAATTCATGACATAAAGGAATTTGAAAATGCTTTATTTTTTATTGAAATGATTTCTAAGGTATTAGAGGTGATTTCAAGCAAGAGATAACACACAAGGGGCTATTAAAGTTCACAAAGAGCAAAGGGAAATCTTTAAAACTTGCGGCCAAACATGATTGGTGAAAGTTAAGGCTTCAATGCAATTGAATTTCTGAAATCCTTCTTCAACGCTGTACTTTTGTTGCTAAAAAAGTGGTCTTCGATAGCAAAACAAATTTAAAAAAAGATGAAAGGATTCAAAGATCTTGGAGATCAAGAAAGAGAGTGTAAAAGACATAATATCGAATTCAGATGAGATTTGTGCTCTTGATCACGCAATGTGCTTGCCTTTACAAGCTCTGTTTGTCTGATACCTCGTGCTTATTATTAAGAGGTTGTGCGGAACCGAAAAAATCCTATTTTCACTTATCAAACTTTGTGTAATCTTAAGTCAAATGACAAAGTATGGCCCAATATTATTTCTACTATATTAGATCATAAAAAATAATACAAAGGGCATGACCAATATTATTTCTACTATATTAGATCATAAAAAATAATACAAAGGGCATGACAACTGGAGACCAATATAAGCCTAAGAGATAGTTAATATGTTTAAATTCTTGTCTAAAACAAGGGATCAATTTTGCAAAGATACTCAAATTCATTTCAATAATGTATTCTTTATTATAAAAATGATATTCTAAGATTTGAGAAATGATTTCAAGTGAGACATGACATATTGCGGCTACTGTATTTTGAAACAAGAATGGGAAATCTTTATAACATATGGCCATAGACAAGGGAAAAAAATCTGAGGATTCGATGGAATTGTGATTTTGAAATCCTTCTCTAATACATGATTGTTTATGTTAAGACGATGCTCTCTGTTTGCAACATATATTTTGAGTAAAGGGAAGGATTGAGAGTTGTTGAAATTCAAGAAAAATGAGACACGATAATAGAAACTTGTTATCTATGACACAATGTCTAGTTGTGATCATATTTGTCCTCTCAAGCGTGCGAAATACTTGCCTTTCTTTTTAGCTCCATGGTATGATATTTCTACTAGACTTTTTTTAACCCTCACCCGAAACTCAAACTAAGAGCCCATATTATTTTTATTACACTAGAATATCTAAAAAATATAGAAAGCTATGGCATGGTAAGAGAATTAATCAAATGTGTGTGCATGCGATGAATATTGACACAAGAGATGACGGTCCAATTCCAATTCAAAAATAATATACAGGATTAATCAGGGAGAAATATGTTGCCACATCACTGAATGTCTAGGAATTAAGAGGTCATGTAAGTTGGCACCGGGGATGTTTTAGAATTCTTGAAAATAATACTAACATATTTAAATACATGACTAAGATGAGGATCGAGTTCTGTAGATATAAATCAGTCAAATCCCCTTCAAAAATGCTCTCTTTCCTGTGAAAATGATGTTGTAAGATTTCAGAAATGATTGCAAATGAGAAATAACATATTGTAGGCTATGAAAATTAGAACAGAAAAGCAAAAAGTTTTTAAAACTCATGGCTAGAGATAGGAAAGGTAAACACTCAGGGCTTAATATGACTGATTTTCTAAAATCTTTCTTTAACCATGGATGTAATGTTAAGTGGTAGTGAGATTTATCCACTCGAGCATTCAAAGTTGTTGATTTTCAAACTTGATGACTCATACTTCATACGGATATTTAATAGCTCACACAAAATCCACATCCAAAACTAGGGATCGATTTTTGCAAATATACACAATTCAATTTCAAAAATGTATTCTTTGCCATAAAAATGATTTCTTAAGATGTGATAGGTGATTTCAAGTGAGACTGGGGGCTGCTGCATTTCAAAATGAAATTAAAAATCTTTATAACATAGGGCCATAGATAGGTGACAAAAAATTGAGGATTTGATACAATTGAGTTTTTCAAATCCTTCTCTAATGCTTGTTTTTTGATGTTAAGATATGCTCTCTGATTGCAAAATAAATTTCAAGTAGAGGAAAGGATTTAGAGTTGTTGAAAAATAATTGAAATTTATAATCAATGACAAAATGTCTAGTTGTGATGATATTTATCTTCTCGAGCATGCAAAATACTTGCTTTTTTTTTAGATCATTGGTATGATATTTCAAACTATGCTTTTTTTAATCCTAACCCAAAACTGAAACTAAGCCGCCTTATTAATTTTATTACATTAGGATATCTAAAAAATATAGAAAAATATGGCAGCATAAGAAAATGTATTATATGTATGTGTATTTGTGCATTTGTGTGTGATGAATGTTGATGCAAGAGATGACAGTCCAATTCCAAAGCATTGTATAGGATTTAATATAGGGGAACTATGTTGCCACACCATTAAATGTTTAGGAATTAAGAGGTGATGAAAATTAGCACCGGGATGCTTTAGGATATTTGAAAATAATGTTAACATATTTAAATCCATGGCTAAGATAGGGATCGAGTTCTGTAGATATAAATTAGTCAAATCCCCTTAAAAATGCTTTCTTTGCCATGAAAATGATGTCTTAGGATTTAAAAAATGATTGCAAATGGGAGATAATATATTACAGGCTACTAAAAATCGAAAAGAAAAGCAAAAACTCTTTAAAACGTATGGCCAAAGATAGGAGAGGGAAAAGCTCAGGTTTTAATATGATTGATCTTCTAAAATCCTTCTTTAACTATGGACTCTTGATTTAAAGTTGACATAGCCTATTTGTAAAATATATTTATAGGGAGAGGGAAAGATTCAAAACTATTAGAAATCAAGAAAGAGAGAGACAATGAAAAAGATTCATTACCGAGGATGTAATGTCGAGTTGTAGTGGTATTTATCCGCTCGAGCATGCAAAGTAATAGATTTTCAAAGTCAGTAACTAATACTTCGAATGGGTATTTAACAGTTTACACAAAATTTATATAATCTACATTTTAACTTTTTAGATTTTATGAATTTCGAGAAGTGCAAAGAAATTACAAGTAATTTAAATTTAAATTTCGATTAAAAATTTTGACAGTTTTGGTGGAAGAAAAAGAGTGCAAGATACAAGAGAATGATAAGAAAGTCAACAAAACCTAGTTGCAAAAATACATGAAACTATACAATATCTCACGACTTAGAATTTACATCTTGAAAATTCAAAATTCTTGAAATTATATCAATGAAATTTTTTGAATCGAAATGTCATACACAATACCAATAATTTAGTTACTTTAACTCTAGAAAACTAAGTATACTATTTCACACTTTAAAGTATTACCTTACTACATAGTTGCATTTTGAGTGGAAACTCAGGTCAGATGATTTTTTATGCATGCCTACTTCAAAATACATGGCATCCTCAAACATAATTCTTGTTTTGAAATATACTAACCATTTTATATTTTGTATATTAATTTTACAATAATTCACATAGTAATTTATATTTTTTCTAAGATTTTGAATACAAAAAATCTTGGAAGTCCTATAAAAGAAATTGAAACTGTGTGCAAACTAAATAAGAACATACCATATGCTGATAAATCACGCTGACTTACCAATATAAAATGCTAACTCTCAGCACAAATCTACTCAAGAAAATTCGGAGCTAAAAGCAGATATTTGGCGGTCAAAATGATATCCAAGGACTCTAGACAGCCAAAAACGTTAAAGAGTGAAAATTCAAAGTCAAAAAAGGGAAAGCAAAAACAATTTAGGAATTTAATCAAACCACGAAATGGCAGCGTTCTTACAAGAGGCAGCATAAACTTTGAGAGAAGACAATGATAAGAGAAACAAGAGAGAGAGAGAGAGTGCTCAGCTGTGTGAGTAGGCAAGGGGTGTGCTACAAAATAGGAGAGAATGGAAGGATGAGATCCTGGAAAGATATTGTGAGATAGAAGATAGGACCGAGTAAAGTTTGATTTGACACCTAGGTTTAAGTTGGGTGAGTCGGTTAGGGATATGGGTGGAGATTGGTATTGGTATTGCACTCAAATTGATTGGTTTTTCTATGTAGCCTTAGTCTTGATATACAAAGTTATCAAACTTTCAAAATGAGCAAACATTTAACATCATTTCCTAACTTGCTTTGACATTTAATACTTTTATAGAAGAATCTTATATATAATTTGGTTATTTTAACCACTCTTCACAGTGTCAAACTCTTAGAACTCGTGATCTATTTTATATACTATATATAAACTTTCAATAATTCACTTGAGTTAATTGTGCATGCATGTCTGTGTGTGTTTTATGAGTGAAGGCGATCTTAAGACCCCAAATAAAAATAATAATGGACTTGAACTAGATGGTAATGTAATTTGAACAAATCAATATGTCCATAGAGGAAATATACTTAAATCAAATGAAACAATAACTCATATTGATCACAAATCTTCTCGAAACTAGATGTTACCAAAACCAAATATCAAAAATCATTAACAACACACTAAAAAAGCGGCCAGTGTTTTATTGAACAAACCACAAGAAAATAAAAACCAAAAACTATATCATAAAAAAAAACTCTCATATTGGGTATAAATTAAACATAGTTACAATTTCCATAAACAACCCACCAGAAACAAAAATAAGAAGTCATAATACAGCAAACCATATGCCCAAAAATGGTACATTATTTATCATAAAATACAAACAAACAATTGACACAAATAAACTCACCAAAAAAGGAACTACCAAAACTGATGTGAAAAACCATAAATATTCATTGAAAACATTATGCCATATTAGAAGAATCAACGCGACCATAAAAAGAAATGACTGAATCATAAAACACTTACTAATATTGGGTACAAATCTATTAAATAAAATAGTTGACTTCCAAAAACGGATATGGAATTATATGACCCTAGAGCAGATCATGTGAGCTTGGTTTTGTTTATGTAGTATGTTATGTTGTGTTTTGTACATTCAGATAAATATCATTCTCTTAATACTATGGCCAGTTTAACCAAGTCATATATTTCAAAGTTATTCAATTTAGTGCTACTTATGTTTGTCATCATGCTAAGCTCAGAGGCTCATACTCCATACGAATCCACATTACATTATTACAGGATGAGGTCTGTGCTCAATTTCGTACCCAAAAGAGTCTCTCCTAGAGTTCTGGATCCACAACATCAATTTGGACCACCTCCATTAAATAACCACAATGATTTGGTATCCAAAAGAGCCACTCCTGGAGGACCTAACCCAATACATCACTCTGAACCACTTCCGTTATATAACCATAAGGATTTGGAACCCGAAAGAGTCACTCCTGCTGGACCTAACCCAATACATCATTCTGAACCACTTCCATTGTATAACTATAAAGATCTAGTACCCGACAGAGCCACTCCTGGAGGACCTAACCCAATACATCACTTTGAACCACTCCCGTTATCTAACCATGAAGATCTAGTATCCAAAAGAGCCACTCCTAGAGGACCTAACCCAATACATCACTCTAAACCACTTCCGTTACATAACCATAAAAATCCAGGGCCCAAAAGAGTCACTCCTGAAGGACCTAACCCAATTCATCACTCCGAACCACTTCGATTATATAACTGTAAAGATTTGGAACCCAAAAAAACCACTCCTGGAGGACCTAATCCAATACATCACTCTAAGCCACTTTCATTATAGCTTACCAAAAGAGCCTCCACAGAAGATAAGACCCACGACATCACTCTAAGCCACCTCATTTTATAATGATAAAGAATTGGTTTAGTTCTCATCTTTGTTGAGTACTTTGAGCTTCTATGTATGAGTCGCAACTTCTGACTATAAAGTTGGTTGCATGGTTCATGACTTCTTTAATTGGCTTAGTCATTGCAATACAATTAAATAAAACTTTTAGATCTAATATTATTAGTTATTCTTACTATCTGTCATGTTTTTTCATGTACATTTCTTCAATATACGTTTTCACTCTTCAATGTAACTAAGTAGGCACCAAATGATTATCCAAACGCACTCGATGAATCAAAAAAATGTTACAGTTGATAGTTTTTCAAATTCAAATTCTGAAAAAATATACATAGACTAAGTTACGTTAAACACTTTGTTTGTTGCAAGAGGTGAAGGACATAACAAAGGACTAATAAAATGTGGCAACGGAAAAAGACAGCATAAATTTCAGATTCATACAACTCAAAATGCTTTTCAATATTTGAAATTTTCGTACTTAGATCTTGATCATCAATTAGAATTCATTACATAAAGGAATTCGAAAATGCATTATTTTTTATTGAAATGATTTCTAAGGTATTAGAGGTGATTTCAAGCAAGAGATAACACACAAGGAGCTATTAAAGTTCACAAAGAGCAAAGGGAAATCTTTAAAACTTGCGGCCAAACATGATTGGTGAAAGTTAAGGCTTCAATGCGATTGAATTTCTGAAATCCTTCTTTAACGCTGTACTTTTGTTGCTAAAAAAGTGGTCTTCGATAGCAAAACAAATTTCAAAAAGGATGAAAGGATTCAAAGATCTTGAAGATCGAGAAAGAGAGTGTAAAAGACACAATATCGAATTCAGATGAGATTTGTGCTCTTGATTACGCAATGTACTTGCCTTCACAATCTCTGTTTGTCTGATACCTCATACTAATCGTTTAGAGGTTGTGCAGAATTGAAAAAAACCTATTTTCACTTATCAAACTCTGTGAAATCTAAAGTCAAATGACAAAGTAAGGCACAATATTATTTCTACTATATTAGATCATCCAAAATAATACTAAACAAGGCATGACAACTGGAGACCAATGTAAGCCCAAGAGATAATTAATATGTCTAAATCCTTATCTAAAACAAGGGATCAATTTTTGCAAAGATACTCAAATACATTTCAAAAATGTATTCTTTGTTATAAAAATGATATTCTAAGAGTTGATAACTGATTTTAAGTGAGACATGACATATTGTGGCTGTTGTATTTTGAAACAAGAAAGGGAAATCTTTATAACATATGGCCATAGACAAGGGACAAATATCTGAGGATTTGATGGAATTGTGATTTTGAAATCCTTCTCTAATGCTTGATTTTTTATGTTAAGATGATGCTCTCTGATTGTAACATATATTTTGAGTAGAGGGAAGGATTGAGAGTTGTTGAAATTCAAGAAAAATGAGACACGATAATAGAAACTTGTTATCTATGACACAATGTCTAGTTGTGATCATATTTAACCTCTCAAGCATGCGAAATGCTTGCCTTTCTCTTTATCTCCGTGGTATGATATTTCTACTATACTTTTTTTAATCCTCACCCGAAACTCAAACTAAGCGCCCATATTATTTTTATTACACTAGAATATCTGAAAAATATAGAAAGCTATGGCATGATAAGAGAATTTATCAAATATGTGTGCGTGCGATGAATATTGACACAAGAGATGACGGTCCAATTCCAATTCAAAAACAATGTACAGGATTAATCTGGGAGAAATATGTTACCACATCATTGAATGTCTAGGAGTTAAGAGGTCATGTAAGTTGGTACCAAGGATGTTTTAGAATTCTTGAAAATAATACTAACATATTTAAATACATGACTAAGATGGCGATCGAGTTCTAAAGATATAAATCAATCAAATCCCCTTCAAAAATGCTCTCTTTCCTGTGAAAATGATGTTTTAAGATTTCGGAAATGATTGCAAATGAGAAATAACATATTGTAGGCTATGAAAATTAGAAAAGAAAAGCAAAAAGTCTTTAAAACTCATGGCCAGAGATAGGAAAGATAAAAACTCAGGGCTTAATATGATTGCTTTTCTGAAATCCATCTTTAACCATGGACTTTTGATTTAAGGTTGACACAGTCTATTTGTAAAATAAATTTTTTGGGAGAGGGAAAGATTCAGAAATATTGGAAATCAAGAAAGAGAGAGACAATGACAAATCCATTACCGAGGACGTAATGTTAAGTGGTAGTGAGATTTATCCACTCAAGCATTCAAAGTTGTTGATTTTCAAACTCGGTGACTCATAGTATCACGCCCTGAACCGGGATCATGAGTAGCTGCCCGTTGCCCTGGGTGTCGGCTATATAAAAAAAAAAGGGGCAGAACCTCCCCATATTTTGGAGGTCTCTCATGTACAAATCAACTTGTATATCAAATAATTATCCAACTACTTGAATAAATAGGCCAACACGGTCTCACAACAATTCAACCACATTCATATAATACCAAACAATCTACACCGTACAAACCAGGACAATGTAAGGCTATCACAAAATACTATTAGTCTTATCCACAAACCTCTACTGCCATGCCCCCATCAAAGGCATGGACAGTCGCCAATTACCCCTCCCGTGATTTAGAGTTAGCACCGAACCAACCTAAAAGATATTTCTAAACATGACACCTTTTCCAAAGTAAACGTACACAATAATATATTTCATGCGTCAATGCAATAAAATAGAATTGAGAGTTTCAATAAGATGCACAAAAATTTCCATATAGTCATCCCTTTTTATACACAATAGTCTATCTACAACCTTAATAAACTAATATACACTTTCATTGGCAAATCCTTCCCAATATCATATTGAGTACCAAATCAACAGCCTCGATCTCCAATCAAAAGCCTCGTGCGCTGATAACTCTCAATGTGTCCTACTATAGCTATCTCTGTACACAACAGGAAATGAGTGGTGAGTATCAAGGAAAATACCCAGTGAGTGAGAGGGTATATATCATGTGTTCAATGAGTCGGAGAAAAATGGAGTATCAAAGTTCTTAATAATACCACATATTGTAGGAAATCATGTAAAATGCTCAATTTATCATAAATCATTCTTTTTACATACATTTCAAACATATATGCATCCATGTCATCAAATCATGTTAGAATAGAGCGTGCCAAAATCAGTCCTGGCAAGAGTCAACCGTGACCAATGATAGACGCATCGGGGGTTTTATATACAACAGGTTAGAAAAGCTCTCTACCCCGACGTTGGCAACGGATTTCATCAGGTGCTAGACTACGGCGCACCATAGCCCTCCCCCTTATAAGTTCAACCTGACTAGTACCGTGTCGAATCACAATACATTTACCATTTTTCGATGTCATGTGGGATACCTTCTGCAGAAGCGTACCGGGTGCAAGTATGGATCACCCTACACATGCATCCTTCATAGCTAGGGAATGGGATTTACCCATCACAAAGTAATCATCATCACATGCTAGGGCTCTCGGCCCATGTAAAATATCATTATCAAATCAATCACGTGCCATGCCACATTTCTCAAGTAATGTCAATCATTTCCACAAGGATGATTTCATAAAACATGTATAAATCAAATATGATGGTACGGTTTCGTATATTAAAACTCGTTTGGATGCATATATAACACGTATAAACATGTTTGGGGATACTCCATGAATTCACAAAATCATTTCATAATTCATTGAAAATTTCACATCACATATTCATTAAATCATGCTTGCATCAGAAAATATTTTAAGATATGATATTGTGCATCAGACACATAATATAATAAATCCTACTCACTGTAATAGGGAGGGTATAGCACTCCCAAATGAACCACAATTACGATGTATCGAGCTTCCTTTAATGGCTTGGGCAAAAGTCACCCAACAAGTTCACTCATAGTTCTCCACTTGGTGCCACTTTGTGCAGTCCTACGAAAATTTGCATAACTGTTTATATGTAAGTCTAACTCAGGCAAAAGTTTGATATGTTGTAGGTAACTTCACAACCTACAACTTTCATGTTATACACATTCTCAAAATCACATCACAAAATTCCTAGAAATCCTCATTTTGATTCAATTGGATTCTAAATTCAGATTCTGTCCCATTTCAGTGCAAAAACAATAACTTTCACTATACCTATCCAAACGTAATGAAATTTTAACATGTTATACCCAAGACACAGGCCTATCACTTTCATGTTCTGAGTTTCTCTCAATTGTGCTTAGAATGGGATTGAAATGGATCATGATCAGAACAGGCAGGTTTTAGTTGGAAAACAGAATTTCTGTCGACACCCCTTTAGTAAAAATGGGCATAACATTTGTTCCCTTGTGTGAATTAGCTGAAATTTAAACATGTTGTAGATAGGAGGAGTATCTACAACTTTTATTCTTTGAGCTTGCCCAAACTAGGACTGGAAGAGGGTTGTTTTTATACACTGTTCTTAGGGTTCAAAACAGGACAACCTACTGTCGAGTTTTAGGAAAATTGCTATAACGTTTGATACAGGATTCAGATTAAGGTTATTCTTACCTTGTTGGAAATATAAGACCTAGATCTACATATTACATAACTGGGGCATTTGCTAATTCAGACCATAAGACACCTTAAAACAGAGGTTAAGTCACGGACAGAAACAGTGCAAAAGCAAGACAGAACAAAAATTTCTGTGCAGAACACTTAACTTTGAAAAATCATAATAAATCCAATTCTCATCAGAATGCAATGAATCATATCTCATTTTAAAGCTCTATGAGTCTAGTTTCACCTGAAATTAACCTAGCTCAGTTTACCTTTGCGTAGAAATTGTTATGACCAAAATATCACAGCGTGGTTGGAATATCATCTTTGCAGAAATTTCAAAGAAATGTTTGAAGAAAATCCTACCTTCCTTCAATGGTGAAGCTCACAGCTCCTCTTGTTCTTCACCAAGCAAAACTTCTTCTTTTGCTCCAATTTTTGGATATATTGTAGTTGTATTTGAGAGGAAGTGATCTATGTAAAAATATTTGGGTGTTGTTGTAGAAAAATTTTTGGATCCCTCACCTTGAAGCTCACGGCTCTTGGGAGAAAATGAGAGAGCTTGCTTTCCTTTTGCTTGAACACACTCAAGGTTTTTGGGAAGGAATGAATAAGTGTTTGTTTTATAACACTTGCCCCATTTAATCCAAGCCATCCATATTTTTCCAAGATAAATTCCTAGCCATTGGATTTTTGTGTCACACAAGAGTTTATTCTCTCTCCACAAGCACTTCTCTCTCTCTCTCTCTCTCTCTCTCTCTCTCTCTCTCTCTCTCTCTCTCTTACGGTTTTGACCCCTCTTACACACAAGCACACTCTTTCTCAAGTCCCACAAGTCAAGCCTAATTAAATGCTTCATTAATGTTTGTCTCCCAACAACCCAATCAAATGGCTCACATTGATTCCTCAAATTTCAAACAAATCCTAGCCTTCCACCTCATTGGCACACTTCCCTTGATCGTTTATTGTCTCCAACCCCCTTTTTCTAAATTGCATAAAAGTTCCTTCTTAGATTTGCGTGGAAATTTCTACCTCGATTTTCACGTAATGCACGGCGAGGTCAATATTCGATCCGAAATCTAAAAAATTAAAATTTACCCATTTGGTTCAGTTTTTCGCACTGAATCAAATAGAGTTGGTCTCGCATTAATCTAAGGTCATTTGATAGCCCAAACGTCCCTCGGAGTAAACGAAATCATTGATCGGTCAAAATTTGACCTCGACCTCGAAATACGTAAAATCACACTAAGAACTCCGTTTTACACATAGATTTCAAAAATATAGGTCTTGGGTGGAAACGTGACCGTTTACTCGAACAAATTTCAATTCTGTCAAAAATTAGGGTTTCTCGGGCAAAAAATATTAGAGTACCGAGAAATTTCAGTTTCACTCCTTGACCCTTCACTTTTAAAGTGAATTTAGCATATATATTTCTCACGACATCAAATTTGCACGTGTGGTTGTCATTTTGGCACAGTAGGGTCAATTTTCCCTTCATTTCGGGCAATTTTAGCAATTTCGTGAAATTACGGTTTAACTTGATAAAACATAAGTTTAGCCTAATTTAGGCTTCCTGGCAAAATGTTAGTAGTTTTGCATAGGTAAAATTAAATTTTGCTCGGTGAGAACAAATTTTCATTTCCGGCGATTAACTATCAGGCGTTTCTTTGCAAACAATTAAGAATTGCCCGAAATCAAATTCCATTAACTTTTTAAGTTAATTTAGCATGGGTAATTTTATCGGGCAAAGGTTTTAAAATGGCACAAAGGGGAAAATTTTTTTTTAGATCTCAGCAATCTCGCCAAAATTTTTTAAAAGCATTATAAATCGGAAAAAATTCTGAGTGACTTTTCTCTATATGAAAGTGAAAATAAATCATATATGAGATAATGAAGAGTACAGTATATAGTACACCGAGTGTCGATGTTATATTTCCTAACCCCCTAAAAATAAGTCTCGTCCTCGAGACTAAAAGAAACTATATAGAGAAAAGTTGGGCCTGTCACCTCATGGCCACCTCGGACTCCCAAGTCTCTTCCTCAACCTGGTCGGTCCTCCACAAAACTCTAACAAGAGGAACCTCTTTACTCCGTAGCTATCTGACCTATCGATCTAGAATAGCCACGGGCTGAATAGGTAAGCACAAGTCCTCTCAAAACTTAACTAGCGGAGCCTCTAAAATGTGTGAGGGATCTGGCTGATATCTCCTAAGTACTGAGACATGAAATATATCATGAATACGTGATAGGTCTGCTGGCAGCTCCAATTTATATGCCACACTTCCGACCCTCTCAAGAATACGGAAGGGCCCAATATACCTGGAGCTCAACTTTCCCTGCTGCCCAAATTGAATGACTCCCTTCAAGGGAGATATCCTCAAGAATACCATGTCTCCAACAGTGAACTCTAGAGGTCGCCGCCTATAATCTGTATAGAATTTCTGTCTATCCTGGGTGACTTTCATCCGCGTAAAAATCCGGTGCCCAAAAGAGTCACTCCTGGAGGACCTAACCCAGTTCATCACTCCGAACCACTTCTATTATATAACTGTAAAGATTTGGAACCCAAAAGATCCACTTCTGGAGGACCTAATCCAATACATCACTCTAACCCACTTTCATTATAGCTTACCAAAAGAGCCTCCATAGAGGACTAGACCCACGACATCACTCTAAGCCACCTCCATTTTATAATGATAAAGAATTGGTTTAGTTCCCATCTTTGCTGAGTACTTTGAGCTTCTATGTATGAGTCGCAACTTCTGACTATAAAGTTGGTTGCATGGTTCATGACTTCTATTATTGGCTTAGTCATTGCAATACAATTAAATAAAACTTTTAAATCAAATATTATTAGTTATTCTTGCTATCTGTCATGTTTTTTCATGTTCATTTCCTCAATGTACATTTTCACTCTTCGATGTAACTAAGTAGGCACCAAATGATTATCCAAACGCACTCGATGAATCAAAAAAATGTTACAGTTGATAGTTTTTCAAATTCAAATTCTAAAGAAATGTACATAGACTAAGTTACGTTAAACACTTTGTTTGTCGCAAGAGGTGAAAGACATAACAAAGGACTAAAAAAATGTGGCAAAGTAAAAAAGACAGTATAAATTTTAGATTCATACACCTCAAAATGCTTTCCAATATTTGAAACCTCCGTACTTAGATCTAGATCATCAATTAGAATTCATGACATAAAGGAATTTGAAAATGCATTATTTTTTATTGAAAGGATTTCAAAGGTATTATAGGTGATTTCAAGCAAGAGATAACACACAAGGGGCTATTAAAGTTCAAAAAGAGCAAAAGGAAATCCTTAAAACTTGCGGCCAAACATGATTGGTGAAAGTTAAGGCTTCAATGCGATTGAATTTCTGAAATCCTACTTCAACGCTGTACTTTTGTTGCTAAAAAAGTGGTCTTCGATAGCAAAACAAATTTCAAAAAATATGAAAGGTTTCAGAGATCTTGGAGATCGAGAAAGAAAGTGTAAACGACACAATATCGAATTCAGAAGAGATTTGTGCTCTTGATCACGCAATGTACTTGCCTTTACAAGCTCTGTTTGTCTGATACCTCGTGATAATCGTTAAGAGGTTGCGCAGAACTAAAAAAATCCTATTTTCACTTATCAAACTTTGTGTAATCTTAAGTCAAATGACAAAGTAAGGCCCAATATTATTTTTACTATATTAGATCATCCAAAATAATACAAAACAAGGCATGACAATTGGAGACCAAAATGAGCCCAAGAGATAGTTAATATGTTTAAATCCTTGTCTAAAACAAGGGATCAATTTTTGCAAAGATATTCAAATCCATTTCAAAAATGTATTCTTTGTTATAAAAATGATATTCTAAGATTTGAGAAGTGATTTCAAGTGAGACATGACATATTTGGGCTACTGTATTTTGAAACAAGAATGGGAAATCTTTATAACATATGGCCATAGACAAGCGACAACAATCTGAAGATTTGATGGAATTGTGATTTTGAAATCCTTCTCTAATGCTTGATTTTTTATGTTAAGACAATGCTCTCTGATTGCAACATATATTTTGAGTAGAGGGAAGGATTGAGAGTTGTTGAAATTCAAGAAAAATGAGACATGATAATAGAAACTTGTTATATATGACACAATGTGTAACACTGACATTTCGGTGTCCGTACAAATGTACTAGCTTTGATATATATATATATATACATATATATAGAGAAAAATTTTTATTTATATTGATTTTTGATTTTTGGGTATTTAATTTAAATATTTGGGTATATTTTAAGTTTTCGTGTTCGCAATCATAATAAATCCTATTTTTATGAAATTCGCATTCTAGCTAAATATGGGTATGAAATTATATACATATATATATATATATATATATAATTGTAAAAAAAAGGGGGGAAGCGCTGCGTTTTGGTCCAAAACGCAACTCCTCCCCCAAATAGGATTAGGGCTTTTAGCCCTAATCTCCTCCTCTCCCGTCTCTTCATCTTCCTCTCTCTCTCACTTTCTCTTTCTCTCTCTCTCTCTCTCTCTTTCTCTCTTCGGCTTCGTCCAAACCCACCACCCATCACCGCCGCTCGCTTCACCGCCGCTACTCCTTCCTTCCGAGAGCACCGGCCTTCCACAAGCGCGATTGCAACTCCTTCTGCCCCCACATGATCTCCCCAGCCCGAGCCGAGCACCCCTTTGCACGATCCACCCAGCGCGAGCACGATCGAGCCCCTGCACAATCGTCTCCACGCGAACGCTGTGCGATTTAGTCCTCGAGCGCAACCCAATCCGCGGGTGAGCACCTCAGTCCTCGTGCGCCTCAGTCCTGAGGGTGAGCACAGTGCGAACACAGCATGAGACCCTCTCGAGAGAGCTCGCCTCAGCTCGCGAACGCAAGCTTCAGTCCGCGAGCGCGCATCAGCACGTTAGCGTGCAGCCCGCGAGCCCTCTGCGGCCCGCGAAGCCCATAGCGGCCCGCAAAGCCCACTGCTGTCCGCAGGCTCGCTGCCTGCTGACCCGTAGGCCCACCAGCCTACTGATATGCGAACCCACGACCCCTTGTAGCCCGCGACGGCCCGTGAGCCCGTGACAGCCCACGAACCTCTACGCTGGTAACTGATTTAGGGTTTTGATTCTGATCTAAGTGTTTATGATCTAACTAATAAATCTTGTCTTAGTAGGGAGCGTTTCAGATTTTGGAGTGATCTAGGAGACATTCAGACGAAGATCTACGCTCTAAGAAAACCCTATATGAGGGATTTCGGACCCATTCGATTTGGTTATTGAATTTATGGTAAATTTAGGATAAGAAGTCTTGTATATGTTAGAATGTAAACTAGATTCGAAATGAATACATTTTTGGACATTATATGCGGTTCATTAGATTAAGGGTAGGAATTTATATTTAATGGGACTGTTCAGGATGATAGAATCAAATTAAGTTGATTAGAATAGTTTCCCTTAGAGTTTAAATTGACTTATGCATGAAAATAGTAAGAAATTGGGATTTGAGTTCAAGGGTTGATGCAGTCTTTCTCATTATAAATTGTTATGCTCATAGGCAATTTAAATATGATCTTCGTATTATGAAAATAGACTCTTACACCTTGAAAATGATATATGGCATGAAACATTTGGATGGGAATCAAAAAGTGTATGATTTTTCAAAAATTTTTCATCTTTTAGGAAAATTATTTATTTTAAGACTTATTTCCGACCTTGAGTGGTTTTAGGGTTGAATTTGACTTGGTTTAAAAGTATGTTAATTGTTTATAAATGAAATGCAACTGGACATTAGAGTGTATTCATAAATTGAAGAGTTAAGGTTTGTACAAATTTAAGAAAAATGGATAAACCCTATAATACTTGAAAATTTGATGTTAAATTGTGATAATCTGATTAGGTTGATCTTTTTGGAGACTCGAGGAGTCAGATTGGATTTGTTTTGAAAATAGAGAGTGACCACCCTCCCCAGAAAGATGAGTGGGACTTTGACATCTATTATTGATTGACAAATCATGTTTTACCGATTTTCAAACGACATGATTTCTATGCGTGTGAAAACTAAATTTTTGGATTTTGATAGACATATTTTTTGTGACCATTGGAATGTCCCAACTGTTGATTTTATTGATTTGCATCCATGAGTTTGATAACTGGATACTGTGCCATTCTTTTTAATATATTGATATGTTTTAATGCTTCTACTGTATTAGCACGTAGTTTTAAATGGATTTATATATACTATTTAGGCTGTACGCCTAGCCGACGTTATGTTATGATGCATGGAGCTATATGCCCGGCCGACATGATGATGTGATGCAGGGGCTACGTGCCCGGCTGACTTGGTGATATGGTGATATGCTTCCTATAGCATTCCATTGCTACGAAGGACATTTGGTAGAGGCACTCCTTGTGCCCGGACATGTTTCGACCAGAGGTATCCGCCAGATCGTCATATGTATGGGTGTCCCAGGTTGACCCTCATCGGGGAGAACGTGAGTTTACCTCTGTCTAGCACTATGCGGGACACCATACACGGCCGACTATATTATGTATTATTATTAATATTTACAGGCTAGTTGGAGTAACTTGTGGCCAACATTGGGGTAGAGAGCCATTATTTGATATTTGTATAGTAAAAACCCCTAATATGCCCATCCTTGGTCAAGGTAGACCATTACCGGGGTTGTTTGTTCGGCCGACTCTACATATGTGACTTGATACATGGATGGATGCATATATTATTTTCTGATGTGTGCCTTGAGATATGTTTTATTCTAAAACAGTACGTTATTTTCGCACACTCGATATTATGTTACATGATTTGACACTCAAAGTTCACCCACGATATTGATAGCACGATATCAATCCCCTCACTTGCTGAGTATCCTCCCATAGATACTCACCCCTCACTTTCTTTCCTACAGGATTAGTCTTGGATTGAAGAAAAATTTTGTGATTTCATACTTGTGACGTGGACTTGATAGCATTAGGATTGGGTATGGATATTACCATATCTTTCACTACAATTATTGGAGATTTTAGTTTGATCAATGTGCTCATCTATTTATTTTCTGGATTGATTGTATAATTATAAACATTTATTCAAGAAACTCTCATATTGACTCAGTTCACTTGCATTGAGGCGCCTATATGTATTTAAAATGTGAACTTGGGAATTTATTGTGCATGTGTATAAACATTTAGGTCCACTCGGTGTAGCAGTTGCTCATGCTCTAGTTTAGCATAACAGTAGAGGTCTATGGCTAGGACTACTAGAAATTTCTATAGCCTTGTGCTGTCCTGGTTGTCAATTGTAGGTTGGTTAATGGTTGTGAGGCCAAGATGGCCCATTTATTAAATTGACAAGATGGTTATGAATATTATAGGGTAAATTGTACATGGGAGACCTCTGAAATATGGGGAGATTCTACTCAATTTTCTGTAAAAATGTAGTCGGCAAACCAGGGCAATGGGTGGCTGCTTATGACCCCAGTTCGGGGCGTGACAGTTCAGTTGGTATCAGAGAGTTTAGGTTAGAGAAAGGATAGTAATAAAAGTCTTCCCAAGTACATTTAAAAGCCCTCAATGCATTAGAGAGTTTCGTACAATCATTTAAAGTCCCATACATGGTCGTAGATCACTAATTTCATTCATTTTAGAGGGTTAGTTACGTAGTAACTAACCCTAATTTTTAAATTATGCCAACTTCTAGAGTTATATCTAATGAAAATCCTTTCTTTGCAGAATTCGGGGAGTGAAAATAATACTAACATATTTAAATACATGGCTAAGATGGGGATCGAGTTCTGTAGATATAAATCAGACAAATCCCCTTCAAAAATGCTCTCTAATACCCGTATGAATATGAATCATCGAGTTTGAAAATCAACAACTTTGAATGCTCGAGTGGATAAATCTCACTACTACTTAACATTACATCCTCGGTAATGGATTTTTGTCATTGTCTCTCTCTTTCTTGATTTCCAATATTTTTGAATCTTTCCCTCTCCCAAAAAATTTATTTTTCAAATAGACTGTGTCAACCCTAAATCAAAAGTCCATGGTGAAAGAAGGATTTCAAAAAATCAATCATATTAAGCCCTGAGTTTTTACCTTTCCTATCTCTGGCCATGAGTTTTAAAAATTTTTTACTTTTCTTTTCCAATTTTCATAGCCTACAATATGTTATTTCTCATTTGCAATCATTTCAAAAAATGAATGTTAAATAAATCTCAATATTTAAAAAGACAATTGCAATGTCAAATAAATCTGGACCTGTAGAATTTGATGGGCCAAAACCAATAGATTTCGTAACCCACCCCGAGGATGGCTAATTTGGCCTTGACACATCCTAAGAGGAACTTGTACTACCGGTCGGTTTTGGAATTGGCCCAGAAGTTGCCTAGATAGTTTGAGGCCTAGGTTATCTAATTTTATTATTGGAATTAGGCTTGGAGGCTCGAGCATCAGATAATCTTGTGGAGTGCACTTGCCTTTGTGACTTGCTTGGCCTACTTTCATGGGATTCCACCATTTTCTCCCTCCTCTACGGCTGTAAAAGCCCGTCACTTCATCTCCACCAGCATAGAGATGGTGATGTAGAAGGATCTTTACTATTGGCAAGTAGCTGTGGACGATCAAACCAGTTGTGCAACCTATTGCCTATCAAGTACCAAAGTCAGCTAATCGCCTCTGACCCTTCTCGACTTCTGGTGGACTTGCATCCATGGTTCAAACCCAGAATTTGACACCAAAACTTTATTCTTCGAAACAGATGGTCATGAGATAGATGCTGCTAAAGTAAAGACCATACTAGAATTAGGATTCACTTCCTCTTTACTCAACTCCCAATATTGGTCCTCAGAATGTCCTATTCTACTATAGCCAAAACAGATTTGGTTGAGACTCATACTTCACCCGCTGGACCTTTTTCTTGTTCCAGAATCTAGGTACCAATGCCTTTGTCAGAACAATCTCCACACAAATTTGGGCGTATTTCCTACAGGAGATAGTCATCGTATTTACATCAACTCAAAGTGGTCGACCTAGTTGTTTACCAATTCGATAAAAATTTCTTCATCAAAAAATTTGATTGGCAACTCTGACAAATGAATCTATACAACCATCTTGCAAATTATTGTCTCCAATGGAACAAGGCATGGCCACCACTTTACTACAATCAGATAGTGGTCCTGGATCAACCACAGACCTCTGGTCATTGCTTGCCTAAATTTTGATTTATTTGAGAGCTTTGTGATGTAAAAGTTATCTCCTATATCAATTTGTTCAAGCTCTCCCTTGACTTTCTAGAGTGTCAAAACTCAATTCTATATGAAATGATAGCTGACTATCTTGCCTCAGTGCTTGACATTCATCGACCACTTCTACCACTACTGGAGATGTTGAAGTTGGGTATTGTCAAATCTCTTGAGAATTCATCCTCCTCTTCTTCCACATCTGAAAACTCATAAGTACCAAAAGAGAATATACTCTTCCATGTTTCCAGCTATCAACCTAACCCAAGCAGATATTGCTTAAAACTTCGATGAAGAGTTGAACTTTCCACTCTCTTGTTAACCTTAGCTCTCTTGGAGCTCTTACTCGACCGATCAACATCCTCGACTGAGGGACATCCTCCATTGCAACCCTCATCGACATTGAGGGCCATTGGAAGATTGAGCAATAAGATTTTCATAATCCCTCTTGTAATGGTCATATCCTACGTTTCGCTCAAAATAATATAATAAAATAAAATACTTAGCTAGTTTGTCATTGTACTGAGGGAGTAGACTATTTAGCATTTCATACCTTCGTACATCGATTTAGGCATGAGGCATGGAATTAATAGTTGCCAAATTGGATTTGGAAACAAAGTCTTTGTTCCAATATGGGTTGGATAAAAGAAGATTGAAAAGAAAAAACGTCAAATAAAAGAGCCAACCGGGTTCGAACCGATGACCTCTTATTCTGCATTTAAATGCTCTACCACTGAGCTATGGACCCTTTTGCTTTTTATGATTGTTGCTTATATTGAACTAGATAAATTCCATGCTTTCCTTTCTTGACCAGTATAATTGGTTTAACCTAGTTGGCCCTAGTAATTGAGATAAGAAAATAGAAATGAAGAATCAAGAGTTCTAAGACTATCATTGGAAATTAGGTTGATAATTTCTGGGTTCAAAAGAGGTATGGTGCATTTCTGAAATTATAATGGACATTCTTTTGGATTGAAAGCTGTTAGCTAACTCCATTACAGTATAAGGTTTTGTTTCTAGTAATACTTTTAGTTGTTAATTGTCATTCAATTTTGTCTAAAAATAAAAGTAGTATGAATGTAAAATAAATCTCAATATTTAAAAAGGCAATTACAATGTTAAACAAGTCTGGGGCTGTAGCATTCAATGGACCAGAACCAATCTATTTCATAATAGATTGATGTGCAATTTTGATACCACAAATTCAGGCAAGTAAATCCTAGTCAAATATTGTGTATAATGATAAGTTCAAATATCGTTTTCATGAGAATATTTTATATTATCAAGTATGAATAAATCTAATCTAAATTGGACAGATTGAATCAAAATTGCAAAGATTCTAAAGAAAACTAAAATCAGAATATGAAAACCCTAATCGATAAAAAAAATTAATTTGATAAAACCCTAAGATATCAATTTCATCTAGGTCATTTTATCGCCCCTTCTAGGAAGGAAGAAATCTATGTAGTTAGCATTTGATCCATTTTTATATTTAACTATGTACAACTCTCTCTTTTTTTTTGAAAAAGTGTTTATAAGTATCAAATTGAATATCGTGACAAATTATAAAATGGTACCCTACCTTATTATTTTCACCAAAGCCAAAGTTTCAATGTATAGCTTCAATTTGCTCATTATTGTTACCTACATACCCATTTAGATTTTCTTTTTTAAATAATTTCTCCCCATAAGGTATGAGTTGTATAAATTTATCTAAATCTTCTCAGAACTATCGTTTATTGGTTGCATCTATATGGATTTAAGATATATAAACACTGAGTACATTAATTAAATTTTCACCATTAACTAGCTTGACTGGCAAAATTTTATCTCTCTTCTTTCTAATCTCCACTACATCCTCTTGTGAATACTTACAGATAATTATTTCTACCCCATTCTTAATTCTATTATTACTGGTATATCAAAATTTATGGCCATAAGGCTATATTTTTCTAACCTACTCCCCCACCAACTTAGTTAAGACACATAATGTTAATCCTCTGTCTAATGATTATTTCTCCAATGTCTCCTAACTTACTGGTTAAGGATCTCATGTTTCAAGTGGCTAGTTCAATCCCATCTTTGCTGACTAACTTCTTAACCTAATCAGTGCTAAAAATGCAGGTGAAATTTAAAATATGTGGCTGCTGGGACTCGAGCCCAGGTCTCCACGGCCACAACATGGAATTCTTATCACTAAACTACAACCACTTGTTGTAATCTTTGACCTACAATTAAAAAACGTCAAAAGTAAGCTCTGAATAAAATAAAAGCATGACAAAAATTATAATTGTTAGAGCTATAGTTCGGAAATTATCATGTTAAATCCTAAACCTAATAGTTAGTGATGCTACTCTTTAGGACACAAGTATTGATTCAAATGAGAAACAAAATTTTGTCTCAAACTAAGAAAAAGAAGAAATTTGGATTCCCTACCCAACTATTCATTCAATATATATAGACTAGTCATATGTAAGTTTCTCTCTCTCTCTCATTTAACTTCCCTTGCATTAAATACATGTATAATGCACATACATACACACATATTATTTCAGTTACTTGTTACCATGATTATAACTTTGCAATTGTCATGAAACAGTGCCTTAATTGATAATTATTGCAAGATAGAATTTTATGTAGAATAAAGTGACATTTACACCTTGTTGACGAGGGTTTGCTCCATAAATAAACTGCTTTACCGATTCAAATGAGGAACCAGTGTTGATGTGTCTATTGGGTCTTGGTGAGTGGAGAGACCTGCAAAATGTCCACTGGAAGTGGTCGGGTAGAGAAATCTCTGATAATCAAATCAGAAAGAGAAATAAAAGATACGCAAACAGACTGAGAAAAGCCTTAAATTTGCCCTGTGTTGTCTATGAATAATGTATGTATGTAGTGCAGAAAGAACAAACAAGGCGGGTTGCCTTTGATAGTATATATAGCATGCGTATGCATTGTAATTCTCTTGTTTAGAGGTGTAAAAACCCTAGTTACTTTGTGGAGAGATCGTTACAGATTTTTTAAGATTATTGAAATATAATCAAAGATTCTTAGGAAATTTAAGATCTTATGGGATTAAGAGAAATTCAAGTTGTCACGGAGATTTCTTTTCTTATCTGGCCAGATTACTTTCGAGATTAGAGAAAGTTCAAATCTTGAGTAATCATGATCTTGATTTGTTTGGCGGAGATGTTATTGATGGAAGACTACACGATAGTAGCCGAGAGGTTTAACTAAGAGTATTCAACTAAGCAATAGTCGAGAGGTTTAATTGAGAGTGTTCGACCAAGAAGCAGCCAAGAATAGTCAACCGAGCACTTCCTCGGTCGTCTCGGGTGCTTATATAGAAGCCCCTTGGTTGTCTGTGGGCTTTATGATTATGGATTGTTGGGCCTAGTACCAATATTTACCCCTATTCCTAATGTCATTTCAAAGAAAAGACATTAGGAGTAGAGTTAAGGCAATAGAAATTGAGAAATTTGGAAAGACATGAATATAGAACATTAAATGTGAAACATACCGTCTCGATTTTGCACATCATATTTGATATGCTTGCTATTGTTTGTAATTGGTTATAGATAGTATAGTACTTGATATACTTTCATCAGTTTGCTTTTTAAGAGAGAATTTGAGGATTTAATGTTTATAAAATTTGTCAAAACAGAGATAGCGAAGGGTTTTGAATCACAATCTTACCACCATATTGGTGAGATTATGAGTACTATCACAGAGAAGGAATTGCGAGAGATGGTTAATGAGATGGGGTTGGGTAATGACTACTGGTAGCGGTTACCCATGGAGGATGTAAGGGCAATCGAAGCGTCGAAGGGGTATGTCCCGATGTACAAGGAGTATATGAGGTATTGGCTTTGAGGTACCTATATAGGTCCTCTGGCTGGGGTTTTGAGGGGTTGGAATATATTTCTGACATTTTTGATTCCAGTGCTTGGCGAGTGGTCATGGTAGTAGTAACTTGCTAAGCTACTATTGCTTAAGTTTTGATTTTGATGTTTTGTCATTGGTTTTCTCTTTGAGGAGGTGTGTGTCTTGGGTTCCAACAGAGGATCAGTTTTGCCTTCAAATAAGGCCAAAGTTGAAGTAGAAGTTCTTCTACAAGGAGACAATTGATAAAAATTGGATGTAGAAGTTCTTTTTTGTAGAGTTTAAGAATAAGGACTTGATGTTGGTGTTACTGGAGGATAGGGTAGACCTTTTGTGGGGCTAAGGCCTCCGAAATCCTCCGAGCATTCGAGCTTTGTGCACTCTGTAGGCAATTTTTACTTTACAAGAGGCAGAGCCATTTATGTAAAAGCCCAATTGGATGTGAGGTGCTGAAGTTAGAGGGGATATTGGTGGGTGAGAAGATATAAATTGAGAAGCCCCTTTTGGTAAAGAAGAGAGCACTGGAGCTTTGTGACACTAGTGCTTTTGCCGAGGGGAACAACCTCATGGAAATAACCACTGATAGGTTAATTTAGACTAAGTCAAAGAAGGGTACAAAAGAGGGGGAGAGTACGTCGGGACAAGGTGCTCCATTGGTGGACACTCTCCCCACTTTGATTTTGAGAAGGAAGAAGATGAAGGTACAGATGCTGAACCTAGAAAGTGACGAAGTGGAGGATGATAGAGAAGGGCGCTCAACGGGTACATCTATCATACCTCAGTTAGAGACATTCGAAGAACTAAGGGGAGGAAACGGTGAGGTAGGAGGGACCCTTTCTTGGATACCAAGATAGGCTCTCAAGGAGGGTGCGAAAAGAGAGGACACCAAGAGTAGGGCTCTCGGTGAACTTGGGTATGTGTTTCCCCAACACGTGGCTTAGGAGTTTGGAATTGGGCCATCTGGCATCTAGGGAGTTGTACTTGCAGAAGGGCAAAGGAGTTGTGCCAAAGCAGATGGCTCCTGCTCCTCATATTTTTGTTAGGCCTTTGATAATAGTAAGGATCTAAGAGGGAGCAGCACTGTTGCACTTAGTGCTGCCAATAATTGCTTCAGTTATGTAGACATTGCTAAGGTGAGGAAGTTCACTTACTAGCTAGATTACTATCACTTAGAGCTGGAGTTGATGGTTTAAGTATGGGGCAAGGCAATGAAGCTCTCATGGCTGTTGGGATTCAAGTAGGATTTTCCTTTTAGAGGTATACTTTACTAAAGTTCTCGATTGTGATGAGCTAATTTGATGTGTTTTGTGTAGGTTATTTTTTTGGTTGAGTTTCAAATACTGAAGAGGGACAGGTTCGTAGGGCACCTAAAGCATCTGGTAAGCCAAAAAGATGATGACATTTCCTGGCTATGCTTGCTCTGACCTTACGAGAGAGGGAGGTCAAAGAAAGGAAGGCTGCCAGCATAGATTTAAAAACAAAAATAAGGAGGTGGAGTGCTTAAGGTCTAACCTGAAGTATGCATTTTGGTAGTGCCATGCGGCCATCGTAGAGTGTGAAAGGTTAGAGGTTGGAGTGAGAGGTAGTGAAGCGAGGTTATAGGCTACTGAGCAATTACTACTTGCCATAGAGAACAAGCTACTAGACTTGGGGAAGAAGTTTGTAGAGGTTGTTAAGGGCCACAGGCACAACCAACTTGAGTTTTCTAAAAGGCTATGGCAGGCGGCTGATGCTCTCCGTAGGGCACAGCTGGAACAAAGTGTGGCTACAAGTACTAGCAATGCTGACTCTAAGGTGCTAGGTCCAAGCCTAGTCAATGCTCTAGGTGGTGATTCTTCTTACGAAATGGCGGATGTAAGCTCCTGTGTCATTGTTCTCTAAGCCAACTTAAAATCCCTACAGTAGAACAACTTCAAATCCCTACAGTAGAAGACTTTTCCTCCTTCTTTGCTTTCTTCTCGTGATCCCTTTCCTTTTTGTTCTCTTGTACTCTGTTTTTTTGTACTCTGCGCAGTTTGTATGGGCCTTGTCTCCCTATGATGTATCTCATGCACATAATATACGAAAGTCTAAGTGAAAATTTGTAGCAGTTTTGTCTCTTCATATTCTTTTATTAGGATTGTGCTCCTACTGCCTTATTGATTGTGTGTTGAAATAGAATAACTTGAGTGATGAGTTGTCTTCGAATGTGTTATAGTCAAGAGAGGGCATTCGAACCCCTTTTTAAATGATGAAGTCAAGAGAATGGGAGTCAAATTTTTTTTGCTTGCTAGAACTTGTACGAGGCATAGAGCTGAAAGAGTAAGAGTTATATCCTGGTAGGGCTATATGAGGCATAGAGCCGAGAGATTAGGTATGCCAACCTGTTCAGGTGCTAGGACCCATATAGGATGCCTTGTTAAGAGAAAAGGAGTTTTATCCCGCATGGGTCCTGGGACCCATATAAGGTATAGAATCAAGAAAGTGGGTACTCCAACCGTCTTAGATGCCAGGACTTGTATAAGACATGTTGCTGAGAGCATGGGAGTTTTAATTCCGCTCGAGTACTGGGACTTGTATGAGATATAAAGCCGAGAGAGTGGGTGTGCCAACTTGCTCAAGTGTTAAGACATGTATAAGACATGTTGCAAATGTGTTGTAATATTTTCTTTAGTTTTCTTGTTTATCTTTAATATGTCTAGTTAGATTTCTTTTTCTTGGGACTCAATGATTTTATTCTTTGATTAATAGTATGGTTTGATTTATTTCCTTAAATATTTATTGACATGATTATTATTTGATGAGATTTTATTGTTAAACTTGATGCTTCATACGTTTTAGGGCCTTACATTTTAATGATTTGAGATTAAATATATGCATGATCAATATAATTGTAGAAGATTAGTCTAATACAATAAAATCCATATAGGGTTATGAGAACGACGGATGATTAATTTTATGTGTGGAATTTTAGGAGAAACTCTAAATTATGGATTTTCCATAAATCTTAATGTAATTTGGCTTAATCAAAATTGCATGATCATTGGATTTTGGTTAATCGAATTAGGGTTTTATTGTATGACCATTGAGTGAATCTAATTTAGGACAAATCTATCATCACCAACAATCAAGGTTTTTATTCTGCAATCCATTAAGCAGCACTGCCAAAGATGGAATGGTCCAGGCCGAAGACCTTCATCATCTCATCTTGAACTTGTCGAGAAATTCTTTCAAGGGCTCATCAGCTCTCTGTCGCATGGATAGAAGGGAGGTAGACTTTCTCTTAGCACCTTGGTTGATCATTAAGTAGGATTCAAATTGTTGCCTTAACTGTGAAAAACTCCTTATGTTGAGTAGTAGAAGTGAGTTGAACCACGTCAATGCATTACCCTTCAAGGTTGTGGGAAGTGTTTCTACATGGCAGCATCTAACATGACCTTCAAGATCATGACCGTCACAAAATGGGCCATGTGATCTTGATAGTCGATGATGCCATCGTACCTCTTTATAGAGGGAAGGAGAGCATCTCGCAACTTCAGCCCGATAGAGATTTTTGGATCCAGTAGCGAAAAATTAGTAGTATGTTGGATGTTATCATCTCATCTTAAGCCAGCGTGTCTAAGTTTGATTGCCATGAGCTCTTCAACTTACTTGTTCAAGTCATCTAGATCTTGTCAAGAGGTCATTGGGGGTTCTTGGTGCCTTTGAGCCTGAAGTTTATGTCATATAAGTGCCCTGACCTCTTGGAGGAGGATGAAACTTCTTATTTGAGGGCGTGGCTAATTTCTTCCAATTGTTTGCTCATGCCCTGCACCTAGGATTCTAGTTTTTCCATTTGGGAGTGATTGACTTTGGTTGGGAGAGGCTGGAACAGAGGATGGAGTCGACCAGCCTTGAGGTTGGCCAGTCTATGACTTTTGTGGTTATGGGTTGCTGGGCCCTATACCGTCATCCCTTTTATTTTTTATATACAAAATTTAATTTGGACATATTATAGAGGGATAAAAGTAGCCCTAAATAGGATGTAAAAGCATAACCATCTATGGAAGGGTTAAAAGCATTATCCCCTCTCAAAATAAGATAATAAATTAAATTAATGTGCTTTATGTTAAAGGAAAAACCTAAATTTGTACTTTTAGCCAGAGAAAAGTTAAAACTATTATATTGAGAAAGAAAATATGAATAAAATTATTTTTTAAAGAAAGAAAATTTGGATTGTAAATATTTTAAAGAGATTTTAGAAAAAAAAAAGGATCAAAAGATGATCAGATAAAGTTATAAAACAATTATATATACAAAAGTTAAAAAAATAAATTAATTATAATAACAAACCAATTCTCTATTATAAAGATCTATTATATTTGCTACATTGCCTTTTCCGAGTATTGAGATTTATAAGATACGCAAGACCAAAATTTTCTCCATGTGCACTTTAGTTTATTCTAATTTAGGTAAATGCCAAATTTTAGTACTTAGATAATTCCCAAAATTTTCAAAATTGTAACAATTAAATCATTCCGTCACTAACGGCACCGGCATCACCATTAAGTACTAAATTGGTGTGATATGAAACATGAGCAGAATTATTATGCTTCAACATGGCATGACACATGGTCTAAATTTTTGTCAAGACACATGCCTCACCATCAAGTGATATGGGATAGGAACCTAATTGCGATTTGGTGTAAAGTTTTGAGAATGTAAATCTAACTAAGCCTAAATTTCAATTATCAATTTATCTGAAAATAATATTTCATTTACAACAATGTTCCTGAACTCAAAATACAAATTTAGTTGAAAATACTAATTTGATTTAAAAACCAAATTTAATTCAAATTGTAATTTAATTTGAAAGTATAATTTAATTCAAGTGAACCAATTTAGTTTGACATTTCAATTTAATTTGAACTTCAAATTTAAATCAAATCTCCAATTTAATTGGAAAAACACAATTCAATTTGAAACCCTAATTTGATTTAAAACTCTCTTAATTTTATTTAAAACCTTAGTTTAAATTAAAATATTACTTTGATTCAAAACCTTTATTTACTATAAAAGTTTAATTTAAATTAAATTGAATTGGGTTGCAATATATGAAAGGAGAAGAAAAATGGAGATTGAAATCCTTTGTTGGAATACAAGAAGAAGAAGAAAGAAGAAAGATGAGGAGAAAGAAGAATAAGAAAGAAGGATGTGTAGAAGGGGAAAAAAAAAGTTTTTTGAGCATATATTTAGCACTTTTATAAAGTAAATCACCTATTAGCCTTTCTGATTAAGGACTATCCTTCAAATGAAAATTTTAGTACATATGGTTCTTTTTTTCCTAAATACTCCTTTGATTTAACAATTTTGAAAAATTAATTATTATTTTTTTGAAAGATTTATGAGTAAGAAGTTGCTATTATAACAATTAATTCTACACAACACCATTTATACTATTCTTTTTATTAATTTTCTAAACAAAATTTATAAGAATTCTAATGACTACTAAGCGCCATAATGGTTTTCATATAATATTTTTTAGTTCTACACAATATTGTTCTTTTTTCTTTTCACTTATTTTCTCGAAAAGAAAAATTATAAGTGAGAAGTTACTAATATAATGACCAATGACCAATGACCATGGAGCACCATAACAAATTTTTATGTAATCTACTCATATAGAATTTGAATAGCCATCACTATTAGAAAATAAAGTATCAACGACGGAAATTTCTATCACTAAAAGTAAAAAATCCGTTGCTAAAAAGTATTCGCGATAAATTTTTTCCATCGCTAAATCTGTTACTAAAAACTACCCCCTAATTTTTTACCGACAAAATACTATCCATCGTTGATATCAGCGACAGATTAGCGACAGATTTTTTCTGTCGCTAAAAATATCCGTCGTTAATCCGCCATTGATAGAAAAAAATATATAAAAAAATAACGATAGATTAGCGACGGATATTTTCCGTCGCTAATTCTGGAACCCTCAAGTGCTCGCACACGCCCAAACACTCTCCCCACCTGCACCTCACGCGCCTCACTCATTGACAATCCCACGCCTCACGTGCCCACGTGCCTAGCCGCCCACACCTGCGCACCTAACCTGCGATCACCCACCCGCGTGGCCCACCTAACCCGCGACTGCCTGCCCATGCAGCCCACGTGCCCTTCATTTTATTGCGAAAAATATGTTTTCACCAAAAATCGAACCCGCGCGGTAGAGATGTAGTATTAGTTGTTCAACCACCATGCCACAAAAGCTATTGTGATATCTTTTTTTTATTTATTATCTAACTCTTATTTTTTTTTAAATTAATCTCACTCTCTCTTTTTTTTTAAAAAAAAAAAATTATCTTACTCTCATAATTTTTTTTATCTCACTCACATCTCTCTGTTTTTTTTTCTTTTATCTTGGGATAATTTTTTTTATTGAATTTTTCTAATTGTTTAAATTTGATATTAATTAAATTTGCATTAAATAAAAAAATAAAATATTTCTTTGATTAGTTAAGATAGAATAGTAAATTATTTTTTTATTTGCCTATTAAATTAAATAATAGAAATATAGAAAAAAAGAAAAAAATAATAAAATAATAAAATAATAAAATAATTATAAAATAACAAAAGAGAAGAAAAAAATAAATAAACGAAAAAAGAAAAATAATTATAAAATAATACAAGAGAAGAAAAATAAAATATATAAAAAAATAAAATAAATAAAAGAAAAAGAAAAAGAATTTTAAAATATTAAAAGAGAAGTAAAATAAAAATTTTAAAAATTAAAAAATTAAGAGAATTAAAAAATTAAAAAAAAATTAAAAAAATTAAAAATTAAAAAAATCCGTCCTTAATCCGTCACTAAAAATTATATCGGTAATCCATCACTAAAATTTTCGTTACTAGTCCATCGCTGATAGCTGTTCATATTTTTTTAAAAGTTTTTTTCCTTCACAAATATACCGACGGATTAGTAACGAAAATATTTTCGGTGATAATCCCTCGCTAATAGATTTAAAAAATTATTTTTCTTTATTTTTTATGGTGAACCACTATAGTGACGAAAATATTTCTGTCTCTAATTTTCATCGCTAATCTAACACAAATCTCTTAATATTCTGTTCGACGTTAATCTATCGTAAATCCGTCGCTATTACCGATAGATTTTTTTCCGTCGATAATTTTTCGTCGCTGATGGCGTGTTTTCTTATAATGCATAAGAGGTTGGTATCATAGAATCAAGACCATTTATGTTGATATCATGATTGAATACCTCGTAGAGATCGGTGATATAGAATTGACATCATCCAATTTGATCTAATCTTATCAATAGTACCGAAAACTTTATTATAGTTATGGGCTTAGACAACATTCATCCTCACGGTCTTTACTCTCGTTTCACTATTCGTAACATTGTTATGGCTTTGCAACTTTGAGAATAAGAAGACAAAGAAGAAGAAAAAGAAGAGGAAAGGCCTTAAAGATTTACATTTTATTCTAAAACACTATTCATCATAAGCATATCTCTCTCTCAACTTTAGTTGATATTGAGTTGAATTAAAATATTTTATTGAATACTAACAATAATAATAGGGTAACACTAATTATCAACTAATAAGGAATCATTCACAGATACTCCAATAGACTCTACCTAAGATTAGTCATGACAAATTTCTTCACCCTTTTGATTCTTCTTTAATTAGTTTCTTTATTTTCAGATTTTTGTTTTTTTTTTGGAGTTAGGATAATGGGTGGAAGATGAGGAGACGAATGCACACGACAAAGGCTGCCTGGTATCAAGGTAACCAGATGGGATTTATGCCAAGGAGAGATGCCACCATTTTGTTGGAAGCTGAAGATCACGAGTAAACAACAAACTTTCTAGTGAAGCAGATTGGTGCTGGATGCATGCAGCTGCAAGATCAAAAGAAGAAGTAAAGTTCAAGGAGAAATAAAGCAAGGGTAATTTATTTTTTTTATGTAATTTCTGAAAATATATACTTATGAAACGAGGATTGCTTGTATAGGTATACTTTTCGTTTGAAAATAAATAAATGTGAATTTTTTAATTCAACTTGTAAAATTTTCAATAAGCAAGTATATGTTTGTATTTTGTACATTCGCCCCAACTTATGATTTATGAGAGGCATGAGCCATTCATTTTATTTAAACATACATAAAGATTCAATTTGAATTTCACACATAGATGAAAGTTATCACCAATAGCGCCCAAAAAAATAATTGATATTTTCTTACTTATTGTACTTGTCAACAATAAAGAGCAATACTTAGCAGTTTTTATTATAAATAAAGATTTCGATTCATTATGCTAATGTTTTAATTAAATTTCATGGCAGAAAATTTATATTATTGTTATTCATAATAATATCGTCATTGTCTTTGTGAAGATGCCATGGGGCACCTAGAGAGAGTGAAAGAATAGACAAGAGATTTTCATAAATAGAAAAAAAGGAGATATTTCATATTTGTAATAAATACTTATTTCAAGGACAATAATGCATATTATATCTCAAATTTTACTATTTTATCATATTTATTATATATAAGAAAGATATTCAAGATTGAGAAATGTTAAATGAACCAAACAATTTTTGAATTAAATGTGCAGTCCATGTAAATATATTTTAATCAATTTATATATTTGGAATTAAATTAATCTAATCAAATCAATTCATACTATAAACTAGAAAAAATATGTTCACATGTGATGCCACGTAAGTTTTTAGTCTGTTTGGTATATCTAATATTATTTTTCAAGAATTTTTTAGACAAAAAATATGAAATGATTTTTCTATATTTAGGTTGGCAGGACAAAAAAATATAATTAAATTGGTGATGCGAAGCATTATCCTTTTATCAATTAGTTAACAAATTAGGAAGAAAAAAGATGTTCTAAAAATAAAGTACTAACTTCTAAAAAAAATCATACTCCGAATATTACACTACAAATATTTGTGCATCTCCCGAGGAGGGTTTCAAATATCATAAAGACCGAGAGAAAAAGACAGATCTAGTTTAGCAAGAATATCAACGTAGCTATTTCCTTCTCTATGGATGAAAGACACCCGATGCACTAAAGTACAGTGAATGAGATCTCAATATTCCCAGGAAAAGCTTCATACTACTTAAAAAGAATATCGGATAAGAGAACCGACACAAGTTCCCGAGTCAATCTCAAAAATAACCAGGAAAAGCTTCATACTACTTAGAAAAAAGAAGCCAATCCTTGATACCACTTAATTTCACTATAAAAGGGTTTGATACTGCTAAGTTTAACGTAAAACCACGGATCCAATAGCCATGCTCATCACGGAAAAGGCCTCCTGCACCAGCCAAGTGAGAGGTAAGATCTGAGGACCCATCAGTATTCAATTTGTACAATCCCAGAGGAGAGAGAGTCCATATAGTCTAGTAACCTAAGCAAGGAGGTGACTTAAACCCTCCGGCAGTTGCCAGCCACCATCTCGAGAATAGCTGGAGGCAACGGTAACAACACCCTCTGGAGAGATGTTAGTATTATCAAATATACTTATACAATGAACCTTCCAAATATCTCAAAGAGTGTACCCAAAACGTATCGACCATAGAAGCCCCATGTAAATAGCATGCAATTGGCAGTTACAAGCCAACTAATAAACATTAGCTGCATACCCAATACCATCCGAGGGAGCCATGTTGTCTTAAAGGTCTAATCCTAGACCTATCGAACTAGTGTACAATTTCGAAATAAATGAATACATGTTTCTAGACATTCTTTGTAGAGAGGACAATGAGGATAATCCATCAAACCATGATAACACGAAGTGCTGTTGGTCATCAAGGTATCATGGGAGATGAACCAAACCAGAAATTTGACTCGTTCTTGGCATTTCAATCTCCAAATCCATATCCAAGCTATGATTGAAGTAATAGTAGAGTCTTCCGGTCGACAAAATATGGAATAAGCCAATTTTACTGAAAAACTCCTTAAAGAATTACCTGCCCAACAAACTAAGTCCTCAGATTCTAGATCTTGTTGAATCACATGGCTTGCACCTCCTTCACAATAGACTTTGGCAAAAAGGCAATAAAACCTGAATCGTCCCAATCCCTATAAGAAGTAATAAACTGATGTACCCTCAAACCAACAGAGGATCTCGAAACCCCTATAGGAATCCTCATCGATAAAGGGCGCCCACCAACCCAACGGTCCTCCCAAAAATTAATGTCTAAGCCATTCCCTAACTGCTAATGAACTCCACCTCTCAGATAATCCCATATTCATAAAAGGCCTCTCCAAAGAGAAAAACAGTTGGAAGGCCTATTACTATAAAGGAAATCTCCCTGTTAGAGATATTTGTTCCTAAGAACCTTATACTAGAGAGCCGGGTTCAAGGATAACAAACACCACCCTAGTTTGGTGAGAATGTATAGTTAGCATCTCGAGACTTGTGAATACCCAACCCCTAGTATCTTTGGGTTGGCACAGTATATCCCACTACATCATGTAAACTTTGCGAGCCCTCTCCATATCCCCCTAAAGGAACTGGCAATTAAGCCTATCGAGCCATGCACAAACCTACTCAAGGAGCCAAGTTGATTGCATAGTATAAACAGGGATTGCTGAAGTTACCACCTGAATAAGAGTTTTCGTCCTAACCATATTCAAAGTCTTTGCCTTTTGGCCGAAAACCTTATTTTAGGCCTGGTCTACCAGATACTAATATTGAAGTCTACTAACATGACCATGCATGATAAAGATAACCAGATACAACCCAAGATCCTCTATGAGGTGAAATTGACTCTAGAAGGCTAAACTTCTCTTCAGAGACATGGGAACTCTAGGAGATACTTATAATTTGGACTTTTGTAGGCTCAGAACTGAACCACTACACTTAGGGAATTCTCTAAGGCAATCCATAATAGTGAACTTCACATGAGGTTTAGCATCATAAACAATAGGAGGTCATCAGCAAAAGACAATTGGGAAATTGCGGGTCCTGTACAAGATGTATGAATTAGGGTTTGTCAGCCCTCCCTCACCCTATCCTAAATCATGTAAGAAAGTTTATCCACAACTAGAATAAATAAATAATGGGACAAAGGATCACCTTGGTATAGGCCTCTACTTGGAACAAAGAAAAGAAGTACCTCCCGATTTTAAAGCAGCACAAATTGGGCATGGAGACCGCAAATATAATCAGACGAACTAAATGATCAGGAACTTGGAAATCTTATAAGGTTTGGTCCAAAAAGTCCAATCCATACTGTTATAAGTCTTCTTAAGGTTAAATTTTAGAACCATTTTCCATCGGACCCCAAAGAAGTGTAGAGGGAATGCACAACTTCCTAAGTGATGATAATATTATCCGATGGACTATACTTAGGAAGGAAGCTACTCTGAAATGGACCCACCACCTTTTGGAGTATAGGCTGCAGTCACTGAACTAATACCTTGGCAAGAACTTTATATCCTATATATAGGAAACTAATGGGCCAGAATTGATGTAGTCCACCCTAACAAGCCAACTTCAGAATTAGGACAATAAGTGCCTACAAAAACTCTATAAAAAAAAGCCATCCTTAAAGCTGCTCTTGATAAACTGATACAAGGTTGGATGAGTAGTGTCCCAAAATCTCAAGAAAAATAGCAGTTAAATACCATCAGCCCCTAGGGCTTTAAGCCCCTTTCCTAGTAAAATCACTGTTCAAATTTCTGAAAGCTTAATAGGGCAACATAGTTGAATATTATCCTCAGAATCCATAGTTTTCTGCCAGTTATTGTAGCCAGAAAACTCACTTCAAAGGGGAACTCTAGCAAATACCTCTGTAAAGTATGAGATCACGTATTCATTAAGCTGAGACTGATCTAAGCACCATTCCCAATTAATCTTTAGCTGAGAGATCCTATGTCTATTTTGGCAAATAAGAGTGGACATATGATAAAATTGGGTGTCTTGATCCCCTTGGTAGAACTACAAAATTCATGAATTCTGGTGTTTTAAGGTTCCGATAACAATTCTCACGCCGATGCAAAGAATTGAAACAATCCAACAACTGAATCGAAACAATCCAACAACCAAAACTCACGTTAACGTAACGAATTGAAACAAACATAGTTTAGGGAGCCCTGAATACTGATAATACACAAATTGTCATTTTTATTGTTGATATTATGGTTTGATTTTGGATTGATTAGTGCCCTAATAATTGTTTTTATGGCCTTTTTTATTTTTAGGGATCAAAAATGGAGATTAGATCAAAATTGACTTGATTCAAGATATCAATTTGGCCTACAAAGGAAAGGAAGAAGTATCAAAAAGTGGAAGATTTTATTTTAGAAATTTTTACTTTAAGTAAAAATTGTTGTTATGAGTAAAATTCTAAATTTTCCTATTTTGGTGAATCTTTTTCCTATTATTTTGGAAGAATCTTGGACACCTAAAGTATTAAAAGAAGGACTCTCCTCATTAACCATAGAAGGCACTATTCACGTTACTGTTCATGGCACTATTCATAATTCACAAGTGCTGTGGCGGCTACATCAATCTCTCTTTAGGTTTTAGGTTTTATTTTTTTTCTTTCTTTTTCTTTGAAGAACACTTTTTTTATTTATTCTCAAGAACATGGTCACCATGAGTGGCTAGTTTTATTCTGATTCAAGGGAAATTTCATCGATTGTTCTTTATTGTGAGGTTATATTCTTAATTTAATTTCTTGCGCTTTTATTCAAGTATTCGTTGATTCTTGATTTATTTTTAGGGAAACCTAATATTGGTTAATCTGACAATTTAATTCAATATTAGTCTTTCTATTGCTATCCAGGAATTCAGTGATCCGTAATTGTCATGAATGAATGGTACAACTAGCAAATAGGTTATTTATGTTTATGGGTCGTTGTCGATATTCATTTTAATCTAAGGAATCGATGGAATAAAATCGAATAATTGTACGGCTATCCTGGTTATTTGTATTTTGGTTTAACTGTTTTCACATAACTTAATGCTGTCATTATTTGATATGGAACGCTATCGTGCCCAGTCGATTAATGATAAGTTTTGACTGAATGTTGGGTTTGGTCAATTATTTTAGGAAAATACAAGATTTATTATGGCTATCCTAATAGATTTAAGGTTAAATGCTTGAATTGTAATAATAATATTTTCAACCAATGATCAATAAGACAATCGAATATATGAACCCTTGGATCGGAGTTTGGTGAATTGAATTTTTTCTTTAAATTTTAGTATTTTTGCATATTTGATTTGTCTTTTAATTTTAGCTATTTAATTTTGGTTTAGGAATTTCTTTTATAAACCCCCTATTTTATTTTGGCATTTACTAAGGAGTTAAGTTAACATAGTTCCCTTGGAATTCGACCTGGTAACCACTATTGCTATAGTTTGTTGCATTGGGGGAATCAGTATTAATTTGAGGGTTTCGACAACCCGACCAAATTTTGGCGCCGTTGCCGGGGAACTATTTTAATTTCTTAGTTTGTGGTTTTTACTTGTTTATTGATTTTTGGAGAAGAAAAGATGGAAAATCACGAAAGAACTCTAAATGAGTTAGCTGCATCAATTTTGAACCAACATCCCTTGTGCATCGAGAACCCAGCTCATGAGGTAAGTCACTCTCACCTTGAAAATCAAATTTCTGAATTGACTGTTTTGGTTCGTCAGATGGCTGTAGGGCAAATACATGCAACCAAAGTTTGTGGCATATGCTCGATAACCGGACATCCTACGGATATGTGTCCATCTCTGCAAGAAGATTTTACTCATCAAGCAAATGTCGTAGGAGAATTTCCTGGCCAACCTTAGAAGAAGTACGACCCCTACTCTATTTATTATAACCCTGGATGGAGAGAGCATCCAAACCTGAGTTGCGGGAATCAAGGAGGACAAACAAGATATTCTCCTCAGCAATTCAATAGGCCAACACATGCACCGACACAATCGTCTAATTCAGGTATGTCTCTAGAAGATATTGTGAAAACTCTCGCGACTAACACTCAACAATTTCAACAGGAAACGAGAGCTAGCATTCAAAATTTGGAAAATCAAATCACTCAGCTAGCCACTTCGGTTAGCAATTTGGAGATTCGAATCTCAGGGAAATTACCTTCACAAACGGTAGTAAACCCTAAGGAGAATGATAGTATAATGGTGTTGCGATCAACCCCACCATCGCCCAAGAAGGTAGATGAAAAGAAAGATGAAGAAGAAAAGGATAAGGCCATCAATGAAAGTCTAATTAAGTTTGAGGAATCCAAGATGGAAGAATACGAGAAGGAAGTAGGGAAAATAAGAGGTGATGAGATAGGTAAGAATGTGTCTGATATCATCAAGAGAACTCTATCCGAAAAATGTACAGATCCAAGTATATTCACTCTATCTTGTATTATTGGAAAAAAAAATTAGAGCATGCCATATTAGATTTAGGAGCACCTGTTAATATCATACCTTATTCAATTTATAGTGCTCTAAAATTGGGTTCATTGAAAGAAACTGGAGTTGTTATTCAGTTAGCTGACCACTCTTATGTTTATCCTGAGGGTATTGTTGAAGATGTTTTGGTACAGATTAACGAATTAATTTTTCCAACAGATTTTTACATCTTGAAAATGGAAGAAGACACTATCACAAATTCAGCTCCACTTCTATTAGGACAACCATTAATGAAGACAGCAAAGACTAAAATAGATATGGATGAGGGTACTCTCTCCGTCGAGTTCGACGGCGAGATTGTGAAATTTATTATTTTTGATCCTATGAAGTACCCAAATGAGTGTCAATCACTTTGTTCTGCTGATATATTTTATTTAATTGTGCAGAAAATTTATGAAGAAAAATGTGATATAGATTTTGAATTGAATATACAATTAGATATGGAAGGAAAGTCATATGAGCCTCACAAAGTAAAGTTGAAGCCTTCTTGAAGAGAAACAAGTAAAACCGTCAAGCATAACGACGTTAAATAATTGCGTTTGTTGGGAGGCAACCCAAATTTTTTTTAAGAGTTTGATTTAATTTTTAGTAATTTCATTTATTCAATTTTAAGTGTTATTTATCTCTTCTTTTAATCTTTGCAGGTGTCCAATTCAATCATCCAAGTCATGGTTCAACATAGAATTTTCAGAGGCAGAAGCAGTCTTGGCATTAGGGCGTGATCACGCGGTTTGAAAAGTCAAATAAAATTTTTGGACAGAAGCACTCTCACTCTTAAGAGATGATCATGCGGTATTCTGAAGGTGCAATCCGAATTTGGGCAGAAGCACTCTCACTCTTAAGAGATGATCACGCGGTTTTGGGTTAAAAAAAAATGTGCTGGTTGTGAATGCCCAAACCGAAGGATTCATAGAGGAGACCTCGCATTCTCCCATTCCCGCCATCACCTTAGGGGAGTTCTCTCGTTCTTTATCTTTCTTTTCATTGCCTAGCATCTTTCATTTCTGAGAGTAGTTTTCAATTGTGCTAGTTGTGAATTTCTTTAGCATTGTGTCTAAAATTCTCATCTTTTGCATACATTGAGGACAATGTAGTATTTAGGTGTGGGGGAGGATTTTCATGCCAATGTCATTTCTTCTATTTTTCTTTGGAACTTCGTACTCTCTGAATGTTGTCAGATAATGATTTTGAGTTAGTATATATTGTTGATTTGAATTTGAAATGCATGAAAGAGACAAGTGTGATTAGTTATTTTTTTAGATAAATTGTTTTAAAGTGTCCCATTGATCTTGATGATTGAATCAAATGAAAATGTGATAGATTTGATACAACATTGCATAATTTTTGTGAGAATTTGAGCCTTAAGAGCATGTCATCAAATTTGTGCTAGATTTTTTTTATGAGTGTTTATCAATCATAGTATGCTTATTCTAGAACTTGCTTCGCTATACTTTTTGAGACCACATTAATGAGTTCATACATTAATATGATGGGGGCATTTAGGTTTACCCATTTTAGCTCTCGAAAACAAACATTCATGTGCATAATATTTCCCTTAGGGAACCCATTTGAGTTTATATCCCTTTTCTTTGCTTCAACCTCATTAATTAACACATAGCCTTCTTTTTATGCTTCACCTTCTTTTTGGTCCTTATATTAAAGAAGCATGTGATTTGAGCATATATTGAGTGGTTATTTGCAAAGGGAACGGGGTACTTCTATTGTGGGATTTATTTTGGGAAGTTGATTATACAATTGGGATGGATTGTATATGCATGGCATTTTCATTGATCATCATTTAGTTTCCGTATTCAACAAAAAAAAAGGGGAGAAAAAGAAAAAAAATAAGAAAAATAAGAAATTGCCAAAAGTTGAAATTGAGGAATTTGAAGAGAAAATGTAAAAAGTTTGATTGAGAAATAATAATGATCTTTATTGGAGTATCTTTCTTTTAGCTTGATTGTATTTCATGATATTGGATATAGGGGATATGTTCTTGACATGCTTCTTTGATATATTTATTACACGATACATTTAACTTTTTACCCTACCTTTACCCAAGCCACGTTACAACCCTTATAAAGACCCCCGGATTTTTGTTTTGAATTCATATAAGTGGTGGTGGAGATTTGATAAATAAGCAAGCTTATGGTAATAACATACATTGATTTGATTTGAGAGTTATTGATAAATTCCCTTAAACACTTTGAGTATATAGAGTGAAATCCTTGTGAGGGTATTGAATCTTGATACATTGAATTTGATGAGATTATCGAGTTTGATGGGAAGCTTATATTTTCTTTTAAAATTTTAAAACTATGATCACTTGCTCTCCGGATTGTTATTTTTGCTTAAATTTTTCGATGTACTCTGCTTTGAAATTATTTGAAGATGAATTGAATGAGGGGAAGGAGTGAAGAAGAGAATACTTGTGTGACATTAATCTAGTGAATGCTTGAGGACAAGCATTGGTTTGGTGTGGGGGAATTTGATAATACACAAATTGTCATTTTTATTGTTGATATTTATGGTTTGATTTTGGATTGGTTAGTGCCCTAATAATTGTTTTAATGGCATTTTTTATTTTTAGGGATAAAAAATGGAGATTGGATCAAAATTGGCTTAAAGAGATATTTTTGGAATTAAATGATTCAAGATATCAATTAGGCCTACAAAAGAAAGGAAGAAGTATCAAAAAGTGGAAGATTTTATTTTATGAATTTTTACTTTAAGTAAAAATTGTTGTTATGAGTAAAATTTCTAAATTTTCCTATTTTGGTGGATCTTTTTCCTATTATTTTGGAAGAATCTTGGACACCTAGAGCATTAAAAGAATGACTCTCCTCATTAACCCTAGAAGGCACTATTCATGTTACTGTTCACGATACTATTCATAATTCACAAGTGTTGTGGCGGCTACATCAATCTCTCTTTAGGTTTTAGGTTTTATTTTTTTTCTTTCTTTTTCTTTGAAGAATACTTTTTTTGTTTATTCTCAAGAACATGGTCACCATGAGTGGCTAGTTTTATTCTGATTCAAGGGAAATTTCATCGATTGTTCTTTATTGTGAGGTTATGTTCTTAATTTAATTTCTTGCGCTTTTATTCAAGTATTCGTTGATTCTTGATTTATTTTTAGGGAAACCTAATATTGGTTAATCTGACAATTTAATTCAATATTGGTCTTCCTATTGCTATCCAGGAATTCAGTGATCCGTAATTGTCATGAATGAATGGTACAACTAGCAAATAGGTTATTTATGTTTATGGGTCGTTACCGATATTCATTTTAATCTGAGGAATCGATGGAACAAAATCGAATAATTGTACGGCTATCTTGGTTATTTGTATTTTGGTTTAACTATTTTTACAGAACTTAATGTTGTCATTATTTGATATGAAACGCTATTGTGCCCAGTCGATTAATGATAAGTTTTGACTGGATGCTGGATTTGGTCAATTATTTTAGGAAAACACAAGATTTATTATGGATATCCTAATAGATTTAAGGTTAAATGCTTGAATTGCAAGAATAATATTTTCAACCAATGATCAATAAGACAATCAAATATATGAACCCTTGGATCAGAGTTCGGTGAATTGAATTTTTTCTTTAAATTTTAGTTTTTTTGCATATTTGATTTGTCTTTTAATTTTAGCTATTTAAATTTCTTTTATAAACCCCCTATTTTATTTTGGCATTTATTAAGGAGTTAAGTTAACATAGTTCTCTTGGAATTCGACCTGGTAACCACTATTGCTACAGTTTGTTGTATTGGGGGAATCAGTATTAATTTCAGGGTTTCGACAACCCGACCTAATACCCCAAAACAAGGGCTCAAGGTGATGCTTCCTACCAAAAATGTTGTCATATACCTATTTATTCCAAAGTTTAAGGGTTGCGAAAGTAGATTCAATGGAGCTTAAGAATGATTGATCCCTCTCCCCTTTGCACCAAGCCGAAGCAAAAACCTACTAGAATGGAGGGTGACGAAGCTAAGCTGCCTCAAATCAACATGGATAAACTCCCCTTGGCAGGCCAGAGGTCATACAAATGTAGAGGAGAATCGGATGGTGGTCTCAAAAATCACTCTCTCTTTAAGAAACATAACACGGCTCTGCGAATTTCTCAAGACGTTGTCCAAGCGTTCCAAAAGAGCAAGAAAAACATTTCTCTTCCTAATCTAGGTAAATGGACTTCTTATATCTCCAAGATCATGTAGACTATACTAATGCCATGAGTCCTGAAATTGATGAATTATATGAGTGATCCGGGTAGTTTTATTGCTTGTTTCAAACCGGCCCACAATATGATTAAAATGCCCAAAGATAAACCATGCATCGGTGGAGTTAGTTGCTAAGGTATAGATATCCTGCCAAGCTTCTGATGCATCAATGAAGTTGGTAGTTCTATTGGTAAGCAATTCTATTGCTTGCTTCAGACCGGCCCGCAACATCAATGATATCCCCCAAGACAATCCATAAGCTAGCAACTAAAGCGCAAATATCCTGCCAAGCTTTCAACTTCTTAATACTACAAGGCTAAATATAAACATAAGTAATAAACCAATACATACTATTTGACATGAGCTCTAGAATGGATCAACTGATCTAAATTGTATATTACCAAAACTTTAATAATGTCTGATTTCCAAACAAATAACAAACCTCCCCAGAATCTTGTAGCCACCACAACAAATTCTCCATCATAACCTATCTTTTTTAGAAAACCTGAGAGCAGTTAATTAGTCAAACATACCATATCCGTACCATAAAGTTTGATTAACTCCCTAGTAGCTTGGTAAAGCCACAGATTGTAAACCCCATCCACATTCCAAGCAAGTAAACAATGATTCATAATCATAAAGATAAAAATAGAAAAATGAGGAGGTGTACCAATTGGGCTTAAAGCCCTCATTGATTTCCATCGCACTGACCTCTGCTTCGCAAAGATTTTTGAAACCATCACTATAGAACCGATATAAGTGCCGAATCCCTCAAATCAGCATGCATTATACTAGTCTGCGTTACCTTCTCCTGAACTCCAATAGTTGTAGAGGAGTCGACAATGTCTATAGTCCATTTGTCCCATCTACCAACATCAACACAGAGGACTACACCATACCAGAAAAAGGAGAAATTGGCTCCGCCCAGGTAGTTGATGGTACCATTGTGGCCCTACTAGAGAGGGCAAGCCTATGTAAGTGTGAGACTTGCGATAGAGTCTGGCTAGTAGCTAAGATTGTAGTACTGACAACTATAGATGAATCTTGGCCTATTGTTTTGTATGGGCCAAAACTGGTCTATTTCATAACCGACCTAGAGGATGGCTAATTAGGCCTCGGCCCATTATGTAAGGAAGTTATAGCACTAGTCTTCTTTGGAATTGTCTTAGAAGTTGCTTGGACAGTCCGAGGACTAGGTTGGCTAATGCCATTAGTAGAATTAGGCCTAGGGGATCCAGCATTAGATGATCCTATGCAGTGCTCTTGCCTTTGTGACTTGCTTAGCCTACTTCCATAGATTTCAGCCCTTTTTTCTCCCTTCTATTGGACAGTTCAGGCCTGACATTGCTTCTCCACTAGCATAGAGATAAGTGCTATCAAAAGATCTTCAACATTGTTTGACGGCTCTAGATGGTCAAACCGGTTGAGTAACCTATTGCCAGTCAAAGTACCAAGGTCAGTCAATTGGCTTTCCTACCCTTCTTAACTTCCGATGGACCTACATCCATGGTTTAAACCCAGAATCTAACACCAGACTTTCATTCTCTGAAACTAATGGTCATGAGATAGAGGCCGCTGAAATAAAGACCTTGCTAGAATTAGGATTTACTTCTACTTCACACCCCTCCCAGCAATGGTCCTTAGAATGTCCTGCTCTGCCGCAACTGAAACAGATCCAACAGAACCCTCATGTTCTACCTACTAGACCCTTTTCTAGTTTCAAAATCTGGGTACCAACGCCTTTGTTAGATCAATCTCCATACAAATTTAGGCATATATCCCACGGGAGACAATCACCATATTCACATCAATTTGAAAGGGTCGACCATGTTGTTTACCAATTCAAAAAAGAATTTCCTCACCAAATAATTTGATTGGCAACTCCAGCAAATGAATCCATGCAGCCGTCCAATAAATTGTTGTCTCCAATGGAACAAATTGTGGCCGCCACTTCACTACCATCAAGTAGTGGTCCTGGATGACCCATAGACCTCCGATCATTACTCACCTAAAATCTAATAGATTGGATAGCTTCGCAAGGTAAAAGCCATATTACATATCAATAAGTTTAAGCTCTCCCTTGACTTTTAGAGTGTCAAAATTCTATTTTGTAAGAAATGATAGCCAACTATCTTACCCTAGAGCTTGACAGTCACCAACTACTTCCACTATTGGTGGAGAAGATGAAGTTGTTTATCTAAAATTTCAAGAGAGGGTATCATCAAATCTCCTAAGAATTCATCCTCATTCTCTTCCATATCAGAAAACTTATTAGTATCAAAAAAGAATATAGTCCTAGAAGTTGCTTGGATAGTCTGAGGCATAGGTTGGCCAATAAAATTATTGAAATTAGGCCTAGGGGTTCCAACATCAGATGACCTTTTGCAATGCTCTTGCCTTTGTGACTTGCTTGGCCTACTTCCATGGACTGCAGCCTATTTTTCTCCATCCTATTGGAGAAGTCAAGCCCAGTATTACATCTCTACCAGCATAGGGATGAGTATTGTCAAGGATCTTCACCATCGACTAGTGGCTCCAAACGTTCAAACTGCTTGTGCAACTTATTAACTATCGAAGTAGCAAGGTCAACCAATCAGCCTCCCACCCTTTTTACCTTCGGCAGACCTGCATCCATGGTTCGAACCCAAACCTGACCTTAGAGCTTTACTCTTCAAAATATATGGTTGTGAGTCAGATGTCACTAAAGCAAAGGTGTTACCAGAATAAGGATTTACTTCCACTTCACTCCCCTCCCAGCATTGGTCCTTAGAATGTCCTATTCTATCATAACCAAAACAAATCTAGTGGAGAACCTCATACTCCACCCATTGGACCCTTTTCTGGTTCTAAAATATAGATACCAACACCTTTGTCAATCAATCTCTACACAAATTCAGGCATATTTCCCACGAGAGAGTCATATATTCATATTAATTCGACAGGGTCAACCAAGTTGTTTAGCAATTCGATAAAGAATTTGGTCATGAAATAATTCGATTGGCATCTCCGATAAATGCATCCATATAATCGTCTAGCAAATCGCTCTCTCCAATTTAACAAACACTGGCCACCACTTCACTACCATCAAATAGTGGTCCTGGATGATCCATAGACCTCTGATCATTGCTAGCCTAAAATCTGACTAATCGAAGAGCTTTGCTATGTAAAAGCCATCTCCCATATCAATTAGTTCAAGCTCTCCCTCACTTTCAAGAGACTTAGAATTCAATTTCGAAAAAATGATGGTCGAATGTCTTGCCCCAGAGCTTGACAATTGCCGACCACTTTTACCATTGTTGAAGAAGACAAAGTTATTTATCTAAAATTTCAACAAAGGGTATCGTCAAATCTCTTGAGAATTCATCCTCCTTTATGATCGATCTGACCCAAGCAAATATTCCTTAAAACTTCGATGAAGAGTTGAACTTTCCACTCCGTTGTCACCCTTAACTCTCTTGGATCTCCTACTCAATTGATCAACTTCCTCGACCGAGGGACCTCTTGACCCACCAGCCTCACCAACATCGAGGGCCATTGGAAGATCAAGCGATGAGATTTTCATAATACCTCTTGTAATGGTCATATCCCACATTTCGCTCAAAATAATAAAAAAAATAAAATAATTAACTAGTTTGTCATTATACTGAGGTAGTAGACTATTTAGCCTTTCATTCCTTAATACATCAATTTAGGTACATGGCATAGAACTAATAGTTGCCAAATTGGATTTAGAAATACTATAATAGGATTCTATTGGATACAAACTAACTCAGCTAAGTCTTTGCTCCAATATGGTTTGGGTAAAAGAAGATTAAAGAAAAAATAACGAAAAAAGAGGGCTAACCGAGTTTGAACCGGTGACCTCTTGATCTGCAGTCAAATGCTCTACCACTGAGCTATGGACCCTTTTGGTTTCTACACTTGTTGCTTATATTGGACTAGATGAATTCCATGTTTTCCTTACTTGACCTGTATATTAGTTTTAACCTGGTTGGCCCTAGTAATTGAGATAGGAAATAGAAGTGAAGAATCAAGAGTTCTAAGACCATCATTGGAAATTAGGTTGATAATTTCTCGGTTTAAAAGAAGCAATGTACATTTCTGATATTATAGTGGACATTCTTATGGGTTTAAAGTTGATAACAAACTCTATTGTAGTATAAGATTTTGTTTATTGTAACACCTTTAATTGTTAATTGTCATTCAGCTTCATCTAAAAATAAAAGTAGTATGAATGTTAGATAAATCTCAATATTTAAAAAGACAATTGCAATGTCAAATAAATCTGGACCTGTGGAATTTGATGGGCCAAAACCAATAGATTTCGTAACCTACCTCGAGGATGGCTAATTCGGCCTTGACACATCATAAGAGGAACTTGTACTACCGATCTGCTTTGGAATTGGCCCAGAAGTTGCCTTGACAGTTCGAAGCCTAGGTTATCTAATTCTATTATTGGAATTAGGCTTGGAGGCTCAAGCATCAGATAATCTTGTGGAGTGCACTTGCCTTTGTGACTTGCTTGGCTTACTTTCATGGGCTTCCACCATTTTCTCCCTCCTCTGCAGTTGTTCAAGCCCGTCACTTCATCTCCACCAGCATAGAGATGGTGATGTAGAAGGATCTTACTATTGGCTAGTAGCTTTGGACAATCAAACTAGTTGTGCAACCTATTGCCTATCGAAGTACCAAAGTCAGCCAATCGGCCTCTGACCCTTCTCGACTTTCGGTAGACTTGCATCCATGGTTCAAACCCAGAATTTGACACCAAAACTTTATTCTTCGAAACAGATGGTCATGTGATAAATGCTGCTAAAGTAAAGACCATACCAGAATTAGGATTTACTTCCTCTTTACTCAACTCCCAACATTGGTCCTCAGAATGTCCTACTTTACTATAGCCAAAACAGATTTGGTGGAGACTCCCATATTTCACCCGCTAGACCCTTTTCTTGTTCCAAATTCTAGGTACCAATGCCTTTGTCAGAACAATCTCCACACAAATTTGGGCGTATTTCCTACAAGAGATAGTCATCGTATTCACATCAACTCAATGGGTTCAACCTAGTTGTTTACCAATCCGATAAAAATTTCCTCATCAAAAAATTCGATTGGCAACTCCGACAAATGAATCCATACAACCATCTTGCAAATCATTGTCTCCAATGGAACAAGGCATGGCCACCACTTTACTATAATCAGATAGTGGTCCTAGATCAACCACAGACCTCTGGTCATTACTTGCCTAAATTCTGATTGATTGGAGAGCTTTGTAATTTAAAAGTTATCTCCTATGTCAATTAGTTCAAGCTATCCCTTGACTTTCCAGAGTGTCAAAACTCAATTCTATATGAAATGATAGATGATTGTCTTGCCTCAGTGCTTGACAATCATCGACCACTTCTACCACTGTTGGAGATGTTGAAGTTGGGTATCGTCAAATCTCCTGAGAATTCATCCTCCTCTTCTTCCACATATGAAAACTCATAAGTACTAAAAAAGAATATACTCTTCCATGTTTCCAGCTATCAATCTAACCCAAGCAGATATTGCTTAAAACATCGATGAAGAGTTGAACTTTCCATTTTCTTGTTACCCTTAACTCTCTTGGAGCTCCAACTCGATCAATCAACATCCTCGACTGAGGGACCTCCTCTACTGCCACCCTCATCGACATCAAGGGCGGTTGGAAGATTGAGCAATGAGATTTTCATAATCCCTCTTGTAATGGTCATATCCTACGTTTCACTCAAAATAATATAATAAAATAAAATACTTAGCTAGTTTGTCATTGTACTAAGGGAGTAGACTATTTAGCATTTCATACCTTTGTACATCGATTTAGGCACGAGGCATGGAATTAATAGTTGCCAAATTGGATTTGGAAACAAAGTCTTTGTTCCAATATGCGTTGGGTAAAAGAATATTGCAAAGAAAAAACATAAAAAAAAATAGGGCCTAACCGGGTTCGAACCGGTGACCTCTTGATTTGCAATCAAATGCTCTACCACTGAGTTATGGACCCTTTTGCTTTTTATGCTTGTTGATTATATTGAACCAGATAAATTCGGTGCTTTCCTTACTTGACCAGTATAATTGGTTTAACCTAGTTGGCCCTAGTAATTGAGATAGGAAAATAGAAATGAAGAATCAAGAGTTCTAAGACTATCATTGGAAATTAGGTTGATAATTTCTGGATTCAAAAGAGGCATGGTGCATTTCTGAAATTATAATGGATATTCTTTTGGATTGAAAGTTGTTAGCTAACTCCATTACAATATAAGGTTTTGTTTCTAGTAATATTTTTAGTTGTTAATTGTCATTCAACTTTGTCTAAAAATAAAAGTAGTATGAATGTAAAATAAATCTCAATATTTAATAAGGCAATTAAAATGTTAAACAAGTCCGTGCCAATGGCATTCGATGGGCCAGAACCAATCTATTTTATAATAGACTGATGTGCAATTTTGATACCACAAATTCGGGCAAGTATATCCTAGTCAAATATTGTGTATAATGATGAGTTCAAATTTTGTTCTCATGAGAATATTTTATATTATCAAGTATAAATAAATCTAATCTAAATTGGAAAGATTGAATCAAAATTGCAAAGATACTAAAGAAAACTAAAATCAGAATATGAAAGCCCTAATCGAAAAAAAAAATTAATTTGATAAAACCTTAAGATATCGATTTCATCTAGGCCATTTTATTGCCCCTTCTAAAATTTTACCACCTTATTACTATTACCTAAGCCAAAGTTTTAATGTTTAGCTTCAAATTGCTCATTATTCTTACCTACATACCCATTTAGATTTTCTTTTTTAAATAATTTCTCCTCACAAGGTATAGGTCATATAAATTTATCTAAATCTTCTCAAAACTATCATTTACTAGTTGCATCTATATGGATTTAAGATATATAAACATTGAGTACATTAATTAAGTTTTCACCATTAACTAGCTTGACTGGCAAAATTTTATCTCTCTTCCTTCTAATCTCCACTACATTCTCTTGTTAATATTTACAGATAATTATTTTTACCCCATTCTTAATTCCATTTTTGCTTGTATATCAAAATAAATGGCCATAAAGCTATATTTTTCTAACCTACTCCCCCACCAACTTAGTTAAGACACATAATATTAATCCTCTGTCTAACGATTATTTCTCCAATGTCTCCTACTTACTGGTTAAGGATCTCATGTTTCAAGTGGCTAGTTCAATCCTATCTTTGCTGACTAACTTCTTAACCTACACTTGTCCATATAAAGGTGAGAACACTTGGCTACTCAACACTACATCCAGGCGATGATGTGGCACATTACTTTTGAGCAATGCCTTAGAGACTGTTGCTACCTAACACAACCTTCCTATTTATCCAAATTTGGGACCAACAGTACTAAAAATGCAGGTGAAATTTAAAATATGTGGCTACTGGGATTCGAGCCCAGGTCTCCACGGCCACAACGTGGAATTCTTACCACTAAACTATAGCCACTTGTTGTAATCTTTGACCTGCAATAAAAAAAAGTCGAAAGTAAGCTCTGAATAAAATAAAAGCATGACAAAATTTATAACTATTAGAGATATAGTTCAGAAATTATCATGTTAAATCCTAAACCTAATAGTTAGTAATGCTACTCTTTAGGACACAAGTATTGATTCAAATGAGAAACAAAATTTTCTCTCAAACTAAGAAAAAGAAGAAATTTGGATTCCTTACCCAACTATTCATTCAATATATATAGACTAGTCATATGTAAGTTTCTCTCTCCCTCTCTCTCTCTCTTAACTTCCCTTGCATTAAATATATGTATAATGCACATACATACACACATATTATTTCAGTTACTTGTTACCATGATTATAAGTTTGCAATTGTCATGAAACAGTGCCTTAATTGATAATTATTGCAAGGTAGAATTTTGTGTAGAATAAAATGACATTTACACCTTGTTGAGATGGGTTTGCTCCAGAAATAAATTGCTTTATCGATTCGAATGAGGAACCAGTGTTGATGTGTCTGTTGGGTCTTGGTGAGTGGAGAGACCTGCAAAATGTCCACTGGAAGTGGTTGGGTAGAGAAATCTCTAATACTCAAATCAGAAAGAGAAATAAAAGATAGGCAAACAGACTGAGAAAAGCCTTAAATTTGCCCTATGTTGTCTATGAGTAATGTATGTATGTAGTACAGAAAGAACAAGCAAGGCGGGTTGCCTTTATTAGTATATATAGTATATGTATTCATTGTAATTCTCTTGTTTAGAGATGTAAAAACCCTAGTTACTTTGTGGAGAGATCGTTACAGATTTTTTGAGATTATTGAAACTATAATCAAAGATTCTTAGGAAATTTAAGATCTTATGGGATTAAGAGAAATTCAAGATGTCATGGAGATTTCCTTTCTTATCTGGCCAGATTACTTTCGAGATTAGAGAAAGTTCAAATCTTGGGTAATCATGATCTTGATTTGTTTGGCGGAGATGTTATTGGTGGAAGACTACACGATAGTAGCCGGGAGGTTTAACTAAGAGTGTTTGACCAAGCAATAGTCGAGAGGTTTAACTGAGAGTGTTCGACCAAGTAGCAGCCAAGAGTGGTCAACCGAGCACCTGCTCGGTCGTCTCAGTTTGCTTTTTGAGAGAGAATTTCAGGATTTAGTGTTTACAAAATTTGTCAAAACAGAGATAGTGAAGGTTTTTGAATCACAATCTTACTGCATATTGGTGAGATCAGGAATACTATGACAGAGAAGGAATTGCGAGAAATGGTTAATGAGATGGGGTTGGGTGATGACTACTAGTCGTAGTTACCCACGGTGGATGAAAAGGGCGATTGAAGCGTCGGAGGGGTATGTCCTGATGTACAACGAGTATATGAGGTACAGGCTTCGTGGTCCCTATATGGGTCCTTTGGTTGGGGTTTTGAGGGGTTGGAATATATTTATGACATTTTTTATTCCAGTGCTTGGCGAGTGGTCATGGCAATAGTAACTTTGTAACACCAACTCTCGGTGTATGTTCATGTATCCTATTTTATCTTTATATATGATGATTTTTCATAAATCCGTTTATAAATTTCACTTAAAAATTTTTCCGATAAAATTCTCCCAGAAAATTTTTGATCCAATTTTTAGGCAAAAGTGAATAATTTCGAAATGGGCCACAAATGGTCCTATGATGATAACATGTGATTTTGAGAGTGAGAAAATTTTTAAATTTGATATATAATTATTTTTAGCGTTAAAACGACAAAAGCCTAGAAATTTGATCCGCAAACCCTAATTCGGATCGATTTTGACAAATAGGGTCAAGACGACCATATTAAACTTTGAAATCTGTCCCATTAGGCCTACTATGTGATTTTGGGCCAAGCGTGTAATTTTAAGAATTTTTGGGATCAATTTATAATTTTTATAAGTCCAGGGACCAAATTCTAATTAACAAGAACCTAGAATCAATTTCTCAAAAGATAGGGACTTCAATGCAATAAGATGGTGACAACAAATTGGACAAGCATTTAATGCCAAAGTATGGTGTGGTGTGGAATGAAAAAGCAAACATTTATTTGAGATATGTTGATGATGTACAAACCTTGACTTTTGGGGAATGAAGTGTGCTTGTAATAATTAAAGGATTTCAACCCCTTCATTTGTTGCACTATGAAGTAGACATGAGTGAGAGGAAGAAGAAAGAAAAATGTAGAGCATTCTTCATTCCTTCAAGAGCCAAAAGTGAAAATGAGTGAATCCAATCTAGGAGGAGAAGATTGTGTTGGAAAATTTCTTCAAATCTCTAGACATATTTGAAAACAAGGTTGGCCTTCTTATGCATCCTAGAATACTATATTTTTGTTTTGAACCCAAAGGGAGACTCTTAACTTGGTGTACATAAGGTGACCAAAGGCTGGAACTAAGTGGAAAGCTTGCTTGAGTTTTGGAAGGCAAAGAAATTGAGGTAAATTTTCTGTTCTATCTTACTTTAAATTTTATTTCTGTCCGTGAATTTACCTTTGTTTTTAGATATCTTCCAGTTAGAATTTAAAAATGCTCTAGTTAAGTAAATCCAAGTCTTATCATTCCAATGAGATAAGAATCACCTTAATCAGATATCTGTGCCAAAAGTTATGGCATTTTCCTTAAGCATGACAGAAAGTTATTCTATTTCGGACTATAAAATCAGTGTATACAAACAAACAATTTCCAACTCTATTTTGGAGAAACTCAAAACATAAATGTTATAGCTATCTTTCTTGTCAACCACGTATTAAAATTTCAGCCAAAACGCATGAGGGAATCAAAAGGTATATTTTTCTTTCCTAAAGGTGTGGTGGCAGAAATTTTGTTTCCAACTGAAAACTGCCTGTTCTAATCATGATTTATTTCAACCCCTTTATCGGCATAATTAAGTGAAACTCAAAACATGAAAATTGTAGATCTATGTCTTGGGAATGACATGTTAAAAGTTCATTAAGTTTTGATAAGTAGAAAAAAAAGTTAAAGCTTTTGCACAAAAATTGGATAGAAGCTGAAATTGGAATGCGATTGAAACAAAGTGAGGATTTCTGGGAATTCTGTGATGTGAATTTGAGAAAGTGTATAAAATGAAAGTTATAGTCATGAAGTTAGCTACAACATGTCACAATGTCGCTTGGAATGGAGTTTTTTGCAAAACGTTATAGATTATTTCCCATGACTGCGCAGGTTTGAAAATCTTGCGGACTGATTTTTCTTCATAAGAGTTATTTGATTTGAACAAGGGGAACACTTGATTTACGCTTCGTGGTAATATTGGGGAGCGTGTTATCCTCCCCTAAATTGTGAGTGGGACTTTGATGTCTGCTACTGATTAGAAAATCCTGTTTTAAATGCTTTTTATAGTACGATTTCAAATGTGTGATAAACTGAGTTTTCGGATTTTCATATATGCTTTACACATATTTTTGTGACCATTGGAGTGTCTCAATTACTTGACTTGTTTGATATGCATCCATGCGCTTTCACAAATGATATTATGCTACTTTTTCCATAACATGTGGTATTTATATGATTTCATATCTATTGGCACACTATTTCATATAACCTGGATTTGAACATGTGATTGGGTTGGATGCCTTGTGATGATTCCACGCTTTGGGCTTGGTGCCCCCCATTTCCCCGCTATATAGCAATGTTCCGTAGCTACGAAGGACATTTGTTAGAGCCACTCATTGTGCCCAAATCGCTTTGGCCAGAGCTATCCCCCAAATGTCGGATCTATGTTGATGATTGTACTTGTGATATTTGCGTGCTTGTTGGATCAGCCTACGGTCAACATTGGGGTAGAGAGCTATTGTATTTATATACATGCATTGTGAAAACCCCCAATGCATCCGTCACTGGTCGAGGTAGACCCTTACTAGGAATATATCATTGGCCGACTCTTTATGACATTGATGTAAATATTGGATGTATATCTTGATTTCTGATGTGTGCGTATGATATATGGTTTTGAAATGATCTGATCGGTTTGTACACTATGGATATTATTACTTTATGCTTTGACACTCCAAGTTCACACCGATATTAATAGTACGATGTCAATCCCCTCATTTGCTAAGTAACATCCCCCTTTAGGTACGCACTCCTCATATTCCCATCTTACAGGTTTAGTCTTGAACTGAGGGCTAGTAGAGCTTGATTTTGTTGGGCATTTCGGAGGCACTGGGCTTGGGTACGGTTACCCACTCTTCCGTGGTAATCATTTGAGGTTATTGTTATATTTGGAGTATTTAGTTAACCATTGTATTTATATATCTGGGAGGACTGTATTATAGTTATGTTGACTTGTGAAAATGATAACTCTCATTTGATTTGATATATTGATGCATTAAGGCACATTGTGATGACTTGGGAATTGATTTAGTCTGTGATACATTAGATTAGATGTTGTTATTAGCCTTACAGTATCTCGATATAATGGACGTTGTGCTCGTGTATCGAGGTGCCGTGGCAGTTGTCGCGTGCTCGGCCCCTGGGGCAGGTCGGGGCGTGACAAACTTGCTAAGCTACTATTGCTTAAGTTTTGATTTTGAAGTTTTGTCATTGGTTTTCTCTTTGAGGAGGTATGCGTCTTGGGTTCCAACAGAAGGTCAGTTTCGCCTTCAAATAAGGCCAAAGTTGAAGTAGAAGTTCTTCTACAAGGAGACTATTGATAAAAATTGGATGTAGAAGTTCTTTTTTGTAGAGTTTAAGAATAAGGAGTTGATGTTGGTGTTACCGGAGGCTGGGGTATACCTTTTGTGGGGCTAAGGCCTCCGAAATCCTCCGAGCATTCAAGTTTTATGCGCTCTGTAGGCAATTTTTACTTTGCAAGAAGCAGAGCCATTTATATAGTAGCCCAATTGGATGTGAGGTGCTGAAGTTAGAGGGGATATTGGCGGGTGAGAAGATATAAATCGAGAGACCCCTTTTGGTAAAGAAGAGAGTAGTGGAGTTCTGTGACGCTAGTGCTTTTGCCGAGGGGAACAACCTCATGGAAATAACCACTGAGAGGTTAATTTGGACCAAGTCGAAGAAGGGTTCAGAAGAGGGGGAGAGTATGTTGGGACAAGGTGCTCCATTGGTGGACATTCTCCCCACTTTGATTTTGAGAAGGAAGAAGATGAAGGTACAGATGCTGAGCCTAGAAAGTGAGGAAGTGGAGGACGATAGAGAAGGGAGCTCAACGGATACATCTATCAGACCTCAGTTAGAGACATTCGAAAAACTAAGAGGAGGAGAGGGTAAGGTAGGAGGGACCCTTTCTTGGATACAAAGATAGGCTCTCAAGGAGGGTGCCGAAAGAGAGGACATCAAGAGTAGGGCTCTCGGCGAACTTGGGCATGTGTTTCCCGATCACGTGGCTTAGGAGTTCAAAGTCGGGCCATCTAGCACCTAGGGAGTTGTACTTGCAAAAGGGCAAAGGAGTTGTGCCAAAGTAGATGGCTCTTGCTCCTCACATTTTTGTTAGGCCTTTGATAACTGTAAGGATCAGAGACAGAGAGGTACTGTTGTACTTAGTACTGCTAATAATTGCTTCAGTTATGTAGTCATTGCTAAGGTAAGGAAGTTCGCTAACTAGTTGGATTATTATCACTTAGAGTTGGAGTTGAATGGTTTAAGTATGGGGCAAGGCAATGAAACTCTCGTGGCTGTTGGGATTCAAGTAGGACTTTCCTTTTAGAGGTATATTTGACTAAAGTTCTCGATTGTGATAAGCTAATTTGATGTTTTTTGTATAGGTCATTGTTTTGGTTGAGTTTCAAAGACTGAAGAGGGACAAGTTCGTAGGGCACCTAAAACATCTGGTGAGCCAAAAGGATGATGACATTTCCTGGCTATGCTTCCTCTGGCCTTATGAGAGAGGGAGGTCAAAGAAAGGAAGGCAGCCAGCGTTGATTTAAAGACAAAAATAAGGAGGTATAGTGCTTAAGGTCTAACTTGAAGTACATATTTTGGTAATACCATGTAGCCATCGTAGAGTGTGAAAAGTTAGAGGTCGGAGTGAGAGGGAGTGAAGCGAGGTTATAGACTACTGAGCAATCACGCCTTGCCACAGAGAACAAGCTGCTGAACTTGGGGAAGAAGTTTGTAGAGGTCATTGAAGGCCACAAGCACAACCAACTTGAGTTTTCTAAAAGGCTATGGCAGGCGGTGGATGCTCTCCTAGGGCACAGCTGGAACAAAGTGTGGCTACAAGTACTAGCAATGCTAACTCTAAGGTGCTAGGTCCAAGCCTAGTCAATGTTCCAGGTGGTGATTCTTCTTATGAAGCGGCAGATGTGAGCTCCTGTGTCATTGCTCTCCAAGCCAACTTCAAATCCCTACAGTAGAACAGCTTCAAATCCCTATAGTAGAAGACTTTTCCTCCTTCTTTGCTTTCTTCTTGTGATCCCTTTCCATTTTGTTCTCTTGTACTCTGTTTTTATGTACTCTGCGCAGTTTGTATGGGCCTTGTCTCCCTATGATGTATCTCATGCACATAATATATGAAAGTCTGAGTGAAAATTTATAGCAGTTTTGTCTCTTGATATTTTTTTTATTAGGATTGTGCTCCTACCGCCTTATTGATTGTGTGCTGAAATAGAATAACTTGAGTGATAAGTTGTCTTCAAATGTGTTATAGTCGAAAGAAGGCATTAGACCCCTTTTTAAGTATTGAAGTCAAGAGAATGGGAGTCAAATTTTACTCGCTTGCTAGAACTTGTACGAGGCGTACAACTGAAAGAGTAAGAGTTATATCCTGGTAGGGCTATATGAGGCATAGAGCTGAGAGATTAGGTACGCCAACCCGTTCGGGTGCTATGACCCATATAGGATACGTTGTTAAGAGAAAAGGTGTTTCATCCCGCATGTGTCCTGGGACCCATATAAGGCATAGGATCGAGAGAGTGGGTACTCCAACCGGCTTGGATGCTATGACTTTTATAAGACATGCTGCTAAGAGTATGAGAGTTTTAATCCCGCTCGAATGCTGGGACCTGTATGAGATATAAAGCCGAAAGAGTATGGGTGTGCCAACTTGCTCAGGTGTTAAGATCCGTATAGGATGCATTTATGAGAGAATAAGAGTTTGATTTTGCTTTGGTGCTGGGACTAGTATGAGGCATAGAGTTAGAGAGTGGTGCGCTAACCCTTTTGGGTGCTAGGACCCATATAGGATGCATTGCTAAGAGAATGAGAGTTTAATACTGCTCAGGTATTGAGACCTGAGTCGAGAGAGTTGGTGTGGCAACCCGCTTAGGTGCTAGACTCATATAAGATGCGTTGTTGCCACCTGAAAGTTTTTATGAGTGTTGCACAATCGACATGATCAAAGTGATATCAAGAAGTAGCAAAGTATGTAAAATAGAGATATTATTGTAATGATAATCATAGGGCAAAAATTCCAAGCGGGGATAGCTACTTAACAATACTAGAACACTGACATAGTTGTAGTAGATGGTAGATAGAAATTACTAGACCGAGGTGATCAATGGATCTAAGTCACAATTGAGTACTCTAATACCGAGAGGTGTCCTGAACATAACCTTTATGTGTTTGGTGCTTGGCAATGCTTCCAAAGCATCTAAGCTAGGCTGACCCAAGATGACATTGTAAGGGGAAGGCAAATTGACAGCATCAAAGGTGGTTATGGTAGTGGCATGGTTGTGTGGCATTCCTAAGGTTACTAGGAGTGAAATAGTGCCCTCGTGGTATACCACTCACCTGAGAGTTCTTTCAAAGGTCCGGTGTGGGGTTGAAGATGTGCTTGGCTGAAGTCCATTTGCTGGAAGGCATCACAATAGAGGAGATCGCAACTTACCCATTGGTCAATGAAAATTCTTTTCTGGCCTATCTTGGCAGTGATGACCAGTAGGTCGTGTTGGTTTGAGTCAACTCCTACTAGATCATCGTCACCAAAGCCATTGATTGTTCTCTTCCTTTTCTACCCCTTCTTGATATGAGCAGTAAGAACCTCCTTAGGATTGGATGGCTCTATCATATGAAATATTGGGGTGCCTATTCACCTGTTCCGGCATTGCTATGTTCCCACTTGGTTGGTTAAACTCTTGACTAAAGGAGAATCACCGAGATTGAAGGGTATTGGAGAGGGATTCTCACTCTGTATTTGAAGGATTACTTCATTTGCTTGGTTCCACACCACTCTTATGACCAGTGGCTTGTTCGGTTCCATGAAGGTAGCCTCTGTCCTACCCCTTTTGTCTGGTTCCCAAGGGGGATTGTTCTCTCATTCTACGCTAATGAATATCAAAAGTCTACCATCTCAAACTAAGGCCTCGAGCATGTCGTTCAATTTCCAACATTCATCTATCAGATAGCCATAATCTTTGTGGAAGTCATAATATCAGGTCTTATCGTTTTTGGAGTCATCTCCTGTTGGGCGACGAGGCCATTTAACATAGGATTTGTTTCTGATCTACATCAAGATCTGGTTAGATGTGTCGTTCAGAGAAGTGTAGTTGTTAAATTTGTGATGGGGCAGATGTTCTAGTCAGCTCCTTTTGGGCGAGAATTCAAGCAGAAGAGAGCGATTGTGCTCACTTCTTCCTATTCGGCTTTGACACGGTTTTGAAAATATTTCAGCACATAAGAAGATGTGGCTATCCAAATCTATCCAAATGATCGCACTTCAACATTTAGAAAAATTTCTAAGTGGTAGAATATGAATTGTCCTCATGTTGAGATATTTTTTTTATGTACTTCTAGAATCAATTATAGGTTAAGCCTAATACCCAAGCTACACTTACCTTACTCGCTGGGTTTTCAATAGATATCAAAAAATCTTATTTCTATTACCAAATAACCTTGCTTCTATGATTGATTTTATGACTGGTTCTATTACTTTTATATTGAATAAAAAATTCTGCACACTAAATAAATTGATTAGAACCACATGAGAGATTTTGTTATCATCAAAACTAATGAGACAATAATTTCCTCAACAACTATATGTATCCGACTTACCACTATTACTACCAAACTTACCATGATTACTACCAGTTAGATGTCATAACATCAATACTAATAATTTTACCATTTACCATTATACCTTTCTTTTTCTTTGTTTTCCCTTATCTGACCCTCACTCTATTTTTTTCCCTTGTTTTTTTTTTCCTTTTTTCTATTTTCTTTTTTCTGACTATATTATACAACTTAATTATCATATTCGTTAATTATAAAATTTAAAATATAATTTATAACTTAATTATAAAATTTAAAATATAAATTATCATATGAATTAAATGTAATTAATATTATTAATTTAAATAATATCCACCACATTCTTTATAAAAATTTCGAAATATAAATTAAGATTGATCATATAATTAATATTATTATTTAAAGTAATATCATCATATGAAATTTTTATGTAAATATCAAATTATGTAATATATTAATAATAAGCTAAAATATCTAGTATAATGTAATAATATAATAATAATATTTATCACTACTGCTTGTGATAGTTATATAATAAAATGTAGTAATATTTACTTATAGAATATAGTAATATGGTACTAATAAATTATGTTTCAGCTAATATAAAGTTAACCAGTACTGTTGTTGTTGTAATATTTACTACTATTAATATAATATAATAGTAATATAGTAGTAATATTTACTAATGGTATAGTAGTGGTGGACATTATAATATATTAGTAATACATTATAATATAAAGTTAACTAGTACTGTTATTGTAATATTTACTACTACTAATATAATATAATAGTAATATGGTAGTAATATTTACTAATGGTATAGTAGTAGTAGACATGGTAATATTATAATATATATCGTAATATTTATATATACCACATTTATCATCATGTATATGTTATATAATTAAATTTTCAAAACCATACATGCGATAATGCCTCCAATGTGCAGCCGCGCCGATGCCCGCGGTACAACTGTGCAGGCATGCGCACATATGCATTCTCACATGCGCGGCCAGCCACGCTGGCCTCTGCGGTACAACCATCCAAGCGTACCAACGGATGCATTATTGCACGAGCGGCACATACATTATTTCGCTGGCCTCCGTGGCACAACCGTCCAGGCATGGGCACACATACATTATTGCACGTGCATCACAGCCGCGCTTGCCCCACGATTCTACCGTTTAGACGTGTGGATATATTTTTGCATGCTATAAAATAGTAACATTTACTATCATAAAATAGTAATATTTACTAAATAACGGATGTGAAAGATAATAAATTTATTTGTCTATAAAAGGATAGTAACATAATAGTCAAATTAACAGATAATACCATATAATGACATTTACTATGTAATCACAATAAATAGTAAATTTACTATAAAATAGTAACATTTACTATTATAATAACGGATGTAAAATATAGTAAATTTATTTATTTCTCATGATAAAAGGATAATAACATTTATAATTAAGATAACCACAATAGTCAAATTAACAGATAATAACATATAATAACATTTACTATATAACTACAATAAAATATAGTAACATTTACTATAAAATTGTAATATTTACTATTAATTGAACCAACAATAGTCAAATGAACATATAATAATATATAATAACATTTACTATATAACCATAATAAAATATTATAACACTTACTATTATAATAATGCATGTGAAAGGTAATAAAATTATTTGTCTCTCATGATAAAAAAATAGTAACATTTACTATTAAGTTAACCACAATAGTCAAATTAACAGATAATAACGTATAATAACATTTATTTTGTATCCACAATAAAATATAGTAATATTTATTATTATAATAACGCATGTGAAAGATAGTCAAATTATTTGTCTTTTATGATAAAATGATAGTAACATTTACTATTAAACTAATCACGATAGTCAAATTAACAGATAATAACATATAATAATATTTACTATATAATTACAATAAAATATAGTAACATTTACTATTATAATAACGTATCTAAATGGTAGTAAAATTATTTGTCTCTCACGATAAAAAGATAGTATCATTTACTATTAAGTTAACCACAATAGTCAAATTAACAGATAAGAACATATAATAATATTTACTATATAACTACAATAAAATATAGTAACATTTACTATTATAATAACGGATATGAAAGTTAGTAAATTTATTTATCTCTCATAATAAAAGGATAATAACATTTACTATTAAACTAACCACAATAGTCAAATTAACAGATAATAACATATTGTAATATTTATTATATAACCACAATAAAATATAATAACATTTACTATTATAATAACACATGTGAAAAATAGTAAAATTATTTGTCTCATGATAAAAAAATAGTAACATTTATTATTAAGTTAATCACATTAGTCAAATTAACAGATAAGAGCATATAGTAACATTTACTATGTAATCACAATAAAATATAGTAACATTTATTATAAAATAATAACATTTACTATTATAATAACGTATGTGAATGGTAGTAAAATTATTTGTCTCTCATGATAAAAAAATAGTAACATTTACTATTAAATTAACCACAATAGTCAAATTAACAGATAATAACATATTGTAACATTTACTATATAATCAAAATAAAATATAGTAACATTTACTATTATAATAACGCATGTGAAAAATAGTAAAATTATTTGTCTCATGATAAAAGGATAGTAACATTTATTATTAAGTTAACCACATTAGTCAAATGAACAGATAATAACATATAGTAACATTTACTATGTAATCACAATAAAATATAGTAACATTTATTATAAAATAGTAATATTTACTATTATAATAACGCATGTGAATGTAGTAAAATTATTTATCTCTCATGATAAAAGATAGTAACATTTACTATTAATCAAACCACAGTAGTCAAATTAACAGATAATAACATATAGTAATATTTACTATGTAATCACAATAAAATATAGTAGCATTTACTATAAAATAGTAATATTTACTATTAAACTAACCACAATAGTCAAATTAGCAGATAATAACATATTGTAACATTTATTATATAACCACAATAAAATATAGTAACATTTACTATTATAATAACGCATATGAAAAATAGTAAAATTATTTGTCTCATGATAAAATGATAGTAACATTTATTATTAAGTTAACCACATTAGTCAAATTAACAGATAATAGCATATAATAACATTTATTATGTAATCATAATAAAATATAGTAACATTTATTATAAAATAGTAACATTTACTATTATAACAACGCATGTGAAATGTGGTAAAATTATTTATCTCTCATGATAAAAGATAGTAACATTTATTATTAATCTAACCACAATAGTCAAATTAACAGATAATAACATATAATAATATTTACTATATAACCACAATAAAATATAGTAGCATTTACTATAAAATAGTAATATTTACTATTAAACTAACCACAATAGTCAAATTAACAGATAATAACATATTGTAACATTTACTATATAATCACAATAAAATATAGTAACAATTACTATTATAATAACGCATGTGAAAAATAGTAAAATTATTTGTCTCATGATAAAAGGAGAATAACATTTATTATTAAGTTAACCACATTAGTCAAATTAACAAATAATAGCATATAGTAATATTTACTATGTATTCACAATAAAATATAGTAACATTTATTATAAAATAGTAACATTTACTATTATAATAACGCATGTCAAATGTAGTAAAATTATTTATCTCTCATGATAAAAGATAGTAACCTTTACTATTAATCTAACTACAATAGTCAAATTAACAGATAATAACATATAGTAATATTTACTATGTAACTACAATAAAATATAACAGCATTTACTATAAAATAGTAATATTTACTATTAAACTAAGCACAATAGTCAAATTCATTGATAATAATATATAGTAACATTTATTATGTAAACACAATAAAATTAATATTTGCTATAAAATAGTAACATTTACTATTATAATAACACATGTGAAAGTTAGTAAATTTATTTGTTTTTCATGATAAAAGGATAGTAACATTTACTATTAAGCTAACCACAATAGTCAAATTAACAGATAATAACATATAGTAACATTTATTATATAATCACAATAAAATATAGTAACATTTATTATAAAATAGTAATATTTATTAACATATATACCTGATAAACTATCTCCAACACTCTTCTAAACGTCAATTTACATATCCTACACTTACTATATCTTAAATATCTTATACTTATCATACTTACCGCAACTTACCAAATTTTACATATCCTATAATTACCTACTTTACATCTCTATACTTCCCATACCTTACATTTCATACACTTACGGCTATTTACTATATCTTTTTACACTTACCATTCTTTACTATACCTTGCTTATTCATCCATCATCACAACGGCTATACATATAGTATTGTCTATACAGACACCTTTCAAAATCGTGACTACAAAATCTATATTTTACGATCACAACTTATAACCTTAAGGATAGAGGTATATAAATTCAGACGTCCTTATATCCGTAAGAATAGAATATTATTTATACAAATGGTATGCTAGCTTTACCCACGGTTTAAATTGTTTTATCGACGACCATTTTAAAACCGCCGAAAAATCTATACTATTTCCGACGGTTTTAACCATAACCGTCTATATAGTTTTAAAAACCGTCGCTAATACTTACCGACAGTAAACGTTACCGTCAACATAATGCTTTTATTTTGTAGTGAATGCCTTTGTCAGATCAATCTCCACACAAATTCTGGCATATTTCCTTCAGGAGATAGTTACCATATTCACATCAATTCAAAAGGGTCAACCATGTTGTTTACCAATTCAAAAATTAATTTCCTCACCAAATAATTTGATTGGCAACTCCAGCAAATGAATCCATGCAACCGTTTAGCATATTGTTGTCTCCAATGGAACAAACCATGGCCGCCACTTCACTACCATCAAGTAGTGAACCTGGTTGAACTGTATACCTTTGGTTATTGTTCACCTAAAATCTAACTGATTGGAGAGCTTCGCAAGGTAAAAGCCATCTTCCATATCAATAAGTTTAAGCTCTCCCTTGACTTTTAGAGTGTCAAAATTTGGTTTCATAAGAAACGATAGCCAATTGTCATACCTTAGAGCTTGACAATCACCGACACTTTACCGTTGATGGAGAAGATGAAGTTTATCTAAAATTTCAACAGAGGGCATCGTCAAATCTCCTAAGAATTCATCCTCCTTCTCTTCCTTATCAGAAAACTTATAAGTATGAGAAAAGAATATAATCTTTGGCATTTCCGGTGATTGATCTGACCTAAGCAAAGATTACTTAAAACTCCAATAAAGAGTTGAACTTTCCACTTTATTGTTACCCGTTACTCTCTTGGAGCACCTACTTGACTGATAAACTTCCTCAACCGGGTGACCTCCCATCCCATAACCTCACTAGCATCGAGGATCATTGAAAGATCAAGCGACGAGTTTTCATAATCCTATTTGTAATGGTCGTATCCCATATTTTGCTCAAAATAATAAAAAAAATAAAATAATTAGCTAGTTTGTCATTATACTGAGTGAATAGACTATTTTGCATTTCAGCCCTTCATACATCAATTAAGGTATATGGCATGGAATTCATGAGTTGCCAAATTGGACTTAGAAACCCTAAAATTAAGATATTATTGGATACAAACCAACTTGACTAAGCCGTTGTTCCCATATGGTTTGGGTAAAAGAAAATTACAAAAAAAAAGAATGTCGTTGTTCCCATATGGTTTGGGTAAAAGAAAATTACAAAAAAAAGAATGGGAAAAAGAGGGCCCAACCGAGTTTAAAATAGTGACCTCTTGATCTAGCTCTACCATTGAGCTATAGACACTTTTGCTTCTTATGCTTGTTACTCATATTGGAGCACCTACTTGATTGATAAACTTCCTCAACCGGGTGACCTCCCATCCCACAACCTCACTGGCATCGAGGATCATTGAAAGATCAAGCGACGAGTTTTCATAATCCTTTTTGTAATGGTCGTATCCCATATTTTGCTCAAAATAATAAAAAAAATAAAATAATTATCTAGTTTGTCATTATACTGAGTGAGTAGACTATTTTGCATTTTAGCCCTTCGTACATCAATTAAGTATATGGCATGGAATTCATGAGTTGCCAAATTGGACTTAAAAACCCTAAAATTAGGATATTATTGGATACAAACCAACTTGACTAAGCCGTTGTTCCCATATGGTTTGGGTAAAAGAAAATTACAAAAAAAAAGAATGGGAAAAAGAGGGCCCAACCGAGTTTGAACCAGTGACCTCTTGATCTGGCTCTACCATTGAGCTATAGACACTTTTGCTTCTTATGCTTGTTGCTCATATTGGGCTAGATAAATTCTATGCTTTCCTTACTTGATCAGTGTAATTGATTTAACTAGGTTGCCCTAGAAATTGAGATAAGAAAATTGAAGTGAAGAATCAAGAGTTCTAAGACCATTATTTGAAATTTAGCTGACAATTTTCGGGTTTAAAAGAGGCATGGTGCATTTTTGAAGTTATAGTGGACATTCTTTTGGGTTGAAAGTTAATACCTTTAGTTGTTAATTGTTATTCAACTTCATCTAAAATAAAATAGTATGAATATTAAATAAATCTCAACATTTAAAAAGGCAATTACAATGTTAAATAAATCTAGGCATGTGGCATTCAATAGGCCAAAACTAGACTATTTCATAGCATACCCAAAGGATGGCTAATCAAGCCTTGGCCCATTATATGAGAAACTTGTAGCACCGGTCTACTTTGGAATTGGCCTAGAAGTTGCTTGGACAGTCCTAGGCGCAGGTTGGCCAATGCGATTATTGAAATTAGTCCTGGGGGATCCAACATCAGATGATCTTATGCGATTCTCTTGCTTTGTGACTTGCTCAGCCCACTTCCATGGGCTTCAGCCTATTTTTCACGATCCTATTGGACAATTCAAGCCCTATACTACATCTCCACTAGCATAGGGATGAGCGTTGTCGAAGGATCTTCACCATTGGCTAGTGGCTTTAAACATTCAAACCGGTTGTGCAACCTATTGCCTATCAAAGTACCAAGGTCAACCAATCAGCCTCCCACCTTCTCAACTTCGATGGACCTACATCCATGGTTCGAACACAAAATCCGACATTAGAGCTTCATTCTTCAAAATAGATGGTTGTAAGATAGATGCCACTGAAGCAAAGATGTTACCAGAATAAGGATTCACTTCCACTTCGCTCCCCTCCCAACATTGGTCCTTATAATGTCTTACTTTATCGTAACTGAAACAGATCTGCTAGAGAACTTCATACTCCACCTATTGGACCCTTTTCTGGTTCTGAAATCTGGGTACCAACACCTTTGTCAAATCAATCTCCATACAAATTCAGGCATATTTCCCACGAGAGAGTCACATATTCACATCAATTCGATGGGGTCGACCAAGTTGTTTACCAATTCGATAAAGAATTTCCTCATGAAATAATTCGACTGGCAACTCTGATAAATGAATCCATACAATTGTCTAGCAAATCACTCTCTCCGATTTAACAAACACTTGCCACTATTTCACTACCATCAGAGAGCGGTCTGGATGATCCATAGACCTCCAATCATTGCTCGCTTAAAATTTGACTGATTAGAGAGCTTCGCGATGTAAAAGCCATCTCCCATATCAGTTAGTTCAAGCTCTCCCTTGACTTTCCAGAGTGTCAGAATTCAATTCCATAAAAATGATAGTCGACTGTCTTGCCTCAAAGCTTGACAGTTACCGACCACTTCTACTATTGCTGAAGAAGACAAAGTTGTTTATCTGAAATTTTAACACATCCTCTTCCTCTTCTATATCTGAAAACTCATAAGTATGAGAAAAGAATTTGGTCTTTGGCATTTCCAGTAATCAATCTGACCCAAGCAAATATTCCTTAAAACTCTGATGAAGAGTTGAACTTTCCATTGCTGAAGAAGACAAAGTTGTTTATTTGAAATTTCAACAGATAGCAATGTCAAATCTCCTAAGAATTCATCCTCTTCCTCTTCTATATCTAAAAACTCATAAGTATGAGAAAAGAAAATGGTATTTGGCATTTCCAACAATCAATCTGACCCAAGCAAATATCCCAACAATTTGACAGTCACCGACCACTTCTACTATTGTTGAAGAAGACAAAGTTGTTTATTTGAAATTTCAACAGACGGCAACGTCAAATCTCTTAAGAATTCATCCTCTTCCTCTTTTATATCTGAAAAACTCATAAGTACGAGAAAAGAATATGGTCTTTGGCATTTCCAGCAATCAATATGACCCAAGCAAATATTCCTTAAAACTCTGATGAAGAGTTGAACTTTCCACTCCATTGTTACCCTTAACTTTCTTTGACCTCTTACTTGACTGATCAACTTCCTTCACCAAGGGACCTCGCGCCCCACCAACCTCACCAACATCGAGGGCCATTGGAAGATCAAGCATCGAGATTTTCATAATCCCTCTCATATCGGTTATATCCCACGTTTCACTCAAAATAATAAAAAAAATAAAATAATTAGCTAGTTTGTCATTGTACTGAGGGAGTAGACTATTTAGCATTTCATTACCTAGTACATCAATTTAGGTACATGGCAAGGAATTAACAGTTGCCAAATTGGATTTAGAAATACTATAATTAGGATTCTATTGGATACTACCTAACTCAAGTAAGTCTTTGTTCCAATATGGTTTGGGTAAAAGAAGATTAAAGAAAAAAAAATCAGGAAAAGAGGGCCCAATCGGGTTCGAATCGGTGACCTCTTGATCTGCAGTCAAATGCTCTACCACTGAGCTATGGACCCTTTTGCTTTCAACGCTTGTTGCTTATATTGGACCAGATAAATTCCTTGCTTTCCTTACTTGACCCGTATATTAGGTTTAACCTGGTTGGCCCTAGTAATTGAGATAGGAAAATAGAAGTGAAGAATCAAGAGTTCTAAGACCATCATTGGAAACTAGGTTGATAATTTCTCAGTTTAAAAGAAGCAATGTACATTTATGAAATTATAGTGGACATTCTTCTAGGTTTAAAGTTGATGGCAAACTCTATTGCAGTATTTTGTTTCTAGTAACACTTTTAGTTGTCAATTGTCATTCAACTTCGTATAAAAATAAAAATAGTATGAATGCTAAATAAATCTCAATATTTGAAAAGGTAATTACAATGTCAAATAAATCTGGACATGTAGCATTCGATGGGCCAAAACCATTCAATTTCGTAACCGACCCCAGGGGCTAATCGGCCTCGACACATTATAAGAGGAACTTATAGCACCATTCTACTTTGGAATTGGCCCAAAAATTGTTGGATAGTTCAAGGCCTAGAGTATCTAATTCTATTACTGGAATCAGGCGTAAGGGCTTGAGAATAAGATGATCTTATGGAGTGCACTTAACTTTGTGACTTGCCTGGCCTAGTTTCATAGACCTTTGCCTATTTTTCTCCCTCGTCTTTGGTTGTTCAAGCCCGGCACTGCATCACCACCAGCATAGAGATGGTGATGTCAAAGGATCTTCACCATTGGCTAGTGGCTCTAGACAATCAAACTAGTTGTGCAACCTATTGCCGATCGAAGTACCAAAGTCAGCCAATTGGCCTCCTACCCTTCTCGGCTTCCGATGGACCTGCGTCCATGGTTCAAACCTAGAATTTGACACCATCGAAATAGATGGTCATGAGATAGATGCTTCTGAAGCAAAGACCATACCAAAATTAGGATTCACTTCCACTTCACTCAACTCCTAACGTTGGTCTTTAGAATGTCCTACTCTACTATAACCAAAACAGATTTGGTAGAGGTTCTCATACTCTACCCGCTGGATCCTTTTCTTGTTCCAAAATTTGGGTACCAACGCCTTTTTCATATCAATCTCTACACAAATTTGTGCATATTTCCCACAGGCGACAGTCTTATATTCACATCAACATAAAAGGGTCGACCTAGTTGTTTACCAATTCGATCAAAATTTCCTCCTCAAATAATTCGATTGGCAACTCTGGCAAATGAATCCATATAGCCATCTTGCAAATCATTGTCTCCAATAAAACAAGGCATGGCCACCACTTTACTACAATCAAATAGTGGTCCTAGATCAACCCAGACCCCGGTCATTGCTTGCCTAAATTCTAACTGATCGGAGAACTATGTGATGTAAAAGCTATCTTCTATTTCAATTAGTTCAAGCTCTCCCTTGACTTTCAAGAGTGTCAGAACTCAATTTTGTAAGAAATGATAGCTGACTGTCTTGACTCAGAGCTTGACAATCACTGACCACATCTACCATTGCTAGAGATGTTAAAGTTGTTTATCTGAAATTTCAACAGAAGGCATCGTCAAATATCTTGAGAATTCATCCTCCTCTTCTTCCACATCTAAAAAATCATAAGTATCAGAAAAGAATATAGTCTTCTATGTTTCCGGCTATCAATATGACCCAAGCAGATATTACTTAAAACTTCAACGAATAGTTGAACTTTCTACTCTGTTGTTACCCTTAACTCTCTTGGAGCTCCTACTCGACCGATCAACTTCCTAGATTGAGGGACCTCCTCCACCGCCACCCTTATCAACATCGAGGGCCATTGGAAGATTGAGCAATGAGACTTTCATAATCCCTCTTGTAATGGTCAAATCCTACGTTTTGCTAAAAATAATATAATAAAATAAAATACTTAGCAAGTTTGTCATTGTACCGAGGGAGTAGAGTATTTAACATTTCATTCCTTTGTACATCAATTTAGGCACAAGGCATGGAATTAGTAGTTGCCAAATTGGATTTGAAAACAAAGACTTTGTTCCAATATGGGTTGGGTAAAAGAAGACTTAAAAAAAAAACATTGGAAAAATAGGGCCTAACCGAGTTCGAATCGATGACCTCTTAATCTGCAATCAAATGCTCTACCACTGAGCTATGGACCATTTTGCTTTCAATGCTTGTTGCTTATATTGGACCAGATAAATTCCATACTTTCCTTACTTGTCCCATATATTAGGTTTAACCTGGTTGGTTCTAGTAATTGAGATAGGAAAATAAAAGTGAAGAATCAAGAGTTCTAAGACCATCATTGGAAATTAGGTTGATATTTTCCGGGTTCAAAAGATACATGGTGCATTTTTGAAATTATAATGGACATTCTTTTGGGTTGAAAGTTGATAGCTAACTCCATTACAATATAAGGTTTTGTTTTTAGTAATAATTTTAATTGTTAATTGTCATTCAACTTCGTTTAAAAATAAAAGTAGTATGAATGTAAAATAAGTCTCGACATTTAAAATGGCAATTACAATGTTAAACAAGTTTGGGCCTGTGGCATTTGATGGGCCAAAACCAATCTATTTCATATCACACTAATGTGCAATTTTGATACCATAAATTCGGACAAATATACCATAGTCGAATATTGTGTATAATGATGAGTTCAACTATCGTTACCACGAGAATATTTTCTATTATCAAGTTTGAATAAATCTAATCTAAATTGGACAAATCAAATCAAGATTGCCAAAATACTAAAGAAAACTAAAATCAGAATATAAAAACCTTAATAGGTAAAAAGCCCTAATTTGATAAAACCCTAGAACATCGATTTCATCTATTTTAATCTTTTACATGGTCGAATCTTTTTGAATCTCTAAGCTTATTGGCTAGTGAATCATTGTTGATGATGACAGATTTTCTTAGATTAGATTCATTCAATAGTCATGCAATGAATCCCTAATTCGACTAAACAAAACCCCAGGATTATACAATCTTGATTTAATCGAACTGTATTAAATTCTATGGATAATCTATAATTTAGTGTTTTCTCTAAATCCCCACACATAAATTAATCTAATGGTCATGTTCATAATCTCATATGGCTTTCATTTTTTGGACTAATCTCGTGTAACTATATTGGTTATGCATACATTCAACCTCAAATCATCAAAACGCCAGGCTTTATAATGTTTAAAGCATTATTATCAACAATAAAATCTCACCAAATAATAATCATGTAAATAAAACTCAAGAGAAAGAAATAAGTCAATCCATGTAATTAATTAAAAATAGAATTCATCGAGTCCTAGGAACAAAATAAATTAGTTAGACATTAAAAATAAAAACGAAAAGATGATAAGAAACATTACAACCCTTTTGTACATAATGAATATAGAAATACAAATGAATGGTGGCTGCTAGGGTTTGTGAAAATATGCAAAAGAGGATGGAGATGTGGGTGAATTAAATTCGCGGCTGCCCTAGCAATACTATATATAGAGAACTATAATCCAAGAATAACTTGGAAACTTGATGCTTGACTTTGATTTGGAAATTTGATGTTGTAGGGATGATAAGAAGCTCTTGCGTTCCTGGAATTTTGGAAACTTCCTTCCTATCTTGATTCTTGAATATTTTCTAAAATTATCAACAATTTAGTTTCTGGATTTTTCACAGCTAGTTTCCTTTTTCAACATGGGATTGACTTCTAGCACTACAATTACTTCAGCTCAATTTTCGGACATGCTCCTGCTTGAATCAATTTCTGAGCTCTTCATAAGATTTGTAGCTTGAAGTCTTCTTTCCAACACCGTAAAAATCACCTTAATCAGACATCAAAGTAGATGTTATGCCCAAATTATTGATAGCTGCTCATCTAGTGCAAAATTAGCAAGTAAACCCAAAATTTCCTAAATCATTAACCATGAAATTAAATCAATGTAATATCAAAAATATGGTTTAAAACAGTCCTAAAGTTTATAAATAAATGTTGAAAAAAATATAATTCAAGTATATAAAAATATTGTTATCAAATACCCCCACATTTGAATGTTTTCTTGTTCTCAAGTAAGAAAACATCAAAACAATTTTTTTTATTTTTGCAAAACCAATTCAATCTTTTCAAGTCTCTAATCATGCATATGACAAGTTCAAACTGAAAAGCACTAGAGAAACCATTGCATCTCCTATAGTTTCCTTGAAATCAAGAATAACGCAGGATTTAAATACCTTCACAATTGATTCATTCAATAGAATAAAAGGAACTAAGATTCAACTATTCAATGTACTCAATTTTATGAAGGGTTATGTGTATCACTCAAATCAATACAATTGAATGACATTACCATAGTCTTGCTGATATATCAAATGTCCACTACTCAAATATGTAATTCATGTCTCAATTAAAAGATCTTTTATTAGGTTGTAATGAGGTTAAGGTTAAGAGTAGGATAATAGGTTAAAATGCTGGGTTAAAAGTAATTCATTAAGTATGCTTAAATATCAAGACATAAAATTCTTTATATTAAGATAAAAAAAATACTAACTTTCACAATTTTTCATCCTAAAATATATAAATCACTCTAACTCCAAAAACATATATGAAACTTCAATGAATTTAAAAGGAATATAATATCATGCTATCAAGTATAAGTACATTAATAAATTTGGTTTAAAAATCTGGAGCTTGAAAAAAATAGATTATAGGGCAAATTATGTGGGTAATTTAAGAAAGAAATGGTCTAGACTCAAATGGTTAATTAGGGGATATAAAATATTATGAATGGTATTTTGCGAAAGCCAAAAGTGTGTAAACTCAGGTGATTTAATCATTTTGGTGTATGAAAATAAGAAATGTGGTCTCAAAATTTATAAGAAAATAGCTCTAGAATGACCAACCCACGTGTGATATACGCTAAACAAGAAAAATAAGAGCAAGAAATTGCTCTTTAAGTCTCAATTCTTCACTTGGGTAAATTTTTTGCATATAATTTTGCATGTCTATCTTTTAAATCAATTTTAAAAAGATAATAGCTAATTATAAACCAAATAACCACTAATACCAATCATCTTTCATATAGTCCAATTCAAAACAAGTAACACACAAGGAGTAAAAAACTCAAAAAAGTTTAGCTGGTATGGACAAAATTCAACACAAGCTGTCGAGAACCAAACAAAAATTCAGCACTCAAGTCAGCAATTTAAAAGATCAGCCCACATATATCTATACTCCCCCACACTTAAGCTAAAATTTTCCTCAATGTGCAAAATAAATAAAATAAGAATAAAGAGAATAGAAAACTTCCGTGAAACTTGCAGTCTCCTCTTTTAAAGCGACTTCTTTTCTCTCATGCAAAAGGTTTCTTACTCACCTATAAAATACCATTAAAATTTAAACCTAAATTAAATCAACAAAAACAAATATTAAAGCAAATTATGAAAATATTGGGTTGCCACCCAATAAGCGCCTTTCTCTATTGTCTTTGGCTAGACATAATCTCCTTGCTTCAACATAGCTTATCAATCGATTTGGTCTATCTAGATTTCAACTTGTCTGGCATAAATTTCAATCTTGAATCAAATTGACAGACTTTTTGGCTCACCATGGTCTGTTTCGATTTGGAACTTTCCTCAACACCCAAAAATTCTTGCAGGCTCTCATATCTTGTAGGAAAAGAACCTAGATTTGAATCGAAAACCGCACATTCATCAACATGTTCACTATCTAGAAAATCATGCTTCACATGCAATGAATTAGTAATACAATTTTCAAGAGGATCTTTAGAATAAAAGACATTCGTATCTTATTCAACAATCCTCTCAATGCAATTAGACTCAAAATCAACTCTAAAGATTTCTTGTGTACCAAAATGTTTTGTTGAATGGAAACATTAAACTCAATTTTTTCATCATTTATTCTCAAAATCAACTCTTCGCAAGAAATATCAATTAGTTCTCGTGCAGTGACAAGGAAAGGTTGGCCTAGAATCAAAGAAGACATCCATATCCAAGACAACAAAATTGACAGGAAAAAATAAATTTATCAACTTTAACTAATATATCCTCAACTATATCTTTTGGATACTTTATACTTTTATTAGCTAATTGTAAAAAAATATTAGTAGGTCGATACTTCGTTAACCCTAACTTCAAAAATACAAAAAATGACATGAGATTTACATTAACACTCAAATAACATAAAATATCAGAAAAATAAGAAGAACTAATTGTGCAAGGGATAAAAAACTCCTTACATCCTTGAGTTTCGGTGGAAACTTTCTTTGTAAGACTGTAGAACACTCCTCCATGAGTTTTACCTTCAAAACTTCATCCAGCTTCCTCTTCTTATTAATCACATCCTTAAGGAATGCCTAACAACCTGGTGCCTGTCTAATGACATCCAAAAGAGGAATATTAATGCGTAATTTCTTAAAAATTTCTAAAAATTTTTCAAATTTTGCCTTTACATATATAAGATGCCTAGGAAAAAGAACAAGGACCTTATATTCACTTAAATGTAAAGTACTTCTTTATTTAGAATCTAGTGCATTGACCTTTACCTTTGTAGGCTAATGGATTTCTTCCTTGACCTCTTTTTTTTCCACTTGATCCTGGGACAGATATGAAATGTCCTTCGATTCTTTCCCATTCCTTAATGAGATTGCATTTGCCTGCACTCTGGGGTTCTTCTCTATGTTACTCAACTATCTACCTAGCACATGAGAATGAAAGGTGTTAGCTAATTGATCAATTTTATTTTCAAGCCTCTCAAACCTTTCATTTATTGCTGTTGCCAATCGTTCGATTGCCAACTCCCACGTACCTTGTTTTCCTTTTGTTGTGGCTATAGATTTGAGTTAAACCCTAGAGTATTGTTTGGTCTCTGTGGCACCCCCTAACTCTATGAAAAATTGATATGGTTTCTCTACCCAAGATTGTATGTGTTTGAGTAAGGGCATTCTGAGGCCTATCAAAGTTAGAAACGTAGTTCACTTGCTGTACCTGTAAACACTCAGAAAAATGTGAGTAGATTCACTACAAGAATTACAAAACAAGACTTGAATAGTCACAACATTAAGTTGATCACTTTTCATGGCATTAATCAATGATTCAATTTTTGCACTAAGCATGGTAAGACTATCAATTTCATGCAATCTAGCTTTTTGCCTAGAAATCTCATGCTCTTTAGATCAATCATATTGATTAGAAGGCATATCATCAAGCAATGCACATGCCTCATCATATAACTTGCTCATGAATGCACCTCTAGGTACAGTATCAATGGAAATCTTAAAGAATGTAAAAGACCACCATAAAAGTTTGCAAAACTAACCAGTTAGGTATACCATTGCTCATTGTCACGCCCCGACTTGCCCCCGAGCCAAGCACGCGACAACCGTCATGACACCTCGATACACGAGCACAACGTCCCACGTATCGAGACACCGTAAGGCTAATAACAATATCCAATCGAATATATCACATACCAATTCAATTCCCAAGTCATCACATTGTGCCTCAATGCATCAATATATCAAATCAATGAGAGTTATCATTTTTACAAGTCAACATAAGTATAATACAGTCATCCCAGGTATACAATGGTCAACTAAATGCTCCAAATATAACAATAACCTCAAATGATTTTCGCGGAAGAGTGGGTAACCGTAGCCAAGTCTGGTGTCTCCGAAATGCCCAACGAAATCAAAGACCTACTAACCCTTAGTCCAAGGCTAAGCCTGTAAGATGGGAATATGAAGGGTGAGTACCTAAAGGGGGATGGTACTCAGTAAGTGAGGGGATTGACATCGTACTATTAATATCGGTGTGAACTTGAAGTGTCAAAGGATAAGGAAAAAAAATATCCACAGTGTGCAAACCGATCATGTCATTTCAAAACCATATATCATACGCACACATCAGAAAGCAAGATATGCATCCAATATTTACATCAATATCATGAAGAACTGGCCAATGAAATATTCCCGACAAGGGTCTACCTCAATCAATGACGGGCGCATTAGGGGTTTTCACAATGTATGTATGTAAAAACAATAGCTCTCTACCCCAATGTTGGCTGCAGGCTTATCCAACAAGTCCGCAAATATCACAAGTATGATCATCAACATAGATCCGACATTTGGGGGATAGCTCTGGCCAAAGCTGATCCGGGCACAATGGGTGCCTCTACCAAATGTCCTTTATAGCTACGGAGCATTGCTATACAGCGGGGAAATAGGGGGCACCAAGTCCATATCGTGATAAATGCTATACAGCGGGAGAATGGGGGGCACCAAGCCCAAAGCATGGGATCATCACAGGGCATCCAACCCAAATCACATGTTCAAATCCAGGTTATATGAAATTGTGTGCCAATAGATATGAAAATCATATAAATACCATATGTTATAAAAAAAATGGCACAATATCATTTGTGAAAATGTATGGATGCATATCAAACAAGTCAAGTAATTGGGTAAACAAGTCAAGTAATTGGGACACTCCAATGGTCACAAAAAAATGTGTAAAGCATATATGAAAATCTGAAAACTCTGTTTATCACACAGTTGAAATCGTGCTATAAAAAGTATTAAAAACAGAATTTTCCAATCAATAGCAGACGTCAAAATCCCACTCACAGTTTGGGGGAGGGTAACGCACTCCCCAATATTACCACGAAACATAAATCAAGTGCTCCCCTCGTTCAAATCAAAAAAACTCTTATACAGAAAAATCAGTCCGCAAATTTTCAAACCTGCGCAGTCATGGAAAATAAGCTATAACTTTTCATACAAAACTCCATTCTAAGTGAAATTTTGCATGTTGTAGGTAACTTCATGGCCTACAACATTCATTCTATATACTTTCTCAAATTCACATCACAGAATTCCCAGAAATCCTCACTTCATTTCAGTTATATTCCAATTTCAGCTTTTGTCCAAGTTTTGTGCAGAAACTATAACTTTTATTCTACTTATCAAAACGTAATGAAATTTTAACATATTATTCCCAAGACATACATCTACAATTTTTGTGTTTTGAGTTTCACTCAATTATGTCGAAAGGGGTTGAAATAAATCATGATCAGAACAGACAGTTTTCTGTTGGAAATAAAATTTTCTATCAACACATCTTTAGAAAAAAAAGCATAACTATTTATTCCCTCATGCGTTTTAGCAGAAATTTTTTATATGTGGTGGACAAGAACAATAGTTACAACTTTTATGTTTTGAGTTTCTCCAAAATAGAGTTGGAAATGGTTCGTTTATGCACACTGATGTTATAGTCCGAAACAGAACAACTTTCTGTCAGGCTTCAGGAAAAATGCCATAACTTTTGGCGCAAATGTCTGATTAAGGTGGTTCTTATCTCGTTGGAAAGATAAGACTTGGATCTACAATTTACTTAACTAGAGCATTTTCAAATTCTAACTGTAAGATATCTTAAAACAAACATGAATTAACGGACAAAAATGAAGTCTAAAGCAAGACAGAACAGAAATTTGTTTACCTCAATTTCTTTGCCTTCCAAAACTCAAACAAGCTTTCCACTTAGTCCCAACCTTTGGTCACCCTATGTACACCAAGTTAAGAGTCTTCCTTTGGTTCAAAACAAAATATAGTATTCTAAAATGTAAAAAAAGGCCTTACCTTTCAAATGTATCTAGAGATTTGAAGACATTTTTCACCAAAATCCTTTCCTCCTAGATTAGGATCACTCATTTTCATTCTTGACTCTTGAAGAAATGAAGAATGCACTACATTTTTCTCTCCTTCCTCTCACTTACGTATTCTTCATGGTTCACAAATGAATTGGTTTGAATTTTGTTTTTTATTTTTATAAGCACACTTTATCCCCAAAAGTCAATGGTTGGTACATCACCAACATACCTCCATTTAATGTTTGCTTTTTCATCCCATACCATACCCATGCTAGTTGGTCTCAAAAGTCAAGAATTGCCTTTCACAACATGCTCTCCACGTCCAACAACCTTCCTCCCATGTTTTGGCATTAATTACTTGTCAAATTTGTCTCTTATTAATTACAATTTGGTCCCCAAACTTATAAAAATTATAAATTGACCCCAAAAATTTTTATAATTTCAAATTGGACACAAAATCTCAGGTTGGGCATAATTTAATTCATCCCGTGTTAAAACGTGGTCATTTAGTCTTTCCGAATGGTCTTCGACCCAAATTAGGGTTTGTCGGTAATTTCTCCGAAAATCGTCGATCGATTTTTGTATCTGCCCTTATTTGATGCTTGTGAGCATTAGAATTGATATTTCATGATTTTGAGTCATCTGTAGTTAATTTCGGACAATTTAGGTTTCGTTATTTGTTTATATACCCTCCAACTTTTGATAATTTGAAAACGACCCCAAAAGTTCTCAAAATTACACGCTAGGCCCAAAATCACATATTATGCCCAATGAGACCGATTTCAAAATTTAATATGGTCGTCTCGACGCTGTTTGTCAAAATCGGTCCAAATTAGGATTTACGGACCAAATTCTTAACTTTTGCCGTTTTAACCCTAAAAACAATTATTTATCAAATTTAAAAATTTTCTCACTCTCAAAATCACATCTTATCATCATAGGACCATTTGTGGCCCATTTTGAAATTATTCACTTTTGCCTAAAATTTGGAGCAAAAATTTTCTGGGAAAAATTTATCGGAAAAATTTATGAGTGAAATTTATTAATGGATTTATGAAAATCATCATTTATAAAGGTAAAATAGGATACATGAGCATACACCGAGGGTCGGTGTTACATTTTCTAACCCCCTAAAATAAGTTTCGTCCTCGAAACTAAAAGAAAGCCATACAAGAGAATAGAAACTAATCAGTGAATAGATGGGGATACTGTCCCCTCATCGTTTGCTCAAGCTCCCAAGTCTCCTCCTCGACTTGGTCCCTACGCCACAAAACACAAACTAACAGGACTTCCTTACTCTGCAGTCTCCTGATCTGTCTGTCAAAGATGGCCACGGGCTGTATAGGTAAGCTCAAATCCTCCCGTAGCTCAACCGGTGAAGGCTCCAATACATGTGAGAGATCTGGCATACACTTCCTAAGTACAGAGACATGGAATACATCGTGAATACGTGACAACTCCACTGGCAGCTCTAATCTATATGCCACACTTCCGATCCTCTCACGAATATGAAAAGGCCCAACATACCTGGGGCTCAGATTGCCCCGTTGCCTGAATCGGATCACCCCTTTCCAGGGTGAGATCCTCAAGAATACCATGTCTCCAACCTGAAACTCCAGTGGTCTCCGCCTCCGGTCTGCATACATCTTCTGCCGATCCTGGGCAATCTTTATCCTCTCACGGATGGTCCTCACCTTTTCCTTCGTCTCTTCAACAAGTTCGATGTTGCTAAGGCGCCTCTCACCAACCTCATCCCAACATAGAGGTGTACGGCATCGCCTCCCATACAATGCTTCGTATGGAGGCATTCCGATACTCGCCTAAGTTGTTATTGTATGCAAACTCCAAAGTGGCAAGTGCCGATCCCAGCTACCATGAAAGTCAATCACGCATGCCCTAAGCATGTCCTCTAACATCTGTATCGTCCTCTCTGACTGTCTGTCCGTCTAAGGGGGTCCGTAGGCACCCCGTGTAGCCTAACTATGGTATCAATATAGAGGCGTGCCAACGCCTCCAGAGGATAATCGTCACGTATCGGAATAAAATGTACAGATTTGGTGAGTCGATCGACAATCACCCAAATCGCATCATGCCGTGCAGAAGTCCTCGGCAACCCCATCACAAAATCTATAGTAATATGTTCCCATTTCTACTCAAGAATGGGAAGAGACTGCAACGTACCAGCTGGTCGCTGATACTCGGCCTTCACCTGCTGACACACCAAGCATCGCGCCACAAACTCAGCTATCTCCCTCTTCATGCCCGACCACCAATAACTATCTCTGATGGTCCGGTACATCTTCGCACCTCCGGGATGTATAGCATATGCTGATGAATGCGCCTCCTCGAGGATAGCACGCTTAAGATCATCATCAGCTGGGATACAAATCCGCTCTCTAAATACCACGAGTCCATCATCACGGACTCGAAAATCTCTGCTCTCTCCTCGGTGGATCTTATTGTGAATGCCCTGGATCTCCTTGTCTAAACCCTGAAGCTCCCTGATGCGGTCGAATAGAGTCGGTTGCACCTCAAATCTGGCTAGCAGTGCACCCTGACTGTCACTAGACAAACTGACTCCCAAAGTACGGAGTCCCACCAAGCAAGAGACATACGCTCTCTCTACTGCCTGTGATGTAAAGGAAGTGAATAACTTCCGGCTCAAGGCGTCTGCCACAACGTTTGCCTTGCCCGGGTGATAGTCAATAATCAAATCATAGTCCTTTAGCAGTTCTAATCATCGCCTCTGTCTAAGGTTCAACTCTCTCTGAGTAAATAAGTACTTCAAGCTCTTGTGGTCCGTGAAAACTCTGCAGGTCACTCCATAAAGATAATGCCGCCATATCTTCAATGCGAAGACTATGGCTGCCAGCACTAAATCATGAGTCGGGTAGTTCAACTCATGCTTTTTCAACTACCTCAAAGCATAAGCGATTACCCGTTCATCTTGCATCAATACACAGCCTAGCCCATGTCGGCTGGCAACACTGTAAATCACATACTCTCTCCTGTTGGTAGGGAGAGCTAAGATTGGTGCCGTCGTCAGTCGCTGTTTGAGCTCCTGGAAGCTCGCCTCACAGCGATCGTCCCAAACGAACTTGACATCCTTCCGGATCAGCCTCGAGAGTAGAGCAGCGATCCGTAAAAAGCCCTCCACGAACCGCCGATAATACCCAGCCAGACCAAGGAAGCTCCGAATCTCGGTTACTGTCTGTGGCTACTCCTATTTTAGTAGGGCCTCAACCTTCTACGGATCAACGTAAATACCTTCCGCAGAGACCACATGTCCAAGAAATCCGATTTGTCTCAACCAAAATTCACACTTGGTGAACTTGGCATACAGTTGCAGCTCACGGAGAATGTGTAGAACCACCCTAAGGTACTGCGTATGCTCCTCATCGCCCCGCGAGTACACCAGGATGTCATCGATGAATACGATGACGAACCGATCCACGTAGTCGTGAAAAACCCGGTTCATCAGATCCATAAAGGCCACTAGTGCATTGGTCAGCCCAAACGGCATGACCAGGAACTCATAGTGCCCATATCGAGTGCGGAATGCAGTCTTGGGGACATCCTCAGCCCTAATCCATAACTGATGATATCCGGATCGAAAATCGATCTTTGAGAAAACCCTCGTACCCTGAAGCTGATCAAACAAGTCATCAATCCGTGGCAGTGGATATCGGTTCTTGATAGTGACCTTGTTCAGCTACCGATAATCTATACAAAGCCGTAGGGTCCCATCCTTCTTCTTTACAAACAGCACCGGGACACCCCAAGGCAAAGTGCTCGGACGGATAAAACCCTTATCCAGCAACTCCTGTAGCTGGACCTTGAGCTCTCTAAGCTCTGCCGGTGCCATTCTGTATGGCGGAATAGATAAAGGAGCTATCCCTGGAGCTAGATCGATCTCAAAATCAAACTCCCAAACTAGTGGTAGTCCAGGTAGCTCTTCAGGGAATACGTTTGGAAAATCCTACACCACTAGGACATTCTCAAGCTTCGGCCCCTCCACCGTGGTGTCTATAAAATGAGCCAGGTATGTCTTGTAGCCCCGATGTATCAGTCTCCTGGCTTCCATCGCCAATATCAAACAGCGAGGTAACACTCGCTTCTTGCCGTAAAACTTCAAAGGTGATCTTTCTGATTTTCAAAACTCTACCTCCTTAGTGAAGCAATTAACGGAGGCTCGGTGCATGCTCAACCAGTCCATCCCTATGATGGCATCGAAATCCGACATATCCAAGGGAATCAAGTTTGCCTCAAGTACGGCGTCTCCAATCATGACCTCGGTCCCTCTGTAGACTGAGTCTCTAAGTAGCTGCTCACCGAGAGGAGTGATAACCAATATCTCCTCATCAAGTAGCGACAAAGACTTACCCAACTGGTGGGCAAAAGTCATTCTCACGTATGAATAATTTGACCCGGTGTCAATGAGAACACGAGCTTCGACTCCCCAAATTTTCACAACTCCTGATGTGAGAGAAGTAAAAGAGATTAATAGTAATATAGAAGAAAATAGATATCTTCTCATAGATATATTAAGATGTATATACAACCATCATAGTGAGTTTCTAAAGCTTTAACTATTGATGGTCTCAAAAGAAAAGATACATAAGAAATCTCTAAACAAGAGGATCAGTAAGAGGGGTACCAATAACCACATCAGGATATGCCTGCGCATCCTCCTGAGTCATCGTGTACACTCGGGCCTGAGCCCTCGGCTGCTGCCGCGATGATCCTGGTGCCATGCTGCTCCCAGTTACTATACGCGGAGTTGTGTGGCCAGAATGAATAGGTGCTCCCTACTGTCCTCCTCGTGGAATGTTCGACTGAACCGAGGCTGTTTGACCACCCATTCCCAGATCAAGGCACTAACTTTGTATGTGCCCTTGCTTCCCACACTAGAAACAGGTAACTGGGACTCTGCACGCTCCGAATGGTGGTGCCCGCTGCATCGACGACAAAAAAGATGTCGCGGAACTATCGTCTGAGTACTGGCGCTAGGGGCTGGTGCTCTGAACCCCTGGGATCGTGATTCCTACCCAAACTGTGTCTGTCTCTGCTGAGAAGGACCTCCGTGAAATCCTAATGTCCCGCCCTTCTTCGAGCTCTCACCCATATAAGACCCGGGCCTCTTCTTCCTCTGCTCCTTACTCTCCCGCTGTCGGCTCTCAACACGGACGATCCCCTCCGCTTGGTGTGTCGAGTCGACTATCTCTGCAAAGGACAAACCAGGAGTAACTGTCATATACTTTCTGATAGTCAAGTTGAGGCCATCCTCAAACTTGAACCTTAGCTGTTTTGGCGTCGCCAAGTCTGGGACAAACACAGCTAGTCTCCTCAACTCGGTCTCGTACTCCGTGACCGATCATGTGCCCTACTGCAAGTACAAGAATTCTGCCCTCTTGCGGTCTTGCTGAAACTCCAGAAAATATCTGCGGGGTCAAACTCCCGCAGGAAATCCTCCCAACTCAGGGGCTCAGTGGCATCATCACTGACTGCCTCCCACCAAGTGAGAGCGTCACCGTCTAGCAACCTCTCCGCTACTCTTAATCTGAGCTCCTCACTCAAGCCCAGATCAGTCAACACTCTACAAGTGCGATTGATCCAATACTTCACTGCTATGGGATCATCTGTCCCTGAAAACTCCGTGCAGCCTAACTGCCTTGCCTCCTTCACCAACTGGGTCAGTTTGTGAATGCGTCTCAAGGTGGAGGAGGTAGTGTCAGTAGATCCTGAAACAGTGGAAGGACCAACTGCTGGTGGTGGATCTGGTACAACTGGAGGTAGTACGGCCGTAGGAGTCGGTGCGGCCATCGGTGCTGGTGGTGAAGGTGGCATATGAATGCCATGTGCTGTGTACCACTCAAATACCTATCTGTAAGCGTCCAGTGGTGGTGGTGGACCTGCGGCTGTAGTAGCCGGTGGAGTAGGTACTGTAGGAAGAGCGTGCGAAGAAGACGCGTCCTCCTGTGCGCTCGTGGGCTCAGTAGGACCAAAACGAGTGCCTCACCTAGTTGTCATACTTCTGCAAGGAAAGAGGTACTGATCAGGGAGAAATGTGAGGATTAGGGTTAGTTTTGGCATAACTAACCCCCTAAAATGAATGAACAACTGGTTTAGAAATCAATAAAAATGATGTGTTAGGTTAGATACGGCTCGTATCTAACCCATTAATATTGCATGAACTCATCTGCCTATGACCATGTATTGCGATTTCATTACTGTAATGTAACTCTTCTCATGCAAGGGCTCTGATACCAACCGAGTTGTCATGCCCCGACTTGCCCCCGGGCCGAGCACGCGACAACTGCCGCGGCACCTCGATACACGAGCACAATGTCCCACGTATCGAGACACCGTAAGGCTAATAACAATATCCAATCGAATATATCACATACCAATTCAATTCCCAAGTCATCACAACGTGCCTCAATGCATCAATATATCAAATCAATGAGCGTTATCGTTTTTACAAGTCAACATAAGTATAATACAGTCATCCCAGGTATACAATGATCAACTAAATGCTCCAAATATAACAATAACCTCAAATGATTTTCGCCGAAGAGTGGGTAACCGTAGCCAAGTCCGGTGTCTCCGAAATGCCCAACGAAATTTAAGACCTACTAGCCCTTAGTTCAAGGCTAAACCTGTAAGATGGGAATACGAGGAGTGAGTATGTAAAGGGGGATGGTACTCAACAAGTGAGGGGATTGACATCGTACTATTAATATCGGTGTGAACTTGGAGTGTCAAAGCATAAGAAAAAAAAATATCCACAGTGTGCAAACCGATCATGTCATTTTAAAACCATATATCATATGCACACATCAGAAAGCAAGATATGCATCCAATATTTATATCAATATCATGAAGAGCCGGCCAATGAAATATTCCCAGCAAGGGTCTACCTCAACCAATGACGGGCACATTGGGGGTTTTCACAATGCATGTATGTAAAAACAATAGCTCTCTACCCCAATGTTGGCCACAGGCTTATCCAACAAGCCCGCAAATATCACAAGTACGATCATCAACATAGATCCGACATTTGGGGGATAGCTCTGGCCAAAGCGTATCCAGGCACAATAGGTGCCTGTACCAAATGTCCCTCGTAGCTACGGAACATTACTATACAGCAGGAAAATGGGGGCACCAAGCTCATATCGTGGTAAATGTTATACAGCTGGGGAATAGGGGGAACCAATCCCAAAGCATGAGATCATCATAGGGCATCCAACCCAAATCACATGTTCAAATCCTGGTTATATGAAATTGTGTGCAAATAGGTATGAAAATCATATAAATACCATATGTTATGAAAAAGTGGCACAATATCATTTGTGAAAGTGTATGGATGCATGTCAAACAAGTCAAGTAATTGGGACACTCCAATGGTCACAAAAATATGTGTAAAGCATATATGAAAATCCGAAAGCTCTGTTTATCACACAGTTGAAATCGTGCTATAAAAAGTATTAAAAACAGAATTTTCCAATCAATAGCAGACGTCAAAGTCTCACTCATAGTTTGGAGGAAGGTAACGCTCTCCCCAATATTACCACGAGTGTAAATCAAGTGCTCCCCTCGTTCAAATCAAAAAAACTCTTATGCTGAAAAATCAGTCCGCAGATTTTCAAACCTGCGCAGTCATGGAAAATAAGCTATAACATTTCGCACAAAACTCCGTTCTAAGTGAACTTTTACTATGTTGTAGCTAACTTCATGACCTACAACTTTCATTTTATACACTTTCTCAGATTCACATCACAGAATTCCTAGAAATCCTCAATTTGTTTCAGTCATATTCCAATTTCAGCTTCTGTCCAATTTTTGTGCAGAAACTATAACTTTTATTCTACTTATCAAAACGTAATGAACTTTTAACATGTCATTCCCAAGACATACATCTACAATTTTTATGTTTTGAGCTTCACTCAATTATGCCGATAAAGGGGCTGAAATAAAACATGATCAGAACAGACAGTTTTCTGTTGGAAATAAAATTTTCTATCAACACATCTTTAGAAAAAAAAAGCATAACTATTGATTCCCTTGTGCGTTTTAGCTGAAATTTTTTATATGTGGTGGACAAGAACAATAGCTACAACTTTTATGTTTTGAGTTTCTCCAAAATAGAGCTGGAAATGGTTCGTTTATGCACACTGATTTTATAGTCCAAAACAGAACAACTTTTTGTCAGGCTTCAGGAAAAATGCCATAACTTTTGGTACAAATATCTGATAAAGGTGCTTCTATCTCGTTGGAAAGATAAGACTTGGATCTACAATTTACTTAACTAGAGCATTTTCAAATTCTGACTGTAAGATATCTTAAAACAAACATGAATCCACGGACAAAAATAAGTCTAAAGCAAGACAGAACAGAAATTTGTTTACCTCAATTTCTTTGCCTTCCAAAACTCAAACAAGCTTTCCACTTAGTCCCAACCTTTGGTCACCCTATATACACCAAGTTAAGAGTCTTCCTTTGGGTTCCAAACAAAATATAGTATTCTAAGATGTAAAAGAAGGACTTACGTTTTGTCTAGAGATTTGAAGACATTTTCCACCAAAATCCATTCCTCCTAGATTAGGATCACTCATTTTCATTCTTGACTCTTGAAGAAATGAAGAATGCACTACAGTTTCCTCTCCTTCCTCTCACTTACATATTCTTTATGGTTCACAAATGAATTGGTTTGAATTTTGTTTTTTTATTTTTACAAGCACACTTCATCCCCAAAAGTCATTGGTTGGTACATCACCAACATACCTCCATTTAATGTTTGCTTTTTCATCCCATACCACACCCATGCTAGTTGGTCTCAAAAGTCAAGAATTGCCTTTCCCAACATGCTCTCCACGTCCAACAACCTTCCTCCCATGTTTTGGCATTAATTACTTGTCAAATTTGTCTCTTATTAATTACAATTTGATCCACGAACTTATAAAAATTATAAATTGACCCCAAAATTTTTTATAATTTCAAATTGGACACAAAATCTCAGGTTGGGCATAATTTAATTCATCCCGTGTTAAAACGTGGTCATTTAGTCTTTTCGAATGGTTTTCGACCCAAATTAGGGTTTGTCAGTAATTTCTCCGAAAATCGTCGATCGATTTTTGTATCTGCCCTTATTTGATGCTTGTGAGCATTAGAATTGATATTTCATGGTTTCGAGTCATCTGTAGTTAATTTCGGACAATTTAGGTTTTGGTATTTGCTTATATGCCCTTCAACTTTTGATAATTTGAAAACGACCCCAAAAGTTCTCAAAATTACACGCTAGGCCCAAAATCACATATTATGCCCAATGAGACCGATTTCAAAATTTAATATGGTCGTCTCGACGCTGTTTGTCAAAATCAGTCTAAATTAGGATTTACAAACCAAATTCTTAACTTTTGTCATTTTAACCCTAAAAACAATTATTTATCAAATTTAAAAATTTTCTCACTCTCAAAATCACATCTTATCATCATAGGACCATTTGTGGCCCATTTTGAAATTATTCACTTTTGCCTAAAATTTGGAGCAAAAATTTTCTGGGAAAAATTTATCGAAAAAAATTTATAAGTGAAATTTATAAATGGATTTATGAAAATCATCATATATAAAGGTAAAATAGGATACATGAGCATACACCGAGGGTCGGTGTTACGCTCATGATGAGTAATATCCTAAAATCTTTGTAAAAAATAGCAGTTGGATACCATTAGGTCCCAAGACTTTATGCCTATTCATAGAAAAAACTGTTGTACCTGCCTCCAAGAGCTCAATATAGTGCCTTAGCTTAATCTTATCCTTAGAATGCATAGTCTTATGCTAGTCATTGTACTTATCAAGCTCGCCTCAAAGTATGAGATCGCGTGTTCCTTAAGCTGAGGTTGATTTGAGCACCATTTCCTATTAATCTTCAGCTGAAAGATCCTATTTCTATTATGGTGAATCAAAGTCTACATATGGTAAGACCGAGAATTTCGTTCCCTTTGATAAAACCATAGAATCTAGGATTTTTTGTGTGTGAAGGTTTCCTCCATATCAAGCACATTGTGATACTCCTCCAATAAGCAACCCTCAAGCCAATGCAAAGAATTAGAACAAATATAGTTTAAAGACCCTGAATACCCTGTAACCTAGTCTTGAGGTGATGCTTCTTACCAAAAATGTTGTTGAATACTTGCTTATTTCAAAGTGCAAAGGCCATGGAAGCAGAATGAATAAAGTTCAACAATGATTTACGCCATGTGCCCTTCACACCAGGCTGAAGTGAAAACTTGCTAGAACTAAGGGTGACAAAGTAAAGGTGCCTCAAATTAAAATGAACGGCCTCCCCATTCAAGGGAGAGGTCATATGAGTGTGGAGGAGAATTAGATGGTGGCCTACAAGGAGGCAGGGAAAATTAATCACTTTAATTTCAGGAAACATAACATGGCTCTGGGAATTCCCCAAATCTTTGCCCAAGCATTCTCGAAGAGTAAGAACACCATTTCTTTTCTAGATCCTAGTAAATAGACTCCATATATCTCCAAGATCATGTAGACCACATTGATGCTACCAGACTTATGAACCTAATAAGTAATGATGATAGTTATATTGCTTGTTATTGACTAGTCCGCAATATCATTAAAATCCCCCAAGACAAGCCATAGGTCGGTGAATCCAATTGCTAAATTGTTATCACTGTTAGAAATGTTGGGATGTCATTGGTACCTTTAGTATTGGAAATGCTGACTTAACCAAGATAAAGAACTTTTTTAATTTTTCATTTATATTCATGTTTGGATGTCTTCTTGGTTAACACTGAGTTTGTACTACCATTAGACAAGAAGTTGCTGAGTTTCCATAATAACTTCTAGGTATTGGCCCCCCATCACTTTTCCTCTCACTCTACCTAGACGTTCTTTGCCAGTAACTTTGATTGACTTCAATGAACACTATATCCTCAATTTTATTGACAGACTCTTGTGTTGAACCTACTTATTGAGATGCCATCATTTCATCGGCTTGTTGTAAACAAAGTGCAAGAAATATCAGCACAAACTCTTACTATGAAGTGATATCAAAAGTTTGTGTAAATTATAATCATTCAAGCAAACTCTAGGTTGATATATGAACTATCCTTTTTCTTATATGTAGCTTTGTAGAGTTCAATTTGACCGAGTTATGTTCTATCTCTAATTCCTGAAACTAAAATGTTATCAACTAAAAAAATTACTAATAAATACACTGTCAATATATAAATTAATCACCAATTCTCTTGACCATTTCGCAAATGACTTGGAGCCATAAGTGTGCGTATATATTTGATGCAGTTGACTCTGCTTCCCTGCTTCTAACTTTTCTTGCAAAATATTTTAAGTTATTACGGTAAGGATATAAAAGTAAACAAAATCATATTTCTCTAAATATGTTATTATCTTTCCATGCCTTGAATACCAATATGAAAACATGACTTCCCATTCACAACATTTGTGACTCTTTGGGACATTTGCTGAAAAATTTTCAGTTGTCTTGTTTATGTCATAACATTTTTTTAAGAGTATATATATACACTTTATATTTGGCAGAAATTTATTTGAGGACAAATGCATCAGCAAATCAAATAATTACTTGAATTAACTTATCTCTAAGGTTACCACATTTTCCTCTTTTAGGTTCTACCACTTAATTCTTTAGTTCATAAATTGGTGATACTTCTTTTGTCTTTTAAGCATACACACATGTAAAACTAAAAGTCTATGTTGAGTTATGACACTTTACAAGTCATTTTATCTCCCCTCCTAGTGAGCAAGAAATCATTTAACTAGCATTCGATCCATTTTTGTATATAACAATATACAAAGCTCTTTTTTTTTTGAAAAAAGTGTTTATAAGTACCAAATTGAATGTCGCGATAAATTATAAAATGGTACCCTCACCTCATTACTACTACCAAATCTAAAGTTTCCATGTATGGCTTTAAATCGCTCATTATTCTTACCTACATACTCATTTAGATTTTCTTTTTTAAATAATTTCTCCCCACAAGGTATGGGTTGTATAAATTTATATAAATTTTTCAGAACTATCGTTCACTAGTTGCATCTATACAGATTTAAGGTATATAAACACTGAATGCATTGATTAAGTTTTCACCATTAACTAGCTTGACTGGCAAAATTTGATCTGTCTTCTTTCTTATCTCCACTATATCCTCTTGTAAGCACTTACAGACAATTATTTCTATCTCATTCTTAATTCCATTTTTACTTGTATATCAAAATTTATGGCCATAAGACAACTTACTTGGATTCGCTAGCCAACTATTCATTCAATATATATAGACTAGTCATATGTAAGTTTCTCTCTCTCTCTCTCTCTCTCTCTCTCTCTCTCTCTTAGCTTCCCTTACATTAAATATATGTATAATGCACACAGACATACAGACATACATATTATTTCAATTACTTGTTACCATGATTATATGTTTGCAATTGTCATGTAACAGTGCCTTAATTGATATTATTGCAAGGTAGCATTTTGTGTAGAATAAAACAACATTTATACTTTCTTGAAGGTCAGTTTGCTCCACAAATTAACTGCTCTACCTATTCAAATGAGTAAACGGTGTTGATGTGTCTACCAGGTCTTCATGGATGGAGAGACGTGCAAAATGTCGACAGGAAGTAGTCTGGTAGAGAAATCTCCGATACTCAAATTAGAAAGAGAAATAAAAGATAGGCAAACAGATTGAGAAAAGTTTTAAATTTGCCCTGTGTTGTCTTTGAGTAATGTGTATATGTAGTGCAAAAAGAACATACCTAGCGGGTTACCTTTGTCAGTATATATAGCATGTGTATGCAGTGTAAGTCTCTTGTTTATCAATGTAAAACCCTAGTTATCTTATGGAGAGATTGTTAAAGATTTTTCAAGATCATAAAAAATATAATCAAAGATTCTTAGAAAATTTAAGATCTTACGAGATTAAGAGAAATTCAAGTTGTCATGGAGATTTCCTTTTTTATCCGGCGAGATTACTTCCGAGATTAGAGGAGGTTCAAATCTTGGGTGATCATGATCTTGATTTGCTTGGCGGAGATGTTATTCAGTGGAAGACCACTCGATAGTAGCCAAAAGGTTTAACTATAAGTATTTGACCGAGCAGAAGCTGAGAGGTTTAATCGAGAGTGTTCAACCAAGCAGCAGCCAAGAGTGGTCAATTGGTGCTTATCGAGAGGCCCCTTAGTTATTTGTAGGCTTTGTGATTATAGACTGTTAGGCCCTATACCATTATTTGCCCCCACTCCTAATGTCATTTCAAAGAAAAGACATTGGAGTAAAGTTAAAGTAGTAGAAATTGGGAAATTTGGAAAGGCAGGAAAGTGGAACATTAAATGTGAAATATGCCACTTTGATTTTCATAAATCATATTCAATATGCATTATATTGTTTGTAAATGGTTATAGATAGTGTAGCACTTGATATACTTTCATCAGTTTGCTTTTTGAGAGAGAATTTAGGGATTTAGGGTTTGCAAAATTTGTCAAAAACAGAGATGGCAAAGGGTTTTGAATCACAATCTTACCGCCATATTGGTGAGATCAGGAGTACTAAGACAGAGAAGGGACTGCGAGAGATAGTTAATGATATGGGATTGAGTGATGACTACTAGCAACGGTTACCCACGAAGGATGAAAGGGCGAATGAAGCACCGAAGGGCCGTATCCTGATGTACAAGGAGTATATGTGCTATAGGCTTTGAATTACCTATATGGGTCCTCTAGCCAGGGTTTTTAGGGGTTAGAATATATTTTTGACCTTGTTGATTCCTAGTGCTTGGCGAATAGTCATGGCAATAGTGACTTGCTATGCTACTATTGCTTAAGTTTTTGAAGTTTTGTCATTGGTTTTCTTTTTGAGAAGGTATGTGTTTGGGTTCCAATAGAGGTCAGTTTTGCCTCCAAATAAGGCCAAAGTCGAGGTAGAAGTTCTTCTACAAGGAAACTATTGATAAGAATTGGATGGAGAAGTTTTTTTTTTGTGGACTTTAAGAACAATGATAAGGAGTTGATGACGGCATTACTGGAGGTTAGGGTAGAACTTTTGTGGGTTTAAGGCCTCTAAAATGCTCCAAGCATTTGAGTTTTGTGTGCTCTATGAGTAATTTTTACTTTACAAGAAGCAGAGCCATCTATTAGGAAGCCCTGTTGGATGTGAGGTGCTAAACTTAGAGCACTTACTAGTAGGTGAGAAGATACAAATCGAGAGGCCTTTTTGCTAAACAAGAGGGCATTGGAGCTCTATGACGCTATTACTTTTGCTGAGGGGAATGACCTGATGGAAATAACCACTGACAGGTTAATAAGGACCAAGTCGAAGAGGGGTGTAGAGTATAGGAAAAGTAGGTCGGGACAAGGTGATCCATTGGTAGATGCTCTCCCCACTTTGATTCCAAGAAAGAAGAAGATGAAGGTACGATGCTGAGTCTAAAAAGTGAGCAAGTGGAGGACGATTGAGAAGGGGGCTCAACAGGCACATCTGTCATACCCCAGTTAGAGACATTCAAAGAACTAAGGGGAGGAGAATGTAATGTAGGAGGGACCCTTTCTTAGACACCAAGATTGGCTTTCAAGGAGGGTGCTGAGAGAGAAGACATCGAGAGTGGGGGTCTTGGTGAACCTAAGCATGTGTTTCCCGAGAGCATGGCTCAGGAGTTTAGAGTTGGGTCGTCTAGTACATTTCCTGGGGTGTTGTACTTGCAGAAGGGCAAAGGAGTTGTGCCAAAGCGAACAGCTGCTCCTCCGCCCATTTTTGTTAGGCCTTTGATGGCAGTAAGGATCTAAGCGAGAGAGGTACTATTGCAATTAGTGCTACCAATAATCGCTTTAGTTATGTGGACATTGCAGAGGCGAGGAAGTTCACCAACAGGTTGGATTGCCATCACTCAGAGTTGGAGTTGAATGGTTTAAGTATGGACCAAGGCAATGAAGCTCTCGTGGTTGTTGGGATTCAAGTAAGATTTTCCTTTTAAAGGTATACTTTACTGAAGTTCTCGATTATGATTAGCTAATCTGATATGTTTTGTGTAGGTTATTGTTTTAGCTGAGTTCTAGAGACTAAAGAGGGACAGGTTCATAGGGCATCTAGAGTATCTGGTAAGCCAAAGGAATGATGACATTTCCTCACTGCGCCTGCTTTGGCCCTATAAGAGAAGGTGGTCAAAGAAGGTAAGGCGGCTGGTGTAGCTTTAAAGACAAAGCTAAGAAGCTAGAATGCTTGTGGTCTAATCTGAAGTCTGCATTTGGGCAGCTCCATGTGGCCATCGTTGATTGGGAAAGGTTAGAGGCTAAAGTGAGGGGGAGTAAAGTGAGGATATAGTCTACTCTTGGGGAAGAAGTTTGTAGAGGCTGTTGAGAGCTACAAGTAGAACCAACTTGAGTTCTTCGAAAGGCTACGGCAGGAAGACGATGCTCTCCGTAAGGCACTGCTAAAACAAAATGTGGCTATAAGTGCTAGCGATGTTGACTCCGAGGTGCTAGGTCTAAGTCTAATTAGTGCTTCGGGTGATGATTCTTTTCACAAAGGGGCAGATGTGAGCTCTTATGTCATTGCTCTCCAAACAAACTTCAAATCCCTACGGTAGAAGACTTTTCCTCCACCTCTACTTTCTTCTCATGATCCCTTTCTTTTTTATTCTCATGTATTATGTTTTTACGTACTCTGCGCAGTTTGTATGGACCTTGTCTCCCTCTGATATATCTCATACATATAATATATGAAAGTTTGAGTGAAAATTTGTAGCAGTTTTGTCTCTTTGTATTTTCTTATTACGAATGTGCTCCTGTTGCTTTATTGATTGTGTGTTGAAATAGAATGACTTGAGTGCTGAGTTGTCTTTGAATGTGTTATAACCAAGAGAGGACGTTAGAACCCCTTTTTAAGTGTTGAAGTCGAGAGAATGGGAGTCAAATTTTACTCGCTCACTAAAACCTATGTGAGGCGTAGAGCCGAAAGAGTAGGAGTTATATCCTGGTAGGGCTATATAAGGCATAGAGTCAGGAGATTAGGTACACCAACCCGTTTGGGTGCTAGGACCCATATAGGATGCGTTGCTAAGAGAATAAGAATTTTATCATGTATGGGTACTGGGACCCATATGAGGCGTTGAATCAAGAGAGTGGGTGCTCTAACTTGCTTAGATGTTATGACTCGTATATGACACATTGATGAGAGAATGGGAGTTTTAATCCTACTCAAGTGTTAGGACCTATATGAGATATAGAGCCGAGAGAGTGGGTGCGCCAACCTGCTCAGGTGTTAGGATCCGTATAGGATGCATTGCTGAGAGAATATAAGTTTGATTTTGCTCTGGTACTAGGACTCGTATGAGGCATAGAGTTAAGAGAGTGGGTATGCTAACCCACTCGAGTGCTAGGACAAGTATAAGATGCATTGCTGAGAGAATGGGAGTTTGATATCGCTTGGGTACTGGGACTCGTTTAAGTGTAAAGCAGAGAGAGTGGGTGTGCCAACCCACTTGGGTGCTATGACTCATATGGCAAAGAGATATAAAGAAGTAACAAAGCATGTAAAATAAAGATATTATTGTAATGGTAATCATATGGCAAAAATTCCGAATGGGGATAGCTACTTAGCAATACTATAACACTGATATAGTTGTAGTAGATGGTGGATAGAAATTACTAAACCGAGGTGATCGATGGATTTAGGTCACAACTGAGTACTCCAATACCGAGAGGCATCTTGAACTTAACCTTTATATGCTTGGTGCTCAGCAATGTTTCCAAAGCATCTAGGCTAGGCCGACCCAAGATGACATTGTAAGGGGAAGATAGGTTGACCACATCAAAGGTGATTGCTGTGCTCCCACTTGGTCGGCCGAACTCCTAGCTAAAGGAGAATCACTAAGAGTGGGGGTTATTGGAGATGTATTCTCACTTTGTATTTGAAGGATTACTTCATTTACCTGGTCCCACATGGCTCTCGTGACCAATGTCTCCTTCGATTCCGTGAAGTTAGCCTCTATCCCACCCCTTGCGTCTGGTCCCTAAGGGGGATTTTTCTTTCATTCTATGCTATTGTATATCTGAGGTTTACTATCTCAAGCTAAGGCCTTGAGCTTGTCTTTCAATTTCCAACATATATCTATCAGATGGCTATAATCTTTGTGGAAGTCCCAATATCAGGTCTTATCATTTATTGAGTCATCTCTTGTTAGGCGATGAGGCTATTTAACATAGGATTTGTTTCTGATTTACATCAGGATCTGGTTAGGTGTGTCATTTAGAGGAGTATAGTTGTTAAATTTATGATGGGGCAGATGCTCTAGTCGGCTCCTCTTGGGCGAGAATTCATGCCGTGGAAAGCAACCGTGCTCTTTTCTTCTTATTCTACTCTGGCGTCGATCAAACACCTTAGCTTCTTCTGCGGTGATGTATGTTTTTGCCCGGACGTATGATAATAATATTTTTATGCACTTAAATTATAATATTTTAGACTTTATTTATTTATTTTATGACTGTTTTAAACATTATTTTATTGTCTTATATTAAGTAATTTCGTAAGTTTTATCTTAGGAAACTTTTGGTGTATTTAAAGAAATTCGGATTGTGTAGATAATTATTAGTATTTTGGGTATAATTTTCTGGTTTGATATCCGATTGACTTGATTCTTGTGGCGTTGGAAAGAAAACTTCAAGGCTTACAAATCTTGTGAAGACTTCAGAAGTTAAATCAGGCCAGAAAGTATCTGAAAATTGAAAAGAAAAATCTACTGCATTGTTGAAATTCAGAAAAGAGAAGTCGTTGTTGAAGAGGGAAAGTACTTGAGCTTATCTAATGAGAGATCTTTAAAATAAAGTTGCTAATAGCTTCAAAATTTTCAAGATCAAGAATAAGGATAAATTTTCCAAATTTCGGAAAAGAGGAGAAAATTTATCATCACAACTTAAGTTTCCAAGTCCAAGTGAAAAACCAAATCTCCTAAGCACTCATCACCTTTTGTTGATTAGAGTTGAGGGTCTAGAAAAAAAGAGGCTACCTCACATGAATTTTAGGAGGAAGGGAGAGAGCATAAAACCCTAGCAGCCTCCATAGGATAAATTTTCCATCTCCTTTAGGTGCAAAGGGGTTGTAATGTTTTCTTTACTTTTCTTGTTTATCTTTAATATGTCTAGCTAGATTTCTTATTCTTAGGACTCTATGGATTTTGTTCTTTGATTAATAGTATGGTCTGATTTATTTCTTTTCCTTAAATATTTATTGGCATGATTATTATTTGATAAAAATTTATTATTGAACTTAATGCTTCATACATTTTAGGATCCTACGTTTTGATAATTTGAGATTAAATACATACATGACCAATATAATTGCAGGAAATTAGTCTAATATAATAAAATCCATATAAGATTATGAGATCAACGAATGATTAATTCTATATGCGGGGTTTTAAGGGAAACTCTAAATTATAGATTTTTCATAGATCTTAATATTATTTGGCATAATCAAAATTGCATGACCATTGGATTTGATTAATCAAATTAGGGTTTCATTGCATGACCATTGGATGAATCTAATTTAGGAAAAATCTAATTTAGGAAAAATCTACCATCACCAGCAGTAATTCTTTAGCCAATAAATTTTAAGAGATTTGAAAGAATTCGACCATGTGAAAAATTAAAAACAGATGAAATCGATATCATAGATTTTTATAAAATTAGGGTTTTCATATATTAATTCCAGTATTTACTATTTTCGTAATTTTTTATATTTTCGTAATCTTGATTTATTTTGTCCAACTTAAATAGGATAATTTAAAATTGGTAATACAAAATATGCTTGTAGGAATGACTCTTGCTCACACTACATACAACACTTGACTAGGATATACTTGACCGACATCATGATACACCAACATTGTGCAACAATGTAGAATTCCTAAGTGGTGGCCGAAGGACTCTTTGTAATCAAGGTTTTCATTCATGAGGGTCCCAATCCGGTAAGCAGTGCTGCCAAAGATGGAATGGTCCAGGCCCAAGACCTTTATCATCTCATCTTGAACTTGTTGAGAAAATCTTTTAGAGGCTCGTCATCTCTCTATCGTATGCATAGAAGGGAGGTGGATTTTCTCTTAGCACCTTAGTTGATCAATAAGTGGTATTCAAATTGCTACCTTAACTGTGAAAAACCCCTTATGTTGAGCAGTAAAAGTAAGTTGAACCACATCAGTGCATTGCCCTTCATGGTTGTGAGGAAGTGTTTGTACATGGTAGCGTCAAACATGTCCTTTGAGATCATGACCATCACGAAATGGGCCGCATGATCACGATTGTTGATGATGCCATCATACCTTTCCATAGGGGGAAGGAGAACATCGGCTCGATAGAGATTTTTGGACCAAATGGTGAAAATTTAATAGTATGTTTGATGCTATCATCTTGGTGCAGCCACGAGCTCTTCGACTTACTTGTCTAAGTCGTCTAGATCTTGATAAGAGGTCACTGGGGTTTCTTGGTGCCTTTGAGCCTGAAGTTTACGGGAGTATGAGTTCCTTGATCTCTTGGAGGAGGATAAAGCTTCTTGTCTAAGGGCATAGCTAAGTTCTTCCAATTACTTGCTCATGCCCTGCACCAGGGATTCCAATTTTTCCATTTGGGAGTGATTGACTTGGTTAGGAGAGGCTGGAACAGAGGAAGGAGTCGGCCAACCTTGAGGTTGCGTAGTAAATATCTGGGGATCTCTAGCGGAGGAAATTCTGGCGCTCAAATTAGAAATAGAAATAAAAGAGAGGCGAACAGACTTAGAAGAGTCTTAAATTTGTCACGTGTTGCTTTTGAGTGATGTGTGTATGTAGTACGGAAAGAACGTACATGACGGATTGCCTTTGTTCAATATATATGGCATGTGTATGTATGGTAAGTCTCTTGTTTGGGGGTATAAGAACCCTAGTTAATTTATGGAGAGATTGTTAATAATCTCCCGAGATTATAGGTATTGTACTCAAATATTCTTAGGAGATTTATAAACTTTCAAAATTAAGAAAAGTTCAACTTGTCATGAAAATTTTCTTCGTTATTGAGCGAGATTACTTTGGGAATTAAGAGATGTTTAAATTTTGGGAGATCATAATCTTGATTTGTTTGATGGAAACATTATTCAATGGAAGACCACTCAATACTAGCCTAGAGGTTTAACCGAGAGCATTAGATCGAGCAGTGGCGGAGAGTCTTAATTGAGAGTGTTTGACTATGTGGTGGCTGAGAGAGTTTGATCGAGCACCAACTTGGTCATCTTAGTATGTGTTCTGTGGTTATGGGCTACTAGGCCCTATACCATCACCCCTTTTATTTTTTATATGCAAAATTTAATTGGGACATATTATATAAGGATAAAAGTATCCCTAAATTGGAGGTAAAAGTATACCCATCTTTGGAAGGGTTAAAAGCATTATCCCCTTTTAAAATAAGATAATAAGTTAAATTACTGTGCTTTATTTTAAAAAGAAAACCTAAATTAATGTGCTCGTTTCTTCCTGTTCTGCTTTGGCATATGTCAAATACCTCAGCTTCTTTTGCGGCGTGTACTTTTTTGCCTGGACGTATGATAGCAATATTTTTATGTACTTGAATTATAATATTTTTGGCTTTATTTATTTATTTTAAAACTATTTTAAAATTTATTTTATGGTTTTATATTAATTAATTTCATAGGTTTTGTTTTAGAAAACTTTGGGTTTATTTAAAGAAATTTGAATTACACAGATAGTTATTAGTATTTTGGGTATAACTTTTTACTCCTATATCTAATTGATCTTATCTTCTGACGTTGGAAAGAAGACTTGAAGGTCTACAAATTTTGTGAAGACTCCAGAAGCTAAATCAGGCTAGAAAGTATCCGAAAATTGGAAAAAATCTGCTGTAGCACTAAATTCAAGAAAGAGAAGTCCTTGTTGAAGAGGGAAAGTATTTGAACTTATCTAATGAGAGATCTTTGGCATAAAGTTGCTGATAATTTCAAAAATTTTCAATATCAAGGATAAAGATAAATTTTCTAAATTTTAGAAAAGAAAGAGGGAAATTTTTATCATCACAACTCAAATTTTCAAGTTCAAGTGAAAAACCAAGTCTCTTAAGCACTCATCACCTTTTGTTGATCAGGGTTTGGGGTCTATGAAAAAAGAGACTGACCCACATGAATTTAACGAGGCAGGGAGAGAGCATGAAACCCTAGCAGCCTCTATATGATGAATTTTCCATCTCCTTCAGGTGCGAAGGGGTTGTAATGTTTTCTTTACTTTTCTTGTTTATTTTTAATATGTCTAGTTAGATTTCTTATTCCTAAAACTTGATGGATTATATTATTTGATTAATAGTATGATTTGATTTATTTCTTTTCCTTAAATATTTATCGACATGATTATTATTTGATAAGATTTTAGTATTGAACTTAATACTTTATACGTTTTAGGGCTCTACATTTTGATGGTTTGAGATTAAATGCATACATGACTAATATAATTGTAAAATATTAGTCCAATAGAATAAAATCTACATAGGGTTATGATATCGACAGATGATTAATTATATGGGTGGGATTTTAGGAAAAACTCTAAATTATAAATTTTTCATAGATCTTAATACAATTTGACTTAATCAAAATTGCATAACTATTAGATTTTGACTAATCAAATTAGAGTTTCATTACATGATCATTAAATGAATCTAATTTAGAAGAAATTTATCATCACCAACAATAATTCTTTAGCCAATAAATTTTAAGGGATTTAAAAGAATTTGATCATGTGAAAAATTTAAAATAGATGAAATCGATATCATAAAATTTATAAAATTAGGGTTTTCATCTATTAATTTTAGTCTTTTTTGTAATTTTTTATATTTTCGTAATCTTGATTTATTTTTTCTAATTTAGATAGGGTAATTTAAAATTGGTTATTTAAAATATTCCCATGGGAACAACTCTTTCTCGTACTACACACAACACCTGACTGGGATATACTTACCCGATATCATGATATACCAAAATCGCGTAACAACATAGAATTCCTGAGTAATGGTTGGAGGATTCTTTGGGATCGAGATCTTTATTCCTAAGGGTCACAATCCAGTTAGCAACACCGCCAAAGATGGAATGGTCTAGGCCCAATACTTTCATCGTCTTGTCTTGAACTTGTCAAGAACATCTTTCACAGGCTTGTCATCTCTTCGTCATATGGATAGAAGGGAGGTGGATTTTCTCTTAGCACCTCGATCGATCACGATGTGGGTTTCAAATTACTACCTTAAGTGTAAAAACTCCTTATGTTGAGTAATAGAAGTGAGTTGAACCACATCAGTGCATCACCCTTCAAGGTTATAGGGAAGTGTTTGTAAATGACAACATCTGCCATGTCCTTCAAGATCATGACCGTCACAAAATGGGCCACGTGATCTCAATGGTCGATGATGCTGTCGTACCTCACCGTAGGGGGGAAGGAGAATATCTCGCGGCATCGGTTCAGTGAAGATTTTTGGATCTAGTAGCTAGAAATTAGTATTATGTTGGATGCTATCATCTTATCCTATGCCAGCGTGTCTAACTTCGGCAGCCATGAACTCTTCGACTTACCTTCTTCAAGTCGTTTGGATCTTGTTGAGAGGTCACTAGGGGTTCTTGATGCCTTCGAGCCTGAAGTTTGGTCTGAGTGCCCTGACCTCCTGGAGGAGGATAAAGCTTCTTGTCTGAGAGCGTAGCTAAGTTCTTCCAATTGTTTGCTCATGCCGTACACCTGAGATTCCAATTGTTCCATTTAGGAGTGATTGACTTGGTTGGGAGAGGCTGGAACAGAGGAAGGAGTCAGCCAGCCTTGAGGTTGGGCAGTAAGTGGCTGGAGATCTTGAGCGGACGAAGTTCTTATGCTCAAATTAAAAAAAATAAATAAAAGAGAGGCAAACAGACTAAGAAGAGTCTTAGATTTGCCCTGTATTGCCTATGAATAATGTGTGTATGTAGTGCGGAAAGAACGTACCTGGGGATCGCCTTTGTTCAATTTATATAGCATGTATATACATGACAAGTCTCTTATTTGGGGACGTAAGAACTCTAATTATCTTATGCAGAGATTGTTAATAATCTTTCGAGATTATAAGAATTGCAATAAAAAATTCTTAGGAGATTTAGGAACTTTCATAATTAAGAAAAGTTTAAATTTTCATGAAAATTTCCTTCGTTATCGGGCGAGATTACTTTAGAAATTAAGAGAGATTCAACTCTCGGGCGATCACAATCTTGATTTGCTTAGTAGAAATGTTATTCATGGGACCACGCAATGCTAACTGAGAAGTTTAATCAAGAGTGTTAGATGGAGCAGTGGCGGAGAGACTTAACCAAGAGTGTTCGACTGAGTAGCGACCGAGATCGTTTGACCATGCTCCTGCTTAGTTGTCTCAGGTGCTTACTGAGAGACTCCTTGGTAGCCTATTGGTTTTGTGGTTATCGGCTCCTAGGCCCTATACCATCGCCCCTTTTATTTTTGATATGCAAAATTTAATTCGAACATACTATAGAGGGATAAAAGTATCCCTAAATAGGAAGTAAAAGTATACCCATCTTTGGAAGGGTTAAAAGTATTATCCCCTCTCAAACTAAATTAATAAATTAAATTAATGTGCTTTATTTTAACAAAAAACCAAAATTTGTACTTTAGTCAGAGAAAAATTAAAACTATTATATTGAGAAAGAAAATATGAATAAAATTATTTTTTAAAGAAAGAAATTTTGGATTATAAAGATTTTAAAGAGTTTTTAGAAAAAAGGGATCAAAAAATGATCGGATAAAGTTATAAAAAATTTCTATATAAAAAAAGGTAAAAAAATAAATTAATTGTAATAACAAACCAACTCTCTGTTATAAAGATCTATTATATTTGCTACATTGCCTTTTGTGAGTATTGAGATTTAAAAGATACTCAAGACCAAAATTTTCTCCATGTGCACTTTAGTTTATTGGAATTTAGGTAATTGCCAAATTTTAGTACTTAGGTATTCATAATATTATTTTATTTGAAAATCTAGATAAATATATAGGGGGAATATTATTCTTTCTTTCTATTGTGAAAATCTAAAATTATAAGGGAAGAATTCAATATAAGTGAGACTTTGCATTTTCGTAAAAGGACCAAGGATAAGCAAAAGTTGAGTTGGATCTATTGAAATTAAGTGAGCTTTTAATGTAAAAGTAATTGATATAATGATAAATTAAATTCTTTTCACAGAAAAATTGTTTTTATTTATAAAATTCTTGCTTTTTTTATGAAATATAATTAAATTGGTGATGCGAAGTATTATCCTTTTATCAATTAGTTAACAAATTAGGAAGAGAAGAGATGTTTGAAAAATAAAGTACTATCTTTTGTGATGATTGGAAGCAGAAAAAGATTACTAAAAGAAATCATACTCCAAATATTATGTTTCAAATATCTATGCATCTCACAAGAAGGGTTACAAATATCATAAAGACCAAGAGAAACAGACAGATCTAGCTTAGCAAGAATATCACACAACTATTTCCTTCTCTATGGATGAAGGACACCTGATGTTTTAAAGTACAACGAATGAGATCTCGATATTCCCAAATAATATGAAAGTCTGAGTTTGAGGTAGCTATATCGGATAAGAGAACTGACACAAGCTCCCAAGTCAATCTCAAGATAAATCAAGAAAAGCTTCATATTACTTAGAAAAAAGAAAACCCTCCCTAATATCACATAATTCTACTATAAAGGGATTTGATACCCTTAAATTTAACGTAAAACCATGGATCCAATAGCCATGCTCATCATGGAGAAGGCCTCCCACACCAGCCAAACGAGAGGTAAGATCTGAGGACCCATCAGTATTCAATTTGTACAATCCCAGGGGAGGGGGAGTCTATATGGTCCAGTAACCTAAGCGAGGAGGTGACTTAAACCCTCTAGCATTTGTCGGCCATCTATCTTGAGAATAGCCAAAGGCAACAGTAACAACACCCTCTGGGGAGAAGTTAGTATTATCAAAGATACTTATACAATAAGCCTTCTGAATATCCCAAAGAGTGTACACAAAGCGGATAGACCATAGAAACCCCATGTAAATAGCATGCAACTAGCAATTGCAAGCCAACTAATAAACATTTGCTGCATACCCAATAGCATCCGAGAGAGCGATGATGTCTAAAAAGTCTAATCCTAAACCTATCAAACTAGGGCACAATTTCGAAATAAATGAATACATGTTTCTGGAAATTCTTTGCAGAGAGGGCAATAAGGATAATCCATTAGACCATGATAACACAGAGTGCTATTGGTCATCAGGTATCATGGGAGATGAACCAAACCAGAAATTTGACTCATTCTTGGCATTTCAACCTCCAAACCTACCTCCAAGCTATAATTGAAGTAATAGTAGAGTCCACCTCCAATCAACAAAATGTGGAATAAGCCAATTTACCGAAAAACACCTTGAAGAATTACCTGCCCAACAAACTAAGTCCTTAGATACTAGATCTCATGGAATCAACATGGCTTGCACCTCCTTTACAATAGACATCAGCAAAAAGGCAACAAGACCTGAAACGTCCCTATCTCTATAAGAAGTAATAAACTGATGCACCCTCAAACTCGTAGAGGATCTCGAAACCCCTTTATGAATCCTCGTCAATAAAGGGCGCCCACCACCCAATGGTCCTCCCAAAAATTAATGTCCAAGCCATTTCCTAACTACTAATGAATTCCAACTCTTAGAGAATCCCAGATTCATAAAAGGCCTCTCCAAAGGGAAGAACAATTGGAAGGCCTATAGCTATAAAGGCAATCTCCCTAACAGAGATATTTGTTCCTAAGAACATTATACTAGAGAGCCGTGTCAGAGGATAGCAAATGCCACCCTAGTTTGATGAGAAATGCATAGTTAGCGTCCTAGGTCTTGTGAATACCCAACCCCCAACATCTTTGGATTGGCACACTATATCCCACTACATCGTGTAAACTTTGTGAGCCCTCTTCACATCCCTCAAAGGAGCTAGCAATTAAGCCTATTGAGCCGTACACAAACCGATTCAAGGAGCCAAGTTGATTTTATGATATAAATAGGGATTGTTGAAGTTACCACTTGAATAAGAGTTTTCCTCATAACCATACTCAAAGTCTTCACCTTACGGCCAAAACTCTTATTTTAGACCTGGTTTACAAGATACTGATATTGAAGCTTATTGACACGACTATGCATGATAAGGACAACTAGATACAACCCAAGATCCTATGAGGTGAAATTGACTCTGGGAGGCTAAACTTCTTTTTAAAGACAAGGAAGCTCCATGAGACACTTATAATTTGGATTTCCATGGGTTTAGAACTGAACCACTACACTTAAAGAATTCTATAAGGAAATCCAAAACAGTAGACATCACATGAGGTTTAGCATCGTAAACAATAGGAGGTCATCAGCAAAAGACAAGTGGGATATATCAGGTCCTATGCAAGAGGTACGAATCAGGGTTTATCAGCCCTCCCTCACCCTATCCTGAACCATGTAAGAATGTTTATCCACAACTAGAATGAATAAATAAATAAGGGGACAAAGAATCACCTTGGCATAGGCCTCTACTTGGAACAAATAAAGGAAGTACCCCCCAATTCTAAAGCAATATAGATTGGACATGGAGACTGCAAATATGATCATTCGAACCAATTGATCAGGGACCTAGAAATCTTATAAGGTTTTGTCGAAAAGGGTCCAATCCATACTTTTGTAACCCTTTTAAATGTCAAATTTTAGAGCCATGTTCCATAAGGCCTCTGAAATGGACCCACCGTCTTTTGGAGTATAAGCTGTAGTCGCTAAACTAATACCTTGGCAAGAACCTTATATCCCATATTTAGGAAACTAATGGGCTGAAATTTATGCAGTCCACACAGACAAGATGTATTTGGAATTGGGACAATAAGTGTCTACAAAGACTTTATCGAAAAAAAGTCATCCCGAAAGGCCTCCTTGATAAATTGATACAAGGCTGGATGAGCAGTGTCCCAAAATCTCTTCACAAACAGCGGTTAGATACAATCAGCCCCTTGGGCTTTAAATCCCTTCATAGAAAAAATTGCTATTTGGATTTCTGAAAGCTCAATAGGGCAACATAGTTAAATGTTATCCTTAGAATCCATGGTCTTTTGCCAGTTATTATACCCAGCAAACTCGCCTCAAAGGGGAACTCTCACAAATACCTCTACAAAGTTTGAGATCACGTATTCTTTAAGCTGGGGTTGATCTGAACACCATTACCCATCAATCTTTAGCTAAGAGATTCAATTTCTGTTTTTGTAAATTAAAGTGGACATATGATAAAACGGGGTATTCCGATCCCCTTTGTAGAACTACAAAATTCAGGATTTTTGGTGCCTAAAGGTTTTCGATAACAATCCTCACACCAACGCAAAGAATCGAAACAATCCAACAACCAAATCTCACACTAACGCAACGAATTGAAACAAACATAGTTTGGGGAGCCCTGAATACCCCATAATCTAGCCTCAAGGTGATGCTTCCTATAAAAAATGTTGTTGTATACCTACTTATTCCAAAGTTTGAAGGTTGTGGAAGCAAACTAAATAGAGCTTAACAATCATTGACCTCTCTCCCCTTCACATCAAGCCGAAGCAAAAACCTACTAAAATTGAGGGTAACGGAGCCAAGTTGCCTCAAATCAACATGGAAAGCCTCCCCTTGGTGGGCTAGAGGTCATATGAATGTAGAGGAGAATCAGATGGTGGTCCAAGGCATGGCAAAAATCAGTATCACTTCAGGAAACATAGCACGACTCTGTAAATTTCTCAAAACTCTATTCAAGCATTTCCAAAGAGTAAGAACAACATTTCTCTTCTTAATCTAGGTAAATTGACTCCTTATATCTCCAAGATCAAGTAGACTACATTGATGTCATAAGTCCCAAAAATGATGAACCGGATGAGTAATCCTAGTAGTTCTATTGCTTGTTTCAAACCAGCCCACAATATCATCCCCAAAGACAAACCACACATCGGTGAAGCCAACTACTAAGGCATAGATATCCTACCAAGTTTCCAATGCATCGGTAACATTGGCAGTTCTATTGCTTGTTTCAAATAGGCTCACAACATCAATGATCCCCCAAGACAATCCATGCGACAGTAAAGCCAGCAACTAAAGCACAAATATCCCACAAGGCTTTCAACTTCTTAATACTACAATGCTAAACATAAACATAAATAATAAACCATCACATACTATCTAACATGAACTCTACAATGGATCAACTAATCTGAATGTATATTATCAAAACCTTAATATTGTCTGATTTCCAAACCAGTGACAAACCTCCTCAGAATGCCGAAGCCACCACAACAAATTCTCCATCATACCCCAACTTTTTCAGAAAACTTGAGAGTAGCTAGTTAGTTAAACATACCATATCCATACCATAAATTTTGATCAACTCCTTAGCAGCTTGGTGAAGTCGCAGATTGTAAACCCCACCCACATTCCAAGCAAGTAAACAATGATTCATAATGATAAAAATAAAAATAGCAAAGTTAGGAGGTATACCAATCGGGCTTAAAGCCCTCATTGATTTCCATCACATCGCCCTCCGCTTTACAATGAGTTTTGAAACCATCACTACTAGGACCAATATAAGTGTCGAATCCCTCAAATTAGCATGCATTATATTATACCGCGATACCTTCTCCTGAGCTCCAAAAAGTGTATAGGAGTCAATAGGGTCTATATTCTATTTCTCAGAGTTGGAACCCCATCCACCAACATCAGCACAGAGGACTACACCATACGGGTAGCTGATGGTACCATCATGGCCCTACCAAAGAGGGCAAGCCTATGCAAGTATGAGACTTGTGACGGAGTCTAGCCAATAGCTAAGATTATAGTACTGAGAACTATAGGCAAATCTGGGCCTATGGCTTTGGATGGGCCAAAACCAATCTATTTCATAACCGACCCAAAGGATGGCTAATTAGGCCTCGACCCATTATATGAGGAAGTTATAACACCAGTCTGCTTTGGAATTGGAATAGAAGTTACTTGCACAGTCCGAGGCCCAGGTTGGCTAATGCTATTATTAAAATTAGGCTTGGGGGATCCAGCATTAGATGCTCTTATGTAGTGATCTTGCCTTTGTGACTTGCTTGGCCCATTTCCATAGACCTCAGTCCATTTTTCTCCATCTATTGGATATTTCAAGCCCGACATTGCATCTCCATTGGCATAGAGAAGAGTGCTATCGAAGGATCTTCAACATTGTTTGATGGCTCCAGATAGTCAAACCAATCGTGTAACCTATTGCCAGTTAAAATACCAAGATCAGCCAATTGGCCTCCCACCCTTCTCGATTTCCGGTAGACCTACATCTATGGTTCAAACCTAGAATCTGACACTAGACCTTCATTCTCTAAAACAGATGGTTGTGAGACAAAGGCCACCAAAGCAAAGACCTTACTAGAATTAGGATTCACTTCAACTTCAATCCCCTCCCAACATTGGTCTTTAGAATGTCCTACTCTACTACAACCTAAACAAATCCAGTAGAAAACCCTCATACTCCACCCACTAGACTCTTTGAAAGGGTCAACCATGTTGTTTACCAATACAAAAAAGAATTTCCTCATCAAATAATTTGATTGGCAACTCCAACAATGAATCCATATAGCCGTCCAGCAAATTGTTGTCTCCAATGGAACAAACCATGGCCGCCACTTTACTAACATCAAGTAGTAGTCCTGGATGACCCGTAGACCTCTGATCATTGCTCACCTAAAATCTAACAAATTAGAGAGCTTCACAAGGTGGAAGCCATCTTCCATATCAATAACTTTAAGCTCTCCCTCGACTTTCAAAGTATTAGAATTTGATTTCGTAAGAAATGATAGCTGACTATCTTACCCTAAAGCTTGACAATCTCTGACTACTTCTACCATTGGTGGAGAAGATGAAGTTGTTTATCTAAAATTTCAACGGAGGGCATCATCAAGTCTCCTAAGAATTCATCCTCCTCTTCCATATCAGAAAACTAAGTATCAGAAAAGTATATAGTCTTTGGCATTTCTAGTGATCGATCTGACCCAAGCAGAGATTCCTTAAAACTTCGATGAAGAGTTGAACTTTCTACTCTGTTGTTACCCTTTACTCTTGGAGCACCTACTTGATTGATTAACTTCCTCAACCGGGTGACCTCCCATCCCACAACACTCTCTAGCATCGAGGATCATCTAAAAATCAAGTGATAAGTTTTCATAATCCCTCTTGTAATGGTCATATCCTACATTTTGCTCGAAATAATAAACTAAAATAAAATAATTAGTTAGTTTGTCATTGTACTAAGTGAGTAGACTATTTAGCATTTCATTCCTTCGTATATCAATTAAGGTACATGGCATGGAATTCATGAGTTACCAAATGGATTTAGAAACCCTATAATTAGGATATTGATCTGCAGTTAAAGAATCTACCACTGAGCTATGGACCCTTTTGCTTCTTATGTTTGTTACTCATATTGGACTAGATAAATTTCATGCTTTCCTTACTTGACCTGTATAATTGATTTAACCTAGTTGTTCTAGAAATTGAGATAGGAAAATAGAAGTGAAGAATTAAAAGTTCTAAGACCATTATTTAAAATTTGGCTTACAATTTTCGGGTTTAAAAGAGGTATGGTGCATTTCTGAAGTTATAGTAGACATTATTTTGGGTTGAAAGTTAATACCTTTAGTTGTTAATTGTCATTCAACTTCATCTAAAAATAAAAGTAGTACAAATATTAAATAAATCTCAATATTTAAAAAGGCAACTAAAATGTTAAATAAATCTAGGCCTGTGGCATTCGATGGGCTAAAACTAGTCTATTTCATAACAAACCCAAAGGATGGCTACTGCCCATTATATAAGGAACTTGTAGCACCAGTCTACTTTGGAATTGGCCTAGAAGTTGCTTGGATAGTCCGAGGCCCAGGTTGGCCAATGCAATTGGTGAAGTTAGGCCCGGGGGATCCAACATCAGATGGTCTTATGCAATGCTCTTGCCTTTGTGACTTGCTTGGCCCACTTCTATGGACTTCAACCTATTTTTCACCATCCTATTGGATAATTCAAGCCTAACGTAACATCTCCACCAGCATAGGGATGAGTGCTATCAAAGGATCTTCACTATTGGTTGTGGCTCCAAACGTTCAAACCAGTTGTGCAACCTATTGCCTATCGAAGTACCCAGGTCAACCAATTAGCCTCCCACCCTTCTCAGCTTCAGCAGACCTACATCCAAGGTTCAAACCCAGAATCTGACACTGGAGCTTCATTCTTCGAAACAAATGGTTGTGAGATAGATGCTACTAAAGCAAAGATGTTATCAAAATAAGGATTTACTTCCACTTTACTCCCTTCCCAGTATTGGTCCTTAGAATGTCCTACTCTATCGCTACCAAAAAAAAATTGGCGAAGAACCTCATACTCCACCGGTTGGACCCTTTTCTGGTTCTGAAATCCGGGTACCAATACCTTTGTCAAATCAATCTCCACACAAATTCGGGCATATTTCCCTTTAGAGAGTCACATATTTCCCATGAGAGATTCACATATTCACATCACTTTGATGGGGTCGACCAAGTTGTTTACCAATTTGATAAAGAATTTCATCATGAAATAATTCGATTAGCAACTCTAATAAATGAATCCATACAATCATCCAGCAAATCACTCTCTCCAATTTAACAAACACTAGCCACCACTTCACTACCATCAGATAGTGGTCCTGGATGATCAATAGACCTCCGGTCATTGCTCGCCTAAAATCTAACTGATCGGAGAGTTTTACGATGTAAAAGCCATCTCCCATATCATTTAGTTCAAGGTCTCCCTCAATTTTCTAGTGTCAGAATTCAATTCTGTAAAAAATGATACTAAATTGTCTTGCCCCAGAGATAGACAACTACAGACCACTTCTACCTTTGCTAAAAAAGACAAAGTTGTTTATTTGAAATTTCAATGGAGGGCATCATCAAATCTCCTGAGAATTCATCCTCATCCTTTTCTATATCTGAAGACTCATAAGTAACAGAAAATAATATAATCTTCGGCATTTCAAGCAATCGATCTGACCCAAGCAAATATTCCTTAAAACTCCAATGAAGAGTTGAACTTTCCACTCCATTGTTAACCTTAACTTTTGGAGCTCCTACGCGATTGATCAACTTCCTTGACCGAGGGACCTCCCCCCTCCAAGCCTCCCCAACATCTAGGGCTGTTGGAAGATCAAGTGATAAGATTTTCATAATCCCTCTTGTAACGGTCATATCCCACATTCGCTCAAGATAATAAAATAATAAAATAATTAGCTAGTTTGTCATTGTAGAGAGGGAGTAAACCATTTAGCATTTCATTCCTCAGTACATCAATTTAAGTACATGGCATGGAATTAATAGTTGCCAAATTGGATTTAGAAACACTATAATTAGGATTATGTTGAGGGCCCAACCGGGTTCGAACCGATGACCTCTTGATCTGCAGTCAAATGCTCTACCACTGAGCTATGGACCCTTTTGCTTTCTGTGCTTGTTGCTTATATAGGACTAGATAAATTCCATGCTTTCCTTACCAGTATATTAGTTTTAACCTAGTTGGCCCTAGTAATTGAGATTGGAAAATAGAAGTAAAGAATCAAGAGTTCTAAGGCCATCATTTGAAATCAAGCTGATAGTGGTCCTGGATGATCAATAGACCTCCGGTCATTGCTTGCCTAAAATCTAACTGATCGGAGAGTTTTGCGATGTAAAAGCCATCTCCCATATCATTTAGTTCAAGGTCTCCCTCGATTTTCTAGTGTCAAAATTCAATTCTGTAAAAAATGATACTAAATTGTCTTGCCCTAGAGCTAGACAACTACAGACCACTTCTACCTTTGCTAAAAAAGACAAAGTTGTTTATTTGAAATTTCAATGGAGGGCATCATCAAATCTCCTGAGAATTCATCCTCCTCCAGTTCTATATCTGAAGACTCATAAGTAACAGAAAATAATATAATCTTTGGCATTTCAAGCAATCGATCTGACCCAAGCAAATATTCCTTAAAACTCCAATGAAGAGTTGAACTTTCCACTCCATTGTTAACCTTAACTTTTGGAGCTCCTACGCGATTGATCAACTTCCTTGACCGAGGGACCTCCCCCCTCCCAGCCTCCCCAACATCTAGGGCTATTGGAAGATCAAGTGATAAGATTTTCATAATCCCTCTTGTAACGGTCATATCCCACATTCGCTCAAGATAATAAAATAATAAAATAATTAGCTAGTCTGTCATTGTAGAGAGGGAGTAAACTATTTAGCATTTCATTCCTCAGTACATCAATTTAAGTACATGGCATGGAATTAATAGTTGCCAAATTAGATTTAGAAACACTATAATTAGGATTATGTTGGATACAAATAAACGCAACTAAGTCTTTGTTCCAATATGGTTTAGGTAAAAGAAGATTAGAAAAAAAAAACATCGGAAGAAGAGGGCCCAACCGGGTTCGAACCGATGACCTCTTGATCTGCAGTCAAATGCTCTACCACTGAGCTATGGACCCTTTTGCTTTCTGTGCTTGTTGCTTATATAGGACTAGATAAATTCCATGCCTTCCTTACCAGTATAATAGTTTTAACCTAGTTGGCCCTAGTAATTGAGATTGGAAAATAGAAGTAAAGAATCAAGAGTTCTAAGGCCATCATTTGAAATCAAGCTGATAGTGGTCCTGGATGATCAATAGACCTCCGGTCATTGCTTGCCTAAAATCTAACTGATCGGAGAGTTTTGCGATGTAAAAGCCATCTCCCATATCATTTAGTTCAAGGTCTCCCTCGATTTTCTAGTGTCAGAATTCAATTCTGTAAAAAATGATACTAAATTGTCTTGCCCTAGAGCTAGACAACTACAGACCACTTCTACCTTTGCTAAAAAAGACAAAGTTGTTTATTTGAAATTTCAATGGAGGGCATCATCAAATCTCCTGAGAATTCATCCTCCTCCATTTCTATATCTGAAGACTCATAAGTAACAGAAAATAATATAATCTTCGGCATTTCAAACAATCGATCTGACCCAAGCAAATATTCCTTAAAACTCCAATGAAGAGTTGAACTTTCCACTCCATTGTTAACCTTAACTTTTGGAGCTCCTACGCGATTGATCAACTTCCGTCACCGAGGGACCTCCCCCCCAGCCTCCCCAACATCTAGGGCTGTTGGAAGATCAAGTGATAAGATTTTCATAATCCCTCTTGTAACGGTCATATCCCACATTCGCTCAAGATAATAAAATAATAAAATAATTAGCTAGTTTGTCATTGTAGAGAGGGAGTAAACTATTTAGCATTTCATTCCTCAGTACATCAATTTAGGTACATGGCATGGAATTAATAGTTGCCAAACTAGATTTAGAAACACTATAATTAGGATTATGTTGGATACAAATGAACGCAACTAAGTCTTTGTTCCAATATGGTTTGGGTAAAAGAAGATTGGAAAAAAAAACATCGGAAGAAGAGGGCCTAACCGGGTTCGAACAGATGACCTCTTGATCTGCAGTCAAATGCTCTACCACTGAGCTATGGACCCTTTTGCTTTTTGTGCTTGTTGCTTATATAGGACTAGATAAATTCCATGCTTTCCTTACCAGTATATTAGTTTTAACCTAGTTGGCCCTAGTAATTGAGATAGGAAAATGAAGTAAAGAATCAAGAGTTCTAAGGCCATCATTTGAAATCAAGCTGATAATTTCTTGGTTTAAAAGAGGCAATGTACATTTCTAAAATTATAGTACACATTCCTCTAGATTTAAAGTTGATAGCTAACTTTATTGCAGTATAAGTTTTTGTTTCTAGTAACATTTTTAGTTGTTAATTGTCATTCAACTTCATCTAAAAATAAAAGTAGTATGAATGTTAAATAGAAATCAATATTTAAAAAGGCAATTACAATATTAAATAAATCAGGACCTATAGCATTTGATAGGCCAAAAGCAGTCGATTTTGTAACCAACTATGAGGATGGCTAATCAGGCCTCGACACATTATAAGAGGAACTTGTAGCACCAGTCTGCTTTGGAATTGGCCCATAAGTTGTTTGGGCAGTTCGAGGCCTAGGCTGTCTAATTCCATTATTGGAATTAGGTCGGGGGCTCGAGCATCAGATGCTCTTATGGAGTGCACTTGCCTTTGTGACTTGCTTGGCCTACTTTCATGGACTTCCACCTATTTTTCTCCAATCTCTTGGGCTGATCAAGCCCAGTATTACATCTCCATGAGCATAGAGATGATGATGTCGAAGGATCTTCACCGTTGGCTATTGGCTTTGGACGATCAAACTAGTTGTACAAGCTATTACTGATCGAAGTACCAAAGTTAGCCAATCGGCCTCCCACCCTTCTCAGCTTCCGATAAACCTGCATCCATGGTTCAAACCCAAAATTTGACACCAGAACTTTATTATCCGAAACAGATGGTCATGATATAGATGTTGCTAAAGCAAAGACCATACCAGAATTAGGATTCACTTCCACTTCACTTAATTCCCAACATTGGCCTTTAGAATGTCCTACTATACTATAACCAAAACAGATTTGGTGGAGACTCTCGTACTCCACCCACTGGACCCTTTTCTTGTTCCAAAATCTGGGTTCCAACGCCTTTGTTAGATCAATCTCCACACAAATTCGGGCATATTTCCCATGGGAGACATCACCATCTTCATATCATCTCAAAGGGATCGAGCTAGTTGTTTATCAATTCGATAAAAATTACCTCAACAAATAATTCAATTGGCAACTTCGGCAAATGAATCCATACAGCCATCTTGCAAATCACTGTCTCCAATGGAACAAGGCATGGCTACCACTTTACTACAATTAGACAGTGGTCTTGGATCAACCACAGACCTCTAGTCAATGCTTGGCTAAAATTTGACTGATCGGAGAGCTTTGTGATAAGCTTTCTCCTATATCAATTAGTTCAAGCTCTCTCTCAACTTTTCAGAGTGTAAAACCTCAATTCTGTAAGAAATGATAGCCGACTATTTTTGTGACGACCCGCTATCCAGGCGTCGCACCCCCTAGCAAAAGGAGATAAATATATAAATACGAAAGCAATCAACTCAATTAAAATATGACGTCTGGACTCGCAACAGTCGCACTCCCCATGTGTGATAACACGGAAGGAAATTTATATTAAAAGAAAATAAATCGCTTGTTCTTTCCAAAAAGAATAATGACAATCTCCTTTATTTAGTGACTCTTTAGCCTCCTGGGATTAATGTAAAACTTGAAAAAACATTCAATTCACTTGAAATATCAAACAAACGGCATTAATGGCTCTCCCGGCCATCCAATAACACACTACAGAATATAGTCTCAACATGGACCAAAACTATACATATAAGACTCTCCTTGGTCTCTAACTATTCATTTACATATAAAAAGTACTCACACAAACCCAAAGGAAACACAAAAGCAACATGTCTTAGTATTACAAATAAGTAGAAAAAGAGTAGGGAATGAAATCCCTTGGCTCAAAGGTCTCTACCCTACGGTTCTCTCTCATCCCCCTGATTACCTGAAAACAAGGATATTGAGGTCAGCATAAGCTAAGCAAGTATACAAGGAACTAATATCAAGCAATGCATGCAAGCCAGCATAAGGATATTAACATCACTATGTAAGAATCGAAATTATAGCAAAGTATACCAAGGATACACATTAACTCAAAAGGGCAATCACAATTGCCACACTTAAAACCATTATGTTTTTTCCATCTTCATTATTCCAACTTAATTTAACATTTAAAGAAAGGAATAGAGTGTCGAACCAAGCAGTGTATGAGGTTCTGAAGAGCAAGCCAAAAATTCGGTATTCCTAAATGAAATCTAGGTCTTTTTTTAGGTTAGACACCTCAAACACTTCACCTATTTCTAATTCCACCCTTTCAAGGAGAAAAGATACATCTATAGTTTCTCAAACTTCACCCACAAGCTTCGCAAATCTTTCAAAACTCTACATACCAACTGTACTACTTAAGTTTTGTCGCAGGCTTCGCAAAGCTTTCGGAGTTATCATGGCAGTATCACTTTCTCTTCATATTACTTCATATTACTTCGTAACAAGATTCAGTACCAATTGTACAAAGAGTGCCATATCAAACAATGTTAAGCCCAAATTTAACAATATAACTTGCGCAATCATAGAAAAACTATCATAACTTCTTATATAAATATTAGATTGCAATGATTCCAATGACCATTTAAAGATAAGACATAAGGCTACAATGTTTATGTTCAAAGGGTAGCCTAATTTAGTCTAGAAGGCAACCAACAATCAAGGCAAACTTCAACATAGAAATAAACTGAAATAGGGTTTTCTATAGAAAACGTGGCACATTTCTCCATGAAACCTTTCAAAATATATGTCATTTTAAATCTATGGAAGTCTAGTTTCTTACAAAGAAAACCCTATTCAATTTGCAATTGTGCTGAGAAAGATATTTGACAAGAAACAAAGTATGGTTGCGCTATGAATAGAACAGTTTTCTGTAGAGAATACTATTTCAAAAATTCACCAAAAATTTAATTTTCCTTGAAACTCTTTGAATCCTATGTCATTTTAAAGCTACAGTAGTCTACTTTCATTACGAGAAAACCCTAATCAATTTATAGTTGTGCAGAAAAAGATATTGAATAAACAATAGGGTATCATCTTGTTATCAAGTATACCAATTTTCTAGGGTTTCATGCAAGAACGGGATTCTCTCTTCCCTAATTCATTTCCTCCAAATTCCAGCAATACATTTACATCAAAATATGTTCTACAGGATTATTAAGTATCAATTCAACAAACACATATAAAGTACTTGTCTTTTTAACCTTGAGAATCAACTTGCTCTCTTATGTGGTTCTTCCTCCAAATCCCTAGCTTCTTATGTGTTTTCAGCTTGTTGCACAGCTTTTTTACACTTCTTTATCTTTGGGACACTAAGTATATGGATGAAAGTTGCTGAATTTAAGCTTAAAGGGTTGTTCTCATATAGTTAGGGTTGAGTTCTTAGAAGGAGAAGAAGAAAACTGTGAATTGTGGTAAAGTAAAGAACAATCTCTTCCTTTCCTCTTTTCATTGTTATCCCAAGTGGTTTGTGGGTAACCCAACTAGGTTGATGTGTTACCATGGTTATGCTATATGGTAAGTAATGAGATATCATAGTGTCCCAAATTATTTTAATTTTAATTTTATTTTATTTTTATTTTATTTTTTTCTTTTCCTTTGTTTTTCTTTTTCTTTTCTTTTCTTTTCTTTTCTTTTTCCTTTTGTAGGTCCCACACCAGTCCCTAATTCGGTTCTCTTATTGCATTTTTCCAATCATTCCATAAGTCAATATATTCCATAATCTATACTAATTTTAATATGCTGGATCTCTATTTAAAATCATCAACATAAAATTTGAAACATGCATCACAAATGTATCTAAAATCATAGCGCTAATTTATCACCGTGAGACATAATGCGATGCAAACCAATTTAGGCATGATAAGTAAAATGTAAACAAAAATGCATGTCTTAATGTTTTCTAAAAATGGGATCTTACATCCTTTCCCCTTAAAAGATTCGGTCCTCTAGATCATAGCTCAGGCTCAAAAAGATATGGATATCGCTTCCTCATTTCTGATTCTAGCTCTCATGATGCCTCCTCGGAGGTATGGTGTCTCCACAAAATTTTTATCGATCTGATGATCTTGTTCCTTAAGTTCTGTTCTCGAGAGTCTAGAATCTAGATTGACTATTCTACGTAAGTTAAATATTCTGTAATATGGAGAGGCTCATAACTGATTACATGTAAAGGGACATAAACATACTTCCTTAGCATGGAAACATGAAAGGTCGGGTAAACTCCCTCCAATGCTGGATGTAACACCGATATTACGGTATCCGTACAAGGGTTCTAGTTTTGAAATATATATATATATATATAGAGAAAAAATTTTTTATTTATATTGATTTTTGATTTTGGGGTATTTAATTTAAATTTTTGGGTATATTTTAAGTTTCTGTGTTCGCAATCATAATAAGCCTCATTTTTATGAAATTCACATTCCGGCAAAATATGGGTGTGAAATTATACATATACATATATATATATATATAATTGTAAAAAAAAAAAAGAGGGAAGCACTGCGTTTTGGCCCAAAACGCAGCACCTCCCCCAAATGTGATTAGGGCTTTTAGCCCTAATCTCTTCCTCTCCCGTCTTTTCATCTCCTTCCCGCTGCTCTCTCCTTCCGTCACACGCACAGCTGCCCTCCCTCTCCTCCGCCATCCTCTCCACCACTCACCGGTGGTACCATTGTCACCACCACCTTCGACCCCCTCTGTCTTCTCTCTCTACCTCACTCTCTGTTTTTCTCTCTCTCTCTCTTCGGCTTCGCCCGAACCCACCACCCATCTCAGTCGCTCGCTTCACCGCCACTGCTCCTTCCTCCTGCGAGCACCGACCTTCCGCGAGCACGACTGCAACTCCTTCCGCCACCGCGTGATCTCCCGAGCGCGAGCCGAGCGCGCCCCTACGCGATCCACCCAGCGCGAGCACAATCGCGCCACTACTCAATCCTCCCCTTGGAGTTGAAATAGAACTGTTCAAGATGATAGAATCAAATTAAGTTGATTAGAATAGTTTTCCTTGGAGTTTATACAGAACTATACATGAAAATAGTCGGAAATTAGGATTTGAGTTCAAGAGTTGATGCAGCCTTTCTCATTATAAATTGTTCTGCTCATAGGCAATTTAAATACGATCTCCGTATTATGAAAATAGACTCCTATACCTTGAAAATGACATATGGCTTGAAACATTTGGATGGGAATTGAAAAGTGTATGATTTTTCAAAAATTTTCTATTTTATAGGAAAATTATTTATTTTAAGCCTTATTTCTGATCTTGAGTGGTTTTAGGGTTGAATTAGATTTGGTTTAAAAGTATGTTAATTGTTTATAAATGAAATACAACTGATGACATTAGAGTGTATTCATAAATTGAAGAGTTAAGGTTTGTACAAATTTAGGGAAAATGGATAAACCCTATAACACTTGAAAATTTGATATTAAATTGTGATGATCTGATTAGGTTGATTTTTTTTTGGAGACTCGAGGAATCAGATTGGATTTGTTTTAAAAATAAGGAGTGACCACCCTCCCTAGAAAGGTAGAAAGGTGAGTGGGACTTTGACATCTATTATTGATTGACAAATCATGTTTTACCGATTTTCAAATAACATGATTTTTATACGTATGAAAACTAAATTTTTGGATTTTGATAGACATATTTTTGTGATAATTGGAATGTCTCAACTGTTGATTTTATTGATTTGCAACCATGAGTTTGATAACCGGATACTGTGCCATTTTTTTGACATATTAACATGTTTTAATGCTTCCATTATATTGGCACGTAATTTTGAATGGATTTACACATACTATTTGGGCTGTACGCCCGGCCGACGTTATGTTACAATGCATGAGGCTATATGTCCGGCCGACGTGATGATGTGATGCATGGGACTACGTGCCCGGCCAACTTGGTGATATGGTGATATGGTGATATGGTGATATGGTGATATGCTTCCTATAGCATTCCGTAGCTACGAAGGACATTTGATAAAGGCACCCCTTGTGCCCGGATACGCCTCGGCTGGAGGTATCCGTCAAATTGTCATGTGTATGGGTGTCCCAGGTTGACCCTCATCGGAGAGGACGTGATTTTACCTCTGTCTAGTACTAGGCGGGACACCATACATGGCCGACTATATATATGTATTATTATTATTATTTACAGGTTAGTTGGAGTAGCCTGTGGCCAATATTGGGGTAGAGAGCCATTATTTGATATTTGCATAGTGAAAAACCCCAATACGCCCGTCCTTGGTCGAGGTAGACTATTGCCGGGGTTGTTTGTTCGGCCAGCTCTATATATATGACTTGATACATGGATGGATGCATATGTTATTTTCTTATGTGTGCCTTGAGATATGTTTTACTCAAAAATAGCATGTTATTTTCATATACTTGATATTATATTACATGCTTTGACACTCTAAGTTCACCATTGATATTGATAGCATGATATCAATCCCCTCATTTACTGAGTATCCTCCTTAGATACTCACCCCTCACTTTCTTTCTCACAGGTTTAGTTTTGAACTGAAGAAAAATTTTGTAAATTCATACTTGTGACGTAGACTTGATAACACCGGGTTTGGGTATGGATGTTACCATATCTTCCGCTATAATTATTGAAAATTTTAGTTTAATTAATGTACTTATTTATTTATTTTCTGGGATGACTGTATAATTATGGATATTTATTCGAGAAACTCTCATATTGACTCTGTTCCCTTGCATTGAGGCACCTATATATATTTAAAATGTTAACTTGGGAATTTATTGCACATGTGTATAAACATTTAGGTCTGCTCGATGTGGCGGCTGCTCATGCTCTAGTTTAGCATGACAGTAGAGGTCTGTGGCTAGGACTGTCAGAAATTTCTATAGTCTTGCGTTGTCCTGGTTGTCGACTGTGGTTTGGTTAATGGTTGTGAGGCTGGGATGACCCTTTTATTAAATTGATAGGATGGTTGTGAATATTACAAGGTAAATTGTACATGGGAGACCTCCGAAATATGGGGAGATTCTACTCAATTTTTTATAAAAATGTAGCCGGCATTCAAGGCAATGGGAGGCTGCTCATGATCCCGGTTCGGGACGTGACAGTTCGGTAGGTATTAGAGCGTCTAGGTTAGAGAAAGGATAGTAATAAAAGTCTTCCCAAGTACATATAAAAGTTCTCAATGCATTAGAGAGTTTCATACAGTCATTTAAAGTCTCATATATGGTCGTAGACCACTAACTTCATTCATTTTAGGGGGTTAGTTGCTACGTAACTAACCCTAATTTTTAAATCGTGCCAAACTTTAGAGTTATATCTAAAGAAAATTCTCTCTTTGCAGAATTATGCCGCCTAGACGCGGTAGACCAGCGGGACGCGGAGCGCGGAGCTAGACTCGCGCTACCCGAGAATTAAACCCTTTGAGTGCCTAAGGCTGCTTCCTCTTCACGGGCACCCCCTGCAGCGCCTACTCAACCGGTTGTTCTAGCCGAGGTTCCACCACCGTCCCTTGAGGCGTTTAAGCAGGTGTATAAGTGGTACACCTCCCACGGGGTTCAGATGCCACCCCCACCACCACCGATGGCAGTACCGACTCCTACGACCACACCTCTACCAATACCGATGGCCGCGCCGACTCCTACGGCCGTGCCACTTTCAATTGTACCATATCAACCCCCAGTAGTTGGTCCTTCTACTGTTTCAGGACCTAGTGACACTACCTCCTCCACCTTGAGGCATATTCACGAACTCACCCAATTGGTGAAGGAGGCGAGGTAGTTAGGCTGCACGGAGTTTGCGGGAACGGGTGATTCCACAGCAGCGAAGCACCGGATCAACCGCACCCGTAGAATTTTGACTGATCTGGGTTTGAGCGAGGACTATCGGCTTTGGATAGCAAAGAAACTCTTGGATGGCGATGCCCTCACTTGGTGGGAGGTGATTTGTGACGATGCTACCGAGCCGCTGCGATGGAAGGACTTCCTACGGGAGTTCAATCGCAGGTACTTCTCTGAGTTCCAACAGGACCGCAAGAGGGCAGAGTTTCTGCACTTGCGTCAGGAAACCAGGACAGTGACAGAGTATGAGACGGATTTGAGGTGATTAGCTGCTTTCGTTCCAGACTTGGTGACACCGAAATAGTTACGGTTCAAGTTTGAGGATGGCCTCAACTTGAACATCATGAGGTATATGATGGTGACTCCTAGTCTCTCCTTTGCGGAGATCGTGGACTCAGCACTTAGGGCGGAGGAGATCATCCATGCTGAGGGCAAACAGCAGGAGTACAAAGAGCAAAGGAAAAAGAGATCTGGGGCTTCTTCGAGCCAGGACTCAAAGAAGAGCAGGACTTCAGGATATCTAAGAAGCTCTTCTCAGCCTAGACAGGCACATATTAGGCAAGAATCGTGACCTCAGGGGTTTTGCTGGCAATGTAGTGGACACCACCCTTTTAGAGAGTGTAGGGTGCCTGTTACATGCTTCCGATATGGGAAGCCAAGGCATATCAGAAGCGTATGCCCTAAGTTGGGATTGGGAGGTCAGATAGATTTAGGACACTCGAGTGTTTCCAGAGTAAGACAGCTGGGAGTACCTGCGCACTCGAGTCACACCACTCTACGGACAGTAGTCTGGAGCAACACGGTGCCAGGACCATTCCAACAACAGTAGAGGACACAAGCCTGTGTATACTCAATGGTGCAGCAGGACACTCAGGCGAGTCCTGACGTGATTATTGGTGCTCCTCCCACTAATCCCCATGTTTAGAGATATTTTTTATATGTACCTTCTTTTGAGCACCATCACTAGTTAAAGCCTTAGAAGCTTAACTATGCTGGTATGTATATACATTTTGATATATATATATATATATATATATATATGTAAGCATATATCTTTCCATATTTATCAACAGATCTTTTCATCTCCTCACAATAGTAGTTATGAACATATGAGGAGTCAACGCTCGTGTCCTCATTGACACCAGGTCGAACTATTCGAATGTGAGAACATCTTTTGCCCATGGGTTGGGTAAGCCTTTATCGCCACTAGATGAGGAGATATTGGTCGTCACTCCTCTCGGTGAGCAGATACTTAAAGATTCCATCTACAGAGGGAGCAAGGTCATGATCGGAGATGCGGTATTTGAGGCAGACCTGGTTCCACTAGAGGTGACAGATTTCGATGCCATCCTAAGGATGGATTGGCTAAGCATGCATAGAGTCTCAATAGATTGCTTCACCCAAGAAGTGAAGTTTCAGAGACCCGAAGGGCCGTTGTTGAGGTTCCCAGGCGAGAGGCGAGTGTTACCTCATTGTGTTGTATCGGTAATGAAGGCCAGGAGATTGATATGCCGAGGGTGCACAGTATACCTGGCTCATGTTATCAACACCACAGTGGAAGGGTCGAGGCTTGAGGAGGTCCCAGTGGTGTAGGAGTTCCCAGATGTATTTCCCGAGGAGCCACCCGGACTACCCGAGTTCAGGAGTTTGATTTCGAGATTGACCTAGCTCCAGGGACTACTCCCATATCTATTCCGCCATACAAAATGGCACTAGCTGAGCTTAGAGAGCTCAAAGTCTAATTGCGGGAGTTGCTGGACAAGGGTTTTATCCGTCCGAGCATTTCGCCTTAGGGTGCTTCAGTGTTATTCATGAAAAAGAAAGACGGAACTCTACGATTGTGTGTGGACTATAGGCATCTAAACAAGGTTTCCATCAAGAATCGGTACCCTCTGCCGCATATTGATGATTTATTTGATCAGTTCCAGGGTGCACGGGTTTTCTCAAAAATTGATCTTCGATCTGGATATCATCAATTGTAGATCAGGGCTGAGGATGTGCCCAAGACCGCATTCCGCACCCGATATGGACATTACGAGTTCATGGTCATGCCGTTTGGGTTGGCCGACGCACCAGCAGCCTTTATAGACATAATGAACCGGGTTTTCCATGATTATTTGGATCGGTTCGTCATTGTGTTCATCGACGATATCCTTGTATATTCGCAAAGTAATGAGGAACATGCACAACACCTTAGGGTGGTCTTCCAAATCTTCACAAACGGCAATTGTATGTCAAATTCACCAAGTGTGAATTTTGGCTTAGACAGATTGGATTTCTTGGCCATATTATTTTTGCGAAGGATATTTATGTTGACCCGCAGAAGGTTAAGGCCATATTAAGGTGGGAGCAGCCACAGACAGTGATCGAGGTGCGGAGTTTTCTTGGTCTTGCGGGGTATTATCGGCGGTTCGTAGAAGAATTCTCCTGGATCGCTGCTCCACTTACCAGACTAACGCGGAAGGACGTCAAGTTCTTTTGGGACAATCGTTGTGAGACGAGCTTTCAGGAACTCAAACAACGACTGACAATGGCACTAGTGCTACCTTTCCCCACAAGCAGCAGGGAGTACGTGGTATACAGCGATGCCAGCAGACAAGGATTGGGCTGTGTACTAATGCAGGATGGTTGAGTGATTGCTTATGCTTCACGACAGTTGAAGAAGCATGAGCTAAATTATCCGACGCATGCTTTGGAGTTAGCAGCCATAATCTATGCATTGAAGATATGGCGGCATTATCTTTATGGAGTGAACTGTAAAGTCTTCACTGACCACTAAAATCTGAAGTATTTATTCACTCAGAGGGAGCTGAACCACAGACGGAGATGAAAGATAAAGTTAGGGTCATCCGTCAGCGGATGAGAGCTGCCCAGGACAGGTAGAAGGTATACACCGATCGTAGGCGGCGACCTTTTGAGTTTGCCAATGGAGATATGGTTTTCTTGATGATCTACTTTAAAGGGAGTTATACGGTTCAGGCAGCGGGGCAAACTGAGCCCTAGATATATTGAACTCTTCCGTATCCTTAAGAGAGTCGAGAGAGTGGCATATAGATTAGAGCTACCAAATGAACTACCCTGTATTCATGACGTCATCCATATCTCAGTACTCTAAAAATATCTAGCTGATCCTTCTCATGTACTTGACCCTCCACCTGTTGAGTTGCAAGAGGATCTTAGTCTTCCAGTTCAGCTCATGGCTATTCTAGATTAGCAGGTCAAAAAGCTGCGGAGCAAGGAAGTTTTATTGGTCAGAGTTTTGTGGAGGAGTGACCAGGTCGAGGAGGAGACCTGGGAGTCCGAGGAGACTATAAGGAGACAGTACCACCACTTGTTTAGTATATCGCTTCCTTTTTGTTTCGAGTACGAAACTTATTTTTAGGGGGTTAGAAAATGTAACACCGATATTGCGGTATCTGTACAAGAGTACTAGTTTTGAAATATATATATATATACATATATATAGAGAAAAATGTTTTTATTTATATTGATTTTTTATTTTGGGGTATTTAATATAAATTTTTGGGTATATTTTAAGTTCCGTATTCGCAATCATAATAAGCCCCATTTTTATGAAATTCGCATTCCGGCAAAATATGGGTGCGAAATTATACATATACATATATATATATATAATTGTAAAAAAAAAAGGGGAAGCGCTGCGTTTGGGCCTAAAATGCAGCACCTCCCCCAAATGTGATTAGGGCTTTTAGCCCTAATCTCTTCCTCTCCCGTCTCTTCATCTCCCTCCCACTGCTCTCTCCTTCCGCCGCACGCACAGCAACCCTCCCTCTCCTCTGCCATCCACTCCACTGCTCACCGGTGGTACTATTGTCACCACCACCTTCGACCCCCTCTGTCTTCTCTCTCTACCTCACTCTCTGTTTTTCTCTTTCTCTCTCTTTGACTTCTCCCGAACCCACCACCCATCGCAGCCGAGCCTTCACTGCCACTGCTCCTTCCTCCCGCGAGCACCGAACTTCAGCGAGCGCGACTGCAACTCCTTCCGCCACCGCGCAATCTCCCCAGCACGATCCAAGCGCGCCCCTGCGCGATCCACTCAGCGCGAGCACAATCGCGCCACTACGCGATCCTCCCTGGCAAGAACAACACGAACACAGCGCGCGACCCTCTCACGAGAGCCCACCTCAGCTCATGAGCATGCGCCTCAGTCCGAGAGCGCGCGCCTCAGTCCGTAAGCTCGAGCCAGCCTACTGACCCGCAAGCCCGCAAGCCCGCCGGCCTGTTGACCCGTGAGCCCGTGAACTCGCGAACCCGCTACAGCCCACGAGCCTACGAACCCATGAGCCCGCTATAGCCCGCAACGGCCCGTAAGCCCGTGACAACCCACGAACCTCTGCGCAGGTAACTGATTTAGGGTTTTGATTCTGATCTAAGTGTTTATGACCTAACTAATAAATCTTGTCTTGATAGGGAGCGTTTCAGATTTTGGAGCAATCTAGGAGACATTCGGACGAATATCTGCACTCCGTGAAAACCCTAGGTGAGGGATTTCAGACCCATTCGATTTGGTTATTGAATTTAGGGTAAATTTAGGATAAGAAGTCTTGTATATACTAGAATATAAACTAGATTCGAATAGAATGCATTTTCAGATATTGTATGTGGTTCATTAGGTTAAGTGTAGGAATTATATGAAATGGAACTGTTCAGGATGATAGAATCAAATTAAGTTGATTAGAATAGTTTCCCTTGGAGTTTAAACTGACCTATGCATGAAAATAGTTGGAAATTGGGATTTAAGTTCAAGGGTTGATGCAATCTTTTTCATTATAAATTGTTCTGCTCATAGACAATTTAAATACGATCTCCGTATTATGAAAATAAACTCATATACCTTGAAAATGACATATGACTTGAAACATTTTGATGGGAATCGAAAAGTATATGATTTTTCAAAAATTTTCCATCTTATAGGAAAATTATTTATTTTAAGACTTATTTCTGACCTTGAATGATTTTAGGGTTGAATTAGACTTGGTTTAAAAGTACGTTAATTATTTATAAATGAAATGCAACTAATGACATTAAAGTGTATTCATAAATTGAAGAGTTAATGTTTGTACAAATTTAGGGAAAATGGATAAACCCTATAATACTTGAAAATTTGATGTTAAATTGTGATGATCTGATTTTGTTGATTTTTTTTTAGACTCAAGGAGTCAGATCGGATTTGTTTTAAAAATAGGGAGTGACCACCCTCCCTAGAAAGTTGAGTAGGACTTTGACATCTACTATTGATTGACAAATCATGTTTTACTGATTTTCAAACGACATGATTTCTATACATGTGAAAACTAAATTTTTGGATTTTGACAGACATATTTTTATGACCATTGGAGTGTCTCAACTGTTAATTTTATTGATTTGCATCCATGAGTTTGATAACCGGATACTGTGCCATTTTTTTGACATATTAACATGTTTTAATGCTTCCACTGTATTGGTACGTAGTTTTGAATAGATTTACATATACTATTTGGGTTGTACGCCAGGCCGATATTATGTTACGATGCATGGGACTATATGCCCGGCCGACGTGATGATGTGATGCATGGAACTACATGCCCGATCGACTTGGTGATATGGTGATATGCTTCCTATAGCATTCCGTAGCTACGAAGGACATTTGATAAAGGCACCCCTTGTGCCTAGATACGCCTCGGCTGGAGGTATCCATCAAATTGTCATGTGTATGTGTATCCCAGGTTGACCCTCATCGGAGAGGACGTGAGTTTACCTCTGTCTAGTACTAGGCGGGATACCATACACGGCCGACTATATATATGTATTATTATTATTATTTACAGGTTAGTTGGAGTAGCCTGTGGCCAACATTAGGGTAGAGAGCTATTATTTGATATTTGCATAGTGAAATCCCCCAATGCGCTCGTCCTTGGTCGAGGTAGACTATTGTCGGAGTTGTTTGTTCGGCTAGCTCTACATATGTGACTTGATACATGGATGGATGCATATGTTATTTTATGATGTGTGCCTTGAGATATGTTTTACTCTGAAACAGCATGTTATTTTCGCACACTCAATATTATGTTACATGCTTTGACACTCTAAGTTCACCCTCGATATTGATAGCACGATATCAATTCCCTCACTTGCTAAGTATCATCCTATAGATACTCACCTCTCACTTTCTTTCCCACAGGATTAGTCTTGGACTGAAGAAAAAATTTGTGATTTCATACTTGTGACGTGGACTTGATAGCACCGGACTTGAGTATGGATGTTACCATATCTTCCGCTACAATTATTGAAGATTTTTGTTTGATCAATTTACTCATCTATTTATTTTCTGGGATGACTGTATAATTATGGACATTTATTCGAGAAACTCTCATATTAACTTGGTTCACTTGCATTGAGACACCTATATGTATTTAAAATGTTAACTTGGGAATTTATTGTACATGTGTATAAATATTTAGGTCCGCTAGGTGTGGCGGCTGCTCATGCTCTAGTTTAGCATGACAGTAGAGGTCTGTGGCTAGGACTGCCAGAAATTTCTTTGGTTTTGCATTGTCCTGGTTGTCGGCTATGATTTGGTTAATGGTTGTGAGGCCGGGATGACCCTTTTATTAAATTGACAGGATTGTTGTGAATATTACAGGGTAAATTATACATGGGAGACCTCTGAAATATGGGGAGGTTCTGCCCGATTTTCTATAAAAATGTAGCCAGTATCAGGGCAACGGGCGGCTGCTTATGACCCCGGTTCAAGGCGTGACACTGGAGGTAGAGCCAACTCATAAACAAATAACCCAACTCTCGCTAGATCTCAAAAAGACCAACAAATCTAAGGCTGAGCTTTCCCTTTTTCTTCCCAAATCTCACCGCTCCTTTGATAGGAGAGATTTTCAGAAAAACTTTATCCCCTACTTCAAATTTCAAATCTCTACTTCTCTGATTCGCATAACTCTTATGGCGAGATTAAGCTATTCTAAACTTTTCTTAAATGACTCCGACTGTTTCCATGGTTTCTTGTAGATAAGCAGACGCTATTTCGAACTAAAATAGCTACTTCTCTCCCACTTCATCCCAACAAAGAGGCGTGATACATTTCCTCCCATATAATGCTTCAAACGGTGTCATACCAATGCTCGAGTGATAGCTGTTGTTATAAGCTAACTCTACTAACATTAAATGTTCAACCCAACTACCACGGAGTTCTAAAATATAAGCTCTCAACATATCCTCTAGAGTCTATATAGTCCTCTCTGATTGACCATCTGTCTGAGGATGATATGTTGTAGAGAAAATAAGTTTGGTTTCCAACCTAAACTAAAAGCTCTACCAAAATCGAGAAACAAATCCCGGATCTCTATCAGAAACAAATGATACCCGTATGCCATGCAACCTCACGATTTCGTCAATGTATAGTTTAGCTAACTTCTCCATGGAATAAGTCACCACAACAGGGAAAAAGTGAGCTAATTTGGTGAGTCGATCCATTATCACTCATATAGCATCAAGTCCCCTCAGAGTTTTAGGCAATCCCGAGACGAAACCCATGGTAATATGCCCCCATTTCTACTCAGGGATAGGGAGTAGCTCAAGTAGTCCACCAGGTCTCTAGTATTCAGCTTTTACTTGTTGACAATCAAGCATCTGCGAACAAACTCTACATTGTCTCTCTTGACCACTAAAAGGATTGAAGCAAATCCCTATATATCTTGGTGGATCCTAGATGAATAGAAAAAGGCTAAGCTATGTGCTTCCTCCAAAATCAATCTTCACAATCCCTGAGCTTCCGGAACTACTAACATATACCGAAATCTGACTATTTCATTGTATATATTAAATTTAGCCTTCCTCCCTTTAAGAATGTCTTCCCTAAACTTAATTGTTGCTTCATCAGCTTATTGAGCCACCCTGATACGATCAGATAGATCTGGTCGGATAATAAACTGAGCCAAAAGAGACCCTGGCTGGTTACCTCAGCATCAATCCTCAATTGCTCAAATTCAACTATCATCTGATGTTCTCTTACTCATAGAGCTGCTACTAGAATAGTAGATTTTTGACTGAGGGTATCTATTATAACATTTGTTTTGCCGAATTGATACTAAATAGTAACATCATAATCCTTCAATAGTTCGAGCTATCTGCGTTGTCTTAGATTCAACTCTTTCTGGGTAAATAAGTATTTTAGACTCTGATGATCAATGAATATCTTACAGTGCTCACCATAGAGGTAATGTCTCCAAATCTTCAAAGCAAATACAATAGCTACAAGCTCCAAATCATGGGTGGGATAATTCGCTTCATGAGGTTTCAACTGTTTAAAAGCATAGGCTATCACATTCTATCCCTGCATCAGTACACAACCTAAACCGGTCCTGGATGCATCACTAAAAATCACATATCCCTATCCACAAACTGGTAATGTTAGTACTGGAGTCGATACAAGCCTATCTTTTAGAGTCTGAAAACTGGTCTCGCAATGTTCATCCCACCTGAAGGGTACATTCTTACAAGTCAATCTCATAAGTGGAGCAGTTAGCAAAGAAAAATTCTTAACAAATCTATGGTAATAACCTGCTAAACTCAAAAAACTACGAACCTCCGTAACTGTAGTAGGTGAGGATTAGTTAACAATAGATTCAATCTTCTTCAAGTTTACAGAAAGCCCTTTATCAAAGATAATATGACCCAAGAAAGCTACTTCACTGAGTCAGAATTTATATTTACTTAGTTTGGCATATAGTTTCTCGGTCCTCAAAGTCTGTAAAGTTTTGCGGAGATGCTGTTCATGTTGAACCCTATTCTTAAAATACGCTAGAACATCATCAATAAACACCATAATAAAATCATCCAGATAGAGTCTGAAAACACGGTTCTTCAAATCTATAAAACTGCTGGAGTATTGGTTAGCCCAAATAGCATAACCAAAAACTCATAGTGACCATATCGAGTACGGAAAGCCATCTTTGGTATATCTTCCTCTCTGACCCTAATCTGATGATACCCAGATCTCAGATCCAGCTTAAAGAAAATGGTAGCATCTCTCAACTGATCAAACAGATTATTGATTCTTGGCAAGGGATATTTATTCTTAATGGTCACTTGATTCAATTTATGATAATCAATGCATAATCTCAAGGAACCATCATTCTTCTTTACAAATAAAACTGGTATACCTCAAGGAGAAACACTCAGACGAACAAACCCCTTGTCCACCAGTTCTTGTAACTGAGTTTTCAACTCTTTCAAATCAGCTGGTGCCATTCTATTGGAGCCATAGAAATAAGAGTAGTATCTAGCACCACATCAATAGGGAATTCTATCTCTCTAACTAGAACAATCTAGGCAAATCATCTGGAAATAGATTTCAGAAATCCTGAACCACTGGTATGTCAACCAATTGTGTTTGCTCTTTCTTGTCTTCAATAGCATACACTAAATATCTCTGACACAACTGGAGCTCTGATAAATCTATCACCAATAAAGAAAATCTATAGTTGTCCATTAGTGAAAAGCAAACAATCTTCTGGTGACAATCAACCAGTGCATAAGTAGCTGATAACCAATCCATGTCCAGAATTACGTCCAAATCTAATAATTCCAATGGTAGCAAATCAATACTAAAATTATGCCATTGAAAACTCACAATACAACCCCTATATATCTCAACAACAAGAACCTCATCCCCAAGCGTGGTAGCAACCCACAACCACTGCTTTAGAGGTTCAAACTCACGAGTCAAGTGCATAATAAATGCAAATGAAACGAATGAATGCGTGGCACCCGGATCAAACAAAACATGAATATCACAAGAAAATAATTTCATTCTATCTGTAATCACATCGGGTGAAGCATTTGTGCAGTGACTGCATGAACTCTAGCCTGACCTCCTGGGCCTAGTGGCATACCCTGAGGTCGTCTCTGCTGTGGCTACGGTGGTAAAATTGGTCTAGGTGGTCCCGGCCATAATGGAATTTGAGGGGCTACTGCACGCTGAGCCGGTAGAGATCTGGGTGGTGGAACATGCTATAAAGGAATAGACTATGACTGCCCAAGCCTAAAAGAACAACGAGAAGAATAATGACCCGGCTGAAAACATATAAAACAAAGTTTCATTCCTCCCTCACATGGCCCCGAATGAAGATTTTCACAAATTGGACACAATGACCTTTTGAGAGAGATTTTGCTCTACTTAAAATGCCTCTTCTTCTCCTTTTTCTTCTTCATGCTTAAAGCTTGGACTTCTGTTTGCCTTTTTCCCTTAACCTCTTCTGTCTATCATCGATGACCAACTCCAAAGCCTTAGCGTTATTTACTAAGTCTCGATAAGTCATAACAGGCAAAACTATCAAGTACCTCAGGAAAAAGGATCGATCCTTTGCTAAACCTCTTTGCTCTCTTTTCTTCCGTATCAACTAATTCTGGAGTATATACCGACAGTCTAGCAAAGCTATCTTTATATTGACTAACAGTCTGACTGCCCATCTCAAATTCAGATATTTAGACATTTTCTGATCTCTAACAAAAGTGGGTACATATCTCTCATAGAAAATCTGAGTGACATTACCCCAAGTGATATACTAAAGGTCACTACCATATCGGAGTCTCAACTCCGAACTCCACCAGTCATACGCAACTTCTTTCAAATAATAGCCAATCTGACCTTATATTCTTCTGCAACCACAAACTCAAAAAAGAGTCTCTACATCTCTATAATCCAAGTCTCTGCAACATGAGGATCCTCACTCCCCGAAATTATCATCGGTTCCATTTTTCTAAACTCAGTCATCAGTTCTCGAATCAACGATCCTCTCGTGGCATGCATACATTCCTCGTGTCTTCGCATCCCTCTCCATATTAAGTGGCTTTCTGATCTCTACATGATCTAACATGTTCTGACTCATAACCAAGGGATACCACAAGTGTTGCTGAAATGACATAGGTGAAGAGGTAAGTGTGGTATGAGTGGCTGGAGAGACATATGCAGTTTCACTCCCTATCACTGGTTGAGACAGTCTCTCTATCAGTTTACGAATGTCTCCAGACATAGTGCCTACCATAGCCATCAAGGCGGCAAAAGTCTGCTGTAAACGTGCCCCTTCTAGCCTCTGGTCGTCTAGCACCTGAGATTGAGGCTCCTGCCTCTACTCCTCATCCTTATGCTCTCCTTCGAGAGATACTTCATTGTCTCCTTGTCTTAACCATTTTGTATCCTAGTGAGCTCATGCATACAAATAACAAACAACATTACTCATGATATAAACCACCCTCTACCTAATAGCCTATACTTATAGCCACAAATTCTAGGTGTAGATTACCCAAAATCTTGGGATATGATACCAACTGTGACGACCCGCTATCCAGACGTCGCATCCCCTAACAAAAGGAGATAAACATGCAAATGCAAAAGCAATCAACCCAATTAAAATGCGATGTCTAGACTTGCGACAGTCGCACTCCACGTGTGATAACATGAAAGGAGATTGATATTAAAAGAAAATAAATCACTTATTTTTTTCAAAAACAAAGATAAAATCTTCCCTATTTAGTGACTATTTAGCCACCTAGAGTTAACATAAAACCTGATAAAATATTTAATTCACTTGAAATATCAAACAAATGGCATTAATGGCTCTCCCGGCCATCCAATAACACACTACAGAATATAGTCTCATTACAGACTAAAACTATACATATAAGGCTCTCCTTGGTCTCTAACTATTCATTTACATATAAAAAGTACTCATACAAACCCAAAGGAAGCACAAAAACAACATGCCTTAGTATTACAAATAGGTCAGAAAAAAGTAAGGAATAAAATCCCATGGCTCAAAGGCCTCTACCCTGCAGTTCTCTCTCGTCTCCCTGATTACCTGAAAACAAGGATATCGGAGTTAGTATAAGCTGAGCAAGTACACGGGGAACTAATAGTAAGTAACGCACGGCACAAGGATATTAATATCACTATATAAGAATCAGAATCATAGCAAAGTATACCAAGAATGCACATTAACTCAAAAGGACAATCTCAATTGCCACACTTAAAACTATTATGGTTTTTCTATCTTCATGTTCCAATCTAATTTAACATTTAAAGAAAAGAATGGAGTATCAAACCAAGTTAGTGTATGAGGGTCTGAAGTGCAAGCAAAAAATTCGGTATTCATAAATGAAATCTATGTCCTTTTTTAGGTTAGGGACCTCAAATATTTCACATGTTTCTAATTCCACCCTCGCAGGGAGAAAAGATACATCTATAGTTCCTCAAGTTTCGCCCGCAGGATTCACAAAGCTTTCGGAACTCCGCATACCAACTGCATTCTTTAAGTTTTGCCCGCAAGCTTCACAAAGCTTTCGGAGTTATCATCGCAATATCACTTTCTCTTCATATTACTTCATATTCACATGAGTGATAATCACAAAATTTCCAATTTATCACAAAGATCACATAAGATTCGTAGCAAGATTCAGTACCAATTGTACAAAAAATGCCATATCAAACAATGTTAAGCCCAAATTTAATAATATAACTTGCGCAGTCATAGAAAAACTATCATAACATCTTCTGCAAATATCGGTTTGACATGATTCTAATGGTCATTTAAAGATAAGACATAGGGCTACAATGTTTATGTTCAGAGGTTAGCCTAATTCAGCCTACAAGGCAGCCAACAATCAAGGAAAACTTCAACATAGAAACAGACTAAAACAGGGTTTTCTACAAAAAACGTGGCATTTTAAAAATTCACCAAAAATTAATTTCTCAATAAAATCTTCAAATTATATGTTATTTTAAAGTTATGGAAGTTTAGTTTCTTACAAAGAAAACGCTATTCAATTTACGATTGTGTTGAGAAAGATATTTGACAAGGAACAGAGCATGGTCGTGGTGTGAACAAAATAGTTTTTCTGCAGAAAATATACTATTTCAAAAATTCACCAGAAATTCAATTCTCCTTGAAACACTTTCAATCATATGTCATTTTAAAGCTACAATAGTCTAGTTTCATTAGGAGAAAACTCTACTCAATTTATGGTTGTGCATAAAAAGATATTGAATAAAAAATAGGGCATCATCAGGTTGTCCAGCATACCAATTTTCTAGGGTTTCATGCAAGAATGAGATTCTTTCTTCCCTAATTCATTTCCTCCAAATTCCAACAATACAATTATATCAAAATATGTTCTACAGGATTATTAAGCATCGATTCAACAAACACATGCAAGGTACTTGCCTTTTTAAGCTTGAGAATCAACTTGCTCTCTTATGTGGTTTTTCCTCCAAATCCCTAGCTTCTTATGTGTTTTTCAGCTTGTTTCACAGCTTTTCTACACTTCTTTATGTTTGGGACACTAAGTATATGGATGGAAGTTGCTGAATTTAAGTTTAAAGGGCTGTTCTCATGGAGTTAGGGTTGAGTTCCTATAATGAGAAGAAGAAAAACGTGAATTGTAGTGAAGAGAAGAACAATCTCTTCCTTTCCTCTTTTCATTGTTATCCCAAGTGATTTGTGGGTCCCCCAGGTTGATGTGTCAACATGGTTGTACCATGTGGTAAGTAATGAGATATCATAGTGTCCCAAATTATTTTAATTTTAATTTTAATTTTAATTCTTTTTCTTTTCTTTTCTTTTTCCTTTTGTGGGTCCCACACCAGTCTATTATTCGGTTCTCTTATTGTATTTTTTTGATCATTTCATAAGTCAATATGTTTCATAATCTATACTAATTTTAATATACTGGATCTCTATTTAAAATCATCAACACAAAAATCAAAACACACATCACAAATGCATCTAAAATCATAGCGCATCTAATTTATCACCATGCGACATAATGGGATGCAAACAAATTTAGGCATGATAAGTAAAAATGTAAACAAAAATGCATGTATTGATGTTTTCTAAGAATGGGATCTTACAATCTTGCCTCAGAACTTGACAATCACCGACCACTTCTACCACTGTTGGGGATGATAAAGTTGTTTATCTAAAATTTTAATAGAGGCCATCATCAAACCTCCTTGAGAATTCATCCTCCTTTTCTTCCAAATCTAAAAACTCGTAAGTATCAGAAAAGAATAGTCTTCCACGTTTTCAACTATCAATCTGACCCAAGCAGATATTGCTTAAAACTCTGATGAAGAGTTGAACTTTCCACTCCGTTGCTACCCTTAACTCTCTTTGAGCTCCTGATCGACCAATCAACTTCCTCGACCGAGGGACCTCTTTGATCGCTACCCTCACTGGCATTGAGGGCTGTTGGAAGATTGAGCAATGGGATTTTCATAATCTATCTTGTCATGGTCAGATCCCATGTTTTGCTCCAAATAATATAATAAAATAAAACACATAGCTAGTTTCTGATTGTACTAAGGGAGTAGACTATTTAACATTTCATTCCTTCGACATCAATTTAGGCAGAAAGCATGGAATTAATCGTTGCCAAATTGGATTTGGAAACAAAGTCTTTGTTCCAATATAGGTTGGGTAAAAGAAGATTAAGAACAAAACATCAGAAAATTAAGGCCCAACCGGGTTCGAACCGACGACCTCTTGATCTGCAGTCAAATGCTCTACCACTGAACTATGGACCCTTTTGCTTCTTATGCTTGTTACTTATATTGTACCAGATAAATTCCGTACTTTCCTTACTTGACTAGTATAATTGGTTTAATTTAGTTGGGCCTAGTAATTGAGATAGGAAAATAAAAGTGAAGAATCAAGAGTTCTAAGACAATCATTTGAAATTATGTTGACAATTTCTAGGTTCAATGGAGGCATTGTGCGTTTCTGAAATTAAAATGGACATTCTTTTGGGTTAAAAGTTGATAGTTAACTCCATTACAGTATAAGGTTTTGTTTTTAGTAACACTTTTAGTTGTTAATTGTCATTCAACTTCGTCTAAAAATAAAAGTAGTATGAAAGTAAAATAAATCTCAATATTTAAAAAGGTAATTGCAATGTTAAACTAGTATGGGCCTATGGCATTTGTTGGGTGAGAACCATTCTATTTCATAATCGACTATTGTGTGATTTTCATACCACAAATTCGGCCAAGTATACCCTAGTTGAATGTTATGCATAATAATGAGTTCAAGTATCAATTGTATCTTTTTTAATCTTTTACATGGTTGAAAGTTTTCGAATCTCTAAGAATGAGTCATTATTGATGATGACAGACTTCTCTAAATTAGATTCACTCAATAGTCATGCAATGAGTCCCTAATTCGACTGATCAAAACTCAATAGTTATACAATCTTGATTTAATCGAATTATATTAAATTCTATAGACATTCTGTAATTTAGCATTTTTTCTAAATCCCTACACATAAAATTAATCCAATAGTCATGCTCATAATCTCATATGACTTTTAGTGTTTGGACTAATCTCATGCAATTATATTGGTCATACATGCATTCAATCTCAAATTATCAAAACACCGGGCCCTATAATGTTTGAAGCATTAAGATCAATAATAAAATCTTATCACAATAATCATGCAAATATAACTCAAGGGAAAGCAATAAGTCAATCCATGTAATTAATTAAAAATAGATTTCATCGAGTCCTAGGAACAAAATAAATTAACTAGACATTGAAAAGAAAAATGAAAAGATAATAAAAAATATTACAACCCTTTTGCACATGATGAAAATAGAAATTATGAATGAATGGTGGCTGTAAGGGTTTGTAAAAAGATGCAAAAGAGGGTGGCAAAGTGGGTGAATAGTGGGAGGTGTGAATTAAATTCACAATTACCCAAGCAATGCAATATATAGAGAACTACAACCGAAGAACTTGGAAACTTGAACTTTTTGAAAACTTGATGCTTGACTTTGATTTGGAAACTTGTTGTTGTTGGGATGATAAAAACCTCTTGCTTCCATGGAATTTTGGAACTTCCTTCCTAACTTGATTCTTGAATATTTTCTAAAATTATCAGCAACTTACTTTCTAGATTTTCAGCAACTAGTTTCCTTTTTCAACATGGGATTGACTTCTAGCACTGTAGTGACTTCGGCTCAATTTTTGGATATGCTTCTGCCTGAGTTAGCTTCTAAGCTTTTCATAACATTTGTAGCTCGAAATCTTCTTTCAACACCGTAAGAATCACCTCAATCGGACGTCGAAGTAGAATGTTATCCCGAAATTACTAACAACTGCTCGTCCAGTCCAAAATTAGCGAGTTAACCCAAAATTTCCTAAATCATTAACTACAAAAATTATATCAGTGTAATATCATAAAATATGATTTAAAATAGCCCTAAAGTTCATAAATAAATGCTGAAAATATATAATTCAAGTGTATAAAAATATTGCTATCAAATACCCCATATTTGAATGTTTTCTTATCCTCAAGCAAGAAAACATTAAAACAATTTTTTTTCAAGACCAATTCAATCTTTCCAGGTCCCTAACTATGCATATGATAAGTTCAAACCAGAATTACAAGCAAAACAATTAATACTTCACGATATTTAGCACTAGAGAAACCATTACATCTCCTATAGTGTCCTCGAAATCAAGAACAACGCAAAATTCAAACATCTTCATAATTGGTTCACTCAATAGAATAAAAAGAACTAAAATTCAACTATTCAATGCACTCAATTTTATGAAGGGGTATGTATATCATTCAAATCAATATAATGGAATGACATTACCATAGGCTTGCTAATATATCAAATTTTTATCACTCAAATATGAAATCCATGTATTAATCAAAAGGTCTTTTATTTGGTTGTAATAAGGTTAAGGTTAATAGTAGGATAATATGTAAAAATGTTGGATTAAAAATAATTCGCTAAGTATACTTAGACATCAAGACATAACATTCTTTATATCAAGACCAAAAATATATATACAAACTTTCACAATTTTTCATCCCAAAATATGTAAATTACTCCAACTGCAACTATGTAATATATCACTCCTCCAAAGTAAAGAATATGAAATAGAACTCTACTATATCCAAGAATGACAAATGCCTTTTCTCAATTTTTTTTTTCAACCAGCACATTTTTTTCCTAAATTTGGCTTTTTTTGTTTATAACTCAATATAATAATACCGAAAAAAACATATATGAAACTCCAACATATATAAAAGGAACATAATGCCTAATAACATAATGTCATGCTATCAACTATAAGTATATTAGTGAATTTTGGTGAAAAAATCTAGAGTTTGAAAAAATTAGATTATGTCGTAAATTATGTAGGTAATTTAAGAAAAAAAAAAAGGTGGTTAACTAGGGGATATAAAATATTATGGACAATATTTTCCAAAAGCCAAAAGTGTGTAAACTTAGATGTTTTAATCATTTTGTGTGGTCTCAAAATATATAGCAAAACAATTTCTAAAATAACCAACCCAAATGTGATATACGGTTAACAAGAAAAATGAGAGTAAGAAATTGCTCTTTAAAGTTCAATTCCTTACTTGGTAAATTTTTTGTATCGAATTTTGCATCTCTATCTTTTAAATCAATTATAAAAAGATGAATAGTTAATCATGCACTAAATAACCACTAATACCAATCATCTTTTATGCAATCCAATTCAAAACAAGTAACACAGAATGAGTAAAAAAATGGAAAAAAAATTTAGTTGGTATGGACAAAATTCAGCACAAGCTCTGCAGAACTAAACAAAAATTCAGCACTCAAGTTTAGCAATTTAAAAGATCAGCCTATATATATGTATACTCCCCCCCCCACACTTAAGCTAAGCATTGTCCTCAATGTGCAAAGTAAATAAAATAAGAATAAAGAGAACAAAAAACTCCCATGAAACTTGCAGCCACCTATTTAGTAGCGACTTCTTTACTTTCATGCAAAGGGTTTCTTATTTACTTATAAAATACCAATGACACAATATTACGAACCTAAGAAGAGCAATGCGAAATGTTAGGGCCAGAGCAAGATGTGTTGTAGCAAGGTGCCAGCTCATAGGAGCTATTGAGAAGGCCGCACAGGCTACAGCATGTATCGGCAGCACATATGCAATGCTTGGCCAAGGAACAACCAATGCCAATGAGGAGCAACAATCGAGCAAAGAAGTCCTAATGCATATAAGACTCTTGGAAACCTTAAATGACAAGGAAAAGAACATGGAAGAGGGGCCAACAAAGACCAGGGCTTGAGAGGACTCATATATGCAATGCGGCTCAAGCATGTGCAGCTAGTATGATATGCTAACCAAGACCCCCATAAGAGAGTTCTAGGGCAATCCGGACTCAAGAGAGTCCCACCTCAACCAAGACTCCTAAAATGAACAAGAGGTCCCACGACAACAAGGACATCTAGAGCAACAAAAAAGTCCTAGAACAGTAAAGTGTCCTAAAGCAACAAGGAGTGCTAAGCAAGCAAGAAGTCTTAATGCAAGTAGATGTCCTAATGCAAGAAGTCCTAATGCAAGGAAGAGTCCTAATGCAAGGAAGAGTTCTAATGCAACAAGAAGTTCTACCTAAGCAAGGAGTCCTAGCCCAACTTGTCAATCAATCTGCATACAAATTCAAGCGAATTACCAATGCGAGACAATCACCATATTCGCATCAATTTAAAGGGTCAACCAAGTTGTTTACCAATTTGATAAAGAATTTACTCATCAAATAATTCGATTGGCAACTCTAACAAACGAACCTACACAACTGTCCTACGAATCACTGTCTCAGATGGAATAAATCATGCCCACCACTTCACTTCCAACAAATAGTGGTCCTAGATAACCGATAGAGCTCCAGTCATTGCTCGCCTAAAATCTCACTCATCGGAGAGCTTCACGAGGTAAAAGCCATTTCCTATACCAATCATTTAAAGCTCTCCCTTGATTTTCCAAAGTGTCAGAATTCGAATCCATAAGAAATGATAGCAAATTGCCTTGGCCCAAAGTGTGACAATTGTCAACTACTTATATCGTTACCAGAGAAAACGAAGTTGTTTATCCGAAATTTCAAAAGAGGACATCGTCAAATCTCTGAAGAACTCAGCCTACTCCTCTTCCATATCTAAAAACTCGTAAGTATCAGAAAACAATATAGTTTTTAACATTCTAGTGATCATTCTAACCCCAGTAGAGATTCCTTAAAACTCTGATAAAGAGCTAAACATTCCACTCTATTGTTTCCATTTACTCTCTTGGAGCTCCTACTCAACTGATCAACTTCCTCGATCGAGGGACCTCCCCCCGTGCCACCCTCACCTGCATCGAGGGTAGTCGAAAGATCTAGCAGTGAGATTTTCTTAATCCCACTTGTAACAGTCATACCTGTTTCAATCTAAATAATAAAATAAAATAAAATAATTAGCCAGTTTATCATTGTGCTGAGAGAGTAGACTGTCTAGCAACTCATTCCTTCATACATCAATTTAGGTACATGGCATGGAATTAATGAGTTGCCAAATTAGATTTAGAAACCCTATAATTAGGATACTATTGGACATAAACCAACTCAACTGAGCCTTTGTTCCAATATGGGGTTGGGTCAAAGAAAATCTAAAAAAAAATCATAAAAAGAGGGTCCAACCAGGTTCAAATCGGTGACCTCTTAATCTGTAGTCAAATACTCTACCACTATGCTATGGACCCTTTTGATTTCTATGTTTGTCACTTATATTAAACCCGATAAATTCCATACTTTCCTTACTTTTCCAGTGTAATTGGTTTAACTTGGTTGGCCCTAGTAATTAAGATAGGAAAATAAAAGTGAAAAATCAAGAGTTTTAAGACCATCATTGGCAATTAGGTTGATAATTTCTGGGTTTAAAAGAGGCATGGTGCATTTCTGAAATTATAGAGGACATTCTTCTATGTTCAAAGTTGATAGCTAACTCTATTGCACTATAAGGTTTTATACTTAATAATAATTTTAGTTGTTAATCATCATTCAACTTCATCTAAAAATAAAAGTACTATGAATGTTAAATAAATCTCAATATTTAAAAAGGCAATTACAATGTTAAACAAATATGGGCCTGTGGCTTTGGATAGGCCAGAACCAATTTATTCCATAACCAAGCCAGAGGATGGCTAATCAGGACATAGCCCATTATATGAGGAAGTTGCAGCATCAGTCTACTTTGGAATTGGCCCAGAAGCTACTTGGACAATCCGAGGACTAGGTTGGCTAATGCCATTATTTGGCTTAGGTTTGGGGGAATCCAGCATCGGATGATCTAATGTAATTCTCTTGCCTTTGTGACTTGCTTGGCCTACTTCACAGACTTCCACCCATTCTTCTCCCTCCTAATGGATAGTTCATCCTAGCTCTACATCTCCAACAGCATAGAGATGAGTATTGTCGAAGGATCTTCATCGTCAGTTAATGGCTCCAGAAAGTCAAACTAATTGTGTAACCTATTGCCAATCAAAGTACCTAGGTCTGCCAATTGGCCTCACACCCTTCTCGGCTTTCGGTGGACCTACATCCATGGTTTGAACCTAGAATCCGACACTAGAGCTTCATTCTCTAAAACAAAGGGTTGTGAGACAGAGGTCATTGAAGCAAAGACTTTACCAAAATTAGGATTCCCTTCTACTTCACTCCTTTCCCAACAATGTTCCTTAGAATGTCCTACTCTACCGCAACTTAAACAAATCTGGGGTAGACCCTCATATTCCACCCACAAGACCCTTTTCTAGTTATGAAATCTAGGTACAAATGCCTTTGTCAGATCAATCTCCACACAAATTTTGTCGTATTTCCCATGGGAGACGGTCTCCATATTCACATCAATTCGAAGGGGTCGACCAAGTTGTTTACCAATTCGATAAAGAATTTCCTCATCAAATAATTCGATTGGCAACTCTAGCAAACAAACCCACACGGTCGTCCGATGAATCGCTACCTCCAATTGAACAAACCATGGATGCCACTTCACTACCACCAAACATTGGTCTTGGATGACCCATAGATCTCTGATCATTGCTCGCATAAAATCTGATTGATCGGAGCACTTCAAGAGTTAAAAGTGTTGGATTTAATCGCGCATGCGGAAGCGAGAATTAAATAGATCGGAATTTTTCGGGATAAATACCTCTATTGGGCGGTCTCCAAAATCCACCCTGTCGCGATGTCCCTCGAACGGATCGCTCGGTCGGATGGTGATCACGCAATCGAACCACCACCTCAAATCCACGACGCCTCAAGCCTTGTGTCCGGTGAATCGTCTGACGATGGGAGATTTTCCTACGCGAAAATCTCCATCCCTCACTCTTTTCTCTCTCTCTAGAGAAGTTCTATGAAACCCTAGCCATCTCCTCACATGGTTTCTTTCATGTCACATCCCGCAGAAGGAAAGAGGGCTCTATTGGGGGAGTTACCACATAAGTGGTTAATAGGGTGGTTATTGGGGATAATGGGAGTTACCCCATTATTCCCAAATTACCACAATGCCCCTCTTGGGCATATTCCAACATCTCCCACTTGCACATGAGGGCATTTCATTTCCGTCAATCACAAGATCACAACTCATGCGATCTATCACATCACCCTACTGGACTTTCATACTGGATTGGGCGTCGTGCGACCGGCGAGTACACCTGCAAGCAAAGACTTCTCGATACACCTGTTAGGATGATCGAGTAGTCACCGTTAGTATAAAAATAACTCGCTATACCCCAGACTCAATGCATTTACATCCATCGAGCCACTTTCCTCATCGAAAATGATCCCCAATCAATTTGCTCGACTCTGTATTCATTATTATGTTTGAATCCCAACATGGATTAACATAATAGGTCGACCTATGAATACATAACAATGATGTAATGACTATTGGCCTTCCTTTTCCCAAACTCGAATCTATCGGTTTCAATTCAGCTGCTTTCCTAGACCTGCCCCTTAGACCTCAATTTATCTTCCGGGCCATAGGTAAACAGACTAAAGTAGCAACACTGAACCAAAACTTCTAGAGACAGCCGAAAGTAATAAGGGCATAAGAGATCCCACCCAATGGATCTCAGGTCTCACACAGTGGGAACGGGGATCAAGATCAAACTATCGTCTCAAATAATAGCTCCCACTGTCCCATGGTCGTCTTATCACACGTGGTATGAAACACGTGCCACAGTGTTATTCCCCCATCTCTCAAAGGGCATATGTCAGATTTCTCTAACACTGTACAGGTACGGGACTCAGTCTACACATAAGACTTTACCCAGAGATCTCAGAGAGAGCATCTCAGAGACAATATCACAAATCGCAGGTGATATCTGAGATCTCATACCTGGCTGCTTACAGGCAACATGGATGTGGGTATTTCCATGTCGGTCATATCGCATATGACCTCATCCTGAACACATATCAGGGCGACTTATGTTCTAGTAGGGCTACTCTCAAAGCCTCTTACGACTAGAATCCGTCTCATCTCCGCTCACTCAGAGTCGGAGGTGGTCACTCGTGTGAGAGAGTCGACCATGCCTGCCTGACACATCTTTTATCACAAGATCATAATATATGACAACAAATGATGCATGAAATAAATATGTGACTCAATAATGCATACATGTCATATATTAAAATAAGCATCTAAAACAGTATATAAGGAAAAATGTTAAAGTACACTAAACCCAATGATTCCTTATCTCACAAAGGAATCTCTCACAACGGGTTTTCTTAAGAGATCAGCTCTCATGCTGAGGTGTACTTAGATGTCACAATACCCTTCTCGGTAATATCTCTCATAGTGGTCTTCGGTATTAATGTGGCTTTACTATTACACTTAGGGTCTCATTTGATGACAGTGTCGGTCTGATTATCACAATAATCATCACTGACCTCCCACTATCTGTCACAATCCCTAAGTCTTCCAAAAAATTTCTGAAGCCAACCATTCTCATGAACTGCAATTGAGCATACTACTAGCTCAGTCTCTATCGTAAATAGAGATATACAGATTTTCTTCTTACTGCTCTAAGAAGATAAAATCTTTTGCGTTTATTCAGATCACTACTCCCAGTCAGTATCTGAATCTCAACCACAAAACGCAAATCACCTCATCCGTAACACATGGAGAGCTCTGCAGTTCAAATGAGATATTTCGGAATCCTTTTTCACTGCTCTACAGTGATCCCTTCTAGGATTCTATTAATACCTACTCACCAGATCGACTGCTAAATAAACATCTGGTCATGTATGCCTCATCGCATACATCAAATTGTATATCACACGTGTATACTTCATCGCACACACTAGAAATGTATTTTGCACTGGAATAAGGGATTCTGCTCATCTCCCTTATTTCTTTATAAATTCTAGGGCATGTGTCAAGATTCAGGTCTTTTTATCTTTAGCGATTAGAGTATCTTTTAGGTTGTGTTCGTTATTCTCGAAATGCTTAAGAATCTACCTGATGTAAAACTCTTGTTAAAGAGTCAACACCATTCTCAAGCGATCCCTATGGATCCAAAATCTGAGAATGAACTAAAACCTCATAACCATGTTACAATGGTCATTAGATACTCTCTGTTGTTCCCAGCCAACAGTATGTCAACTACATATGAGAACATCCTCATTAAAGGAGTCATCAGGACGTATCAGATATATGCAATGATCCTACTCGATCATTACAAAACCATAAGATATCACCTTCTCGTGAAATCTCAAGCACCGCTGTCTAGATGATGGCTTAAGGTCATATGTTGATTTCGAAAATCAATAGACCTTATACACCTGATCTACTAGAACGAACCCAGAGGGATGCTCCATGTAGATCGCCTCATCTATACTTCCACTACGAAAACGGTCTTTACGTCCTTGTGATGTGACTCCTAATCCATGTTCGTGACAATCGCTGAAAGATAAATGGATCGAGATAAATTGGACTATGACTCCTCGATAGTCCACCCCTCAGTCTAAGTGTAACCCTTGGTTACTAGACGGGTTCTTTATCTCTTCATCAATCCGTTGACCTTTATCTTGACTTTGAGAACCTACTTGTTCCCAATAGTCCTTCCGCCCTTCAACTAGGTCCCAGACCCCGTTGATTCTCATCAATTCCTTCTCTTCATTTATGGCCTTCATTAAACGGTATTTTGCATCCTCTCGAGAGCCTCTCGGACCGTTTTAGATTTCTCATCATCCTCTAGAGTCGCAACGAGGGTCTCACCCTCAATCGAGAAAACAACGTTTAAATACGCATTCTCGACACTCTTAGGAAGAGAGAAAAAATCTTTACCTCTTGATGGATCGCTCCCACTGAGATCAAGATCCGTAGTGGATTCTTGTATCCCGCCGCTGGGCTCCTCGAGCCACTAGGCTCATCCATCGCATAAAGGGTAGGGTCCAAATTGATTTCACCTCTCTTAGGGAAATCATTCTCAAGAAATATAGTATTACGAGACTCAATCTCGATTATAGTGCCGTTCGTGTTCGCCTAAGAACACATATTTTCTCGCGGGTCTAACTCACCGTGTGAATGCGAGAAATCATGGCACAACCCCATAACCTCAAGTGGCAAAGGTCAGGCTGCCTCCCTGTCCAAAGCTCAAATGGGGAAACTGACTAATAGTCAGTAGTCTCGTAAAACTTTTCTCGAAACAGAGCCCCATGTGTAGTTTAGACGAATACTTACGTTCTCGCTCGGTTTTGAGAGTCTCTACTCTCAAATCTAGCTGATTCTCAATCTCGCTTATGAACCTCCTGAAGCAGTCTGAGCCTCAGACTTATGCGAGATCAAATAGATGAACCAAAACGCACGTAAGCGTCTATAATTATATACACAACTCCATTTCTTGCTCTCATGCTCATAAGACCACAATAAAAGGAAGGAAGGCACAATAGTTAACTGCAATGGAGTCCCAGCTCTCATTGCATCGCCAAATGGTTTTCTCGTCATTTTGCTGACTAGGCAAAACTCACATACGGGTAACTCGAATCTGGTCAGCGGGTCCAAGAAACCTCTCGCTACTAACCGATTCATCATCTCTTACCCCATGTGTCTAAGTCTACTATGTCATTCATTTACATCATTATCTACGCAATCAAATGTAAAGACAATAGTAGAACTACTAAAAAACCATTAGAAAGAGTAATACCCAATGCATACATTTCATCATGGATTAAAACTAGAATTATTTAGAAAATTATCGTATTAAAAACAAGGGAATGGTTTCACACATATCGTAGTCAATTTTAGACAAGGTACTAAATTGTAGATCCGTCGAATGCCTACAACATTGAGGACGTCATAGCAAGTGTCGTTCCCTCTGACAACGACAAATGCTCTGTCCTTTACGTAAATCCTCCATGCTTAAGGATTTACCTGACGGAACTATATTTACGCACTCCTATCTCGAGTTACGTGGTCGGTTGCTCCTGATTTCAAAGGAGAGAAATTAGTGAGCATTATAGTGAATGAGACAAATCTCAAACCACGTAAAGAAGAAGAATATTAATTTCAGCTCGTCACACTCACGAGCGAAATGACCAAATCTACCTCAAACGTAGCAATTTACTTTGGTCTAATCAAATTCCTTCTTCTTGCGTTATTGTACCTCGTTGTCGGTTTTGTCGGATGATTTTTACTACCTAGATCTCGAGTCTCGTTCGTATGCTTATGCTATTGGCTTAGCGCCGGGGAAGGCCTTACTCGACTCCTCTGAATAAGCATGACTCGAGTGTGGCCTACTCGCCTCTAGGTGCTCCTCATCGAGCTCACATTACGTATTTATATCAACGAAAGCACGAATACTTTCGTCAAATGTGAGATAGGATTTCACGGTTTCCTATGAATCAGGTAAATAACTGGATCACATCCAGTACCTAAATTTCATCCGAAATTTACTCGTCCATATATATTAACTCGGTGATCATACTCGACATTTGCTTCATTGTATGATTAACCCTTTTCTTCTGCGTCCTCACATAGGAGCCGAAGAGAGCAACACTATGCTCTTATGGGACGAGTCGAACCGACATGTTCATAGAATATGACTCAAAAAACGAGATTAAGTTATCGTATATGCCACTGTAAGCATTGCCCTAACTTGACAAATCTTTTATACCATACACGATAAATCTCTTTATCTCGTATATTCTGAGGCGCGGTGCCCACCCTGGGGCCCATCATCTCGTGCCTCAGATTCCCGTTAGATTTTGCCTCTCGAGAATAAACTGAATCTACTGATTAAAATCACGCAGATCATATCATTCAGTTTACTCTCCTTGCAAAAATTTACAAAAATTTAATACGACAATTCTCAACGTATTAAGAGAAATATTTGTGACTTGGAGATGCTTATTATCACATTTTTGTACGCCCTACGAATCATCAAGACCAAAATGACTTCAGTACGACCCCAAAGCGAGCGTATGAGTCAACGGACACCATACACCACAACTTGGAATCGTATCTTACCATTTGGATTGTGATTCGGCACACAAAAACCCACAAAAAGTCACATTTATTGATATAGGACCCCCCAAAAATTGAAAAAAAATTCAATTTTGAGCGACTTCACGCGCCACCCGGGGCCCACACGCGCCGCCGCACGCCGGCGGTGCGATCCACGCGCCGCCGGGCCCCCCCCACGCGCCGGCGGTGAGCCTCCACGCGCTGCCACGCGCCTCCACGCGCTGGCAGCAGTCTGGCTCACGCGCCAGACGCGCGGCGCGGCTCAGACGCACTGCCACGCGCCTGGGGCGGCGCGGCTCACGCGCGCCCAGTCGCGGCGCGCGGCTCACGCGCCTTCACGCGCTGAGCCGTGTTGAGCCGGGTTTTGACCGGGTTGGTCAACGGGTCAGGTTGACCCGACTGACCCGGTCAACGGGTTCGGTCCGACCCGGTCGGGTCGGTTTGCGGGTCGGTCCGGGTCAGGGTCCGACCCGACCGTTAACTTCCCCGCTCCACGCGCTGTGTGGCGCGTGAACTACACGCGCCTAGCAGACGCGCCTCCCTGGCGCGTGCGTGTCACGCGCCTGCGGGTCTGGGCCGGTTCTTCTTCGCCCGACGGGTCCTGCAACGGGTTTTTCGACCCGTTTTCTGGAAAACACCAATCCGGCTGTTTTTTCTTGCATTTTTCGACTGGGAAATATTTGTGGGCATCCTCCAAACATCCTACACTCGATTTTTGGAGGATTCAAACCCAAAAAATGGTGGGATTCAACCACCCCAGTCGCGGCCCTCCGCGGCCATTCGGAAATCCCAGTTTCCGGCACCCAAATCACACAATAAAATATATAAAACCATAGATCTAGATGCAAGGAACTCATTTATATCATTTTCATGCATCGATCCGCCCTCTAAAGCCACAGATCTAAGGGTTTTATGTCCGTAGGGTCGCAAACTTCGACCGGACATCTCATGGCCCAAACATGCTCCGAAAATTAAATAAAAAATATTTGTAATCCTTGGGCCATGGGTATTCCTACGGTGTTCTCGGATTCACGAAACTCATCCGTGATCCGGACCCCAATATTTTAAAATCCCAAAAATAATTCCGAAAATTATTAAATTAAATCCAACCACCGCTCTGATACCAATGTTGGATTTAATCGCGCATGCGGAAGCGAGAATTAAATAGATCGGAATTTTTCGGGATAAATACCTCTATTGGGCGGTCTCCAAAATCCACCCTGTCGCGATGTCCCTCGAACGGATCGCTCGGTCGGATGGTGATCACGCAATCGAACCACCACCTCAAATCCACGACGCCTCAAGCCTCGTGTCCGGTGAATCGTCTGACGATGGGAGATTTTCCTATGCGAAAATCTCCATCCCTCACTCTTTTCTCTCTCTCTAGAGAAGTTCTATGAAACCCTAGCCATCTCCTCACATGGTTTCTTTCATGTCACATCCCGCAGAAGGAAAGAGGGCTCTATTGGGGGAGTTACCACATAAGTGGTTAATAGGGTGGTTATTGGGGATAATGGGAGTTACCCCATTATTCCCAAATTACCACAATGCCCCTCTTGGGCATATTCCAACAAAAAGCTATCTCCTATATCAATTAGTTCAAGCTCTCCCTAGATTTTTCAGAGTCTCAAAATTCAATTCTATAAGAAATGATAGCCAATTGTCTTGCCCCGAGCTTGACAATCACTGACTACTTCTACTGTTGTTGGAGAAGATGACGTTGTTTATCTAAAATTTCAATAGAGGGCATCATCAAATCTCCTGAGAATTCATCGTCTTCTTCCATATCAGAAAACTCATAAGTATCAGAAAAGAATAGTCTTTGGCATTTCTAGCAATCAATCTAAACCAACTAGAAATTCCTTAAAACTTTGATGAAGAGCTAAGCATTCCACCTCATTTTTACCCTTTACTCTCTTGGAGCTCCTACTCAACTTATCAACTTCCATGACTAAGGGACACTAACCATGCCACCCTTACCGACATCGAGGGCTGTCGGAACATCAAACTGTGGGATTTTCATTATCACGTTTGTAACAGTCAAATCCCATGTTTCGCTCAAAATAATAAAATAATTAGCTAGTTTGTCATTGTATCAAGGAAGTAGACAATTTGGCAATTCTTTCCTTTATACGTAAATTTAGGTACATGGATGGAATTAATGTATTGCCAAATTGGATTTAGAAACCCCATAAATAGGATACTATTGGTTACAAACCAACTCAACTAAGTCTTTGTTCCAATATGGAATTAGGTAAAAGAAAATTAAAAAAAAAAAAAAAGAAACATTAGAAAAATAGGGCCCAACCGGGTTCAAACCGGTGGCCTCTTGATCTGCAGTCAAATGCTCTACCACTGAGCTATAGACCCTTTGCTTTCTATACTTGTTACTTTTCTCAGACTAGATAAATTTCGTGCTTTCCTTACTTGCCCAGTATAATTGGTTTAACATGGTTAGCCCTAGTAATTGAGATAGAAAAATGGAAGTAAAGAATTCATAGTTCTAAAACCATCATTGGAAATTAGGTTGATAATTTATGGGTTAAAGAGAAATGGTGCATTTCTGAAATTACAGATGACATTCTTCTAGGTTGAAAGTTGATAGCCTAGTCCATTATAGTATAAGGTTTTCTTTCTAGTAATACTTTTAGTTGTTAAATGTCATTCAACTTACATATAAAGATAAAAGTAGCATGAATGTCAAATAAATCTTCGTATTTAAAAAGGCAATTAAAATGTTAAATAAATCTGGGCTTGTGGTGTTCGATGAGCTAGCACCAGTCTATTTCATAACTGACCCAGAGGATGGCTAATCAGGACTTGGTGCAATATGTGAGGAAGCTACAACACCGATCTACTTTGGAATTGGTCTAGAAGTTGCTAGGACAATTCGAGGCCCAAGTTGGCTAATGCCATTATTGAGCTTCACCCTAGGAGATCCAACATCAAATGATCTAATGCAGCACTCTTGCCTTCGTGACTTGCTTGGCCCACTTCCATGGAATTCAGCCCGGGGAAATTGGCCTTTGTAACTTGCAGTATAAGGTTTTGTTTCTAATAATACTTTTAGTTGTTAATTGTCATTCAACTTCATCTAAAAACCAAAGTACTGTGAATGTTTATTAAATCTCAATATTTAAAAAAACAATTACAATGTTAAACAAAACTGGGCCTATGGCTTTGGATGGGCCAAAACCAGTCTATTTCATAACTGACCCAGAGGATGGCTAATCAGGCATCAGCCCATTATGTGCGGAAGCTACAGCATCGGTGTGCTTTGAATTGGCTTAAAAGCTACTTGGACAGTCTGATGCCTAGATTAGCTAATGCCATTATTGGGCTTAGGCTTGAGGGCATCCAACATCAGATTATCTTATGTAGTGCTCTTGCCTTTGTGACTTGCGTAGCCCACTTCCACTAGCATTGAGATGAGTGTTGTCGAAGGATCACAATCAGTTATTGGCTTCAAAAATCAAACTAGCTACACAACCTATTGCCAATAGAAGTACCAAGGTCAACCAATCGGTGGACCTATATCTACAATTCGAACTCAAAATCTATCACTAGAGGTTCATTCTCCAAAATAGAGGGTCTTGAAACGAAGGCCGTCGAAGTAAAGACCTTACCACAATTAGGATTCATTTATGCTTCACTCCCCTCCTGGTACCGGTCCTTAGAATGTCCTACTCTATTGCAACAAAGATAGATCTAGTAGAGACCCTCATACTCTACCTGCTAGTCCCTTTTCTGGTTTCAAAATGTAAGTATCAAAACCTGTCATATCAATCTCCATACTAATTCAGGCATAATTCCCACAGGAGACAGTTACCGTATTAACATCAATTCAAAGGAATCAACCAAGTTATTTACCAATTCAGCAAAGAATTTCCTCATCAAATAATTCGATTGGCAACTCTGACAAATGGACCCACATAGTTGTCTGATGAATTGCTGTCTCCAATGGAACAAACCATAGTTGCTACTTTGCTACCACCAGATAGTAGTCTTCGATGACCATTAGACCTCCAGTTATTGCTTGCCTAAAATCTGATTGTTGGGAGAGCGTCACGAGGTAAGAAATGATAGCCAACTGTCTTGCCCCAAAGCTTGATAGTCACCGACCACTTCGGCTGTTGCTAGAGAAGACAAAGTTGTGTATCTAAAATTTCAATATTGGATAACATCAAATCTCCTGAGAGTTCGTCCTCGCCCTCTTCCATATCTAAAAACTCATAAGAATCAATAAAGAATATAGTCTTTGGCATTTCCAATGAACAATCGGACCCAAGTAGATATTCCTTATAACTCTCATGAAGAGCTTAACTTTCTACTCTATTGTTTCCCTTCACTCTCTTAAAGCTCCTACTCGACTAATCAACTTTCTCAATTGAGGGACCTCCCGCCTTGCCTTCCCACGGCGTCGAGGGCCATTGAAAGATCGAGCAGCAAGATTTTCATATTCCCGCTTGTAACAGTCATATCCCACGTTTCGGTCAAAACAATAAAATAAAATAATTAGCTAGTTTGTCATTATACTGGAGTAAATTGTTTAGCAATTCATTCCTTCATACATCAATTTAGGTACATGGCATAAAATTAATGAGTTGCCAAATTGGATTTAGAAACCCTTAATTTAGGTCAATATCCTTCATTTTTATTTGCCTTGAGACTTATGACCACCCTTGTATAAAGATGGAGAAATAATATATTTCTAATTAAAACAATCATAAAATATCATGTAATATAATTCTACCTCCTTTAAGATGTCATAAGGTACATTTAGTGTTGGAAATACTAACTTAACCAAATTAAAGAACTTTTAAAATTTTTCATTTACATTCAAGTTTGGATGTTTTCTTAATTAATGCTAAGTTAATACTAGCCATTAGACGAATAATCATTTTTTTTAGTTTGACAATTCTATAAATCTCTTTTTCTCCATCCTTAATTTCTAATTTCTTATATAATTTTCCTTTTGACTACGAATAATCTTTTTCGTCTCTTTTTTTCCGCAATCATGTACTTCTCAAATGCATCCCTATCTCTCTTATATTTAATATTCCTATAACACTCTCATTTGTTTCATATAACAGTTTGACTTTTTTCATTCCACCACCATGACTCTTTACATATTGGTGTTTGACTCTAGATACGCCAAGAACCTCCTTATCAAAATTCTTAATATTATTAAACATTTCTAACCACATGGTTTTTGAATCATCATTCGTAGAGCAGATAGCTACCTGATTTAATTTTTCTTTAAAGATTGTCATCTTTTACTTTTTCAGATTCCACTACTTAATTCTTGACTCCATAAATCGGCGATCCCTCTTTTGCTTTTTACGTGCACACACAACTAAAGGTAAAAAACTATGTTGAGTTGCTATACTCTCTCCTAACATAACCTTACAATCCCTATAAGTCATTTTATCACCCCTCCCGGTGCAAATCAATTTGACCTGCATTTAACCTACTTCTATATATAACGATATACAGCTTTTTTTTCTTGGGGAAAATGTTTACAAGAATCAAATCGAATGTCATGACAAACTCTAAAATGTTATCTCATGTCTCATTCTTATAACTAAAGCCAAAGTTTCCATATATGGCTTCAAATCTCTTATTATTTTCACTTACATCGCCATTTAGATCTCCTTTAATTAATACATTCTCTCTGGTAGGTATAGCATGTATGAATTCATCTAGATCGTCATAGAACTATTATTTATTAATTGCATCTATACCTATTTGAGGATAAATACTAACTATATTAATTACGCATTCTCCACAAACTAATTTGACAAGCAAAATTCTACGTCCTTTCTTTTTTATCTCTACTATATCCTCTTGTAAATTCTTATAGACAATTATTCTATGTACCAAAGCTTGTGGCCATAAGGCTCTACTTCTCTAACATTCTCCACCACCTACTTAGTTTTTTGGAGACATATAACATTAATCCTTTGTCTGATCATTGCTTCTCCTATTTCTCATAACTTACCGGTTAAAGATCTTATGTTTTAAGTGGTTAAGCAAATCCTATCTTTATGGACTAACTTCTTTACCCACTCCCTATCCATAAATGTGAAAACTCTTGCTTACTTGACACCACATATATGCAGCGGCAAGGCAATGTGGCACGTCGCTTCCAAGCGACTCTCTAGATACCCTTGTTAACTTGTCAATACACCTAGGATCCAATGCAGTACGTTGCCAAGAAGGGAACACCCCCATTGAATTTCCTATATTTGTCTCTCATTTTGATTTTGACAAAAATTTTATGTTGGTTGTCGACCACCATAATCTTTCTTCTTTATACAAACTTGGAACCAACCACGGTAGAGTTGACATTAATTGATTAAAAATAAAAATAAAAGTTATTGGTTTAGAATTGATTAAGTGGGTATGGAATTGACAACTCTAAAAAAAAAGTTCCATAACATTTAACGCAAATGTATAGTATAGGTGTTATTGTTATGGCCAAAGACTTCGACTATGAACCATGTTAAGAAAATGCACCAAAATCCATCTTGAAAATCAAAAACAAAAGATAGAAGAAATATAAAATAATTAGAAAACTTGTTCTCGATATTACATATACATATATATGTTAATCGAAAGAGAGCAAACCAATACATAATGAATTCATGATATTTGTGTATTTACCGTATAACCAAAAAGAAGCAATATGACAACCCCAAAAAATTTATGATATACTGAATTCCTATTTACTCAATATTTGAATAATAAAGCTATTCTTGTTGGCTCTATATTTGTGTATTTATAACATGAATGAGATAATAAACTCCCTCAATGTGGTCAATAGAGCTTTTCAAAATTATTGCTCCTACTTTACCCTAATATAATTTAACTTTGCCCTAGTTGTGTCCCTAACTTTACCCTAACATAAATTAATTTTACCGTAATTGTGGCCTAATTATATCCTAATATAAATTAATTTTGCCCTAATTATGCCCTCATTTTGTCATAATTTTACCATAATATAAATTAATTTAACCCTAATTTAACATTAACTTACAATAATTTTGCCCCAATGTTGGCCTAATCTTTCCCTAATCTTATCCTAATCATGTCTTTGTATCAAAACACAATTACTAATACACTGACAACATTATCAATGTATTTAGATTTGCACAAAATGGAAAAACTCATCTTTGGAAGCGATGGAGGTGGCAATGAGGAGAGAGAGAGAGAGAAGTGAGAACAAAGAAGCATGCAATGAGGAGAGAGAGCAACCTCTGGCGGCTTTCTCCAATAGTGGGGCAACAACAACAGTGGCTATCTTCAATGAGGAGCTGCGGTGGCAGAAAATGGAGAAAAGAGAAGAGAAAAAGGTGCAAAGACAGAATATGGGAGAGAAGGTCTGTTCATATGGGTTTTAAAAATGAATTCCCAACATTTTGCCCTAAAAACATAGGCAAACAGTGAAGATGCCAACATTTTTAACTAAAAGCATCGGAGCACCCCCTCTGTCTAAAATCTCTCTCTCTAAAATGTCTCTCTCTGGTCCATCTCTCTTTACACCCTTTCCTGACATTTAGATGAAATGTTGGCAAAGCTGCTATATTTAATGTAAGAAACGTCGGCAAAACTAAAAGCTTTATAGACGTTGGAGCTAAAACATCGGCAAAAATTGCTGCCACCACTCTTTTTTTGTGCAATGACTTGTCCTGACATTTTCACACCTAAATGTGACCAAAAAGTATTTTCGCTAACATTTCTTTGTCAAAAGATTACAAAAAGCAAAATAGTAGCGACATAATACTTAAATGTTGGAAAAAAATGTTAGGAAAAGTTGTATATTTTGTAATGAATCATTATATTTTGTAAATTCTGTTATAATTTCGTCTCTCTTTTGATTCCTCTTTTCCTCTAAAATTGATTTAAATTAATAAGAAAATAATTTTTTTTACATGTCATCATTCCATGTAAGCAAGAGAAAAGAAATCAACTTCCAAATCTCTAATATGCCAAAGGATGCACCTCTTTTTAAACAAAGTCTAAACTTAGATCATTGAGAATTGAACTAAAAGAGTTTTGTGCTTATACAAATTGTCTGAGTTTCCTACTCTTCTAAAAATAAATAAATATATAAATAAATAAATAAAAGAAAATAGAGAGAAAAAGGAAAGTAATATCAACAACAATAATTATATCAAATTTAAAATATTTTTGCATATTAAAATTTTGTAACCTTCGAAATATTGATTTGAATTATAATTAGTCATTAACACTCACTAAAATTGTAAGGGCCAACATAAATTTCACTTGTCCATATGTGCTCTTATAAGAGTCGATCAACATGAAACAAGATATATTTAAATTTATAGTATTTATTTTTGGTTCATAAATTCAAGACGTCAAGTGCTTGTATTATATATATTATGTTTGTGCTCATAAGATTTATACAATAATCTTCCAACGATATTTGAAATTATAAAAACATAATAGTTGAAGATAATAATAAATTTAATATTATATAAATCATTGTACAATAATAAATTTAATCATTACCTAACCACTGATTTTTTATTGATTCAACCTAATAACTTTTTGTATTTAACTAGCATTGGATCTGTTCTGTTAGAAAAATATGTTTTAATGATAAGCAAAATTGGATTAGATGATAAATAAAAGTAGGTTAGATTGATAAAAGATTAATTTGGAAGAACTTAAAACAAATCTAAGAATGTTCAACGTTAGTTAACTTAGTTGCAAAGTTGGACAAGTCAACTCACCCATAAAGCAAGTTGACTTGCCAAGTGTAAATTGCCTTCCAAGCAAAATAGAAAATTGAATAATTCGACTCACATAAGAACCAAGTCAACATGCTAAATATAAAACAACCTCTAGGCACAAACAGAAGGTTAGTAAAGTTGACTTACTTAGGAATTAAAGATACTAGGAGATCAAACTATGAATCAAACTAAGTAAGAGTCTAAGAACAAACACTATAGAAAAACAGACTCTTAGACATAAATTTAGCGACGAAAATTTAAAAAAAATACGTCGCTAAAAACATTAGTGACGGATTTAGTGACGAAAAATTTTTCGTCGCTAATAACATGTCGCAAAAATTTAGTAACGAAAATTAAAAATCTATCGCTAAATTTAGTAACGAAAATCAGAAATCCGTCACTAAATTTAGCAATAAATAATTTTTCGTCGCTAAAATTCGTCATAAAATTTAGCGATGAAAAATTATCCGTCGTTAAATTAGTGACATAAAAAAATCCGTTGCTAAATTTAGCGACGAAAATCTAAAATTCGTCGCTAAAGTTAGCAACAGATAATTTTTGTCGCTAAAATCCGTTGTAAATTTAGGGAAAAAAAAAAGTCCGTCAAAAAATTATCCGTCCCTAATTTAGCGACGAATAAAAAATCTGTCACTGATTCCAAATTCGTCAGAATGTCCAGAGAGCGCACGTGCCTGGATGGACCCTTGCCCACCCGAGCCAGCACGTACCTGGATGGCCCCTCCCACCTGAGCCAGCACTAGCCTGGAAGCCACGTGCCTAGACGGGCCCTACCCACCTCCACCCACCCGAGCTAGCACCAACCTGCAAGCTGCCCGCCCGCCCAATCTAGCACCCCCGCCTACAAGCGCACCCGCTCCAGCGTCAGCGCTCCTCACTTAGTTACTAGAAAATGCTACTTTGTGAGTCTCCACCACAGTTCGAACTCCTGCACACCTGCATGCACACGCATAAGTATAAATCTGTAAACCACCAAGCCAAATGTATGTGATATAAATTTTTTTTTTTTTACTTATTATCTTTTCTTTACATTTTTCTAATAATAATAATAAAATAATATGTAATAACAATTTAAAATAATAAATATAATAACTTTCTTTACTTATTATCTTTCATTTACATTTTTCTAATAATAATAAAATAATATATAATAACAATTTAAAATAATAAATATAATAACTTTTTTTATTTAAACCACCAACCTAAAATAATATTAATTAAAAATAATAAATATGATAATTTTTAATAAAATAATAAATAATAAAATACTAATTTAAAATAAAATAATAAATTAATTAAAAATATATTAATATTATATTTTGTTTTCTTCTTTTTTCTTTTATTTTATTATTTTATTATTCTTTTTCATTTTTATTTTATTTTTTTAATCCATAGTTTAAAAATGGATTACGGCATCTTAATAATATAAAATTATAATTATCAATAAATTATAATATATTAATAATTTAAAAAATCTATATATTTAATCACAAAATATTTTTACTCGTTTGAATAAATAAGAAATTTTATATAATTATTATATATAAGAAATTTCAATAATGAGAATAGAAAGGAAAAAAAACCCAAAAATAGAGATGAGAGTAAGAGGAAGGAAAAAAAAAGTGAGAATAGAAAACAAATGAGGAGGAAGAAAGAAAAAAAAATATTATCACACAACACTAAGCTGTGGTGCAGTGGCGACATGTCTTCTGTTCAAATCTGATGTCCAAGGTTCAGATCCTTTCATTAGTATTTTTTTAGCATTAAAATACTGAAGGGCGGGCGCCCGTGCCCTGTGCCCGGCGCCCGTGCGTGCATGCGCGGGTGAGGGCGCCCGCGCAGGCGCGCCCAGCATGTCTGCCAGATTAATATTTAATTAAAAATGTTGTATTATTGAATAAAATAATATAAATAAAATAAAAGATACCTATACAATAATAAAAAATATTAAATCAAACAAAAAAGAAAAAAATTAAATTAATTAAAATATATATATAATTTAAATAAAATAAAATAAAATATATGGTTATTTTTAAGATTTAAATAATATTATTCTTTTAAAAAATCAAATATAATATAATAAAATAAAATGTAAATTAAAATATTATAAAATAATAATATGATTTGTTAATATAAATTTATAAAATAAAATAAAAAATAAAATAAAATTCTAATTAAAAAAAGATTAAATTCAGCGACGGATTTAAAAATCCGTCGCTAATTCAGTGACGGACTTGAAAATCCATCGCTAAATTACCAACGAATAAATTTCGTCGTTACTAAAGTAATTTTTTAATTTAAATATTATATTAATATTTTATTTTATTATATTATATGTAACAAATTTAGCGACGGATTGGGATTTTCGTCGCTAAATTTAGCGACGGAAAACAAATCCGATGCTAAATTAATTTTTAACTTAAATATAACATATTAATAAAATATAAATATAAATATAAATAAAAAAATATAAATTTCTATTTAAAAAAGATTAAATTTTGTGACGAATTTTAAATTCGTGACTAAAACCGTAGCAAAATTTAGCCACGAAATATTATTCGTCGCTAATTAGCGACGAAATTTGCAACGAAAAATATTTTTTCGTCAATTAGTGACGAATTTAGCCGTCACGAAAATTTTTTCATCACTAATTAGCTACGAATTTAGTCATAAATGATGTGTCCGTCGCTAATTTAGCCACGACTTTCTTTTCGTCGTAAATTTTGTGACAAATTAGCGACGAAAAAGTTTTTGTCGCTAAATTCGTCGCAAAATAGCGATGAATTTTTTCCGTCACGAAAATTTAATGACTAAAACCGTATTTTTTTTATAGTGAAATCAACCTGTCCAAATGCAATATAGAAGTCACAAATTTGAAAATCCAATGGTCAAAAATTTAGAAGTCTTGCCTTTAATCTTATTCCTTTTGTGCTTAAAGCCCAAAATTTTTTGGGAACTTAATTTAGCAACAAAAGCACCAGAAATAGATTTTGTGACACCAAACCACTCATTCTCAAGCTTAACGTGGCAAGCAGTATCAGAGAAAATTTTTATGTTATCGTTATGTGTTAGATTGACTTTCAGGTGTTCCCACTGGTTCGAAAGGGATCAATTGAAGTCTGAACTTACTGCTCATTGGAGAGAATTTGACTAGCCGATTTCAATTCTTATATCATGTTTGACATGATTCTCAGATATTATTTGATACTGTGATAAGTTTTCTTTTTGTACGTGTCAAACTTTATGATCTACTGTCTCAAGCGAGTCACATTAGTACCTACATATTTCTCTCTGAGGTACACCAATATGCCATGAGCAGTACATGAATGATATCATCAACAACAAAACTGACTAGGATGTCATGTGCAGTAGAATCTTTATTTTTCTATATCTAGTAAACTTCTTGATCTCATCTCTACTGAGTAATGTTTCCAACTAAAGTCTTGCATGATATGGTTAATGCCCTCTAAGACATCCTGCTTTTCTGGTACATATCATATCTTATGGCATTAATATTATAGTTATCGCCATTAAACTTCACTCGTTTGTTAAGATCAACAATTACGGATTTTGATGTCATGGTCTGCGTTTTCAAAAGGGGTGATCGTGAGTATTTATGCTCATATAATGCATACAATTTTATAGTTAAAATCAACATTTCTGATAAATAAACACAAGATATAGACTCAAAAGTTCACTAAATTTCTAATTATCATCTAAGATCCAAATGTTTGATTACCATAACTTTAATTTTAAAACAACAAAATTCAAGAAATTTTATGTGAGAATTTAAGAATTACTTAAATTCTTCCGATTTAAAACCTTCCACTTAAATACTTCAAGTATTTTCAAATCATGTAAAACTAGAACTTATCTTTCCACACGCATGCATAAACACATAGATATGTAGTTCTTTTAAAATGTTAAAGGCATTCACATTCCAAACACATACACAAAAAAAAATGGTTTAGATCACATGTTCTCAAGTTTCTACTAGACATGATCATAGTACATAACTATGTTTTAAAGAAAGAAAAAAAAGAGAGAGAGAGAGAGAGAGAGATACAATCATTCTTTCTTTTCTTCCATATACATACAAAAGAGATACAATTATTCTTTCTTTTCTTCCATATACATGCAAGTAATCATATTAACCATTCCTACTAAAAGTCTATCAATGGAGGAAAATCTCCTAACAGTTTGTCATATACAGCCATTTTTCCTTAAAGACAATGATGTCTTTATTTTTATTTCTATCTCTTTAACTCTTCACACTTTAAGTAATCTTACTTTGAAAATGTTGAAAATGATCTGATCATACTCTTCCATTATTTTATCAGCCATACTAGCCCAAACATCAAAGAGAGAATTTCTTATTATATTCATCTTAGCTGTAGCACTCCAAAATTGATGACCCAAATGCAAAAGCTCCAAGCATTTTCGAGTCATAATCCTCAAATGTTGTGACAAAGTGTGCATTAGATTCATTTTATAATTCATCATTTCATTTAGTTTTGCCAATGATCTGGAGTCCTTTCGTCTCTCACTCTCCCCCGGGAATACCAAGAGTGCGTTTGATTCTCACCATATCCTAAAGAAATAGGGTATCATCGTTAGATTGGTCACGAAGTCAATGAAAAGAAAAACAAAAAGGAAATTCTAATCATTATGCTGAACATCCAATTAATTTTATGTTGAAAAAACAAATTTTTCATATATAAATTAATGAGCACAAGATCAAAGAGGTATAGAAAAATTCATTTAGGTAGCCAACAATTGCAAAATAATTTTCTTAACTTATAAAAAATTTTCAATAATTTTTTAAACTGAAAATTAATTTTGCTGTAATTTTAAAAAATTTTATTAATTTAAAAAAATAAAAAATATTTTTTGACTCAGAAAAATAAACTAAAAATTATAGAAAATTTCACATAGGGTTAAAATCATTTTTGTAAAATTTTTTGCTAGAATAGGCTCCTCACGTGCCGCCATGCACAGCCGAGAGGAGCGGGCTATGTTAGCCAGCCCACTTGCCCGAGACGACGTGTGGCCTCCAAGCGCTATCTTCCCGATAGAATCCGATCACCAAATTTTGGATATCTCATATTCTTGGTGTTTTTTATTCCAATAGTACTCTTAGTTTTCGAATCAAACGCTGATAGCCTAGAGTTTAGGTGTCACTCATATGCGGCCGATGGTGAGAATGATATGTTTTACTGCTCATGATCTACCTCTATTATGAAAATCTACATGTTGACCTTAACTTCTAAATGTCATATCTTCCTCATTTCTAAACCATTATGCACTTTTTTTATATGGTTGAAAAAAGTTTTTAACAATAAATCTTACCATATAAATAGCAGATCATGAAATACAATGCCTTGGAAGATATAAGTATGTTAAATTTTGGTTAGGGTTTCATGCATCTCTGAAAATACAAAACATGCAAGCATAAATTATTTTTTTTCCTTTTTTTGTAGAATTATTCTTCATGTTATGGGTATTCCTTTGTTAAAATTTTAGAACATTTCAACAATTATAATAGAAGTTACTATTAACAATTTTTACTAAATAACTTGCATTTCGTGTTGCTCCAAAAAATGGCATTTTTTTAATGACCCATATGATTTTCTCACATCAAAAAAAATAGGAAACAACCTAATACTGCTTTGATACCATTAATGATTATTTTAAATTCATTCATGCTTGGTTCCCAAAATTAAAATATCACAAATATAATTACAAGATTTAAGATTGAATCACTAAGCTTTTTTGAAACACGGGTCAAAATAACAGTCATATACGAATCTGTTTTTAATTTTCACAATCTAAGAGTTTTTGAATGTGGTATATCTTTTGATTATTTTCCTCACACAGAAGAAGAAGACTCATCACACATTCAAATAATAACTAAACATTATTTGAAATTTTAAAAAAAGGAGTTGAAAGTTGGTTTTCACAAGATGACCACTCCTTCCCTCTTATCTCTCAGAGTTTAAATTTCAAATCTAAGATGAGTTGTGTCAAGCCCTCATGGGTAACCTGATACCCATTTTTAACACTACACATCAACCACTCATTGGTTTTCAATGACGAAATAAAATCCCGTGTGAATAAACTATATAACAGGTGACGTATAAAATCGAAAAAAAATGATATGAAAACCATTATCATGTCCAAGGGTCATTGATGGTTATTAATGGTCATTGGCCATCATTAATAGTAATTAGCCTTTATCAATTATTATTAAATATAAAGGTGTTAGATAATATTCAAAGAAAATTAATAATGAAACTATTATTTATAACACTCAACTATAAATAACTACTAATAGCAATCACTTTTTACCTATATATTAAGGGAAGAAACAAAAATATAATTTTTATCAGTGTTATTAAAACCGAACCGACATACGAATATTTAACTAGCCACTCAGACATATCATGAGTTGATCCAATTATAATACCATTTCTACATTGAACCTTAAAAAACCACGGGTTAATTACGAGTGAGCTAAGACCTGTGTGACCCTCGGGTTTCGCTTTTGAGGGTTAAAAAAAATCTTGACTTTTTGAATAGACGCAATGACTCTCTTGCTCTCACTCTCGCTCTTGCTTACTATCGATGGAGATCAACTCTCTCTCTCTCTCTCACTCTTGATGAAGACTCTGAAGATCTCTATCTCTAATGTCTGATCTCTCATTTCCAACTTTCAATTCCATATTCCACACTTGAACTCACTCTCAAATTTCGCCGATCCTCCATCTCTTCATCGTCTCATATTTCTCACCTATGGTAAAGTCCATCTCTCTCTCTCTCTCTCTCTCTCCCCCCCTCCCCATCTCTAGTGCAATTCTCATATTTATCTTCAAGTTCAATGTCTTCGGAATTGGATTTTAACTTTTAGAGTTTTAAAGTAATATTCTTAGATCTCTCTGTCTCTCTCTAGTGTAATTCTCTTAGTTTCTAACTTGTCTAATTAGTCCTAATTTATGCAATTGCAGATGATCACCATCTATTCTACAGTGGCGATCTGTCACTCTCTCTTTTAGGTTTCACAGTCTTTTGGGTGTTCAAGTTTGACTCTCTCTCTCTCTGCAATATGCAATCCTAAATCTAATTTGTTCTCTCTCTCTCCAATTCCCTAATTTTTGTGGTCTTTGCTCTCTCTCTCTTTCTCCCCCCTCAAGATGATGGAGTTGATGCCTCACAAAATGAAAGTAATTTCATATTGATGTAACATGTTGAAATTAATGGGAGTACAATATTATGACATCATATGAAGTTGGATTTGAAATATTCAGATTTTTAATTTCTTTTTAATTTTTATGAGATACGAAATTTTAGATATTATGATTTTAATTTATATTCTGTATGATTTTATAATTTAATTATTTTGTTTTTAACTTATAAATATGAATTTTAAGAGTAATTGTTGATTTTGTATTTATTAAAATTTCATTTTTAAATTTTTATATAAAATATGAAATTTATATATTTATTTAAAAAATTAATTTTATATTTTTTTTAATTATTATTAAAAAATTAATGATTCAATCATATTGATCCACTTTTAAATCGGTTGAACCATAATTTTTAATTTTACAGATCAATATACTACACGGTTTTAATAGTATTGATCTTTATATCTTAAAGGTCATTACTAATCGTTATTTCAAATAAATATTATAAAAAAATCATTATCAACTTTATATTTAACTTGATTTTCAACAGTTAATATTTCTTGCCAACAGAGAGTGTTGTATGATTATCATTAATTAATGCTAATCGCAGTCATTTGAAGGCTACTGGCCCGTACCCCACCCCCTATGAATCGCCCCATATGCTTATTGCTTCAAAGGATGCTTGTGAAAAGTGGTGTCTACCTTTTTTTTTGTGATTATGGTTTCTTAGTTCCACTATATGCATATTTGGGTTTGCTAAAGAATTATTTGAATTTATATCTTTTGTCAGTTAGTATATTTTCACTTATATTTACTAGTATTTGTTCTTAATATATCTCTCAAACGTATACCAGTTTATGACATTTTTGTTGAAAAATATCAAAATTGCGATAAATTTTTTATTAGACGAGTAGACAATACTAAATTTATAATAAAATAAAATTTACATATTAAAAATGTAACTAGTAAATTAGAATTTGATCATCTTAGTATATAATCCATTTGAATTAGAGTCCCAATGGGTTATTAACTTTGGAAGCGAATAATGGATATAGTAAAAAGTTTTTATTTTCTAAATAAGACCAAAAATAAAGTATTTCCAAACAGAAGATTGACAAAAAGATTTCTTCTTATGGTAGGAACAAGAGGAATATCATTTAACACCTAGATCTCTAACTCCAGACGGTGCATTATCAATATCCCCATACGAATCACAACGATTCTTATTAATAGGATTTTCAATACTCGAATCTGTTTCTCCCAACGCATAAAGATTGATCATTAGCATACATGTAAGATTTAAATAAGAGGCTGATAATGGTGGACACTATAATCTTATATCCAAGGGTCTACCATAATGCATGTTATAACAATTATTTCATACCAATATACAGTCGAATTAGTGATAAGAGTGATAAATCTCTTAATAAAGTCATAATTTCAAAAGTTGAGAGTATAAAGATTTATCCTAAAAAAACTCTACTAAATTGAGTCCGATAATACTCAAATCAAATTAGTCAGAGTATAATTTTATATACCAATTTTTCATATATAAAATAAGAAATATATATTTCATTGACTTCTTTCCTCACGTTAGCCTCCTCTTTACACTTGTCTCTAGAAAGCTTAATTTACAGATTATTTACACAAAATTGGTATCTTTTCCCAAACTTAACCTTGAACATGCCGAAAAAAGCTTCCTTTGTTGTCCTGGTATAGAAATATGACACGTGAAGAATTTGGAAAGTTCCTGGAGACAGGAGGAGAGGTCACACAAGTCCCACTTAAAATCCGAACTCCTTAAGCAATTCAAAACCTTTTGGGGGATGGATATTTTTTTTTTGGTATTATATTATTTGATATCCATAATCATATTTTAACTAATTTATTTCGTGATTTACAGTAGCTTATTAGGAGGTTACCTTCTAATATAGTCTACTCCATAATCAAATTACGAATCAAACTCGAAATTTTAATTAAACAACCTACTATTATGTCTCACTATAACAATTGATGGATACTTTGACAAATGGATATGCGCATTACATTTTCACTACCTACTCACGTAGTGTGATAAAGGGCAACCAAATATTATATTTTCATTAACGGTTAGGGATTCGTAAAATTGTATAACAAAAAATATATACGTAAACACATTAATTTGGTGGTATATATATATATACATAAACACACCGGCGATTTTACTAAAACACACAGAATTAGAAATATAATTATTTGCATTATCCATTCAAGATTTTCCAAAACATACTAACAAATAAAATAATGCAAATAAACTTTGAGAATAATAATCTAATAAAATAAAGTTTATTCTTAACAAATCCATATGAATATTGTGAAATAAACATTAGCAGAGACACAAATTGCTTCTAATCGTTAAAAATAAACAATTTAATTTCATAATATTCAAATATATAAATAGCAAAAATTAAGTTTTACCTAACATTGTTCCGCATATGCTTCGCTAACCCTTGGTTTCATCTAGTGCCATATCAAACACTTTCTTTGTTGGATCCATATGAACCTCTTCAATGACACGATTATCTCAAAACTCAATCATTTGCTAGCATATTAAAAAATGCTTACCGGTGATCAGCTTACTCCGATTAGCTGGTCTCTCTTTTCCTCACTTCTTTCTTGGTCTTCTCTCTGGTCCCCTGCGCCTCCTTTACAAGAATGGTGTATTTTGAATGCCTAGTATCACCTGTTACTTATGGTCTTGACCTTGCATGAAAAGCATAAATTAAAGGCCAATATCAATCTGTGTTATGAACAAATCAACAAATGTCAAACTTATTTAGTGGTTCAAGTGTTCAAGCAAAACTTCTTTAATCGTTCAAACAAGTAAGGATAACGATAGAGGTGATGTCACATGATCAAAGGAGATAGCATTTGCATGTTCTAAGAGATGTGCATGCAAAATCAAATCTTTAGGCAAACCTTGTTCAAATAGATAGGTAAGCAATTAAGTATCAATCAAACATAATACAACCCGAGAGTCAATTTAGTGGGACCGGTGTTAGAATCAAGTTTCAGATTCGAAACTTAGAAATAGAAAATATTATGCTGTAAGAGCCGCTCCCTAAATAGGGTATTGTAAATATTCAAATCAGATTAATCGGAACAAGACTGTAAATACTGATAGTGGAAAAAAAATTCAATCAAACCTAATTTGAGCCATCCTTGAATGGATAGAGATATTCAGATCATGCATGAATCTTAGAGCATGACCTTACCCAATGCAGCTCCCGCCTCCTGTCTACCCTATACATAAACTCTTAACTTGTATCATGTGATGTCCTGGAATCCAATTGGCTAAATCTCTGTGGACGGACATTGTGTCATAGTCCAATCTCAATATTCATATTATTTTGATCCACATTCGGATTTTGACCGACATTCATATTTGATTGTACACTCCAGACTTCCTTGGTCGTGGCCAGTTCCGAACCTTATGATCAATGCTTCCATAATTGAAAAGTAACATTATTTTCTATGTTGTTTCCGACAAATCAAATAGAGGAGCCGGATCATTATTCCAATGACTATCAAGAGTTTCTTCTTTTCCCTTCTTTGATGGTACATGTATCCACTATTAATGTTCCATATGTTTAGCTTGTTCTATTGCGTTCTCATTACTTTTGATGCCATATCTCAAGCCTAAGATGCACCTTCTAACTTTTTTCCTTTCTGTGCTGATAAAAATTAGCTTAAACAAAATAAAAGTAAATTTCGACAGATTTAGTGAACATTTTGCCATCTGAGAACGTTATGCGTGGGGAAGTGACTCCGGTGATTAAGCACATGGGGCAAAGAAGAGCAGATGACCCACGTTAAAAATAAATAAATAAATAAAAATAAAAAGAAGAGTAGATGAGGTTATTTCCATTTATATTGAGTTTAAAACTGAAAATAATATTAATATTGATATTTTCATTTGAACTGTATGGAAATATTAAAATCGATTTAAAAAAAAATCGACTTTTAAAATGATTTCTTCAAACTCAGTTTCAAAAAATAATTTTTCTAAATTTTGGAGTCTAAATTTGATATTTAGAAAATGGGCTTCACCAGAATTTCCTAAATCGATATCCCTCCCTACAAATGGCAAAAAGAAATAAATTTGATATGGTCAAAAAGGTGGGAGCTGAAATTTTGAAATTTGTACAGTGACAAAGCCATCACGAAACGAAATGAAGCCAAGTAGCCTTCCTTCCAGACAACTCCAGAGAGCATGGAAATCTAAGATGATGATGATGACAGCGAAAGACGTACAGAGAGGAATGAGAGAGTGTGTGTGTACATGTGTTAGTGTAAGTGTGGAAGCGTGTCTTAATTCGCGTCTCCCGTGCCAACTTGAGAAACTCCAAATCTTCGACAGCACAACAATGTCAATATCAAGCCTCTCTCTCTCTCTCAAAGGCGCACTTTCGTTTCTCTCTCTCTCTCTTTCTCTCTCTCTCTCTCTGTGGTACATAGGTCTTGTGCTCTGCCGTCACGACTGCAGAATAGGAGCGAGAGAGAGACCCTCTTTTGGTGAGACTTGAAAATCTTTTTTCATTTTTGCTTTTTAATCGTTTCTTTTTTATCTGTATGCTTCCAATTATCAAAACCTTTGCTTAGATTGATTCATCGATTCTAAGTGGGATATTAGGTTCTGATGACATCGAGTTTCCTCTATTTATTTATTTCTAATCTTTTTAATGTTTGTGTAATACCTATTAAAAAAAAAGAAAAAGAAGAAGAGAGACGCAGCATTTTAACCCAAAACGCCGCGTCTTCTCCCCAATTTGATTAGGGCTTTCAACCCTGATCTCTCTCACTCTCTGTCTCTCTCCCGATTCTCTCTCGCTCTCTCTCCCTCTCTTCTCACTCCCCGCCTCCCTCCGTCACGTCTCCCTCACTCACCGGCGAGCTCGGCCGCACACGGCCGCCCTCCTTTTATCTCTCTCTCTGTTTTGCTCTCTACTTTCTCTCTCTCTTGCGGGCGCGCACAGAGTTTCTTTTCCCTCTTTCTTGCGCGCGACAGTAGTTCTTTGTCTCTCTTCCTTGCTCACTCACTTGCACACAGCGTTCCTTGCTACGACCTCCACTGAAGCCCTAAGCAACAGTTAGCCACAAATCCTTGGAACCCTAGACTGAGACCGAACCCCATTCTCTGCGCAGGTAAGGACTGGTTCCTAATCCTATCTCTAGGGTTTCGAATTTTCTTAGTAATTAGGTTTAATTACTAAAATTTGCTTCAATTTGGAAGCATTGAAGGTTCCGGACTATATCGAACGGCGCACGGAAGCTAGGTCTGTGAACCGAGAAACCATAGGTGAGGGAAATTTCTTATCCTTTCGATAAGTTGAATAAATCTAGGGTTAATTGAGGGGTGAGAAATTCTATATATGTCTAGAATGTATGTTGGATCTGAATATAATGCATTTATAAAATTCTATATATGATTATTAGAGTTAAATCTAAAATTCTATAGGAATTTAGGTTGTCTAGTATGAGAAAACATGTTAAAGGATAATAGAACCTTATTGTGTTGATTTAAATAGCTTTTCTTGAAGTTCGAATGGAATGTGCGTGAAAATATTAGAATTTTGGGGTTAGAATGGAATATTCTGCAGAATGAAGGATACTGTTGCATCCAATATCTTTTTTAGGTTGTTTTTGAGTTGCTAATTGCATAACGGTATATATATGGAAAGATAATTTAAAAATAGAGCTTAAGGATTGATATAGCCTTTTTCATTATAATTTATTATGTATATAAGTAATTCAAATACAATCTCTGTATTATAAAATTAGATTTTCATACCTTGAAAATAACATATGGTTTGAAACGTTTTGATGAGAATTGAAAAGTTTATGAGTTTTTAAAAAATTTCTATCTAGTAGAAAACTAATTACTTATGCTTATTTTTGACTTTGAGTGGTCTTTTAGGTTGAATTAGACTCGACTTTGATCATATTATTTATCTATAACGAAATGCAATTGATGACATTAGAGAGTATTCATGAATTGGAAAAGTAGGATTTGTACAAAATTTGGGAAAATTGATAACTCTAAAAATATTTAGAAATTTGATGATAAAATTGTGATTGTGGATTTAGGAAAATCAATTGAGGATCGGAGTAAGATTTTCTTGGACTGAATTATGGAAATAGGGAGTGAATACCCTCCCTATAAGTGAGTGGATGATTATGTCCATATGAATGAGTAAACTGTTTTCATTTATGATTTATAAATTGAGTTCTGAAATGAATTTGCAAAAAGGAATTGAAATTGTTTTGTGATTGTGGTATGCCTAAAATAAAATTTTGAAATGTCCATGACTCTTGAACTTGATTATTGGATTTTTGCACCATGTTACTTTGGGATACTCATGTGAATTGTGAAATATTACTCTACCTTATATTTGAGCATGCATTGATTGATAAAATGAGTTTGATAATATGGTGTTGGGAAAAGTGACTATAGTCTGAGTCTTGCAATAGACCGGACCGTTGGGGCGGCGAGGCTAAGGCTGTTTTATTTAGCTTGGTGGTAGGCGGGATGGAGAGTCTCCTCAGACTGCCCGATAACGTGGTAGCACCCCACAGAGTTTCGCGCTAACGCCAAGGTGGAGGGGATTTTATGAAAACTATGGGAAACCATTTGGCGGATCCTACCAACGGCCATTGGTAGGAGATTATTTTTGGTAAACCCGAAAATTGTGGAAAAAAATGAGATTTGATTGATTGAATTGATTATATGAGTCGTGGTGGATCGATATGAATGATTTTATGAGAATGAATTTCGTTATTGCATTAAATGATATTTGATACATATATTTGGTATCACCACCCTCACCCCTCATTTATATATCGCATATCATTGTACTCCACTCATTGGGTATTTAAAATACTCACCCCCTCTTAAATCCTTTTCAGAGGACGTGTAGGGAGATGACGTCCACTATTGCAGATTGGAGGATTATTTTTATTGATTTTGGGTAGGTATGGATTATGTTGTTATTTTGGGAGTTGTAGATCGTTAGTCCATGAAAAGGAAATTCTGTACATCTATACCGTGTGGATTTTACTGACACTGGTTTGAGTTTTCGAGCAAGGATTGGAAAAATCCAACGGCTATGATTTGGGACTTCATTATTTTATATAAAATCATGTTTGAAAGATATTTAATTTTTAAATGAGACATTTGGAATATTTACCTTGGATTTCTGGATTTATAGCTTATTTTGTAAACTCCATAAAATGCTTGAGAACTCTGGATTGGTTGGGATGGCCACATTGCATGCATGTATGCACAGGAACCCCTCCCCAAATGTATGCTGATGTATGCTTGTATGTACAGGGATGAGTCGGATGGGCTCCTTGCATATGTATTGATTCTATGATTTCTTATTTTGATGGATTTTACGTTTTCATTTTTCGAAAATTTATTGTAAAATTGGAATACCTTGCGCTATCCCGGTATATGGGGAGGTCTTGCTCGTATGCCGAGATAACGCGGCGGTTATTACGGGCTCAACGGGAAGGTCGGGACATGACAACTCTATTGGTATCAGAGTTTATGTTCACGATTTTGAATGTTTAAAGGTTTGAAATATTTCCAAATGTCCCAATGGTTTTCCAAAGGTTTTAAAATGTTTGCTGCTTTGAAAATTTTGATTTTAAAGATTTACTTTTAAGAAATGTACAGAACTTTTCATGAATCCTTATGGACTAGGTTTAATATTTATTCTAGGGGGTTAAGCACTTAAGATAGCTCATATTTTAATTGTTAAGCTTAGACTCTTTCCGTAGAGATTTGCTCTCCAAAACGAAGAATAAGAAACCCGAATAGGGTATTTTTCACTCCACCTCCATAATCCGAGTGATGTATCACTTTGTGAATAGTTTCTCAATTGTGATTGAAGATCTCCCTTGGCTTGTTTGGCTGAATGGTGAGTACCCATGTAATAATTATTTTGGACTAATATCTTGACGTTAGAAGTTGGATATACTTACGTAATAGGCATGACAATATAGAATTGCTTATGATTAAGATATAAAGTAAAACACTTTTGAGAGATTGTATTTGTGAGTAGATGTTGGGGTTTGATAAATGTTTTCGTGATTTGGAATCAGTAGGAAAATTTCATGATACTTGCCTTACTTTTGTGTAACTACATTGCATCATATGCAGCCTTCTCTTCGATAAAGGTGGGCTATAGGTTATAAGAAGCAGGTATAGGGATAAAGTATATGTAAGTGGTCAAATTGAACACACTCTTTTTTTTTAGGGGCATGATGTAGGTGGAATGCTTGTTTATAATTTTAATAGAAGAGAAATTGCTATTAGAGGATTAGTGTGCCCAATTTGTCAGTTAAACAATGAAAAATGTGATAATAGCAATGTGACTTCAAGTATATAACAATGACTAATGGGATCTTGCAAATATGTTTAGTGGTATTAATATCCTAGTGAGGTTAAAGTTTAGCTATCAACGAACAAATTCGATTTGCAACTTGAAGAGGGCTGATAGTTGTCTCTAGCATTTGGGATTATATAATCATTAAAATTCCTATTAATTTTGTTAATGGTTAAGATTTGGGCCTGGGCAGTCTGTTAGTAAGGTTTTGTTAAAAGGCTGGTCTGAAGATAGATTACAAAATGTAAACTGTTTCATGTTCAGGTTGTTGCATACTTTATCCATATTGAGTATTTTTAAAGAAATCAGTCTTGTTGCTGATATGATTATAAATTGTATTCACCATCCAAAGTATGCCCTTTTTATGCTATTGAACTATTGCTGCTACATGCAAAGGCTAGTGCAGCAAGCAATTCGCGGCCATACATACATATATGCATAAACATTCAGTTTCTCATTGTAGTGTGAATGTCCAGAGTCAAATTAATGCCAATTCTAGAGGCATTAAAATTCAAATATAATAGTCATAGCTTTAATAAGACAATTAATGCCTGTAAGTCTAGAGCTATTAAAATCCGTTGTATACCATACTGTGACTGTAAAGTACTTTAGCTAACTATGGTTGTGGACAATGTACATAGGGATGGTTCTTTCTTTTAGACCTTTCGGGTATATAATGCAACACTTTTGGCAGTTGTAGCATATGAACTGGTAATTTGCTTCCTTTGAATGTATTCAGATCTTTTTAATTACAATACAAATAAATGAAGTCTGCTACTGAATTACTCATTGAGATCATTTTGCAGAAAGTTGTGTTACTACTCTATCCTTGGGTAGACCTCTTTCTTTTCACGAATTGACATTGAAACAGAATAAAGATCCTTGATCTGCTATTATATGCTTTTTCTGAATATGAGGGAAAGCTTTTTGCTTCGATGATTATTTTAAAAAATAATATTTGTAATGGACAATGCTTCTTTGGATGTGCTGCATCTTAGAGGAAAAATTTTAACTTTAGGTGATTTTGATAATAAGGAACTTCGTTGTCTAGCTTGGAAATTTGTGGATATGGAAAACTAGTGGTAGCTTCCTCAATCTTTGATGTAGTCACCTTGGAGGAGCTAATATGATAAGCCTTTACGGGATGACATGAATATTATGATATAATTCTTTAGATTCTCTGCTGAATATATTGTACCTCTGTTTGAAGAAGCAAGTAATTTTTCAAACTTCCTGGAATCTTTAAAACTATAGTTCATTATTCATTCTTTAGTTTATAAGTGTGTTATATTTCTTTTATATCTCTATTCTCTATAAACGTTCCATTCTTCGTTAGCTGTCTGCTCATGCACATATGCAAAAGCCCAACTCCGGGATCTGTACATTGCAATGAGGTTTCTCTGGTGTTTCAGTCGGCTGCAGTGGTTTTGAGTTCTTTAGATAATCATTTTAAGTAAAGTCTCTTCAATTTGGGGTAGATTCATCCTTCAAATGGAAATATGAGGTTATATGGATCATTCTAGATTTTACAACATTGAGATGGTGAATCTTACAAGCATCCAGGCAGAAATGCTTATGCATGTGTACTTGAGTACCATTTAGGAGTAAGAACGTCTGTAAACAAAATTTTTGGGTATATTGAACAGGTCAAGTTCAATTATAGCATCTTTAGATATTTGTGGTATGTGTATTAAAGACTTTAGTTTTAATCTTTCTGCAATGCTTTGCAGCAGATACAGGGTAGAGGCATGTTCCAATTGTTGTTGAGGATTGCATTGATCTAGATAATATTGCTCCTTTTATATATAAGAGTTTCAAGGTTTTAGAACAAACGTGTTAAGATCTCTGATATTTTTAATTAGCGTATTGTTTTTCACTATTGTTCCTCTCTAAGCCTTCTAGAGTTTTAGCAACTATTGGTGATACATTTGTTGATGGAGCTGGCCTTCGGAAGTCGGCATTGCTTGGGAAATGTCATAGGATATGATAATGGAGACTTTAATATTAATAGGGTGTTGAGAATTTGATAATGATATAATTTGAGATAAACAATAGTAGTTGAAGAATGTGGACATGGAATTGATGAGCACATGATTATTGGATGGAAAATTTAATGGAAAAGAGAGGGTAACTATGCCCATATACCCTTGACAAAGCTGGTAAAATTAGAAATTAAGACCTTATGTTTTACTATATTATATTCCATACTTGGTTCATATTAAATGAGATTTGGAGAATTAAACCTAGGGATCAGTTTGTACGAAGATGTCAATGCGGAAACAACACTCATAACTTTTTGACATATAAATTGTAATTGAAATTTTGAGATTGGAGATGTGGTTTTCCTTAAGGTTTCACCTTGGAAGGGTGTAGTTCGGTTCAGAAAACGAGACAAATTAAATTCAAGGTACATTTGGCCATTCAAGATCCTTGAGAGGTTTGGCAATGTGGCCTACCAATTGGAATTACATCCGAGAAAATTCATGATATATTTCATGTGTCAATGCTAAATAAGTTTTTGTCGGATCCTTCTCATGTAATTGAATCTCCTCTTATAGAATTGAATCCAGATCTAAATTTCAAATTGCAACCAGTGCAAATCATTGATTGGCATGTTAAGCAATTGAGACGCAAACAAATCCCTATGGTCAAGGTACTATGGGAAAACAATCAAGTCGAAAAACAGATTTGGGAAACTGAAGAATTAGTACGAAAGCAATACCCGTAACTATTTGATATATAATTGTATTTTGGAATTTCGGGGACGACATTTGTTTTTAGGGGGTTAAAAGTTGTAATAATTATTAAAAAAAAAAACAAGAAGAAGAGAGACGCAGCGTTTTAACAAAAAATGCCGCATCTCCCCCGAATTTGATTAGGGTTTTCAGCCCTAATCTCTCTCACTCTCTGTCTATCTCCCGATTCTCTATCGCTTTCTCTCCCTCTCTCTGATTCTCACTCTCCGCCTCCCTCCGTCGCATCTCCCTCACTCACCGGCGAGCTCCGCCGCACACGGCCGCCCTCTTCCTTCTCTCTCTCTCTGTTTCGCTCTCTGCTTTCTCTCTTTCCTGCGCGCGCGAACAGAGTTTCTCTTCCCTCTTTCTCGTACACGACAGTAGTTCTTTGTCTCTCTTCATTTCTCACTCACTTGCGTATGGTGTTGCTTGCTACGACCTCCACTGAAGCCCTAAGCGACAATTAGCCGCAAATCCTCGGAACCCTAGACTGAAACCGAACCCCATTCTCTGCGCAGGTAAGGACTAGTTCTTAACCCTATCTCTAGGGCTTCGAATTTTCTTAGTAATTAGGTTTAATTACTAAAATTTGCTTCAATTTGGAAGCATTGCAGGTTCCGGACTAAATCGAATGGCGCACGGAAGCTAGGTCTATGAACCGAGAAACCCTAGGTGAAGGAAATTTCTAATTCTTTCAATAAGTTGAATGAATCTAGGGTTAATTAAGGGTGAGAAATTCTATATATGTCTAAAATGTATGTTGGATCTGAATAGAATGCATTTATAAAATTCTATATATGATTATCAGAGTTAAGTCTAAAATTTTATAGAAATTTAGGTTGTCTAGTATGAGAAAACATGTTAAAGGATAATAGAACCTTGTTGGGTTGATTTAAATAGCTTTTCTTGTAGTCCAATTGGAATGTACATAAAAATATTAGAATTTTGGGTTGGAATGGAATATTCTGCAGAATGAAGGATACTGTTGCATCCAATATCTTTCTTAGGTTGTTTTTGAGTTGCTAATTGCATAACGGTTTGTATATGGAAGAATAGTTTAAAAATTAGGGTTAGAGCTTAAGGATTGATATAGCATTTTTCATTATAATTTATTATGTATATAGGTAATTCAAATACAATCTCCGTATTATGAAACTAGATCTTCACACCTTAAAAATGGCATATGGTTTGAAACGTTTGGATGAGAATTGAAAAGTTTATGATTTTTCAAAGAATTTCTACCTAGTAAAAAACTAATTATTCATGCTTGTTTTTGATTTTGAGTGGTCTTTTAGGTTGAATTCGACTCGACTTTGATCATGTTATTTATCTATAACGAAATGCAATTAATGACATTAGAGGGTATTCATGAATTGGAAAAGTATGATTTGCATAAAATTTGGAAAAATTGATAACCCTTAAAATATTTGGAAAATTGATTATAAAAATGTGATTGTGGATTTAGAAAAATCAATTGAGGATCAGAGTAAAATTTTCCTGGATTGAATTGTGGAAATAGGGAGTGAATACCCTCCCTATAGATGAGTGGATGGTTATGTGAATATGAATGAGTAAACTGTTTTCAATTATGATTTGTAATTGAATTCTGAAATGAATTTAAAAAAAGGAAATGAAATTGTTTTGTGATTGTGATATGCTTAAAATGAAATTTTGAAATGTCCATGACTCTTAAACTTGATTATTGGATTTTTGCACCATGTTACTTTGGGATACTCATGTGAATTGTGAAATATTGCTCCACCTTATATTTGAGTATACATTGATTGATAAAATGAGTTTGGTAACATGGTGCTGGAAAAGTAACTATAGCCCAATCTTGCAACGGACCGGACTGTTGGGGCTACGTGGCTAAGGCTGTTTTATTTAGCTTAGTGGTAGGTGGGATGGAGAGTCTCCTCAGGCTGCCGGATAACGTGGTAGCACCCCACGGAGCTTCGCGCCAACGCCAAGGTAGAGGGGATTTTATGAAAATTATGAGAAACCCCTTGGCGGATCCTACCAACGGCCATTGGTAGGAGATTGGTTTCGGTAAACCCCAAAATTGTGGAAAAAAAATGAGATTTGACTGATTGAATTGATTATATGAGTCATGGTGGATCGATATGAATTATTTTATGAGAATAAATTTCGTTATTGCATTAAATGATATTTGATACATGTATTTGGTATCACCACTCTCACCCCTCATTTATATGTCGTATACCATTGTACTCACTCATTGGATATTTAAAATACTCACCCCCTCTTAAATCCTTTTCAGAGGATGTATAGAGAGACGACGTCCACTATTACAGATTGGAGGATTATTTTTGTTGATTTTGGGTAGGTATGGATTATGTAATTATTTTGGGAGTTGTAGATCGTTAGTCCATGAAAAGGAAGTTCTGTACATCTCATACCGTGTGGATTTTACTGATACTGGTTTGAGTTTTCGAGTAAGTATTGGAAAAATCCAACTGCTATGATTTGGGACTTCATTATTTTGTGTAAAATCATGTTTGAAAGATATTTATTTTTGAAATGGGATATTTTGAATATTTACCTTGAATTTTTGGATTTATAGCTTATTTTGTAAACTCCATGAAATGCTTGAGAACTCTGAATTGGTTGGGATGGCCACACTGCATGCATGCATATACAAGAACCCCTCCCCAAATGTGTGCTGATATATGCTTGTATGTACAGGGATGAACCGGATGGGCTCCTTGCATGTGTATTGATTCTATAATTTCTTATTTTGATGGGTTCCACGTTTTCATTTTTGGAAGATTTATTGTAAAATTGGAATACCTTGCGCTATCTCGGTATATGGGAAGGTCATGCTCGTATGCCGAGATAACACGGCGATTGTTAGAGCTCAACGGGAGGGTCGAGACGTGACAGTTTGCTTGTTTGTTTTGATTAGAATCGAGTAATTTGGCAAAAGGGTTTGTATAATTTTGGGTTGTTATTGTGATGCATCTTGACTTCTCTGATTCGTGTGGCACCTTAACCTAGTATTTTGCGATGTTTTTATGTTGTTTGAGGACTTGGTATTTGTGATGTTTTTGTTGTTAATGTGACTAACTGACAGCTCTTTCTTGTCATGCTGCAGGAATACTTGATTTAGATTTCCATTAGTAGTGCCCCATAAAGCTCAGTTAAAATGGTAAGCCCCCTTTATTGCCAATGTCTTTGTTTGGGTGCTTCCTCTCTTGGTTTGAAGAGACTGATTTTTGAGACAAATTATAAACGTGCAGGTGAAGTTCACAGTAGAGGAGCTCCGTAGAATCGTGGACTTAAAACATAATATCCGAAATATGTCCGTCATTGCTCATATTGATCATGGTACTGCCTTTCATCTCTTGTTTATATATATGAAAATACTAGGAAGGTTCTGGCCGCACAAGGTGCGGCCTTGGCCCAGGTTTTTTTTTCTTTCTTTTTCTTATATGCATTATAATTATTGAAAGAAATGAGTGAAGAATAAAAAAAAATTAAAAAAGAAAAAGAAGAAACCAAAAAAAAAAGTAGTAAAAAAAAGGGAATAGTGGGAAACGGGTAACTGGGGAACCCAAAAAAAAATAGTGAAAAAAAAGAAATGTGAATGGTGAAAAAAAAAAAGTAAAAAAAGAAAAAAGAAAAAAACTGAAGGGTAAAGGATGAAAAAAAAAGAAGTAAAAAAAAAAAAACAAGAAGAAATCCCAAAAACAGGAACAATAACAAACTCTTCCCATCCAAGATGGCAATTCCTTCCACCTCCTCCTCCCCACTTGTTTTTTTTAAAAAAAAAAAAGCCTTGAATGGTGTGTAGCTGTACAAGCACACAATTTTTTTATCGGATTGTGTTTTAATAAATTAGACAATCAAAAAGGACCCAAAAAAAGGAAATGACTCGAAAAAAATCAAATTGCACCAAGAGACACCAAGAGGAGGAGGGACTTCCATAGAAAGTTGCAAAAACAATAAAACTCACAAAAAAAGAAGAGAAAAAAAACGGAGAGAGAATAAGAGATAGATTAATAAGGAAAAAAGGATGAAGGAAGAAAAAAAAGAAGTAGAAAACAAAAAAAAAGGAATAGTAGCAAACCGATAATAGTGGAACTCAAAAAAAATAATGAAAAAAAAGAAGAGTGAAGGGCGGAAAAAAGAGAAGTAAAATTAAAAAAAAAAAGAATAAGAAGAGACCCAAAAAAAGAAAAAAAAAACAGAGGGTGAAGGGTGGGAAAAAAAAAGAAGCAAAAAAAAAAGAAACAAAAAAAATAATAGCAAACTAGTAATAGTGGAAACCAAAAGAAAAAGAGTGAAAAAAAGAATAAATGGTGAAAAAAAAAGAAGTAAAAAAATATGAACAGTGGCAATCGGTAACGGTGAAATTTGAAAAAAAAAAAAAAAGAAACCCAAAAAAATAAAAAAATAAAAAAGAAAGGGTGAAGTGTGAAAAAAAAAAGTAGTAAAAAAATAAGTAAAAAAAAGGTAAACAGATGAAAAAAAAAAGAAGTAAAAAAATAGAAACAAACCGGTAACCATGGAACCCCATAAAAAAAGTGAAAAAAAAAAGAATGATGAAAGGTGGTTAAAAAAAAGAAGTAAAAAAAACGGAAGAAGAAGAATCCCAAAAAAAGTAAAAAAAAAAAAAAAAAAAGAAGGGGAAAGGTTGAAAAAAAAAAGAATAAATGGGAGAAAAAAAGTAAAAGAAAAAGAAAAAGAAACCCAAAAAAAGGAAAAAAAAAAAAAAAAAAAAAAAGAAGGAACAGTTGCACACTGTTCCCATCCGACCCGGCACATCCTCCCACAACCCCTCCCCCACTTGTTCTTTTCTATAATAGTAAAAAAAAAAAAAGAAACAAAAAAGGGTAAATGTGTAAAAAAGGAAATAAAAAATAGAACGGTAGGCTACTATTACAATTCGAGGTGGCACCTCCACCCACTCCGTGAAGGGTGAAAAAAAAAAGAAGGAAAAAAAATAGTAACAAACTAGTAACAGCGGAAACCAAAAGAAAAAAGAATTTAAAAAAATGGTGAAGGGTGAAAAGAAATGAAGTTAAAAAAAAAGAAGTGAAAAAAAGGGAAGAAGAAACCAAAAAAAAAAAAAACCCAAAAAAAAGAATGAACAGTAACCTATTGTTCCTTTACTACGTGGCACTCTCACTCCCTCTCTCCCACCTGAAGAAGAAACAAAAAAAAAGGAAGAAATGATGAACAGTAGCTTACTGTTCAAATCCTACATGGCACTCCCTCCTACTCCCTTTCCCCCGCTTGTTTGTTTCTTCGAAAAAAAAAAGAGTGAAAAAAAAGAATGGTGAAAAAAAAAAAGAAGAAGAAACCCAAAAAAATAAAAAAATAAAAAAAGGTGAAGAGTGACAAAAAAAAAGAACTAAAAAAAAGAAGCAAAAAAAAGGGAAAACAGATGAAAGAAAAAAGAAGTAAAAAAATAGTAATAAACCGGTTACCGTGGAACCCCATCAAAAAAAGAGTGAAAAAAAAGAAGAATGAATGGTGGAAAAAAAAAAGAAAAGAAGTAAAAAAAAAAAAAAAAAGGAAGCAGAAGAAACCCAAAAAAAGTAAATAAAAAAAAAAGGAAGGGAAAAGGTTAAAAAAAAAAAGAAGAAAAAAAAGGATAAATGGACGAAAAAAAAAGCAAAAGAAAAAAAACTCAAAAAAAGGAAAAAAAAAAGGGAACAGTTGCACATGATTCTCATCCGAGCCGGCACATCCTCCCACAACACCTCCCCCACTTGTTCTTTTCTATAATAGTAAGAAAAAAGAAACAAAAAGGGTAAATGTGTAAAAAAGGAAATAAAAAAACAGAATGGTATGCTACTATTACAATCCCAGGTGACACTTCCTCTCACTCCATGAAGGGTGAAAAAAAAAGAAGGAAAAAAAAACAGTAGCAAACCGATAACAATGAAACCCAAAAGAAAAAAGAGTTAAAAAAAAAAAAAAGGTTGAAGGGTGAAAAAAATGAAATTAAAAAAAAAAGAAGCAAAAAAAAGGGTAATTGGGTAAAAAAAAAAGTGAAAAAAAAGGGAAGAAGAAACCAAAAAAAAAAAAAAAAAGGATGAATAGTATCTTACTGTTCAAATCCTACATGGCACACCCTCCCTATCCCTTTCCCCAACTTGTTTGTTTCTATACTAATAAGAAAAAAAGAAAAAGAAACCCAAAAAAATGGAAAAAAAAAAGGGAACAGTTGCACATTGTTCCCATCCAACCCGGCACATCCTCCCACAACCCCTCCCCCACTTGTTCTTTTCTATAATAGTAAGAAAAAATAAACAAAAAAGGGTAAATGTGTAAAAAAGGAAATAAAAAAAAAAGAACGGTAGGCTACTATTACAATCCGAGGTGGCACTTCCTCCCACTCCGTGAAGGGTGAAAAAAAAAAAGAAGAGGAAAAAAGGGAAGTGGAAACCAAAAAAAAAAACCCAAAAAAAAAGAATGAACAGTAACCTACTGTTCCATTCCTACGTGGCACTCTCACTCCCCTTTCTCCCACCTGAAGAAGAAACCAAAAAAAAAGAAAGAAAGAAAGATGAGCAGTAGCTTACTGTTCAAATCCTACGTGGCACTCTGTCCCACTCCCTTTCCCTCACTTGTTTGTTTCTTCGAAAAAAAAGGAGCGAAAAAAGAGAAGGGTGAAAAAAAAATAAGAAACCCAAAAAAAATAATAAAAAAGGAAAAGGTGAAGAGTGAAAAAAAAAAGTAAAAAAAAAAAGCAAAAAAAAGGGAAAACAGATGAAAGAAAAAAGAAGTAAAAAAAAAAAAACAATAACAAATCGGTAACCGTGGAACTCCATCTAAAAAAGAGTAAAAAAAAGAACGTGAATGGTGGGAAAAAAAAAGAAATAAAAAAAGGAAGAAGAAGAAACTAAAAAAAGAAAATAAAAAAAAAGGAAGAGGAAAGGGTGAAAAAAAAGGATAAATGGGCGAAAAAAAAGTAAAAAAAAAACAAAAAAATAAATCCAAAAAAAGGAAAAAAAAAAAAAAAAAAGAGGGAACAATTGCATACTATTCCCATCCGACCCGAGACATCCTCCCACAACCCCTCCCTCACTTGTTCTTTTCTATAATAGTACAAAAAAAAACAAAAAAAGGTAAATGTGTAAAAAATGAAATAAAAAAAAAGAACGGTAGGCTGCTATTACAATCTGAGGTGGCCCTTCCTCCCACTCCATGAAGGGTGAAAAAAAAAAGGAAAAAAAAAAACAATAACAAACTGATAACAGTGGAGCCCAATAGAAAAAAGAGTTTAAAAATGGTGAAAGGGAAAAAAAATGAAGTTAAAAAAAAGAAGCAAAAAAAAGGGTAATTGGGTAAAAAAAAAAAGAAGTAAAAAAAGGGAAGAAGAAACCAAAAAAAAAAAAAAAGAATGAACAGTAACCTACTGTTCCATTCCTACGTGGCACTCCTACTGCCCTCTCTCCCACTTGAAAAAGAAACCAAAAAAAATAAAAAAAAGGATGAACAGTATCTTACTGTTCAAATCCTACGTGGCACTCCCTCCCTATCCCTTTCCCCCACTTGTTTGTTTCTATACTAGTAAGATTTATGTGGGCACTCTGTGCCTTTTTCGATGTTTTGAATGAGTTCGATTTTGATGTTTACACTGAGAAGAGTAAGAAAATCTCTTTCTAGCAATCCGATTTTGATGATTACACTAAGAGAGTTAGTAAATCACTTTCAAAGTTCTTAATTGTTAAAATAAATTCAAATAAAATTATTGATTGATTTAGTTAATCATTATAATTGATTTAATCAATCATTATAATTGACCTAATCAACCATAAACCATTCAACCATAATAATTTTATTAATCAATTATTATGATTGACATAATCATTACAATTAATTTGATCGATTATATATATATTTGGTTGATTTAATCAATTATTAAGATTGATTTACTCAACCATTATATATTTGGTTGATTTAATTAATGATTGATTTATTCAATCATTATAAATTTAGAAAATTGATTTTATTTTGATTATTTTCCTTTTTACCAATTTTATTCTGATTTTTTTCATTTTCTCTAATGATTAGTTTTTTTATAAATTTGACCTATCTCTACACTTTGTACTCAAGCAAGTAGAGACAATTTTCTCTGTTACAATTAGTTTTCTTTCTTCTCTTGTAATGTTTCTTAGTAATCAATACAAAAAAAATTCTTTTCTTCATTTTTTTCTTCTTCTTCTTTGTGTTTTTTATTCTTAATTTTATCTTGATATAATTCTCCTACGTAAGAGTGGTTCTAAATTGCATGTCTAGAAACATATGATGAGTCTAATACCGAGATTAAAATTTTTCAACATAGTATCAGAGCAAATTTCAAATCCTTCCTCTTCGAGGTTAAGAGATCCTTTTTTTCAAATAAATTCTTTTTCATAATCATTCTCTTCCATTCTTCTTACCTCTTCAAATTATTTCCAATGGACTGCTCACATTAAAATATCCTTAAACTCAAGAAATCTCTTGGGTCACGTTACAAAGGACACTATTGATGAGTCAGATCCAATATTCAAAAAATAGAAAATATGGGATGACCAAGTGTTCATCCTACTCAAAAGTTCTATGGATCAAATTCATAGAATTATGATCGACAGCTCTCCAAATTCTAAAACTCTTTGGGATCAAATGTATAATCTTTACGGGCAATAGTCAAATTTAGGAAAAGTTTTTGAGGTAAAAATGCGAATTGCCAATATCAAGAAAGATGAGAAAACTCTCTCCCAACTCTTTGGCGAATATGAAGACCTTTGGAATGAGTTCAAAATTTTGAGGCCATTCACAACCGATCTCAAAATTTTACAAAAAAGAGAGGATAAAAACAAGTCCTTTGGACTCCTCATTTCTCTTGGAGAGCAATTCGCACATGTTCGTCAAAAAATCTTTTGAATGAAGGATTTTCCTTTCTACCAAGAAGTGAGATCCATGGTCCAACGAGCAGAAACAAGTATGCATCTTGAGAATGCTTGCCAATCCAAAGTAGAAGGGTATGGTTTCAATTCGATTACAAAAGGACAAATGGCCAACAATGTGCAGCACATGGCCAAAAAGGTATGTGCTTACTGCAAAAAGCCTAATCATTTGCAAGAAAAATGTTGATTCCTTCATCCTTACCTGAAAGCTGAGCACCTGAAAAGAAAGGAGTAAATCTCCTCAAATGTAGCCCAGAATACAGTACTTGAGTCAAGAATCGAAAATATCGTTTCAAAAGTACTGCTCAAGCAAATAACAACCAATTCAGGTATTTGCTTAAACTCAACTTTAAATTTCCAAGATTGCTTAGTAGATTCTGATTACAATCATCATATGGTTAGGGATAAAAAGAAAATTAAAAAACTAAAATCACTCCGAAATCAAAAGATTGTAAAGGTTGCTAATAGGAATAATTTGAATGTAAGAGAATTCGGAAAAGTTGATTTTTTTGGAAAAAACTCTAATACCTTATATGTTTCCGAATTTTCTTCTAATCCTATGTCTATTAGTTAAAATGCTAAAAATCAAAATTGTAAAGTTATATTTGATCCTGACACTGTTGGTTTTCAGGATCTCAAACAAATCAAGTAATTGGTAGGGGATTCAAGAGAATAACCTATATTTTTTGAATCAAAATAATCATGCACACACGGCATATCAAGGAGAAAGTTATATTTTGTGGCGTACTAGATTAAATCATCCAAATAAACAAGTTTTAAAATACCTATTTCCAACAAAAAATTGTGAAGATAGATATTGTGAAGTTCGTATTTTTGGAAAAAAAACTCGAATACATTATCCGATTTCAGAAACAATTTATAAAAATGCTTTTAATCTTGTACATTCTGATATTTGGACAATTCCTGTGGTATTTAGATGAGATTTTAAATATTTCATATCTTTTATTGATCACAAAATTAGATATACATGAGTATATATGCTCACTTCAAAAGCACATGCATTCGAAATATTTAAAAGTTTCTACAATTATATCACTAAACAATACAATGCAAATATAAAAATATTTAGGACAGACAATGGGGGAGAATACATGAATCATGCATTTGCAATTTTTCTAGAAGAAAATGGAATAATTCACCAAACCTCATGTCCATATACCCCCCAACAAAATGGAATAGCCGAAAAGAAACATCGACATTTACTTGAGATAGCAAGAACAATCATATTCTATGCTAACATGTCTAAAATTTTTTAGAGCGATACAGTTAGTACTGCTACTCACATAATTAACCGCTTACCCACTAGGATACTCCAAGAAAAATCTCCATTAGAAGTCCTCACTAAGATTAAACCAAATATTACTCACTTAAAAGTGTTTAAATGCATATGTTATGTACATATATCAGAATAATTTAGAAATAAATTGGATAGAAAATGGAGATGGTGTATTTTCATAGGATATGGGTCATTTCAAAAGGGCTATATATGCTATGATTCTACGACTAACAAAATATACATATCAAAAGATATGATATTTGTAGAAAATAAGTTTTATTTTATAGATATAAGTAAAGAAAAAACACCACAAAAAGAAGATCTACAAGTTTTTTTGTTAATTCCAAAAGAAATTAACAATCTTTCTCGTCAATCTAATGAAGAGGAAAATAAAAAACAAGAGCAAGAGAGAGGATTACCAGAAAATTATGAGCAAAGGGAAGATGGAAGCTCCTTCAAAACTGAAGGAAGTAGGGAACAAAGGGGAGACAAAACCTAAGAAGATTTACTTCTTTCAAAAGAAAATAAAGAGTCTAATAATTTGCCATCATCTCCACCACCACTCAGAAGTTCAACGAGCCTGAGATTTTCTCCATCAAGATGGGAACACTACATCTCTAAAGTCACATCTTATCATATTGCTTACTATTATACTACCACTAATATTTCCTCACGTCATCAAGTATTCTTGAGTGGCATTGATCAAATATAGGAGTTAAAAATTTCAATGAGGCCAATGATCATCCAGAATGGAGAAAAGCAATGAAAGAAGAGCTAGATACTCCCACAAAGACAAGACTTGAGAAATAACGACTCTCCCAAGAGGAAAGAATACAGTCGGATGCAAATAGGTTTATAAAATCAAGTATAAAAGTGACAGTTCAATTGATCGCTACAAAGGTAAACTTGTAGCCAAAGGATTTACCCCGACCTACGGAGTAGACTATACGAAAACCTTTGCACCTGTAACAAAGATGAATACTATAAGGGTTCTCTTGTCTCTTGCTACCAATAAGAGTTGGCCAATGTACTATATGGACGTAAAGAATGCCTTCTTACAAGGGGAGTTAGGAGAGGAGGTTTACATGCATTTACCTTATGGGCTCAATCAAAGTCATGAAGGACGAGTGTGCAAACTGAAGAAAGCTATCTACGGTCTCAAACAATCTCATCGGGTCTAGTATGCAAAACTAAGCTCTGCACGTATCTGTAACAATTTTAAAAAATACAATAGTGATTTCTCCTTATTTACTAAATCTGATAATAAAAAAATTACTATTGTTCTTATATACGTTGATGATGTCATCGTTATTAAAAGTGATATGAGTCAAATTGATCAAATCCAAAATTTCCTTAAATGTAGTTTTGAAGTTAAAGATTTAGGGGTACTAAACTACTTTTTAGGAATATAACTTATCTACTCTCACAAGAGACTTGTCATATCCCAAAGAAAGTATACTCTTGATCTTTTGTAGGAAACAGGTAAATTGGGAGCAAAACCAACGATCAGCCCTATCTCAACCTCTAATGAAGAAAATGATACTGATCAACTTTTCACAGATATACAGAGGTACCAGAGACTTGTTGGGAAACTCCTTTATCTAACTATCACTAGACCCGACATTGCATATGATGTGAGTCAAATTAGTCGGTACATGTAGACTCCTAAAGTGTGCCATTGGAAGGCAGTTAAAAGGATCCTTATGTATCTTAAAAGATCTCCCAAGAGAGGAATCTGCATGAAAAAAAAATCTAAATTCAAAAATTGTGGACTATTATGATGCGGACTGGGCCGGAGATTCAATGGATAGAAGATCCACCACAGATTATTGCATATTTGTTAGTGGGAATCTCATATCTTAGAAGAGCAAGAAACAATCTATAGTTTCAAGATCAAGTGCAGAATCTAAGTACAGAGCCATAGCAGCAACAACTAGCAAGATCATTTGGCTGAAAGCTCTAGTTGAAGAATTGGGATTTTCAGTCACTTCTCCTATCAAACTCTTTTGCAACAATTAGTCTGCCATTCATATTACTTCTAGTCATGTCTTCCATGAGAGAACGAAACATATTGAAATTGATTGTCATTTCGTTCGTCAAAAGGTTGAAGACAAGACCATAGTCACTCCTCACGTAAAGAGTAATGAGCAGTTTGTTGATATTTTTACCAAGCGAATTATGACAAGTCACAAGCGAATTATGACAAGTCACACGCAAAACATTCTTGGCAAGTTAGGCTCCATATATATCTACTCGCCAAACTTAAGGTGGAGTGTTAAAATAAATTCAAATGAAATTATTGATTGATTTAATCAATTATTATAATTGACCTAATCAACATCAACCATTCAATCATAATAATTGATTTAATCAATTATTATGATTGACCAAATCATTACAATTAATTTGGTCAATTATATATATATTTGGTTGATTTAATCAATTATTAAAATTGATTTGCTCAACCATTATACATTTAGTTGATTTAGTTAATAATTGATTTATTCAATCATTATAAATTTAGAAAATTAACTTTATTTTTATTATTTTCCTTTTTACCAATTTTTTTCTGATTTTTTTTATTTTCTCTAATGGTTAGTTTTTTATATAAATAGAACCACTTTTCTACACTTTGTACTCAGACAAGTAGAGACAATGTTCTCTTTTACAATTAATTTTCTTTCTTCTCTTATAATGTATTTTAGCAATCAATACAAAGAAATTCTTTTCTTCATTTTTTTTCTTTTTCTTTTTCTTTTTCGTGTTCTTGATTCTTAATTTTGTTTTGGTATAATTTTCTTACGTAAGAGTGGATCTAGATTGTATGTTTAGAAATACACGAGGAGTCTAATACCGAGATTAAAATTTTTCAACATTAATTAGTTCAAGAGTTTAATCCGTGACATTTCTTATTTGAAACATAGCATGTTTGGTGAACCTCCACATTTGGTGTACATACTCTTAAAAGACTTATCGCAATTGTAGCCTGTTCTTGTATTGTGTCATAGTTTCAAGTGTTTTATCATAAATTCCATTTGTATCATACTAATCATTACCATGGAGGGATCTGGTATACAATTTAATTTTTAATTATTTGTTTCTATGATGCGACATACTTTTAGGTTATAGGTAGTAGCTTGTTCTGCTATTATGTCTATACTAGGCTGTTTATAGTGACTGGTTTTTTTGCAGGGAAGTCAACTCTCACTGATTCTCATGTGGCTGCTACTGGTATTATTGCTCAAGAAGTGGCAGGAGATGTTCGGATGACTGACACCCGTCAGGATGAGGCAGAGCGTGGTATCACAATTAAGTGAACTGGTGTTTCTCTGTACTATGAGATGTCTGATGAATCCCTCAAGAATTACAAGGGTGAGCATCAAGGGAACGAATATCTTATCAATCTAATTGATTCTCCTGGGCATGTTGACTTTTCTTCCGAAGTCACTGCTGCTCTGCGCATCACTGATGGTGCCCTTGTTGTGGTGGATTGTGTTGAGGGTGTTTGTGTCCAAACTGAGACTGTCCTGAGACAAGCCCTTGGAGAGAAGATTCGGCCCGTGTTGACTATCAATAAGATGGACAGATGCTTCCTTGAGCTCCAAGTTGAATGTGAGGAGGCCTACTAGACATCCCAGAGAGTTATTGAGCATGCCAATGTAATTATGGCAACATATGAAGATTGTCTTCTGCGTGATGTCCAAGTCTACCCTGAAAAAGGCACTGTTGCTTTCTCTGCTGGTTTGCACGGTTGGGCATTTACCCTGAACAACTTTGCAAAGATGTATGCCTCCAAGTTTGGAGTCGATGAAGGTAAGATGATGGAGAGGCTCTGGGGGTGAAAACTATTTCGACCCTGCTACCAAAAAGTGGACCAACAAGAACACTGGTTCTCCAACATGCAAGCGTGGATTTGTTCAATTCTGCTATGAACCCATCAAGTAGATCATTTCAGCATGTATGAATGATCAGAAAGATAAGCTTTGGCCAATGTTGCAGAAGCTTGGTGTCGTCATGAAGGCCGAGGAGAAGGATCTGATGGGCAAGGCTTTAATGAAACGTGTTATGCAGACATGGCTTCCCGCAAGCGATGCACTCTTGGAAATGATGATCTTTCATCTTCCCTCACCTGCAAAGGCTCAGAAGTACCGTGTTGAGAAGGTCCCCTTGATGATATGTATGCTAACGCTATTCGGAACTGTGATCCCGAGGGACCCCTTATGCTTTATGTGTCAAAGATAATTCCTGCTTCTGACAGGGGTAGATTCTATGCTTTTGGTCAGGTTTTCTCTGGCAAGGTTGCAACAGGAATGAAGGTCAGGATCATGGGACCAAATTATGTTCCTGGTCAGAAGAAGGATCTGTACGTCAAGAATGTCCAGAGAACTGTTATTTGGATGGGAAAGAAGCAAGAATCTGTTGAGGACGTGCCTTGTGGGAATACTGTTGCTATGGTTGGGTTGGACAAGTTCATCACTAAGAATGCAACCCTCACAAATGAAAAGGAAGTAGATGCTCATCCAATCAGAGCTATGAAGTTCTCTGTCTCTCCTGTTGTGCGTGTAGCTGTGCAGTGTAAAGTGCCTTCTGATCTCCCAAAACTTGATGAAGGTTTGAAACGACTTGCCAAATCAGATCCTATGGTTGTATGTACAATTGAAGAGTCCGGTGAACACATTATTGCTGGAGCAGGAGAACTCCACCTTGAAATCTGTTTGAAGGACTTGCAGGAGGACTTCATGGGTGGTAAAGAAATCATTTAGTCTGATCCTGTTGTTTCTTTCCGTGAGACTGTCCTGGAGAAGTCATGCAGGATCGTGATGAGCAAATCTCCCAACAAGCATAACCGTCTGTACATGGAAGCTAGGCCAATGGAGGAAGGGCTTGCAGAGGCATCGATGAAGGGCGAATTGATCCTAGGGATGATCCCAAGAACCGGGCCAAGATCTTGTCAGAGGAGTTTGGCTGGGACAAGGACCTTGCCAAAAAGATATGGTGTTTTGGTCCAGAGACTACTGGTCCAAACATGGTTGTGGATATGTGTAAGGGAGTTCAGTACCAAAATGAAATCAAGGATTCAGTGGTGGCAGGTTTCCAGTGGGTTTCCAAAGAAGGTGCACTTGCGGAAGAGAACATGAGGGCCATCTGTTTTGAAGTGTGTGATGTGGTTTTCCATGCTGATGCTATTCACAGAGGAGGTGGGCAGATCATTCCTACTGCAAGGAGGGTTTTATATGCTGCTCAACTGACTGCCAAGCCAAGGATTCTTGAGCCAGTTTTCCAGGTCGAAATCCAGGCCCCAGAGCAGGCTCTTGGAGGCATCTACAGTGTTCTGAATCAGAAGCGCGGGCATGCGTTTGAGGAATTGCAGAGGCCAGGCACACCCCTGTACAATATCAAGGCTTATCTTCCTGTCGTAGAGTCGTTTGGGTTTTCAAGCACTCTGAGGACTGCAACGTTTGGGCAGGACTTCCCACAGAGTGTGTTTGACCACCGGGATATGATGTCTTCGGATCCATTGGAACCTGGCACTCAGGCGGCTCAATTGGTAGCTGATATTCGAAAGAGGAAAGGTTTGAAGGAACAGATAACACCTCTTTCCGAATACGAAGGCAAACTGTAAGGGCTACAAAATAAATAAAATAAAAATTATAATTATAATTAAATAAGTAAATAAGTAAATAATTTATTAAGTATAAAAAATGTATAAATATTAAATAATTTAGTGTATCGAATCATTTTGAAAATAAAAAATATTTAAAAACTTATTGTATATCACTTTTGTTACTTTTTGTAAACGTGATCATAATGGTCTTTTTGCCAGTGCCACATCTACTCTTTTGTGGCTTCTGAATCTCAAATCAACCTTAGTTGAATGAAGCAGGAAGTAGTTTGGTTTCATTTTATTCCCCCTTAAAACCTGTATCTTTGTATTGTTTTGAATTTTTTATCAATACAAAAAAGGGGGTTAGTAGTTGGTGCCATTTGATTACCTCCGGGGCCAAACAAAATCGCATATTAACTTCTCAATCTTGTCCGCTACTCCAACAGCAATCTTAAAAAAGAGAGAAAAAGTAGATAATCGTTAAGACAGACGCAAAGATCAAACCAAGGTAAGAGCAGCACTCTTCTATCTGCAATTTGCACGTAAACTCTACAAAATCTGTTTTTACCATTTTTTTATTTTTTATTTATTATTTTTTTTATTACACATATATTCAAAATTAGGATCAACCAGTTGGGAGAGGAGAATTATGACCACTCGACTGTCCTTGAGATTACTTTTATTAAGGTAGGGCTTCCGAGGGAGATCTAGAATATTAGGCCTGTGCTTCTAAGGGAATCTAAAATCTAGCTTCAACCGCCCTAAAAGCAAATTCTCATTCTAAAATGTCCTACAAAAATCTCCTTTTATATTATAATTTTTGGTTAAAAAAATACTGTTATGTAAACTATTACTTATCGATATTTAATTGATTTAGTGATCAGTTATTAATATCTCTTAAGTTGATTTTACATTTAAGTTTTGTGTACGATGAAAACAAGTACTAAAAAAGTTTTATCCTATAATTATTTAAATCGATTTGAATCAAATTTAATTATATTCATGATAATGGAAAAACATGTGAACAAACATAAGTGCATGTGTTGTGAGGAATCCAATTTCTTACTTTTGTTGAAAAAGAAATTGTAATGGTACAAGGTCTTACGGATCACAAAAATATCAAAAATATAAATGTAGTACTTAAAACAATAGTATATGATCTCTTTTATAAAATAATAATAATTATACTTGTGGTGTCGTAGAGCTCTGGTGTGTTGCGTGAATGGTACACTATGTATGTTCGTTTTGTGTTTATGATGATCTGTAAGTTGGGCTAAAACTTGTAGTTTCAAAAAGAAGAAATGTAAGATGAGGGGAGTGAGTATTCCTACACATGCCATATAGGGAAGGGTGCTTGTGATGTTGATTGTAGTAACATCCCTAATCATTTATGCTCATGATTTTAGAGCTATACGTTAAGTCTGAGCAATTATATATTGTCTTTGCCATGTTTAAGGATATGATTTTGACCCTTCTTTAATATTATTGTCAGAGAAAATTACTTTTACTACAAATAATATAATATGTATATACAAAATCAATCATGAAATATACAATATTTACGTAATTTGATCGACATGTAAATCCATGATGAATATCAATTATTATTTACTCATTTAAATCGATCAAAATATTATAATTGTAAATGCTCAACCTAAACCGGAATCGAGCTCGGGATTTAGCTTAATCATTAAACAAACAACTCTAAATGCTTTACGATCCAACTTGTTTAGAGGTATATCTATTTACTAAATTTATTACAATTTCAATATAAAAGAAAATACAACGTTGAAGAAACTAATAAGAAATTAGGTGAGCGACGAGAGAGAGAGAGAGAGAGAGGGGGGGGGAGGGAGTTGTCATCGTAACAAGATCCATGGGGCACAGGAAATCCCCACGCCACCAATCTCCTATAATACAAAGACCTTATAACTTCTTCCATATCCCTAAGTTTGTTCAAAAATAGTATTGTGTATGACTCTACAGAACTCTGTTGTTACCAAGTGAGCCAAAACTTATTTCCATCTTCGAAACCTATTAGGTAAGTGGTCCTTCTCCTACAGCTTCCATATTTCTGATCTCTGTCTTAATCTTCAATCAACAGTCTCTCTCTCTCTCTCTCTCTCACATACAACTTTTGAAGTAAAAGCAAAGAATACTCTACATCAAATATACTCTCACCTCTCTTCCAAACTTGCATCATTCTGAACCTTTTGTTTTTTTCAGCACACAATGGAAATCCAAACTCTTCCCTCAAAGGAAACCAAAGACTCTGACTCCACGGTGGACACATCACGTCCTTTCAGCTCTGTCAAGGAAGCCATAGCCATATTCGGCGAACGGTTCCTTGCGGCGGAAATCTACTCATCATCTCCAAAGCCGTACGGTAACATTCCAAAACAACCCACATCATGGAAGCTCTCAATCTCACCAATAAGCCCTCACAGGACTATAAGAGAAATCGAAAACTCCAACAACATGAATTTTGTCGGTAGTTTGAAGACGTTGGAGGAAGAATTAGAAGAAACAAGGAAAGAGCTGAAGTTATTGAAGGAAAGAGAAGCTGAAACACAGGTGGCATTGGCTCAACTAAATGCTGAGCTTCACAAAAACATGTCAAAAATGGCTGAAGCCGAGGCAGAGGAGGCAGCAAAAGCGGCGGCAAAGAGAGAGGAAGAGAGGGTGAAAAGGGACATGATAGTGAGAGTGGAGAAGTCACCATCATTGGATCAAGTGCTCGGAGAGAAAACGAGGGAAAACAGAGGAGGTAGAAACAGGGGAATGAGGAAGAGTGTGAAGAAGAAGAAACCCATTATTCCTGTTGTGAGTGACTTGTTTTCTTGGAAGAAAGAATCACCCAAGAGTTTTCACAATCCTCTCTATTCATCTTCCCACGTTTATTTTGGTTAAGACTTCAAAAAAATATTGTTGGTTAGCATAATCTCCCGTATATTTCATTTTTTGTGCATCATATGCAAGTACCTGTTATGTAACATATAAAAAATAATTAAAAAAAAAAAAGCCAAGGGACCCATTACTGATGAGCAGGTTTGATATTTTCCCAGTTGTGTGTCATTAAAAAGGAAAATGGTTGATTATCTTCTTTAATCTTAATTATATAGACAACTCTGTTTTTGCAAGTTTTCCTATTTTTCATATCTTGTCACTCATATGAGAAGGATGCTGGAGTTTGCTATTTGTGCCATATAATTCAAATAATATTATATTTACCCACTTGCAATTAAAAATATTAAATTTAATATGGCTTCTACAATTAGCCTTACTTCAAATTCCAAAGACCAAAGGATTTAATCCTAAATTTTGAAATCAATTATTTGACATACCAATATAAAATATATGAGAAATTCTTTGTTTTGATTTGATTTCTTATATTGTTTACAAAATTTTATGCTGTCTATCAACCTACCACAATATTTCTCATTTATCAAGATTTGGACTTAAAACTGATAGCAGTAGAGATATACTTTCTAAGTTAATAAATAATAGATAAATACCATTTTCAGACTGCATTTATTTAATTGGAGAGTTGCCCAATTGGAAAATTTCTTCTCTATTGATTTTGAACAACTCAATAACGTTGTGGTTTAGAATTGATTTGATACCCAGTTGGAGTCTTTCTAGAATTTCTCTTTTGAAGTGAGTTTAGGCTCAACTCTTTTTAGGACCCCTTTACGCTCTCCTTAACACAAATGATAGAGAATTTGATGGTGGAAAAACGAATAGTTGATTAAAACAGGGGAGCAGGCCGCTGTCTGCTAGGCATTATAAAGTCGGTTTCTCTTTTAAGTCTGAAAATTTTGGTTCCCCAAAAGACCAAGTTTTACTGAGCTTTGAGCTTTGATCTATAGCATCGGTCCTAATGTGTATGAAGCGTTACTTGTTGAAAAATCTGTCCTCTAAAAAGAGCTAATATAGAGGTCGGTCCAGATTAGTTAGGGCAAAACTCTAAATATCGGGCGGTATCCAAGACATGGTACAAAAAAAAAAAACTACATAGAAGCACTATCTAAATATTTTGTTTTATTTTAAGAAAATGAAACAAATTTTATCCCACTTAATATTTTGGTTTGTCCTGAATTTCTCGACCAAGTACCAATCGAAACATTTCAAATGTATTCCACTTCTTCTTATTCGAACAAAATTGTAGGTTATAATTTGAAGAAATATTTTAATTGACCGTCGATAAATGTTTTAAACTTTGAAATCTATTTTCAAATAGTAATTTATATTGTATAATTTGAAATTAATTTATTTTTTATTTGAATTAGAATTTATATTTATTGATAAAACATTTTGAATTATTTATATTTTTTTATATAGAGCACTTCGAATGGAACCTCAAAATACTCAGATACCAAAATATATAGCACGAATAAAAAATGAAACGAAAATTAGAACATAATTGACAATCTTAATATAAAATATTTAATCAAAAGTTGTTCATATATATGGCATCTTTGTTCTAATATCGTATTGGTGGCCGATTTTGCTTGATTTAAGCAGGATCAAGCCCTTAGGGTTAAAATTTTGAACCAAACCGATACATAATGATAGTGAACTTGGTCGAATTCGTCTATTAGGAAAGAATTTTTTTTTTTGAAGTTACAATTTAAAATTTTATTATCAAGATTCTAAAAATCGAAAAATTCAAACTAAATTAGTATAAACCGCAAGTTAAAGTAGTAATAGGCTCCAAAATTTTGTTATCGGAACCTACATGACATGAAAATTTTAGGTTAAATTAGGGTAAAAGCCTAAGAACCTAAAATGAATCAACAAAAATTAAATTTTTATATTTACTTATATGATCATTCTTAATTTTTGTCATTACGATTAATATACATCAACCGTACTTTTTATATTTATGATTTATCTAAATTATTGGAATATAATCTTATAATATACTTCATAAATATGTCTCAAGAAGAAAAATTTATACCCGTTAAAACTTTAAAATGGTTAATAGTCAAGAAAATATTCACAAAATTACTATGCTTGAGTGAATAATCGTGTTTATTTTTTGTTGTAGGCATTGTATTAAATTTTGGGAATATAATAATAAATAACAAAATTTTTTTTTAAAATTTATTTTTAAGTGGACAATCTAACTGATTGCTACTCTTTTCCATTCATTATTGTAGAATTTTTATCTTCTTTTAGTTGTATTTTTTTTTTTTTTTTTTGGTTAGCCTCATTTTAGTTGAGCCTTTCCTTAATATAAACAAGCAATCAATACAATGATAACCGATACAATAGTATCCAAACTACTTTGAGTGGTGGACACTTAACCCACTTAACCAGAAATTACGAATTCAAGCCATGGAAATTAAAAAAAAAAAAAATTTAGGAGAACCAACCCTTAATAGTCCCCCACAATATTTGGATCAAATTAGTCAAACGAAATCCAGATACCGATTAGTTCAGTATCAAAAAAATAAATAAATAACAAATAAACCTTTATTCCACTAGGTGGAGATGACTATACAGATATTTCTATACCACTGTACTCTATTTCATATCGTAATAATATTTCTATACTATTATATTTTATATTGTATTGTATATTTATTTATTTTTAGATAATTCATATTATATTCTATTATTATTGTCCAAATTCTTTTACAATTTCCTCTCTCTTGATTAATATAAGTATCTGTTATGGTCTCACATCGGCTAACTAGATTCTTTGTCGGTCGCCTATGTATGTATTATATCATTTTAATCATGTTTTATTCAAATTTTTCTTCAATCAAATGGAAAAGAAAAAAAGGATCTATGTGCTTCATATTAACAAGTGATCGATTAAAAAAAAATCTACAGATGAACTGTATTCTTCATACTTCATATTTCCAATTTTGCCAAATCAAATATCAATTATTGCAAGATAAAGTTTAATTCATGCAATGTAATAATAAAATTAAACAAATTAATAGTTAAAAAATACTATTGCTGTTGTTAGAAATTTAAATTAAAAAGATTAAATTATTATTGGATAATTAAAATTATTAAATTTATAGTTATAATAAAAAAATTAAACCTGATATTTAATTTAGATATAGGGGGTGAGTGCCTCTAATGCACGAAAAGTTTTCAATATTAATGTTTTTTTTATTTTTAACACACTAAATTTATTAATATTTATATAAAATTTTTTATATTTATATATATTCATATTTAATGAATTATTTATTTATTTAATTATAATTTTATTTTTATGTTATCTTTCTTATAATTAATTTTTATATTTTTATATTTTCATTTTTATAAAGTGTGTTTTTATATAGGTTTAAATTCAAAATCTATACAAAAAGGAGTCCGGTGTTTACTTGAGCGGTAGGCTTTGAGAGTGTTTCGATCGTCGAATCTCAGTTGGCGTAGTGAAAATGACTTTACGTCCCTTAATGAAGTTCAGGTTCAATCTTTCTTGGAAATGAAAAAGACTACTTTAAGAAACCTCTCCCTTAATTGAAACTCAATAATCAAGTCAATTCGAATTAATCGGGATGAAACTCTGAATATCATGAATAAGAGAAAAAAAAAATAGTGTTTCAACCTTTCCGTTTATCGTGCAACCTCCGGGGCCAAAATTGATTCAACTTGAGACCCAAGATACTCGATCTAACCGGTTGCCGCCTTCAGGCCCAGCCGAAGCCCAATTGTGTCCACCGAAAAAAAAAAAAAAAAAAAAAAAAAAACAATTTCTCAATTTTTTATTATTATAATTGATTTAAATTAATTAAAATGGGAGCACAAAAAGGAAAATCAGAGCCGGCAAAGAAGAAGAAAGAAGATTTTGTCTGTCGCCTGCCACACGCACACAACTGTAATTTAGCAACGAGAAAGAAAGAGAGAGAGAGAAACAGAGAAAGGAAGCTGCAAGGGTTTGAGAGAGAGAGATATGCAAGCAGTTGGATTGAATTCAGCATACATCAGGGCTCAGCAAAGCCTAACCCTAGAATCTCCTTCATGCTGTACCTCCTCCTCCAAGGTATCTCTCTCTCTCTCTCTCTCTCTCTATGAGTTGATAATTCATGTCGAAATTGTAATTAATTCTTTTAATTTTGATTAAATCAATGAGGCATCAAGCTTGTTAGGAGCTGAGACGATCCCATTCAATAGGGGAAGACGCTTCTTGCCTTTTGTGCGGATTCAGGTGCCTACACGACCACGCAGACAAGGTACTCAATTCTACTCAATTGGGCTGTAGCTGATTTAATACGGATTGGTGTGCCCCTTTCAATACCCTAGAACTCGGGGTGAGGGAAAGTGCTTATATTTGTTTTTCCCTACCTCAATCCTTCTCAAGAAAAATGAGGGGATAAGAACACCAAGGGGATTAGATTTCTTCTTTGTCCCTCTATGTATGCACCCTTTTAGAAGATACTCAGTGGATGAATCATAGAAGGCATCATTTGCAGTAAACTTGTCTCCTACAAGCTGTAGCAACCAATTATGTGTTATTTTAGCCATCAAAATTTTGAAGGATTGACTCTAACAATTGAGAAGGATCGGTTCTTCAAACTTGGACATAAGGTGAAACAATGACGTAGAGGTTGGATACAAAGGGAGAAGTTTTTGCATAACAGTCGAAAACTCACTTGGCTTTCGTTGTGGGCAGTGTGGGCACCTTTAATGATTGTTTTCTTTAGAACTACGTTCTAGTATTAAGACTTCTTGGATTGTGGTAGGCATTTATCATTATTTTTCTCATTAAGTAAGCCAACAAGCTTTCCATTATTGGATTTTTACACTTCCCTCCTATAACTGTTTTGCAGTGGTGCAGGCTGTAGCTACTCCAGAATCAGCAGTTGAATTGCCACTGACTGCAGAAAATGTTGAGAGTGTGTTAGATGAAGTCCGTCCATTCCTCATGGCAGACGGAGGCAATGTGGCATTACATGAGATTGATGGTAATGTTGTACGATTGAAGCTACAAGGGGCATGTGGTTCCTGCCCTAGTTCTGTAATGACTATGAAGATGGGCATTGAGCGTCGTTTAATGGAAAAGATTCCTGAGATAGTTGCAGTTGAACCAATAGCAGATGAAGAGACTGGCCTTGAACTTAATGAAGAAAACATAGAAAGTGTAAGTATACGGTTTAATTCAATTTTTTTCTTGTTGCTAATGCTCCTCAAGCATTGTAGCTTTTCTTTCTTTCTAATATTCCACACAATGCATACAGAGCATGAAATTTAACTACTTTTGCTATTTTGAGTTAAGCATGATAGATCTGATAATACTTCTTTATCTCTGGTGTCAAAAACCATAGCTATAGAACATAAAAGTAGCTTGTGATGGCCCAACTCACAGCAATCAGTCTTTTTTTTCTTAGGATTTTTATTTTATTTTTTTTTTTTTTGGTAAGGGGATCAATATTTAGCCGGGACTCAAGCATTTATTTTATTTCTTTTAAACATATAGAACAGGTCTTTCTAAATGGTGTTTGGGGCGCTCCTGTGGTGTCTTCTCTGCAGTAGTTTAAATGTGTTGTTACACGAAGACTATTTATGTACTCTCTGGTCATTCTAGTCGTCTTGATTCTACAGAATTCATGGTTGAGGCAGTTGAAGGCAACTTTGCCTTATAATTCTTTGTAGGCGAGATGTGAGGCAAACTATGCTGTTTCTTACTTGCTATTTGCTAGTGAATGGCAGCAGTATCCTATTGCAGGATACTGAAATTTCACATTTTCACATGTAAGGACTATTTTCTCAAGTTTGAGGCTGTTTCATGCTTGAGATAAAAAAGCTTAGTAGTTAGATATTTCCACTGAGGACTGGAAGGAACTAAGGGTGTTTTATGTTGTGAGGTAGGCTCCCATCCCAAGCTATGAAGTATCTCAGATTGCAATAAGTGTTTCTTTTATGGCTAGTGTGGTCCTACTTTGGGAAGAATACAGAAGAAATATATGTAGGGTGAAGGAACTTGTGGGAGCACTTTATCCAGTTTCCTTCTCACCATTCTATGCCGCGTGGTTCACCCACTCGAAAGATTATTATGCATGAAAGATGAATTTAAACTATTGTTTGGTGGATCACTTTTTCCTTGCCCACTTTGGTAGAACTAAGAGGATGGACATTTGACAATTGGGTACTTTCTAGTCCAAGCTTTGTGTGGAAAATGGTTTTGGCAGATTTGATTGAGTATAGATCACTTTCATAGATAAATCAATAATGTAATACAAAGGTAAGCTTGGGGTGTGTACCATTTGGTAGGGGCTTATCTATAAAGTAACTGGAATAATACCTGGGCATGGTGGGTAAGGCTGTAGAATGATTAGCATTTTGTAGCTCAAGCTGGACTCTATGAGTTCAGCTTATCAAAGGCTCATTTGAACTCATCTCATAATGTTAAAAGAGCCAACCTTGAGAATTTTGGAGCTTGTTGCTCAGCTGATATTAATTTATTATGGATAAATTGTGCACGTTACCTGCACTTGGGTGGAGCCTAAGTCATATAAAGCTCGTTCGATCTTTTTGGTATGGTTAAAAGATTTGAGCTTAGCTCCACTCTTATGATGCAAAAGCCAAGCTTCAGCAACCTGCTACTCCATATTTCACCTCTGATAATAGAACAATGATTTCATCCCTAATAATGGAAGAATAATTTGAGGTTCCTGACATAGAAAGGTTTCTCTTTTTGCATGATGGAAGGAGATCTCTAGGTACTAGATTACCTTTTGCGAAATGCTTCTTTGAATTCAAATTTACCTCATTGATTTGCTGGTTCCTATAAACTTGAAATTTTCATCTGCCTTGTAACTGGAAATATAGTTGGTTGACTTTCAAATAGCACTTATTAGATGGCTTGTCATCAACTTGTGAGGGGTCCAACTAAACTTGTGTGGAAGTTTAGAAGTACTGCAGTCTTTGATACTTTCTCCCTCGATGAGTCCTTAAATATTTTGACTATTAAGAAATTTGCTTCTTTTTTCGTTTTGAAAATGATTGGGAAATGATTTTGATAGTGAGTTGCACAGACAAATGTAGTAAAGAGTTGATGAATTACTTGATAAAGCTAGGAGCTTCGGTTTCCCTACACTTGATTTGTATGGTTTGATCATACCTCAAACTGGAAAAAGGAAGCTTATGATGCTTGTAAGTGGGTGTACTTATGCCACAACTGGTTTATTTGGAGAAAGAATAGCAAATCTCTGTGGGTATTGAGATTTTTGGAGAATCGAAGTTGATATTCTTGGGTTTATTACATGAATGCCCTGTGTTTGTAAAGCAGTTTCAAATACTTTCGCAATTTAGATATCTGCAGTTATTTTAACTGCAACTTGGACCAAGCCTTTGTTTTGGATGGATCCACTTTTCTCTAATAGACTGAAATGGACCAACAACAAGAGCAGTGTGTCGAATGCGTGAAGCCGAATATTGCATAAAAGTTTGATCTATGCCAAATTACAGAACAAAATAACATGAAAGATGAAAGAATTATTAACATGCAACAATTTGAACATGTAATTTGGGTTGCACTGCAGAGAGCTAGCTTATGCCAGTTAATTCTATCATCCTCCCAACCCCCCTAAACTCCTACAAAACCCAAAATAGTGAAAAAAAAAATGCCTGGAAAAGTAATTTCTTTGATGATTGGAAGTTCTGGTTAATAAAAAAGTTTAAATATTCCTAATCGATAGTGTATGCTATATTCGGCTTACATATGACCAATCCACTTGTTAAGACATTTGATGGAGACATATAGAGTACATAAGACAAACTTACATATGGTATTCATTGATCTAGAAAAAACATATGATAGGGTTCCAGAGAAGTATTGTGGTGGGCGCTGATAAAGAAAGAGATCTCCTCAAAATACATTAGTCTCGTTAGAGATATGTATGAGGGAGTTATAACTAATGTAAAAACTTATGGGGTTTGAGCAATAGTTTCCCCATTAACATTGGACTTCATCAAGATTCGGCATTAAGTTCCCTTCTCTTTGTAATAGTAATAGACGAGATCACAAAAAACATTCAAGATGAAATACCATGATGTATGCTTTTTGCAGATTATATAATTTTAATTGATGAAACTAAGGAGGGTATTCATGCTAAATTAGAGTTATGGAGGGTCACACTAGAGTCCAGAGGGTTTAGATCGAGTAGATCGAAAACTAAATATATAAGGTGTAAGATTAACTACAATCATCGAAATGATGAAGAAACGATTAAACTAGATGGACAAGATGTACCTGAAAATGAACGATTTAGATATTTAAGTTCCGTCATTCAAAATGATGACAACATAGATGAAGATGTGAACCATAGAATTCAAGTGTATTGGATGAAATAGAGAAAGCCATCTGGAATTCTTTGCGATCACACGATACCAATACATTTGAATGGAAAATTCTATAGAACCGCGGTTAGACCTGCATTATTGTATGATACTGAGTATTGGGCTATTAAACAATAACAACAAGAATAAAAAATGACCATAACAGAAATAAAAATACTTAGGTGGATGTATGGCAAAACTAAAGGAGATAGAATTAGAAATGAAGAAATTCGTAATAAGTTGGGAGTTAACTCAATTATGAATAAAATGCGAGAGTGTCGTTTGAAATGATTTGGGCATGTGCAAAGAAGATCCAAGAACGCACAGGTTAGGAGAATCGAGAACTTAAATATGGGGGATTTAGTAAAATGTAGGGGTAAACTGTTGAAAATTTGGATGTAAGTTATTAGTAAAGATATAATAGTTAAGAGTTTAAACGAGAAGATGACTTTGGATAGAAATGAGTGGCGTAAAAGAATCCGCACAAATTAAACTAATATATTTTGAATATATATATTTATTGATTTATTTTATTTTTACTTTTTTTTTAAAAAAAAAAATTATTTTTATTCTCTTTTGTATTTATTTCTACCTTTGTATTTATTATTTTTTATTCTATTTTTCTTTTTAATCATAATTTGTCTCTTAAATGGTCGACCCTAAATTATTGGATTTAAGACTCGGTTTGTTGTTATTGTTGTTGTTGATAGTGTATACTATATGGTGATAGATCCACCAGCAGTCTCTATTATCCCTTCCAATTCTTACACTACATTTTTATGCATATATCTTGCACATAAGGAAAAGAAAAAAGACTTTCCCTTGGTACTTTTATGGGGTAGAGCAACCAAGTTCGCTCTTATATTTTTCTTTCTTCCTTTTTTGCTTTTTCATTTTTTTGGATAGAAAAAACAAAGTATATTATAGATAACGAATCATGTACATAAAATACAGACAAAATGCAGTCTCTACATAATCAAAAGAAAAAGAACAATCGAAATGAAAGTGCATTCCAGTCCCTACAAATATCCCTAACACAATAATTCCGGAAGGCATCCATAACTGAGGCCCAAAGAGAAGCTAAGAAAACAATCTTTTCCCACAGAAGATTGATTGGGGGATACTGATGCTTAAAAATCCAAGAATTCCTTCCCAACCAAAAGCACGAAATTGTTGTCATAAGCGTGCAATCCCACAGAATATTAGTGCTCTTATCACCACCAAAGCCTCTTATATCTATGAGCAAGAAAACATGAAACCTCTCCCAAACAATCTATGCGATAATGACTGCACAGCTGGGTACTTGAAAGAAGGGAAGTGAAAGCGGCCGTAGGATTAACGGAAGTTAAAGAGACCGAATGATGTATGAATAAGTGGTGAGGCCTTTAATAGTGGTAAACAGTCCACTAGCAAAGATTTATTTTGCATGGTTTTGAAATCTTCCTAGTTCCTATGAAAAATGGGGAAAAAAAAAATTGTTGTTTCATTGGTTTTTTGTGGTGAGACAGCATGCATCTTTAGTGTGTTTTAGTCAAGTGATATCATGGTACAATTGCAGTATTGTATGGCACAAAACGAAAATTTTGAACTTCATTTCAGAGCAAAATTGAGGTCTGGAAACAAGTTTATCATTTCTTAAAGGTTTTTGTTTTCTTGATTTAAATTTGCTTGCATCAACTGGGATACGAAGTTAGCAGTCAATGTCTCATTGTAACAAACCAATATAGCAGTCAATATCCCATCGTCATTGGTATAAAGAGTTTTGTGGCCCTTTCTATTTTCACAGCCTCATTTTGGTTGTAAAGACAATGTGCTTTCCCACATGATGCTTCTTTCATTATGGTTGCTCAAGCTGACATTTAAAACGTTTCAGGTCCTTGAAGAAATAAGACCGTATCTTGTCGGGACAGGCGGTGGCGGTCTTGAACTTGTATCCATCGAGGAGCCCATTGTGAAAGTTCGAATTACTGGACCTGCGGCAGGCGTTATAACTGTTCGGGTGGCTGTAACACAGAAGCTGCGAGAGAAAATTCCAGCAATTGCAGCTGTTCAACTTTTGTCATAATCTTAACAAGAAAAGGTGCTTTATGTTTCCATTTGCCTAGTTGGAGAGAGTATTTTTCCTGGAAAGAATGTATACTATAAATAAATATAGCATGAGCATTTTGTACAAAGCTATGTTCATCTTGAAATCTAAAAGTTATTTTAGAATTCAAAGTTTATCTAGAAATGCCCCATTATGGAAATTTCCTATTTTAAAACCATTTATATAATGTAAGTAATGGAATTTTTTGGTCCATGGATGGATAAATAACTGGTGAAAAACTAGGGAAAAAAAAAATATGAGGCTACCTTAATGCATAATTTATTTTAAAACTTTGTCAATTTGTTTTAGGTATGGGAAAGAAGATTAAAAGAAAAGAATTGTTGCAATGTAATGTGTAGGTCATGTTCGTCGAATCTCAACCTATCTCTATTTTTGTTTTTATTTTAATTATAATATTTTTTAATTAAAGTGAAAAAACTTAACACAAAATATAGAATTTTACAAATAAAAATTAAACATTTTTATAAAATAATCAAAATTATCATTATGTTAAAATCTAATCTTAATATTGTCAAATAGGACCTTTCTTTGTACTATTAATAAATATTGTGTGCCTATGGTTAGTTGTAGGGGTGAAGTCATACGGGGCAATTATAACAATAATCAAATCTTTATCCTACTAAATAAGGTTGGTTATATGAATTCTTTTGCACTATCTTTTGTTTTTTGTTTTTTTTATACGACAACAATATAATCTAATATCGACATAATATTGTAAAAAATCTATATATGAATTTTTGTGTTTGTTTTATACAGGTTGGCTATCTAATATAATTCTCATCTTTTATGTGAGTTTGGGACCGTCCATGACAGAGTTAGATATTGTGGAGAAAAAATTCAATATTATTTTTTTAATGGCAGCATGAAAAAATTTTAAAAACCGCTAAAAGATAGAAATACTGCTAAATGCAAAAAAGTTATTAAAAATCTTTTAAAATGTTTTTGTTCTCCAAACTCTGATACTTGCCCCCCCCCCCCTCTTGCTTCTGCATTTTGTATTTTTTTCACTTACATAAATGTATGGCTTGGCCTTGTTAGCATGCGTTCCGGACATCTTTAAATATATCAATCTTATGCGACTTATCCTTGTTAATGTTAACTACCATTTTGTGGTATCATATTTGTACTTAACATAAAACCTCTCTCTCTCTCTCTCTCTCTCTCTCTCTCTCTCTCTCTCTCTCTCTCTCTCTAACATATATATATATATATATATATAATGACCTTAATGAAAAAAACAGATGGGCCAAAAAGAATGTATTTGCCAAATGGTGACACGGACTTTACAACATGAGCTTTTTTTTATCAATTTAAATTTGGAACTTAGGCCTTCTTTACTTAGAAAATGAAAGCATTTGCATTTCTTTGGAGGATCATCAAGTCACCCACGGCCATGTTTTCATTTAATGTCTGTACTTTGTCAATTATCCCATCATGACCCGAGCCGCAACTGTCCGGTGATGGGAGCCATGGCTCCGGGCCAACAAATGGCGGCCAGATTCAGGGTATGGCAGAGACGGGCAGGTGTAGGTCCATTCTCAACCAAAAAAAAAAGTGCAGGTCCATTGAACCACCGCTTCGGGCCGGGCCACTTCTGAACTGAATTATTGTCAAATTATTTATTTATTATTATTTACTCTTCTATAAAATTCAAAACTTTGGGGAAAAACTATCCCCATCTTTGTAGTGTTTTTTGAAATACTTGAAAGAAAAATCAGAAGAGTAACTAACGTCCTGTGAGTATAGTAATCAAGTATCAGATTCGTATAATCAAAATCTTGAATTTAAATTTTATAAATGAAAAAACAAGTATTAAAATAATCAATTTCTAAAATGAATTTCACAATACTAAAAATAAAATAGTTGGGTATTTGTATACCGATCGATGATATATACACCTAAAAAAATAGAATAGGTAGCAGAGAGCTAGCATGAGAAGTAATTGCAAAATGGCCCCAAACCCAATTCCCCTCCCCCCGGTGGGCGGAATTTGGACGCCATTTGGGATTGCTTAAAAAATGCTAATTACAAACACTTAGTGTTTATAATTAGTTTTTTAGTTTATAAGTCCATTTTAATTTTTTTTTTTAAAAAAAGAAATAAGTTATTTGTTTGGATAAATATTAATTAAAAGTAGTTAATTGTTTGGTAAATAAGTAATTATAAGTTATATAAAATAGAAAAAAGATCATAGTGGGTATAAGATGCTTTTACCTAACAAATTAGAAAAATTAAACAAATAGTTTATTTTATTATTATTAATTTTTTTTTTTGCTTATAAGCAAATTTTTTTTTTTTAACTTATAAACACTTTTTGAATTTATAAACATTTTTACAAATTTTAGTTATCAAATAATTATACTTCTAATTTTGACTTATAAACCGGATTGACCGGCTTATAAGCAATACCAAACACCTCTCAATTCCCTGCTTTGGTTTACTTGGCTACATTAGCCCTCTATATTTGATGTAAATTTATGTAATATTAAAAATGTCCTTTAAAAAATAATGAAAATTGGATGCAATTGGTGAAAATACTCCCCCTATTGCTGCTCATTGAGCATCAAGCGGTGATAAGAAGAAAAGTAAAGTTGAAAAAATAATTAATATTTTCTTAATTTTCTAAAAAGGCACTTAAAATGGAATAAAAATAATTTCAAAATGACATTTAAAATGGAATGGGAGGAGTGTGATTTAGAAAATACCTTGTCTATAAATATTATCTATTTAAAACTATTTACATGGTGTACTTAATATTAAAAAAAACATGTATGAAAATTGATAAAAATTGGAATTTTTTAGCACATAGACCCATAAATAAGTGGTGCAAAATTAGCTCAAATAACCAGAGGCTAAATGGAAGCAAATTTTATTTATTTATTTATTTATTTTAAAAAAATTGTTTTCCATGTTTTGCCAATATCATATAGGTATGGGAATAATAAAGTGTGATATTTTTGCAAAGCAACTTAAGCTTTGCGAATATTTTTATATTATAGTATTTTATTTAAAATATTTTTCAATAAAATATAGAGTTTTACAATTGAAAATCTAATTTTCCCCATAAAAATAATCAATATCATTAAATTAATAATTCGTAATAGTGAAATTCCTATTTAAAATCAACTAAATCTAAGTTTAATTTTATCAAAACAATTAAAAAATATCATATGCCAATTATTAGTTTGCATGCTTAATGTGTCCTTACATGTAATGTATCAATCTCGCGGGCCAAAAAGTATTTACTTGCCAAATAATGATTTATTGGCATGTAGTTTCCAACATGAGCTTTTTGTCAACACCACCCCCCCAAAAAAAATTCTTATATCCTTCATTTTATTTTATTCGATTCTTAATTACCTATGTCCGAAAAACCCAACTAGTCCAATTCGAACAGCTGTAGAGCCTAATTAAGATATTAACCTTCTAACACTTTGTTTTTTCATCTCAAAACTCAAACTCGAGATCTTAGTTATAAGAATCTAATTTCCTACCACTAAACTCACGTGTCATTGATCTTATACCCTTCATAGCCGAACAAAGGCTGTTCTTTCGTTAACAAATCAGATGCATATAACTTACCGTCACAGCATTTAATCCAGAGCCAAAATAGTGAAAATCTGTTTAAAGGCAAGACATGATTGTATTTGTTGTCCAAATTTAGTCACATGTAGAGCATAAAAGAATTGCTACTTCTTAAAAAATATTTCTGAGAGATTTAAGAGTAAACTATTTTTACCCCATACTGAGCAAATTCGATACTTGGGGGGTTACTACACTATAAACCTATAGCCACAGTTTTCACAAGTCCACAGGTGCCACTGCTTAAACGAATGTATTGTACCAAGGACAAAAACCAGAAGTCACCCAGAAAGTCGAAAACATGATCATGCAGATTATGCATCTCAAACAGTGGATATCAATAGCAATGCGGAGATGGAGCAGCAAAACTTTTGTGGCACTTTTCAGAGATACCAGCAATATAGGACAATCACCAAATCTTCTTTCTAACCCAGAACAAGAGGAAGACGACACCCAACACAATAGCCACAGGAGCCCATTTTCGAATTAATGCCTACAAGAAAGGAAACAAAAACCAAATATGAGTAAATCATATCATTTAACATCGACCAAAAATGAGAAAGTCTGACCAGACAACAGTAGACTCAAGAAAGAAACCTATGAAAATGCACTAGCATGATTAAGAATTTTAAATATACAAGAGAAAGAAAATTCATTTTATTTATGATCAAGGAATACATCACATTTATATCGGTAGATGGAATTTATGATGAAAGTTCAATCACAACCATCAGGACAGTAACACATTCTAAACAATGCTTGCCGCCCTTGATATCATACTTCTAAGAAGGCCACATCTGGTTAACAGAAACGCAAGCCAGGAAATCATGTCCTAAGACAGGCTGTATTTTCGCTCCTTCGCCCAATCATTTTAACAATCCCAGTGATGATTTATTTTTCAAAACTAGAAAAATTAATCTTTGTCATCTTGTAGTACTCCTTTCGGCCCAATTTGAGTGACAATTTTTGCTTTGTCCTATCCCAGGAGTGTTCAAGTTTATATGGCCCATGAAATAAAGAGATAAAGTTTACTATTTTACTTTCACACCTCCAGGTAGAAGGAACAACTATATTTTAGGTATATTTTTGGAAGAAAATGCCTTTTAGCAAACAAAGTCAAAGCAACTAATGCTCACTCTTAGAGTGTGAGCATCTTTTGTCATTAAGATTGAGACGTAGAATATAAAAAATTATTATGTTACAAGTGGTCATTTCTCTTTGTTTCTGACTCATACGAAACAAAGATATATGGGGAGAGAATTGGAAGAGATGTGTCTTCTTTCTCTTGACTCTCTCGTCTGATAAAGATTAATTCCATTCAGCATGACAAAACCTTATGTCTATCTTCCACTAGAATACCCATTTTCACTCCGGGGCTACTTTTCCCAGATCCTGATTATATACATCCGTGATACTAATTTTGTTTTCATATCATTTCTCCTCTCTAAATCAATTTACATTTAAATTCTTTGATTGCTGCCCAACATTTACCTTCAAGCTTTTCAGAGTTGTAACATTTTGATCTTTAGTGTTTTTCTTGATAATTAAGAAGATTTTACTAGAAAAGAAAAGTTTCAAAAAGTTCGGACAAGTATATTACATTAGCTGCTCCCTTTGTCCCAATTTGAATGAGAAAGATACCAAACACTCATTATACGGAAAGAGCATTAATTTCTTTAATTTTATCTGCAACAACACATTTTTTATATCTAGCAAATTACTCTAAATTAAGTTGCTCCATCTACGTTTTAGGGTTAAAATGCCAGACTTGCTTCTTATTTTGTTGGCCATATAAAATTTAAAACTCATTTCAGAACAGGAAAAAGCAATAACTTTCATTCAAACTTCAAAGGATATCCGACTGAAGAATGACTCCACGTTCACGAACTTTTGAATTGCGTATGAGAGCTTTTCTTTTTCCTTTTGGGATTACATCCAATTCTTCAATCACATTTCCTTTGACCTTAGCAGGCTGGATACTAGAAAACACGACACTAAGATGCTTCCAATAGTTACATAACTGCTTGCTCTTTCAGAAGAAGAAGAGAATCATATAGATCTGCAGATCATACATTTCTTACTTCCTCCTACAGCTATCCCAAAATCGAGAATAACAAAATAACAGAGGAAGCCCATTATAAAGGGATTTTAGATACAAAAAGAAACACCTTCACTATTCTACATCCCTGAAGTTAAACCTTTCATCAAGCGTGACTCATATAACTCCTTAAATCACTATATCTAAAGTATTAAGTGTGTTGGAAAATTTTTCATAACCACTGACCCACATGGATGAAGAAAAAGAATTAGTTTTATCATTCCAAATCCAACATAAGATTCAGTGGAATGAACCGCAAATCTTAACAAATGATGATTTGAAAATCAATGTCAAATCCTATTAGAAATAATTCGGTCCCTTCCTTAAAGTAACATAATCAATTCCAATAAAGCTCCTACCAGCCTAATTTTAGCCCTAGCTGAGATGGGCAAATAGAGATCAAAGTTTGTCCTCAACCCCCACCCCATTCCTGAATACACTCATTAGGAGTCAACTTCCAAAATGAGTTCTAACAAAATCTTCAACCTCCATCATCCACACACTCAACTCACCAACTCTTGCTACCCTTCGCAATTCCTCTCCAAACCCCTATCCCAGAAAGAACCCAATGTCACCTACTACACCCAACCTCCACTCCCATCTCCACAGTTCACCCCAAGCCAACATTTCTCTGGTCTTCGTTCTTTTTCAATCTATTGCTAAATCATTTCCAGCAAAAGTAACTATCCAAGGCTACCTTATTCACACAAAAGTCTCCACAGGACATAAAACAGTGTAACGCTTCCCCTGCTCCTCTCTACCACTTCGAGAGGAAATTCCTCGGGAACTTTTCCAATCTTTTAATTCTGCTCTTCAAGGGAGTGAAAAGAAAAACACAAGCACTAGATCAAAGCAAACACAGGAAGTAGAAATACTAGATAACGTACTAATAATCAATGAAACTCTTCCTCATTTACAAAGTTACAGTTTCTTCCCACTTTCTTTTCAAATTTTTTATGTGCTGGTCCCAACAGGCTACAAAGTTACAGTTTCTTCCCACTTTATTTTCAAATTTTTTATGAGCTAGTCCCTACAGGCTATGTGCTTATATAAGAACCCAATGATGAACCCAAGTATATCATAGGATGCTATGTCCTCTGCATATTCCACATCAGAAGGAACCATCTCTCTCTTTTACCTTCCACTTTGTATAAAAGCCAAATATGAAACCCCTCGTGAATTTCATATACTTCACCTTCCAAATCTTTTTGTTGTTTTCTTCTTTTGTTTGTTTTTTATTTTTGCGGAAATAAACATCGCCCAAAGGAAAAGTGGCAGAATCTCATACACCAAGCACAGCAGGAAAATCCAGCAAAGCACTGAAAATCTCACTAAAGGAAGCAAACAAAAAATAAAAATAAAAATAAAAATATATACATTTTCCCAATTTCTTCTCCGATTTGTTCTGTTCCATTACACAATCTACGAAATCTCAAACTCTGAGTAAAGAAATTTTCATTATTCAGTGTTGCAAATGAACCCCAAGCTTTGCGCGCATCATTATTTATAGATTCACTAGCTATCAAAATCTTATCTACATTTGGGCCACTCCCAATATAAAGCACTTCAATATCATCATAAGACAATTTAAAACTTTTTTGAATTCATTTAAATACATCTTAGCCAAAAACCTAAAACATTAGAATAAACTAATAGATTGAAAAGCTGATAAAAAAATAATAGATTGAAAACCCTTAGAATTCAATTCCCCAAATAATAAGGATCCAAAGTAGCATTTGAAGACACTTAGAAGATTTATTTATTTATTTAAAAAAAAAAAGCATTTGAAGACTTCTCATTTCTTAAGAATGTAAGAAATGTTACTTTGTCCTCCACCCAAAAAAAGCACACACATATACGAATATTTATGTAACCAAATAGTTTCTAGATCTGCTTTTCCCTCTATAGCTCCCAGTAAAAATGAAAACCAAATTGAAAAATATTCTAAGAATCAGACTTGTTTGACCACATTTGCCAAGATACACCACAAACTTGCTCTAACTCAGCCACCCTACAACCATTGCTTTAATCTCTCTCACCTCTTTTACCTCCTTTCAAAACACCGCATTTCCTTCCTCTGCCTCTGATTCTACAAACATCATAAGTAAAACTCATATTTATTTTCCATCATACATTCATCTTTGTTAACCTCTTAGAGTCTTCTCCTAAGGCTTTTAGTCCAATCCTAACCAGAAGGTAGGATCTCCTTCAACTCTGAACTCGTTTCATCACTTCTTCACTTCATCCATAAATTAATCTAACTCAAACCACAATATTCTCAAATTTTTAAACACCCTCTTTCCACAATTGAAATCCCCATGAAACAGAACATGATTGCAGCCAAATGCCAATTTAGGCCAATGTTTTCAACAATCCAACAAAATGCTATATCCTCCCTACAATGGCAAATAAACCCACTTCCCTTAAAGGCAAACCAATAAAACTCCTCCATTTTACCATCCAACCTTAATCTCCATCCAAACATGAATCTTCCACTTCAGCTCCTGCAATAAACTCCCCTTTGGACCACAGATACACTGTTTTATAAGTTTAAGTAAATGGCATTAAAAGGCACCAAGAAGGAGCAACTTTAACAACAGAAAGAATTCAACACGTCCATAAGCCAAAATCAACAACAAAAGAAAGAGAAAAAATTCAAATAGGCAGTAAAAGCATTTGTCAATGTTCTTTTCTCTGTGTATATCCTGTGAGTATGAACCTGCAAACTCCACATTCAGGGAGCTCAAAGGGTACAAAGAAGACTGCTTTCATACAACAAGTTGGCCAAATCACACCACCTCTATGAATTGACAGGCTAGAAGACATGGTTCTTTGTTATTACTTTATTACAAATATCCAACTTCCTATTAGATAATCCTTATTCTTGACAACGAGCAATTGTAATCAAATAACAGAGGATATCATCATTCACAAACATGATTCAACACCAACTAAATAAACTAATAAATAAATAAAAAAGCTCCTCCATTCTCTTTCTTTTTATTTTATTCTTATTATTATTATTCTTATTATTTTGGTTCAGGTAGATGGATAGAATTACGACCTGACAAAGTTCAAGAATATCTAGACAGGTTATTTTCCACTCATGTTCAAACAATGGATATCACTCAAATGGCAAGCAGTAAGCCAGCAGTCAATAAACTGAAAAGCAAAAAACTAACCTGTCGGTTTAAGTCTCGTGCCTTGTCAGCATATATTCGAGATTCTGATGTTAAACGGCTTGACATCTGACTAACCTCTGCAGAATTAGAACAAAAGTAATCAAACCCATCCAAAATGACAAGACAAAAAAGCATTTGCAAACTCAGTGTAACAGTAAACAGTGTTGTCCATGGATTGCAGGAAGATACTCTCTCCACCCCAATACAAGTAACAAATAGACTCAATCATTTTCTGCAAGGCATCTTCTTCCAAAAATACCCCAATAGTTCCATTTACTTTTATGGTTAAAACAGTAAATTTGTCACTCAAATTTTGGACAAAGAAAGTTTCAATATTATAAATATATGCCCCCCTACGGCAGCAACCCATTTTTTTAATTTAAGTCGGTTGCAAAAGCAATGCAAATTGTTAAACATTTTTTCTAAAGATAAGATAGGAGTACTTACGGTCCAGCTTTTCACCCACACCAAGAACTTCTTGTACATTACGAGTCATAATTTGGTGGACTTCATAAAGTTCATCATTCAACTTCGCAATATTCCGCTGGGTACGAGTATCTTGGTACAACTTTTTGGTCTTCTGTATGAATGTGTCTTTGAGATAAGAAGAAAAAAATTAATACCAGAAAATAAGAAAAGAGACTACTATTCATAGTACCCCTATAGTTTGCATTAAAAATACATAACCTACCAAATTTGATAAACGCATATGGTCGAGCAGCGGTTTCAATTTGATTCCCATTAACACGCTCAAATTCATTCTTGAGGTCTTCCAAGTATTGAAAAGCCAGTTTCTTTGGATAAGCACGATCACACATTGTCAAATAACAAACACGTCCTTCAATTATGTAACTGAAAATTTGGGTCAAGGTGTGCCACGACTCAACTGGCAGCCCTCTAAAAAAATTAGAACAATTTGACACTATTTTGGAAATAAAATATTTTTAAAAAAAAAAAAAAAAAAGAACCTTGTGCAATATATAACTTGGAATTAACCACTAAATTTCAACCAAGCACATAACCATCTCATTCCAGTTCTAAATCCAAAGATCAATTCTTGTGTATTTTCAGCTTAACTGCATAACAGAGACAGCTGAATTGTTTTTGCACATCAACTGAAGCTTGCTAATTCTTCAACATAGCATAAACATCCTAAGATTGACAGATAAGGTAACAGCGGTGTGTTTGGCTAACATTTTCAATTCAACTGAAAACCTGAAACAAATTTCAGAACTCATTTTCGATTACTAACCGCTGCCAAGTGGTCCTTGTTCTAAGATGGATAATATATTTGAGATTTCAGCTAAATTTTCCTAAGGGTGATTTTCTGGAAAATAAGCACTGCATAAGCAAGAAAAAACAAGAGATAACACAAGAAAGAATAAATCACAAAGGATACTGAAAGAAAAAGGGACCAGTTTCAATAGACATTCTCGAAGCCTCATTTTGACCCTTTGAGAGATTCTTGAACAGAGCCTTGACCTGTTGTTTGTAGAATTCGGCATCTTGGAGATCACGGTGGTCGTCGAGTCCCTCCGCCAGTGGAAGACCATCGGTAACACGCGCAATCATAGTCAGTTTCACCATTTTCACATCACCAAGAACCTAATCCCTCCAATTAGATTTCACCACCCACAATACCTGTAACTTTGCACACAAGTAAAACCCTAATCAAAATTCAACACAATTTGAACACAACTACAATGATGGATCCAAAATGATAGCCAAAAACTGAAACTATTCTCATAAATCTAGGAATTCAATTGCCAGAAGGAAGATCTCAGGTTGGATTTAGGTAAATGCACAACATTTCTAGACATAATTCATCATATAAAGGTCCCAAAATCAGAAATCTGCCTCTGAGAGAGAGAGAGAGAGAGAGAGAGAGAGAGAGAGAGTACATACCAGAGAAAATCGGAGATCGGCTCAAGCAAATCTCCGTTGTAGATGGAGAGAGAGAGAGAGAGAGAGAGGAGATCGGTGGTCTGATTAAGTCCCAAGGGTGGTTTTGTCGCCCGGCCTGTTTTTGAACCGATGCCCCCCAAAAAAATCATAAATAAGCTGATTTCAATTTAATGGAATTTTTGTTTTTAATTTTTTAGTGCATAATTATTAATTAATGTGTGCCCAAAAAATTCTGAATAAAAAGAAGTGTTAGCATATGAATCATAAGTTAAGAATTGTAAATTCCTTTAGTGAGTAGGAATTCCATTTTTAGATTAACGCTTATTTTTTTGTTGTTGTGTATATATATTAGTGAAATTCAATAGTAATCGATATAATCAATACAAAAAAAAAAACATAAAAGAAAGCTATACAAAAGGGATGAATCCATACAATTTAAGTCTATTTGTGAAGTTTGAGTTAATAGATTAGTTTGATTGAAAAAGAAAAGTATAATTTTGCCCCTTTCAAAACAGTCCTTAATTTTTTTTATGCATACAATTTCTCTCAATTTTGAAAATTTACGCTTTAAATCACAATTGATGTAAAAGATTATTAAAATTCGGAAACAATTCCTTAAATTGAAACTCAAAATATATAAATTTGAAGATAAAAAATATTAGAGAATCAGAGTTGAAATAGGATTTTTGTCTCTCAGGGACAGCTCAAGCGGTAAAGTCTCCTCACTTTTATCATCTTTTCTCCGGTTCAAACCCGTTCAGCTACATTTCCTTGTACAAAAAAAAAAAAAAAAAGTTGAAGTAGGGTTTCTGTTGAAATAGATGGGCACATAGAGTCAACCGGAAGCCCTCACCAAGTGCAGGGCCTCATGTCCTAGTTAGCATGTTGAGTGCTATTAAGGTATGTAATATTCAAATATAGAAATTGATAATGTAAATTGAATTCAGATGGATACATATAAATTTTTCGAAAATATGTTATAGAGAAACGTGGTTTCGTACTTCGATTTATTGTTGTTGTTTTGATTTTGATTTATCTACAAGTCATTCAGAGTGTGGTTGTCATGGTTCAGATCATTTTCTTTGGTATGGTATTTATTGGGGAAAATTGTTGACGTAACCATTTCACGAAAGATGAATTTTTATTTTTTTATTTTTTTTACTGGCATAGTTGGTTTGGGACTGTCCCTCTTAATCATAATCGGAATTTCGATTCTCCATGAATACGGAAAAGTCAATGTTGGGAGACCTGCCCCGCGTAAGGCTCTACAACGATTGGCCCAGATTAGTCGGGGCAAAACTCTGAATATTGAGCGATAACCAAGTCATGGTAAAAAAAAAAAAAAAAGATTGAATTTTTTGTACCTCAAGAAGTGCCACCGACAATTTAGAAAGCTAAAATCCTTCTATTTTAATTTTTACGGTGGAAACGAATTTTTGTACGTAGCATCATCTTATGGGATTCCGTCACTATCTTCATCTTTAGGGTCATTGATTGATCTTTAGGGTCATTGGTTGGATAGAAATGAGAAGGAGAAGAGAAAATCAGTGTTGATGATAATATTTAATTTGATGACTTATCACTTTTGAGATCGATTAACGAAAGTTTTAATGATTTTATAGCTTCTAAATTGCAATGTGCATGGTGAATCCTCTTAGGGTTAGTCTCTCTCTCTCTACCCCCTCGATTTCGAATCACCTGCTAGATCGTAAATTTAATTATTTTAATACTTTTTTTAATATTTTTATTTATAAGTATAATTTTTAATTGTTTTAATGGCAGAAAATAATGTCCACGGAAGTAAGTGCCAAATCTTTTTTTTTTTCGTGTCTGAGCACAAATATCTGAAAATTCGACTAATTCAATTCGAGTGTTGTGAGATCCAATTAGTAATTAACTCTTCCATCGGTTAAGTGCCAAATCTGTTGGATTTTAAAGTTGAGAGATGTGTCGCATAAAAAAAGAATTTAGAGACTATTTGTATTTAATCCAAAGTTGAGAGAGAAAGTTGCATTTTTTTCAAAAAATTATTAATCTTGAGAAATGCAAGTGAAAATTTATACATGCAAGCATCAAAATTTTCCTTAAAGGTTTAATTAATGTAATAAATTCTTTAAACATTTCTTATAAGTTGCTAATATTTCCTTTCTGGTATAATTGATGCAATCATTTGCTTGTGGATCCTTGCAACCACATATCATGAATGCAAATCATCTCCCTTCTTCGAATGCTGCCTTTTCTATTCATTAATTTAATTGGTTAATATTATTTTTTTGTCAATTTTAAATAATAACTTTTATATCTAATATTCTAACTTACTTTTTTATAATAAAAGAAATACTCTAAATATAAAATGAAAATAATTCTTACGTGGACTTGTTATAATAAAATATCATTAAATTGGAAAATTAGATTTCCACAAAATTATGAAAGAAATTATCACAAAATTACCATAAAACTAAATTAATTATTATAAAAGAAAAAAACAAAAACACCTTCACTTTCAAATGATGAATTCTTGCAGCGGCATCCACACCTCCAAATTAAGTATAATTCTCACTGCCTTGAAATATATCGAATGTTTATTGCACTACCTATATCATATATATTTTTTTAAATTAACCATCAATATCCGATAATCATATTTATCCTAATTAAATTTGATTCGAGTCGAGTTAAGTCTTAAGAGACAAAACTTTTCCTTTTCCATAAACAAAACTCAAACCTGAAACATTCCTTAAGAGTTGTCAGTATACAACCACTGAATCAACTACTATGACATAATTTTGCATAACAACAAAGCCTTATATGTCAAACCACCACCCACTCAATAGAACATCTTATTGTTGAAAATGGTACAATTAACTGGTTACAACATTGAGACACAAGCAAACAGGATTTTGACACGCAAGGAAAAGGGACTACAAAAGAAAGGCAAGGGGAAAGGGATGGAATAAGCGCTCAAGTAAATTGCAAATAAGCGCATAATACAAAAACTGCCCCGATGTAGCATCTCTATGCACCCTATGTGTGAATGAGGCCGAGAAGAACAGCTTGCACAACTCCACTTACCATTGTAACTTTGGTTTCGTTTTCTTAAGTGCTTATATGCCACTGCCGTAGTCTTTTCTCATTAATTTAAGACCATTATCTTGATATGCTCACAAGATTGTTAACAATAGCTATGAAGGGGAACAAACTGCTCATGACATCTTCAGTTCATAACTAAAGTCCAAGCCTTGTGAGAAGTTCCCGCCATCTAGGAGTCTCTTCGTCAAAAATGTAGGTCAAGGGAGATATCAGAACTCCACTGCCTCCAATCTGATCCACACATACCACATAAGTGAAATGATTAAACCCAATAATGAGACAAATGACCATAGCAATTGAATTGCAAAAAAGCAGCCAAACATGCTGGATTTTCTAATGATAGAGTTAATTTGTAGGAAAAAATTTTCAGTAATGGCCTCTTCGACTGTATGCCAACTGAATAACAATCATCGGTGTGACCATCTTGTGAGCCACATCGCTCTCCACTCCTGGAAGGCTAACAAAGCATATACTTGGGCAAAATGTGTCCCTTTTTAGAGGTTTTGTTTAATTAGGCAGTAACACGAGATCACCATTAGCAGATTTTGCCACACTGAAGATTTCAGGTACTCTCAGTGATTCCTTATGCAAAACTCGTTTCATGTTCTAGGATATTAGGGGAAAAATAGGGTCAAGTAAATCATATCTATTCGGACAAGAAACCATGTTCAGCAGAGACAAGCAAATTACAAAGAGGAGATACTAAACTGGCCCATTAGTGGTTACCATCACCTACAACTCGAGGCACTTTATGGTAACAAACGAAAAAGTTGAGAAAACAAGAAAGGAATAGGAAAGGCTTCAACAGACGAGATCAAATGAGGCATTCAAGAGCATAGAGCGTTAGGAACGCTTAACGTTTCATGGATAAATAACACAAAGGAGATTATAAAGGCCAGGAGAAAATTAGAAACGCAACTGCTCAAAAGGATCACATGTTACTATCAAATAACTAGCTGCGGAAGAAATCATAAAATAAAAGTATCTTACAGCTCTCAGCTGCTGAACCGACTTGTAGAGAGCCTTTTTAGGTACACATATGACCATTGCATAGTAATCTGATACAACCTTCCCATCACGCTTAACAAAAACTGGACTGATAGTGGGTCCCTGCATGTAATTGTAAAAAGCATTCAAAGAACAGAAACCGGAAATATAGCAAAGGGACTGTTGTACTAATTTGTAGATGCATGGCATTGTGTTGGATGGTCAAATCCATTATACAATATAAAACCATGGGCAGGAGAATTTACTCATGTTGCTGAGGACTTTGGCAAGTGCAGACGGATACATGTAAAATTTGAAGGAATAACTTTTCAGTGGAACTATATTTGCTTCTGTTCCAGGAACTCACCTGCAAACCAGATAAGGATGTCTGGCTTAGGACACGCTCAGCTACTTCCTCGGCACTAGTTCCCCTCATATTTGCAGTCACCTGCAGTTAAATATGTGAGTACAACAGATACTTCAAGAAAAGGCAACTGTCGCACATGAAACCAACATACGCACAGTGAACTGACTAGCTGCCCTCAAGTGGGCCTCCAATCTTTCAAGAATCTCATGTGTTGTCTCCAGTACACCTTTCCGCTTGATCAGTGACTTCCTGCTTGCGACTAAGACCGCCTGGAAAGGATAAAATTCTCATTCAAAAGTGCTGACAATTTAGGCAGAAGGAAGAAGGAAGTAACTACAAGATTAGTTCATAACATAGCACACATCCAAATACCCACCTGACTCTGCAAGATAATCCCTCCTTCAATTTCCTTTAAATTGTTCTCTTTGAGTGTAGTTCCACTACTTACGAGGTCCAAGATAGCATCGGCAATTCCCATCTAGTTCATCAAATGAACTTATTAGACAGAAATGCATATCCATAGCTATAATTTCTATCAATTCAGAATGACAAGAATACTGATTGCAAGTATCCAAAGTGCAAATGTCAAAACTTAAGAGCTAAAAATGTCCTTTAGCAAAGAAAGCCTGTAATTCTGAGGCGCTAAAAAGTCAGAGAGAAGAAGCATCAAAGGGTAGTGCATGACCAGACTAGATTCTAGCAAAAACACAGCCAAATCTACTCATGCGCCAATAATCAAGCCATTGTAGGAAATCAAGCAAATGAGCCACAACTCCACCACTACTCGTTCCTTCGATGCTAACAACAGAGGAAGACCAGTAGAAGCACTGAAAGGGTGCAACCTATGCGCAATGACAAAGCAATAAACAACAAAGACAATCTATTAAAACTATAGCACTCTCGCATACAATAACTTAAACCTTAATCCCAAATTTTGAGATTTGCCATTTGAGAGACAAATATAGTTTAGAAAATTAACACAAAACACAAAACACAAAACACAAAACACAGAAACAAAAAAACAAAAACAAAAACAAAAACAAAAACAAAAACAAAAACAAAAACAAAACACACAAACAAACTAATTATCCATATAAGCTTACAATGACAGAGATGATTTAACTAGTTCTAATTTTCCTACGCCAGTTATTTGCATCCAAAGTAATCTCCACAGTTAGTCCCTTAACCATCGTATCTTTACGGATACATTGCATCTAGATTTTCATCGGCATATCTTGACGTTTCACTAAATCTCCTGCATTTAAACTCTCATTCTACCTAACTGGTGCGCCTTTGAGTCTCCGTTGCACATGTCCAAACTATCTCAGTCTATACTCTCACATCTTATCTATAATTGAGTTTACTCTCAGCTTAGTACGTATCTCTTCATTTCTAATCCTATCTTTCCTAATTTTACCACACATCTCTCTGAATATCCTCATCTCAGTTACAGTCATTTTATATTCTAATGGCCCAACACTCGATATCATATAATAATACCGGTCTTATTGCGATCGTATAAAACTTCCCCTTCAAATGCAGTGGTGTTGTACGATCGCAATGAACTCCAGATACCCTTCTCCATGTCATCCATTTCGTTTAAATTTTATGATTCACATCCCCATCTATATTGACATTATTTTAAATGATGGATCCAACATATCTAAAACGTTGATTTTTTGTATGTCTTGTCTTCCAAAGTTAATCGTTTCCTCATTATTCTGGTTATTGCCACTAAATATATATGTCATATACTTTGTTTTTAACTGATTCAATCTAAATCCTCCTGACTCTAGCGTATCCCTCCATAACTCAAATTGAGCACTAATACCCTCTTTAGTTTCGTTAACCAACACTATATCATCCGCAACTAACATACACAATGGTATTTCATTTTGAATGCTCTTTGTGATTCTATCTACCACTATTAAAAGATAAGACTTAATGCCGAACTTTGTTGAAATCCAATATTAATTGGAAAGCTTTCACTTACACCCTGCAAGTTTTACATTGGTAATAGCTTCCTCGTACATATCTTTGACGAGATTAATGTATTTGACGAAAATTCCCTTCTTCATCAACGCCCATCACAATATGTCTCTAGAAACCATATCATATGTTTTTTCTAGATCAATGAATACCATATGTAATTCTATGTTCTATACTCTAAATATCTCCATCAAATATCTTAATAACTGAATTGTTTCAATAGAGGATCGTCCTAACATAAATCCAAATTGATTTTGAGACACTTATCTCCCATCTCAATCTATGTTCAATCACTATTTCCCACAATTTCATAGTATGACTCATAAATTTAATTTCCTTATAATTTGAGCAATCTTGTATATTTCTTTTATTCTTATATAGTGGTACAAGTGTACTCTTCCTCCATGCTTAAGGCATTTTCTTGATTTGCCAATTTTTGTTAAAAAAAATCTGTTAACATTGCTATCCCAACTTCCCCTAGAGTTTGGTACGCAAAACTTAGCTCTACTCTTCTTAATCATGATTTTAGGAAATGCAATAGTGATACATCTCTCTTTGTTAAAAATTAAAATGGAAAAATCATACTAATGTTAGTTTATGTAGATGACATAATCATAACTGGAAATGATTTAAATTTAATCAACCAAGTTAGGAAATTTCTTCAAACTAAATTTGACATTAAAGATTTAGGGAAACTAAAGTATTTCTTAGGGATAGAACTTGCCTATTGTCCAAATGGGCTTGTTTTATCACAAAAAAAGTATGTGCTGGATCTTTTACAGGAAACAAGGAAGTTAGGTGCTAAGCCCGCATGTAGTCCCATCAGTTCTTCCTACGGTCTCAAGGATGATGATGAAGAGTATGAGAATGAGCAAAGATATCAAAAGCTTGTAAGGAGATTGATCTATCTTACCATAACCAGACTAGATATCTCATTCGCCGTGAGTCAAGTAAGCCAACACATGCACAAGCCAAAAAGAAAGCATTGGCGAGCTGCGGAAAGGATTCTCTATTACCTAAAAGGCACTCCAGCCATGGGCATTTGGATGAAGGAAAACGGCAGCTCAGAAATCATGGGTTATTGTGATGCGGATTGGGCCGGAGATTCGGAAGATAGGCAATCTACCTCAGGGTATTGCATGTTTGTTGGAGGAAACTTAATAGCATGGAAGAGCAAAAAACAACATGTAGTTTCAAGGTCAAATGCTGAGGCGGAATATAGAGCTATGGCGGCCGCAACAAGCGAAATAGTTTAGTTGAAGGCTCTTATTGAAGAATTTGGATTCTCCGTCCCAACCCCTATTCATCTTCATTGCGATAATCAATCGGCAATTCACATAGCATCAAACCCGGTTTTCCATGAATAACAAAGCACATCGAAGTCGATTGTCACTTTGTTAGACAAAAAATTGAAGAGAAGCTCATCACTCCTAGCTTTACAAAGAGTGATCATCAAGTTACTGATATTCTCACCAAGCCAGGAACCGCAAAACACATCCTCAAAAATATGGACAACTTAGGTGTTATAAATATATACACACCCAACTTGAGGGAGAGTGTTGAAATGAAAATAAATTAGGAATCCCATTTGTAAGATTTCAGAAGGACAGTTTTCTCCTGTCTTTGTTCAGTCCTTCCAGCCAATTTGGGGACCCAAATCAGGCCCTAAATAAGCCCTTTTTGTATGCATCTGCTGGGCCCTTTAGGGCCCAGGTTTGCCTCTCTCAAAGGGGCCCAAAAGGGGGCCCCAACTGCTCTTTTAAAGAGCCGTTGGAGCTGTCCCAACGGCTAGAAAAGAAGAGGAGAGGGCAGTGCCCTCTCCTCTCAGTTTTCCCTCTTTATCTCTCTCTTTAGCTTTCTTCCCTCTTTCTCTATTTAAGGAGGCTCTAGTTGTTCTTTAAAAGTATGAAACATGTCTTCAATTCTTGTACACTTCCCTTGAAAGATCAATAAAATTCTTGAAGTTTTCGTTCCTTACTCATTGCTTGCAACTTTAAATCTTCAACACATCTTTCCAAAATTGTTGTTTGCTAATTGCATCCATTACTATTTGGGGCGCATAAACACTAACTATATTAATTATGTTTTCTCCACTAACTATCTTGACCAGTAAATTTTATTTCCCTTTCTTTTTATCTCTACTACATTTTCTCATAAATCTTTATGGATAATTTTTCCTATCCCATTTCTAGTTCTATTCCTACCTATGTACCAAAGTTTATGCCCATAAGGCTCTACTAGTTTAGCCTTCTCCCCCACCCACTTACTTTCTTGAAGACACATAATATTAATCTTTATTCAATGCATTACTTCTTCTATCTCTCCTAACTTGCCGGTTAAAAATTCTATGTTTCAGGTGGCTAAACGAATCCTATCCTCATGGACTAAATTCTTTACCCCCACCCATCCATGTAGGCTGACATGCTCTTTTTTTTTTTTAATCCCAGTGGTCGCTTTTTCCGAGGAATTAGAATACAAAGATACCATTAGCTCCCCATAAAATGACTTCTCATAAAGTTTCACAAGCATCATTGAATTTGAGATATCAACACACATCACATCCTAATATGCTTCAAATTGACGAGGCCAGCAATCCTTGAACCAAATTGCCCCTCAGTTTGACAACCTCTAGCGATGCCCACAAAGCTACTCCAACCATGAGGATAGGTCCTCCCAATTTTATCAAACTCCGTCCTTCTTGCCAAGGTCTCCATCCAATGTTAATGATCTTTGCATAACAGCCTATAAAGCCACAACAAGCTAACCCTCCGTCTCATTTAAAGACGACTGGTCATCCCATTTCTCTCAGTTTTGATAGCCATTTTAAGGAGAAATCCTGCATCTGCTCACCATTTCCCCTAAACATTCGTCCCAAGATTTTTACTGCAGAGAGTTTCCATCATGATCTGACCAATGAACTCTTCCAGAAAAGCTCCTCTACTATCTGTTTGCATTTCCAACAGATTTTCCACCTTTCCAGCTCATCCAGGCTATTAATCTTACCAATGAGATCCCCATCTTCATCCTGATTTAACCAAAAACGTCGTTTTTCATCTTTTTAGCTGATTAAAGGCTTTCAGCTTGGAAGTCAGAAGAAAAAAACTGAAATTATTTGCCTCTGTCCGCTCTCACCAACATCTCAGCAACTCAAACCCAGCAACTTTCAACAGCATACGTCTATACCAAAAGGACATCAGCCGATGTTACTTCCCCCATTAAGATGAATGTGATGGTGGAAAAATGTAGGATTGGAGATACGCAGAATATTGGAGTTGTGCTCCTAATCTCTACACAACAAAAACCTATTAATACGCGAGGGGAGAACAATTTTACACCCAACTCGCTTTCTAATCATCATTCCTCTTCTTAAAAAATTGCATCAAGCTAAAACCTGAGGACCACTTTATCATGCCTTCCTCTTTATTTCGGAACAATTTTCTAATGATATAAGGGGTGTTCACATCTCCCATAGCTCTTTCAAATAATAGTTGTTTGTCCGGAGATCTATTTTGTTTCCTCTCTTAACAAAGTCGTCATAATAACAATAACACACCAATTTGGTGTTCGAAGACCATCACAATTTCACTGGACATAAATACCCTTGAAATTTTGTGGAGATTATTTAAATGAATAAAATTGGAATTATAGAACAACAAAAAATACCCAATATATGACAAAAGTTGCTCTCTACATAAGCTACTTTTTCAACACTCCCCTTCAACCTGCAACACATAATAGTATCCAATCTTGTTACAAATAAATTTAACCCAAGGATGGGTCTAGAACCTTCAAAGTTTCATCATTGACAAGTAATAACAGATTTTGGTAGAAAACTGCACCCTTTCCCAAGTACCATTTATCTGTAATGCTTGCATCTCATCTCCCACAACACCTCACCAGCCACAAGAGTTAGAACCTCTGTAACGTACTTAGGAATAGGGACGGGATGGCACACAAGAGGATGAGCTAAGGAGTCTCCCACAAGAATCAGAAAATGGTATATGATTAATTAGATAGGATGCTATGAGAGAAATATCTCTCCAAAAGATTTCATCTAGACAAACACGATTTGGATAAGTTCTATAGTGTGCCGAGTTTTACATTTGGCTACTTCATTCCACTATGGAGTATGACTATGAGGACAACATGACCAATGAATCATGCATTCACTGATAAATTCACGGGAAGAATGAGAAAAATAATTTCTGCCCACTGCTACTCCATAAGATGCTAAAACAAGTTCCAAATTGATTTTTAATTTTTCTCACAAGATTCACAAAATATCAAAAACAATTCAGAACATTCTTTCATTAAATGAAACCAACAATTATCAACAAAAATAACATAATAACGAAATCTCAATTTAGACAAAACACAACTAATCAGAGTGAACAACCATAAAAGGTTTTTTAACGTATTTATCAACTCTAGGACCTGACACAACAAGACAATATAAACTTACACAACTCAAACTCTAAACTAGAAAAACCAAAGAAAGTTGGAATTAGGTTTTTTAGCTTTTCCAAGGATGGAAAACTTAGAAAATAGAGGATTTGAAGGGTAATCGTGGAAAATAAACTAGTTGTTTACATGAATTTGTAAATAAATATATGAATGACCATCAAGTAATAAAAACCACGAAATATGTACCCTTCACGAGCTGTCCTTTTCGTTTTTAAATCCCGGATAACAACAAAATCAGGAAAGAAGGTAATTGAGCACCATCTTACTTGCTTAGTCAATTAACTCACAGACAAAAGTTCAAATGGAAATCGTTGACGTATAAAGCAGAGAGTGAAAAAAGAGAAGGTGATGGCCAAACATACTTAATACCATTAATGGTGACAATGTATCCATTGGCAACAGTGATATCTGTGAATAGTTAAATGGTTTTATGGAGTAAAAATACTACATTTACCTAAAATATAACTAGAGGCTCTGGAATCAAAGACCCATGGTGTAAGGGTTGATAAGAGACAAGTAATGTGATTACCTAGTTGCCAAAGGACCGAGAGGAGTTGTGGCTTGCTGAGACGTCTACATTTGAGCAACTCAGCAAATTCCTCCATTGAAGGCACAATAGAATCACCAATAGAGGATTCAGTGCCCAGTTATGAAAAAATAACTACATTGGTCGTCCATGGAGCCCAACCAATCAAATCCCAACACTAATCACGGGTATGTCCATCTCTACCACAGTGGTTGGACTTTCTAGGTGCACCTCAACCACAACCACCTCTACCACCACGGCATATATGTTCACCCCCTACCTCCATTATAGCAACACCAGTCAATATTCCACTATTTTCCTCGTGTGCAAAACTGCCTCTTGGCAAGAAAGACCATCTGACTCTAGCACAAACTTCTGCTTATAGAGAAATTTCTGTACTACCCAAAATTTGTGATCTAATCAGCTCAAAATCTGATCAACCATAGTCTGTCTGCAATGATGCTCTCCAGATCCAAGATGCAAGAGGGTGAACAAGATGAGTTCTTTTTCTAATCGGAAACCAAAAAAAGAGAGCCTAGAATTCAAAATCTGATCCAGAGTTAAAAGAGTTCCACTGGAACCTTGCTCTCATACCATGAAAGCATGGTACACAGAGAGAGAGAGAGAGAGAGAGAGAGAGAGAAGGAAATCAACTTGTCCAGGCTTTGGACAAATTGTGTGATTTATATTAAATTAACAATTGACAAAAATAGTCCTTACATTAACAGACAATTTACTAAATAACAACTCTCGACAATAAAATTCTTTTGTATAAATAACTACCAATAGCTCCAATTGCTAAATAAAAATGCTCAACTTGCTAAACAACTATTGCCCTATTAAACATCAGATCCATAGTATTTCATTGTGTGCATCGTGTGCACTATGTTGCTAGTAAATAAAATAAAAACCCCCTACTAAGCAAGGTCATTCAACAATCTTGTGACATAAGGAAGTTCCTATAAAGATCTAGGGCCCCCTCCTTTTCCCTTTCACACAAAAGTGAATCCAAAAAGATACATCTTTCAATGACTTAAATTTGCAAGAGACCAAGCAAGTATCAATATAGCAATCACAGAATTTGCAAGTTTCTCCTTTCACAAGGAAGGTTCTTTCCACATTTTCCTACCTCACCCAAGGCATAAGTAGTGAAATTTACCTACCATCCCTAACACCCTCATATATTCCATGGGAAAACTAGGAAGAGACATTGTCTGTCAAAGAAACCACATTGAACTTCCACAGGTTGCAGGAAATTTTTGTTACACAGCCCTTATTTTAATCATTACTATAATAATGTCTAGTGTTTTAAAATACTATCCTCAAGGTGAGAATATAATTCTACATCCCCTAGCTTTCGTTCTCAGTACACTGCCATAGCTATTTCTCTTCTTCTTATGGTTGACCAAATGCTCCAATCCTTATTGTTTCCAGTTATAGTAGCAGCTGCAATGGTTCGTCTTGGAGGAAAAGAGTAGATTCCATCAATAACAAAGCACAAGAGCACCAAGAAGGTACACTTTCAAACTACAGACGTAAAGAATCCACCAAAAAAAAAAAAGAAAGAAAAAAAAAACACCCAATAATAATTAATAAGTAGTGAATGGTTTAAAGGAATACCATAAACAAAGGTTTCTCAAGTAACTGTCAAGAGATTTGGAGAATGACTTCTTGATGTCATAGTTTCTAGAGGAAGCAAAAATGGCACCTTTGAAGTCAAAACCTACTATGGATTCTTGGGAGCAAAGTCTTAGAGGATAGAAGAGAAGATTTTCCTAGGAAATCGATTTGAAAGGAACCTCTCCTCCAATAGTGGCTTTATTTGCTTATGAAGCCGCTTGGGAATAATTTTTAACTCAACACAACCGCCAAAAAAGAAGGATTAGAGATGCATTCTTTGAAAAGGGATTTAGAAAGTGTTGATCATGGTCATTCCTCGTGGACAAGACATGTGAACGAGATGATCTTTTCCTTGCTTCACATTGTTTGGATGCCTCCTAAGGGCATCTACTCCAACTTGTAGACTTGGAAAGAAGTGAGGCATTTTACAGCCAAGGGGAAGATTTTTTTCTTAATCCCCCTAGCTAATTTTGGTTTGTCTAGAGGGAAAGAAATTACATTTTTAGGGAGTAGAAAGACCATTTTTTGTTGATATTTGGGTCAAATCCCTTCTTGGGTTCTCTTCTCAGTTCTTCAAATCTGAGGACGTGCCTTTTCTAGATTCTTAATTCTTGGATGTTGTGTATGGTGCATGTTGAGAGCACCCACAAACTAATAAAACAATGGACAAACAGAAGATTCTACCAATTCTTTGCTTCGTATGTTTTGCAAAAAGTTCGAAGTCACCTGGTGAATATGTAAAATAGAGAAAAATCTGTTCTCACAACAAGCAAGTCCAAGAGCAGCAAAAAAGCAACTGATCAATGGACTCGAGTCTTATACACAGAATACACCTCAGCAAAAACAAAGTTCCTTCTTTGAAGATTATCTTGTGTTTAAAATCTATCACTCTAGATTAGATTAAAAATAAAATATTTGTGGTATGTCTATGCCCAGTATGTGTTGAACACCCCAATCCATCAACTTGGTGAGTCAGTATTGGAATGATATGCAACATCTGTTTTATCACCTCAAGTACAACATTTCAAGATTATCAGCTGGATTGTCACACGTTCACTATAGCACCAAAAATTTTGTTTGGGTCAACAATTTAAAACAATAGGATTAACTTACAGCTGGAGCTGCCTCAAGTGCTCCATCAGCTGTAGAAAATGCGACATGTTCCAGTCCGTTGTCTTTCATAAATTTAGGACCAAGCTGTTAAAGAACAAGTAAATTCAAAACAAACATCATGACATAATGAATTAAGCCCATGATTAAAAAACAAACAGAGGCCAGAATAATGAATTAAGCCCATGATTAAAAAACAAACAGAGGCCAGAAAACCAGAAACAGAAGATAACCTACATAAGTGAAACCAGTAGCAACACGCAGAGGTTTTTCAGCTGTCCATTGAGGCATTTGTGCCAGCTCCTTCAAAGAATTTATATTCTCAAAGATACCATATTTTGGAATCTGAGAACAGAAGTCATGAATTCAGTAAGACTATAAAGTGCAAAAATAATCCAAATTCTCAAGTGGTCACATATGTTTTGGGGGGGGGGACTTACAGCAAGGGACAGGTGACACTCTCCATACTCGAGTGCATCATGAACAATGATGAGATCATCATTTCCCTGCCAAAGGTAATATGAAATTATGACTTCACGTCATTATGGAAATATAATCAGAATAATTATAGAGCACAATATTGGCATCAGCAAGCTGCTGACTTCATTCTTCATTCACAAAAGGACAATCAGCAATGCTTTCTGAAGTAGGAAGTTACAGCCACAGAATGTACAGACTTAGCATACATTTACTGTAAAATCCTGCATTGGTAATTTTCCGCATTATCTTGATTCTAGGGGAATGGAAGTCGTAATATACCAACCAATAATTTTTGACAGAAAAAGAAAAATATATTACAAGTATGAAAGAATGTACAAGAACTCCATGGAAATCCTTACAACAACAACAACAACAACCAAGCCTTTATCCATGGAAATCCTAAGGAAAAAAAAAATCCAAACCAATACAATACAAAGAGAATCATACACAATTGCTTTTGAGTCCCTCTTCGAATCCTCTAAACTATAATTTTTGTAAATCTGTGAGACATCAGCCTATAGAGGAGTACATAAAACAATTTTATCCCATAAAAGAGAAACTTCAATGGTTTGATTGTGAAAGATTCTCACATTCTGCTCTCTCCAAATATGCCATCATATGGCCAAAAAAACACATTTTCACTACAACCTAGCACCCAGCTTCCCTCCAAAACCTCTCAATTTTGTGAGAAACAAATCAGGAACTCTCTCAGGACAAACAAAATTACGGTCACACATAGCAAAGAGAGAGTTCCACATTTCCATTACAACTAGGCAATGTAAGAATAAATGATCTCTAGTTTTCCGAATTGGTATACCACATGACACATACATGGGGTAGATAGCTTTATAAGGTCTTCTATTTTGAGGAAGATTAATCTTACTAAGCAACTTAGACCAAACAAAAGCCTTAACCTTAGTAGGAGCTTTTCCCTTCCAAATAAATTTGAAGACAACTTAGAGCGTAAATTTGTCCCCAGTGGACAAACTTACTAAACCTCATCTCTATCCCAACTTAGAGCATAATCATCTTTGAAGACAACGAATTTCTATTGCTGAATCAATTCAGTGGCAGCTTCGGCCTTTGGATTGTTTAAATTAGTTATGAGTATATCGCTGCAACTCTTCCCAAAGTTCGTCTAAGTAAGAGCATAAAGCATATAAGGCTAATTTATGTTCATCTTGACCTTTCATGCTTGGCAAGTTATATTGTTGTCATCTGTTATTCATTGTGTGCAGTGTAGACCCTGCTCCCTAAATGATTTCTGCTAGTTCAATTTTGACCATTGAGACCTCCTTCCCACACCTTCAGTCACCCTGTATTTAAACCAGATTGATGAACTTTTGTATTAGTTAAACCCACCATCCATTCCACATTCCAAGCCAAGCCCAAAATCTCCAGCATCATTGAATGCCTCCTTTCCTGATCTTTGGCTTGAACATAAGTAGTGAAGGGACGGATTATTTCTGCTCCTCAGCAAAAATTCCTTTTCTACCCAAAAAAGAGCAGGTCGTCTCAAATTTGGGTAGGTGAGCTTTTTTCCAAATTGCTTTTTTATCTTGGATGCTCTCCTCTGTTTCTACTCAACATAAGGTGCATTGTTAGGCAACCTTCTGCTTTTAAAGGAGATCAGCAACTTCTGCTACTCCAACATCCTACTTTTTATAAAATAGTAACACATAGTGTTGATTTTTTTTCACCCACAAATTGGATATAGTTGCAGGGCTTAGGTTAAAGCATTCAGAAATGTATTCAACACCAAGAAAAGCTCTCAAATCCAAAAATAACTCCAGAAAATATTTTTGGGAAACAATACAAGCCGATGTTAGACTCAGTAACAAATAATTCCTAAATTCTTTACACTGGTCTAGTTATGCGCATTTCATTCTTTTTTTTTTCTTTTTTAATTTTCAAAAAATATTTGTTTCTCATCACAAAGAATGTTCAACACCATCAACATGTTACTTCCTTCAACCTAGCCAACACTATCATAAAGAAAGGTCAGCATGCCCCTTGGCATTGCTCAAAGTTTATCCTGTATGCATTTGCTACTTCAAATATCTGTCACACAAGCATTGTTGACCATGATAATCACCCACCCGTTTAGTCAAGATAGCATCTAAATACACCCAACTGTTGGAGGGAAGGTTAAAATGGCCATAGCTGTCCACAAATAGGTCCTCGTAAGATCAACTTCCTAATTTTCAGTCAACATATCTTACTTCCACTGATCCATTTTCTTTATTTGTACTTCAAATTGCAGGCATACCATGTTTCCTAGAATATTCTTTCAGAGCTAAAGTTAGCCAATAGTCTTAGGCAATTCTCTGTCTTCGAGTAGAGATGCAGTAACTTGATCCACCAACATTCACAGAGATCTGCCTGGTTGACTATGAAGGATGAACGTACAGATAAGACATGACAAGACATGACTAACTATACACACTAAAGTCAAAATAAGTTCAGCACACATGTTAAATACTGTTTAAATTTATAGATATAGTGTCTTAAACATGAATTCACATGCATATCCCCATTTTAAAAAACATTACTGATGCCTTCATTATACACATGGTGCCTTCATCTGAGTTTCACACTACCCACTACATAGATTTTTTATTTTATCATCTGGCTTTTTTCCCCAAAAATAAACTTCACTGGAATATGAATCATTGGATGCATCATGTGATATTTAAGTGTTAATTGGAGTGTCCAACATAAATGTAATTACTTTATAGAAATGTGTATGCAAAACAGGATATGAATAAACGTAAGGATTCAAACAAGGACTTAGAATTAGAAAATATTGGCCGGCCATAGGTCAACCTTGGCTACAACAACCAAGCCTTTATCCCACTACGTGGGGTCAGCTATATGGATCCTTCTACACCATTTTACTCTATTTCATATTGCATGCTCATAGGTCAACCTTGGCTAGTTGGAGCAAATTTGATTGTGAATCAAAATCCAACAAGCACACATAAGACAACCAAGTAAAATAAAACCCTACACTGAAAACTCACCTGCCCATACTCACAAACTGTATCAAGCCCCACTATTCCAAGGTCTAGGTCACCTGATAACAATTTTCTTACAATATCTTTTGGTCGTTGAAACCAAACTTCAAGGTTTGGGAGCTGCAGCAAAAATTAACAATTATATTGTCAAGAAAGGTTACAAAATTCTAAAATAATTGTAATATAGGAGACGAATTGCAACATCTTTTAATATTAAATCACAGAACGCAACTCAATCCATGAGGTACAAAAACTTATATAGATGACAATTGACACAGGTTCGATTATGCATAAGTACTATCAAATATGTGCGGTCCTAGCTTAATTTTGTTAACTTGTCACTTGGTTAAACCACTTATTTCTATAGTGCCAAAAAAATTAGGAGAAAGAAGTACTTGCTGAAAATAAGATACTTACATGCAGAACAAAGAGAAAATCCTACATAATTGCTGAAAGCAAGGATGCATTCATGTAAGTCCATACTGCACACGAGATTATACACATAGGTACTCATGGACATACTCATGCCCTGTGCTCATCTTTTCTGAGCCAGCAAGTGCTGTTAAATACATGCATGTGTAAGAAGGCTGTCATCAGTGGCAGTAAAGCTGATTGCAGCATCCGTGCAAGAAATTACTATCAAACAATATGCTAGGATTGTGATAGTGATAGAGCAATAACAATTCAAGAGAACCAATAGAAGCCTTGTAGTCCCATGTTAGCTTGTGGGCTGTAGATTAATAGATTCACAGGGTGCTTAAAAATGCTAATTGCAAATTAAATTTACGAGTAGAAGTAATGCTTATAGATTTTACGCCGGCTATCAACCTACTGTAATCACCTGGGCTTGGGACCGGCTGTGGTGGAGTTCTTTAAATAAATAGTACTGGGTTACAAAGGGAAGTCTAAAAAGTTGTTGGTAGTCAACAGGAATACTTGCATGTGCAATTGAGTTAGATCCAAGCCTTAGCCTATGCCCAACCTGGTGATAAATTGGGGTTCGAGTGTTCAATTAATGATTCGGGCCTTTTGCCTATTAAGAAAATGAATTAAATATAACAACCTCTGCCTTCGCAGCCAATTTGAGAAAAACCCTGGTTCTTGTAATGAGTCCATTCCTAGCATAACATCATAGCCTTGAATAGGTAAAACTATCAATTCTGTCAAATAATCCTGTTTAACAATCCCAATACTACACGACTTAATTACTAATTTAGTGTTAGTGTTACCTCCCATTGGAGTATTTACTTCTAGTACATATGGTAACTTTTCAATCTTAGCACCAATTACTTTTGCTAGATTAGGAGTAATGAATGAATGTGTGGAGCCAGAATCTAACAATACTTTAGTTTTGTGAAAATTAAGTAGAAGCGTACCTTCCACCACATTAGATGCTTTAGGCATTTCCTCTCCATCTATAGCAAAGACTCTACCCTGCTTTTTGGGCTTATTGTTCTGGGTGTTCCTCCTTTGTCCCTGAGTAAGGTTCTCCTTTCTGCTATCCTGAGACAATCCTTAAGATAATGTTCATTGCTCCCGCATTTTGTACACTTGCCGGCTTTTAGCCAGCAATTATTTTCACTATGCCTCGGCTTTTGACAATAACCACAAAGGTCACTTGTCCCGCTCGATTGCTAGAACTAGGTATACCTTTTTTCTGGTTACTTTGGCTTTGGGATGCTGAGGCCCTCTAACTCTTCTAGCCACATTTCCGCCCTTCGTCACAATCGTAATCACCATCAAATCTTGGAGGACAAAACTTCATGAATCGTTCTAGTATGACATCCTCAGGCCATTCAGTACTTTGTGGTGAGTTATGACGGCCTTGCTAGTTAGCTACTAGGTTTGCTTCTTGTTTGATTATATGAGAGACCTTGTCTAAAGTGGCAATTACTTTGTCCAAAGGATCTGCAATTCTCTCAGCCTGGTTATCTTGTTGGCGTCTTATTCTAACCATCCTAATATAAATATTCCAAGAAGAGATCTCAAAATAATGAAAGAACTTAATGTGTCAAAATGATGGCAAAAGATTTATAATATTAACACATCTCAATACTGTACAGTACCTTAACAGCTATATTACATTACCTTTATCCTACTAGAATAACAAAAGCACATTCCTAAGCACTTTAAGCAATATCCATGATTTGATCCAAAGAGATTTAGTTAACTATGCTCTAAATTTCGGTCAGTTTACTGAGTTCTGGCTATGTTCTCGACTATCTCTTCTTGCCGCATCACAAAGATCGTGTAGACCCATTTGCAAAGTTTGGATCTTGTCTTTGTGTTTTAGATAACTATTGCAGATCTCAATTTTTAATTCTCCAATGGTATGTTTTTCCTAGTTAGTTACTCAATCTTTTCATCTATCTTATTACAATAATTAGTCAAGAATTGACCTTATTTCTCTACGTAATCTAGTTTTTCTCTTAACGTAAAAGTTTCCGGCTCATATACCAGTTTTACCACAACTAATTCTTCCCTGTACTTATTATTGTTGAAACAATCCTCATATGATAATATTCTTTCCACCTCAATTTTTTTCTTATCTTCAACTAGTTGTTGTTGGAAGTGACTACACGCTTGGCAACTATGATACAATTCTTGCTACAGTTCACTAATTTCTTGTACTTGAGCATCCATTAGTAGATCCTTCCTTGACCGCTTAGTAGACTCTACTTCATCTTCACTATCTTCTATCAAAATGTAATGTGCTTCATTATTTAAGTCATCAACTCTCTCTTCTACTTCTTCAGAGGGATCTTCCTCTATTGAAAATTGATCCTTATCCAGATTTATTGCTACATAATTTCCAACAATGTTACTAGAGAATCTTCATGAGGCATGATTACTATTCCTAGTCATGATGAATGCTTATGTTCAGGTGTTGTTCTTTCTAATACTATCTTTTCTAATCTAGACTCTGATACGAATAAGTTGTCACGCCCCAATTCCACCCCTTCTTCAAGGCTTCATCAGCGATGGACTGCCTAACTCTCGCTAGGACTCACTCACTCAGATAACTTAAGAGATGTAAGAAAAAAAAAAAGATCTTTTATCCATATAATCAACCATATTGATGTGTACATAACATGGCAGCGGAATGATTACAACTTTTAGGATTTCACTTTTGCCTGAGATGTATTCACTACAACAAAGGGGACCACTCCTTAAGCTAAGTAACCTATATTTCTTTATTTTTGGTTCTTGCAAGGTCTATAAATATTTTTGTGTGAGTTTGACAACTCATTGAGATCCGTGTGTACATGTGTGAAAAAAAGTTTTCAATGCTAAATTGAGCGAAAAAGTTTTCGATTTAAGAATGCAATAAATATTAAGCACCAGCATGCACGAAACAGTAATAACCATAATACATTTCAAGGATACAGCACTGATTTCTGGGTACAACCCAGTTCCACCTTATGCCACCATCGTGATCACGAGTACAGGCTTATTACTCCAATTAAGAGGTTAGTTCTGAAAAAACTTATCACTCTCCACCTCATTACATGAACAATCCTCGTATCCAAGTAATGGGCTACTACTAGCATGTGTTGCGACGATCAACAAAGCCCGTTGCTTGCTCGACGGATCTCAACACAATACTGGCTATCACTATTACCAGTGTGACAAAGAACACAACTGGCATAACAAATACAAACATATGCACCGATGAAATACATATAATACTAGTAAATCAAGGTAATTATTTGTATTAGTGTAATAAAATACGTGATTGGCATAACAAGCACCAACACATACACCGATGAAATATACATAAAACTAGTAAATCATGGTAATTATGTATAAAAAGACGTATGAATACAATGATCACTCACCTCAAAGAGTTGTCTTAACTAAGAGGTTTACTCAACTAATCTGCCTTCTCTCTTTCACCCACTTTCTCGGAGCAACACTTCTCCCTTTTCCTCTCTCTCTCTCTCTCTCTCTCTCTCTCTCTCTCTCTCCCTTCCTTTCTTTCTCTTTTCTTTCCCTCTCTCTTTTCTTCCTTGGCCGAGTTGGTTTGGGAATGGAGGGTTGGAGGTATTTATACGCGTTGGGGAGGTTGATGAGTCAGCAATTGGGCACGCGAGGTGATGACACTTGGCAATGATGTTGACACATGTCCAAACATGTGTCATCTGAGGAGGTGAGGATAACATGCATGTGGACACATCAAAGGTGGTGGAGTGATGATAAGGCGGTAGGCTTGGTGACCAGGTTCAATGTACTTTCATTCAGTTTACAAATTGTGTAGAATTTCTAGGCATCTAGCACTTGGATACTTATTTTCAGGTAATATTATTTAAGTAAATGTTTTTATGTTATTTTAGTGTCCATTTACCTAAGAATTACATGTAAATAAAGAAATACCCAAATTTGGATTCAATAAAAATTGTTTTCAAACCTAATTCGTTAAGCATAAAAAGTCAGCTCTCCCTTCCAAAAATAAAATTTGCAACATCTAATTTGGATGGATTTTATTCGAAATGTTAATAATTTAGATAAATTCTAGAAAAATAGGTTTTCAAGTAATTCAATCATAAGAAACAATTACCGGGACTTTCTTTCTCATTTTCTAGATATTTCACATACCTAATTTTTTTTGTACTTAGTCTCTAGCGAATTGGTCAAATCCAAGTTTTCAGCATTCCAAGCATCCGATTTCATACCCAACTCACTTGTTTGTGTAGTATCATTATTCCACTATTAACAATGAGTTATTTCTCCTTACTATATGCAACTAGTTTGAAGTATGTGACATGACATGTCTATATTATCATAAATGCATGTAAACTTTCAATCATGAGGTAGGAAATATGCTTCCAGACATGTCATGACTTAAATGCATGGCAAGTATGGCAAGCAACAGACACAGTAGCAAAGGGTAATGCAGAATCTTTGGACTGGGAGTCAGGGAAGGAGAAAGTGGTTTACAAGGACTAATTAAGTTTGTTTTTGAATGAGGTAGGAAAACTTTGCGGAGCCTCTACTTCCCCATGCCAACCCGCTCAAAAATAAGAATGGATAAATAAGTAATGTTATTCCTTTCCTCATCTTTTCTTCTCTAATCAATTGACATCCTTAATCTAAGTTGGGAACTGCAGAATCTAACAGCCATAACATCCATAATGATCAAACAGCCAGGCAACCTATTCCAGAAATGAGAAATTTGAGAGAGAGAGAGAGAGAGAGAGAGAGAGAGGAAAAAAGTGACACAAAATGATTACCCAATTGGCTTACTGAAGAGCATTTCCATTTGACCGAAAAATTTGAATGAAAAAAGAAAAAAGCAAAACCCTTCTTATTCCAATTCTTCTCTAATTTCTTCAAGAAGATTGAAATCAAAAAAGCCACTCCACCCAAATTGATCAATGACACAATATGAGACTGAATTAGTCACGCTAGGGTCAATTCTGTCTAACCATTAAAACCATGAAAACATCATTTCCATTCGACCAAAATATACACATTACGTACAATAAATAACTAAATGATAATCAGATTAGCAAAAACACAAATAGAGGGGAGAGAGGGAGAGAGAGAGAGAGTTACAAGCGGAATATCTGCAACATATTGTCGAGGATTGACTTGCCTAACAGAGAGCTGACAATCCTATTTTCGCCCAAATATCCGCAAAAAGGCAATGAGAGAGAGAGAGATTCAAAAAAAAAATCGAAATTGAAATTGAGAAAGAAAAGAAGTACCTTAAGAAGATCGAGAGTATCAGCAGCCATCCGACCTTTACTCGGCAAACCCACACGAATTTCATCTCTTTCAACAACACTCCTTTTGTCAGCATTTCCATTCACAATTGTCACAGCAGAAGCCGCAACCGAACAACAATACACTGTCGTTGTCGTCGGCCTTAATAAGACCCTACGTGACAGCGAAGGAGAAGGAGAAGACGAAATTGACGAAGAGAAAGTACAGAGAGACGGAAGGGACAAAGAAGACGAACATTGTTGAATGCATGATTGAAGAATTGACATTTCTCTCGATGAAAGCTATAGAGAGAGAGAGAATTTGGTTTTCGGTGTGTTTGGGAAGAGAGAAAACGCCGCCGCAGAGAGGGTATAGAGAGAGAGAGAGAGAGAGAGAGGGAGAGGATGCTGAATCAGTTTGTCGGATCCTATTATAGAGTTTGAAAGCGCCTCTTGGATAGTGATCCCCCCGCCCCCCAAGAAAAAGGGCAAAAAAACAATAGATTTAATCCATCATAGCTTACCGATAATAATTATTATTTTAATATTTAAAAAAGGAATCATTATTTAATCGATCAAAATTTTTCAATAATAAGTAATTTTTTTAATATTTAAAAAGAATCATTATTTAATTGGTCATAGCTTACCAATTACCATTCTATGTTTCCATTATAGTCGAACCATAATTAATTTTTTACAATTAAAATATTATAAAATATTATATATAATTATATAATATTATATATGAAATACATATACACATATAATTGATAAAAAATATGTAAAAATATTTAAAATTATCTAACATCTTAAATTAAGTGCTTATTTTGTAAGATTTTTTCTTAATTTCTCTTGTCGAGAGATTCTATTAAATAAAATGTTTTAAAAAAAAGTAGTTTTAAATGATAAACTCTTAAGATAAGCTTTTTTCTCTTTTTTTAATACTTCAGTTTTTTTGTAGATATATTTTTTATTCCATTTATATCTTTACTTAAATGATACGAAATTTTAAATATATCAATATAATAAATATGTTTATAAATGTTATGATTTGGATGGATTTAATATTTTTTTATAAATTCTAAATATATTCATAAATTCTAAATATGTTTATAAATATTTTTTTATTCCATTTATATGAGTTCAGTGTCGATAAATATATGACTTATATTATTTTCGAATTTCTTAATTCTTTATATTATATAAAAATGATTTTATATTTATAAATATTTGATTTTAATAGTTTAGTAAAATAATTAATTTATTTTTATTTTAATTATTAGTATTTATATCTTTTATATTTAAAATATAGATATATGAATTTTAATCGATGGATAGTAAGTAAAAAAAAAATTATATTTTGATGTATATATTCTTTATAATAATTTCATAAAAATAGAGTCTATAAAAAATATTTTTGTCAAATAAGTTATTTATAAAAAGAAGTAAGAATCAAAGTAAAAATGTCGAACAATATTTAATTTTATTTCAAAGAAAATTAATTTTTGTTTCTCCTTAAAAGGAGAAAATAAGGAGAAAAAGAATTCTGTCAAGTATTCTCTAAATTAAATAACTATATTTAAGTACTAAAACTCAATTTTTTAAAAATAATATATTTAAATTTGATTTTTATTTTAAAATCTAACTATTTCTTTCTTTAAAATTTTTATTTTTATATGTTGTTAGAAAAATATAAGCATATATTGAAAATAATTATAAAAATAAAATTTTAAAAGTATTAGTTAGGAATTAATTATCATTATTTTGAGTTTTAAAAGTGATTGAACATATTCTTTGTCTTGAATGTGATTATATAATTTTTTTTATTTTTGGTCCCCAACTTCCGGTATCCGGAATTTTGCTCTGACTAATCCGAGTCGACCTGACTGGGGCCTCCTATAGAAGGGGAGATATCTCAAAGTAGTCTTTTTCGTTCTTAAGGAGGTTTGAACTTGAGCGCTTAGTTAAAAAACATAAAACTCTTCCTACCGCGACGATTGACCTTTGGTTTTATTAACAATATAGATATAAGCGTAAAAGACCCCTTGCCACCTGGGTTTCATCGTCCTCAAATTGGCGCAGGGTGATTGGTCGTTGGTGAGGTGGAGCTGATGTGGCCTTTTTTTTTTCGTTTCGTTTCGTTTCAGAAATATGAATGTGTTTTTTTCTTTCTCTTTCTCTCTTGTCAGAAACATTAATGGAGTAGATTTTGTGGTTGATTTCACTGAAGACATCTTTGGGGTGGTTGGGAGGACTTTGTTGTGATTTACCCTTTTGTCCTTATTTATATTTCAAAATGGCTTAATTTTTTTTGCTCTTGTGTAACGATTAGGGGATTTGGAGATTTTTGTAAAATTACATTCTCTTTGTACTTTTAAAAAAAAAAAGAGGTCAATGGAGGTCATCCCTTGAGTACTCATTGTGTTCTGCACGATGAGATGTTGGTTCCAAAAGGTAGTGATTAAACAATTGTTGTGTCATACAAATTGACTGAGAAGGGTGGTTGAGGAGAGTGGTCATCCATGATCTTAATCATGATTACGGTGCATGGAGGTCATTCATGTACTGTATGCTCCATGTGTCTCTTATTTTCTCTCTCTCTCTCTCTTTGTATATTAGCATGGCAAGTGAACATAGGAGGTGGCGTTTTTTGCTCTTCCTCTCTCTTGCTCTCTTTCTGCAATTGGTTTTCTTTCCCTTTCCTGTGATGAACATTTCTGTTTACTTTTCCTGCTTTTAGATATTTATTTTATTTTGATTTACGATTATTCAGTTACTCTTTTATATATATATATATTTATCATATTTATTGTTGCGGTGATTACGGGAAGTTTTGTGTTCCACAAACGCTCACTTCTAGTGATATTTTTACATTTTATTCAGTTTCATTTTGTTACTGTTGTCGAGTGGCTCTTTCGACGGTTCCATAGCAACCAAGGTATAAAACTAAACAAGCTGAACAAGCTACCTTTTGTATATTTTTCTGCTTAATAAATTAAATATTTTCATCTGTTTTGTATATTTTTTTTAGCGTTTAGCTTATGCTTCTGCTTCTGCTTTTACTTTTACGAGACTACAACTAACTATCTCTTGTTCTTGACCAAGTAGCAAAAAAAAAATAACAGAGAAGATACCTTGGTTGGCCAATGAAAACACCTTCATGTGCGAGAGCTATTCCCTGGTTATGAACTTTGAAATTTGGTTTACTGTGAAAATTTGATTTGTTTGCTCAGTTGGGTTTTGATATTTCTTGAAATTTTTTTTTATTGTTTTTTTTTTCATCTTTGCATTTAGCTTCTATTTCTACTTCTACTAGACTACAACTAACCTTCTCTCAATTGTTGGCCAAGCATTAAACTATCTCTCGGTTGTTGACCAAGTAGCAAAAAAAAAAAATAACAGAGAAAATACCTTGGTTGGCCAAATCGTGTACGAAGGCTCTCCCTGGTTATCAACTATGAAAGATGATCCATCTAGGATGTCATTCTGTTGGCCAAAGAAAACACTTTGATTGAGCAAAAGTTGGTTGTTCGACAGTTGCTGTTTGACAAAAGTTGGCCGTTGGGTTGTTGCAAGCAACGGTGGACAATGGCAAGAGTAGTTTTGTATTTGGTGTGTGGTTCTGTACTTGTAGTTCTACAATAACACTTTGGTAGTTCTACTGGTAGTTATTTCTGTAATAGCTCAGTTCTGTAACGGCTTCACTCCATATAACCATTGTATAAATAATATGTTATTGTTATAGAGTTTTTGTCTAGGATATGTTTCTCTATCCTCATGTATGAACATAGTGTGGGTATGAATGGAATTGAGAAGATAATGGTCTTATGGGAGAAGACATGATAACATGGAGCGGTTTTACAGTTTAGAGTGGCTCTGTATATATGCCGTTATAAAAAAAAGATAGTTTTGCGTTTGCTAATTAGTTTCTTCTAATTGGTAGTAATACTGTATGCCATTCTAAAAAAAAAAAAAAGTGGCTCTGCATGCATGCCATTAAAAAAAAATGTAGTTCTGCGTAATTCTGCATGACTCGAACTGGTTCTATATGCCATTACACAGAGAATGAGTGGTTCTATATGCATAGTGTATAGTTCTGCGCCACAGAACTACCGAAGTGTATAGTTCTACATAGTACAGAACTACGAAATACCAAAGTGCATACATGTGCTCTAATTCTGCAAACCTCCAAAGTGCATAGTTTTGTATAGTACAGAACTACCAAATTATTGAGCTTGCCAAGGTACTGGATTACATGTGGATCTAATGTAGAACTACCAAAGTGCAGAACTATAATTTTAGATTTTGTCAAAATTTCAAATATAAAAATATTAATATTTAAGTATTTCGTGTCTGAGATTACTTTTAACATTATAGTTGTACTCATTCTATGTGGTTCTACATTGATAGTTCTGCACTATGCAGAACTGTAGTTCTGCATAGCGCACAGTTCTACTTAGCATAGGAAAGCCATAATTTCGCAAAACACAGAACTACTTGGTGATTCTGTATAAATTAGAACCACCGATATTTTTATTAAAAATAAATGATTATGCTTAAAATATCAAAAATATTTAAAATTGATGACATATAATAAATTTACTATAATATTATATTAATGCAAAAATTATAATTATAAAAAATATTAAATAAAAATATTTTAAAATAATTAAAAAACAATTATAATAAAGATACAAATGGTATTATATAGGTTCTTTTATTATATACAAAATATTTTTGCATATAGCAAAAATACTATAGCATTATAATACGAATAAAATTATAATTATATAATTCTAAAATATAATATTTTGAAATTTAAAATTCTAAAATTTCTAAATATTAGTATTTAGATATTCTACTATTGAAACTATTTTAATGAATTGAATAGTGTAGCTTTGCTTTATTATTTAATATTTTTACATTTTGCTTTTGCTCATTCCATGTGGTTCAAAGTTGGTGGTTCTACATAGTGTAGAACTACTTTGTGCATAGTAAAAACTACCAATACTTTTATTAAAAAAATATATGATTACACAAAAATATAAAAAAATATTTGAAATAAATGATATATCTAATTCCCTGTGGTTTGAAGTTTGGTGGTTCTGCATAGTGTACAACTACTTGAAAGTTCTGCGTGGTACAGGACTACCATAGGCCTTCAAAGCGCAGCACTTGGTGGTTCTGATTAGAGTAGAACTATTTGATTGTTCTGTTTAGAACAGAACTATTTGGTCGTTCTGCATAGCGCAGAACTCCCAATACTTTTATTAAAAAAAATGAATACACTGAAAATATTAAAAGTATTCAAAATAGATGATGTATAATAAATTTACTATAATATTATAATAACGCAAAAATTAAAATTATTGAAATATTAAATTAGAAATATTTGAAATTATATAAATATTTTAATAAATTAAATAATGTGGTTTTGGTTTATTATTTAGTATTTTTACATTTTTGTTTTGCTCGTTCCATGTGGTTCAAACTTTGACGGTCCTGTATAGTGCAAAACTGCTTAGTAGTTCTATATAGTATAGAACTACATAATTTTGCTCTATGTAGAACTACCAAGTTCTGTATAGTGCAAAACTGATTGGTGGTTCTGCATAAATATTAATATTATAAAAATTAAATATTTAAAACATGAAATATTTTATTCAAAAACTTGAAGTATTAATATTTAAGATATTTAAATGTTAATACTAAAATTTATATATTAAAAAATTTTACGATCAGTAAAAAATCAAAAAAAAGAAAGCAACAATTTATAAAAAAGGTAAATTTGAAAAATTATTAAAAGGAAGCAAAAATTAACTTTAATTTTGTATTCAAATTAAAATGTTATGATTTAAAAAATTATTAAGATCGGTAAGTTGATGGCTTTTAATGTAAGTTTACCATCTCCCTCAAGTCTTGGGCCTTCATCGACGAAGGAGTGCAATGTTACATAGCAGAACTACATGGTTCTGCTTTATAACAGAAATACATGGTTCTGCTATGTAGTAGAGTTTCAGCAGCAGAATAATATGGTTCTGCTATGTAGCGGAATTAGAAAATAGATTTTTTTTAACTAAAATATATTGTTATGAAAAAACACAAATTCAACTTCAAAATGGTAATTATAAATATGTTAATCATGATTTTTTTTTTAATTTTTAAAAAATTCCAAATATGGTGGCGATCGATATTTTTATTTTAATGTTATGCAAAATTTGTAGTGCATATATCAAAATACTTTGATTTAATATTATGATATTAGAAAATTTATAATTTTAAAAATACTAAGTAAAATATATTTTACAGATATTTATGTATTAAAAAAATACAGATAGGCACTAAAATTGACAGAATTACGTGCGAAGTGCAAAACTAGTAAGGTAATTTAATATTCAATTTAAAATTTTATAAATTTTAATTTAATATTACAAATTAGTATTAATACTAAAAAAATATTAATGTTGTAAGAATTAGAAATTTAAAATATGTAATTTTTTATTCTAAAACCTAAAGTATTAATATTTAATTTATTAAAATGTTAATGCTAAAATTTATATATTAAAAAGTTTTACAATTAGCAAAATATCAAAAAAGAAAGAAAGCAAAAATATAAAAAAAAAAGTAAAATTGAAAAATTATTAAAAGAAAGCAAAAATTATAAAACTTTAATTTTGTATTCAAATTAAAATATTATAATTTTAAAAATTATTAAGATTTGTAAGTTAATTACTTTTAATGCAAATTTACTATCTCCCTCAAGTATTTAGTTTTCGTTGAATAAGGCGTGCAGTGCTACATAGCAGAATTGTGAAGTTCTGCTATGTAGCAGAACTATATGGTGAGGCTACATAGCAGAACTTTAGTAGCAGAATAATATAGTTCTGCCATGTAGAAGAACAATGTAATTTTGTCATGTAGCAGAACTAGAAAATAGATTTTCTTATTTTTTTTAACTAAAACATATTATTATGAAGAAACACAAATTCAACTTCAAGAAGGTAATTATAAATATATTAATCATGATTTTTGTTTTTAATTTTCAAAAAATTCCAAGTATGGTGACGATCGATATTTTCATTTTAATGTTATGCAAAATTTGTAGTACACATATAAAAATGTTTTGATTTAATGTTATGATAAAATTATAATTTTAAAAATATTAAATAAAATATATTTTACAGATATTTTTAGATTAAAAAAATACAGATGGGCACTAGAATTGACAGAATTAAGTGCGAAGTGTAAAACTATCAAGATAATTTAATATTCGATTTAATATTTTATTCTTATAAGATTTTAAATTCCATATTCATATTTATAGGTTTTAGTTTTGTTTTATTTATTAATATTTTTATATTTTATACTATGATTAAGATATTATTTGAAACCTCAGTTTTTAAAAGTTTTGGTTAAACAAAAATTAAAACTACTACGGTGAAAATTTTAGATAGACAATAATTCTTTAAAAAATCAAAACTCTAATTTAAAAATTTTATAGTTAACTATAGGCAAAATTTATAAAATTAGATAACTTATACATAAATTGATCAGCACAAACTTATATTTAATGTTTACTAAAAAGATATTTGATTTATTGTTTGAAATCTTTACATAACTAAATTATTTTTGATCTTTTTTATATTTTACAAACCTTAAATTAAATATTAATATTTATGAATTTTTTTTACTTAAATTGTTAAATATTATTATTTAAAATTAATATTTATGTATTTTTAATTTCACACCGATATTAATGTTATACATGTTATGTCCATGTTTTTTTCATTTTAATTTATAATGTTTAATGTTAGATAAATATTTAAATATTATCTAACCTAAAAATGCAATCTATAAAAATTATAATTATAAAAATATCTACCAAATTATAGTTTTTAATAATATTTCAGTCTTTGTGAGAAGATTTAATATATATATAAAAGAAAAACTATATTTATTTTACTGAAACAAATCGAATTTAAACTTTTTTAAATTATTTAAATGTGGTTTCTAAAAAATTTACGCCATCACAACCCTAAACAAAATAAAGAAAAATGTTTTTGGGTGTTTTAAAAAAAATAATAATAATTTGGGAGATTAAAAAGATTTTGTTTTTTGGGGGGAATAATAGTAGAATCATGTTGTTCTGCTATGCAGAAGTATGAGGAACTACTAGAGTAAAGGTTTTAAATAGATAATAATTTTTTAAAAGATCAAAACTTTAATTTAAAAACTCCATAGTTAACTATAGGCAAAATTTATAAAATTAGATAACTTATTCATAAATTGATAGGTACAAAGTCATATTTAATGCCTACAAAAAGAATATTTGATTTATTGTATGAAATCTTTAAATAACTAAATTATTTTTTATATTTTTTATCTTTTACAAACCTTAAATTAAATATTAATATTTATGCATTTTTTAGACTTAAATTATTAAATATTATAATTTCAAATTAATATTTATGTACTTTTAATTTCACACCGATATTAATGTTATACATATTATGTCCATGTTTTTTTCATTTTAATTTAGGATGTTTAATATTAGATAAATATTTAAATATTATCTAATCAAAAAATGCAATCTATAAAAATTATAATTATAAAAATATTTACCAAATTTTTGTTTTTAATAATATTTCAGCCTTTGTTAAAAGATTTAATATATATAAAAAAGAAAAACTATATTTATTTCAGTCTAGCAGAACATTGTTGTTCTGTGTAGCAGAATCATGTGGTTCTGCGTAACACCTTATTATTCGAATATTCAAATTTTTATAATATTAAAAATAATTTTTTTGGATATTTGATATTTGTTTAAATAAAGTATGAAATTGTAGCCTGAAATGTGAAAATATTAAATAATGAACGAAAACAACATTATTAATATTTTTATTTAAATAGACGTATAAATATTTTTTTTCATTTAAAATTATATAAGAAGAAAAATTAACAAATTAAATATATAATTTTTACTATATAGCACGCACGCCATGCACACTACAAGCTACCTTTTGTATATTTTTCTGCTTAACAAATTAAATATTTTCATCTATTTTGTATAATTTTTTTTTAGCATTTAGGTTATGCTTCTGCTTCTTCTTCTACTAGACTACAGCTAACTCTCTCTTGTTCTTGACCAAGTAGCAGTAAAAAAAATAATAGAGAAGATACCTTGGTCGGCCAATGAAAACATCTTCCTCTGAGAGATCTCTTCCCTGGTTATCAACTTTGAAATTTGGTTTACTATGAGAATTTGATTTGTTTGCTCGATTGGGTTTTGATATTTCTTGAAATTTTATTTTTATTTTTATTTTTTTTCGTCTTTGCATTTAGCTTCTATTTCTACTTCTACTGGACTACAACTAACCATCTCTCGATTGTTGACCAAGCATCAAACTATCTCTTGGTTGTTGACCAAATAGCAGAAAAAAAAATAACAGAGAAAATACCTTGGTCGGCCAAATCGTGTACGAAGGCTCTCCCTGGTTATCAACTATGAAAGATGATCCATCTAGGATCTCGTTCCGTTGGCCAAAGAAAACACCTTGGTTGAGTAAAAGTTGGTTGTTCAACAGTTACTATTCGATAAAAGTTGGCTGTTAGGTTGTTGCAAGCAACGGTGGATGCTGACAAACGTAGTTCTGCACTTGATGTATGGTTCTATACTTGTAGTTCTACAATAGCACTTTGGTAGTTCTACTAGTAGTTATTTCTGCAATAGCTCAGTTCTGTAATGGCTCCACTCCGCATAACCATTGTATAAATAATATGTTCTTATTCTAGAGTTTTTGTTTAGGATATGTTTCTCTATACTCATGTATGAACATAGTGTGGGTAGGAATGGATTTGAGAAGATAATGGTCTCGTGGGAGAAGGCATGATAACATGGAGTGGTTTTACAATTTAGAGTAGTTCTGTATACATGCCATTATAAAAAAAGGTAGTTCTAAGTTTGCTAATTAATTTCATCTAGTTTGTAGTAATACTGTATGTCATTCTAAAAAAAAAAAAACAAAAGTGGCTCTGCATGCATATCATTAAAAAAATATATAGTTTTGCGTAGTTCTGCATGACTCGAGCATGTTCTGTATGCCATTATACAGAGAAGGAGTAGTTCTGTATGCATAATGTATAGTTCTGCACAACAGAACTACCGAAGTGCATAGTTCTGCATAGTGTAAAACTATGAAATGCCAAAGTGCATACCTATGCTATAGTTTTGCAAACCTCCAAAGTACATAGTTCTGCATAGTACAGAACTACCAAATTATAGAGCTTGCCAAGGTACAGGATTACATGTGGATCTAATACAGAACTACCAAAGTGCAGAACTATAATTTCAGATTCTGTCAAAATTTCAAATATGAAAATATTAATATTTAAGTATTTCGTGTCAGAGATTACCTTTAACATTATAGTTGTACTCATTTTATGTGGTTCTGCATTGATAGTTCCGCACTATGCAGAACTGTAGTTCTGCAAAGTGCAGCACTGTTTGGTAGTTTTGCATAGCACAGAATTTCATTGTTCTGCATGGCACAGAAATACCGTAGTTCTGCAAAGCGCGGAACTATTTGGCGGTTCTACATAAAGCAGAACTATCGATATTTTTATTAAAAATAAATGATTACGCTTAATATAAAAAATATTTGAAATTGATGATGTATAATAAGTTTACTATAATATTATATTAATGCAAAAATTATAATTATGAAAATATTAAATAAAAAATATTTTTAAATATTTTTAAAACAAAACCAATTATAATAAAGATACGAAAAAATATTATATAGGTTCTTTTATTATATACAAAATATTTTTGCATATAGCAAAAATACTATAGTATTATAATACGAATAAAATTATAATTTTATAATACTAAAATATAATATTTTGAAATTTAAGATTCCAAAATTTCTAAATATTTGTGCTTAAATATTCTACCATCGAAACTATTTTAACAAATTGAATAGTGTAGCCTTTGCTTTATTATTTAATATTTTTACATTTTGCTTTTGCTCATTCCATATGGTTCAAAGTTTGGTGGTTCTGCATAGTACAGAACCGTTTTGTTGTGCATAGTACCTACTAATACTTTTATTAAAAAAATATATGATTACAAAAAAATATAAAAAAATATTTGAAATAAATGATATATCTCATTCCCTATGATATGAAGTTTGGTGGTTTTGCATAGTGCATAGCTACTTGGAATTTCTGCGTAGTACAGGACTACCATAGGCCTTCAAAGAGCAGTACTTGGTGGTTCTACTCAGAGCAGAACTATTTGGTGGATCTGCATAGCGCAGAACTCCCAATACTTTTATTAAAAAAAATGAATACACCGAAAATATTAAGAGTATTCAAAATGGATGATGTAAAATAAATTTGCTATAATATTATAATAACGTAAAAATTAAAATTATTGAAATATCAAATTAAAAATATTTGAAATTATATAAATATTTTAATAAATTAAATAATGTGATTTTGGTTTATTAATTAGTATTTTTACATTTTTATTTTGCTCATTCCATGTGGTTCAAACTTTTGTTGTTCTGTATAGTGCAGAACTGCTTGATGGTTGTGTATAGCACAAAACTACATAGTTTTGCTTTATATAGAACTACCAAGTTCTGCATAATGCAGAACTCCTTGGTGGTTCTGGATAAATATTAATATTGTAAAAATTAAATATTTAAAACATGAAATATTTTATTCAAAAACCTGAAGTATTAATATTTAATATATTAAAATGTTAATGCTAAAATTTATACATTAAAAGTTTTACATTTAGCAAAAAATCGAAAAAAAAAGAAAGCAAAAATTTATAAAAAAAAAAGTAAATTTGAAAAATTATTAAAAGAAAGCAAGAATAATAAAAATTTAATTTTGTATTCAAATTAAAATGTTATGATTTAAAAAATTATTAAGATCGATAAGATGGCTTTTAATGCAAGTTTACTATTTCGCTCAAGTATTTGCCCTTCATCGACGAAGGCGTAAAATGTTACATAGCAGAATTACATGGTTCTGCTATGTAGCAGAACTAGAAAGTAGATTTTCTTTTTTTTTTTTAAACTAAAACACATTGTTATGAAGAAACATAAATTCAATTTCAAAATAGTAATTATGAATATATTAATCATCAATTTTTTTAAAATTTCAAAAATTTCCAAGTATGGTGGTGGTCGATATTTTTATTTTAATGTTATGCAAAATTTGTAGTGCATATATAAAAATACTTTGATTTAATGTTATGATATTAGAAAAATTATAATTTTAAAAATATTAAGCAAAAAATATTTAACAGATATTTTTATATTAAAAAAATACAGATAGACACTAAAATTGACAGAACTACGTGTGAAATGTAGAACTAACAAGGTAATTTAATATTTAATTAAAAATTTTTTAAATTTCAATTTATTCTAAAAACCTGAAGTATTAATATTTAATATATTAAAATGTTAATGCTAAAATTTATATATTAAAAAGTTTTACAATTAGCAAAAAAGATAAAGAAAGAAAGCAAAATATATAAAAAAAAAGGTAAATTTGAAAAATTATTAAAGGACGGCAAAAATTATAAAACTTTAATTTAGTATCCAAATTAAAATATTATAATTTAAAAAATTATTAATATTGGTAAGTTGACTGCTTTTAATGCAAATTTACTATCTTTTTCAATTATTTAATTTTCGTCAACCAATGCATGTAGTGCTATATAGCAGAACTATGAAGTTCTGCTATGTAACAGAACTACAAGGTGAGGCTGCATAGCAAAAATTTAGCAACAGAACAATATAGTTCTGCCATGTAGAAAAATAATGTAGTTCGGCTATGTAGCATAACTAGAAAATAGATTTTCTTATTTTTTATTAACTAAAACATATTATTATGAAGAAACGCAAATTTAATTTCAAGATGGTAATTATAAATATATTAATCATGATTTTTTTTTTTAATTTTCAAAAAATTCCAAGCATGGTGACGATCGATATTTTCATTTTAATGTTATGCAAAATTTTTAGTACACATATAAAAATGCTTTGATTTAATGTTATGATATTAGAAAAATTATAATTTTAAAAATATTAAGTAAAAAATATTTTACAGATATTTTTAAATTAAAAAAATACAGATAGGCACTAAAATTGACAGAACTACGTACGAATTGTAAAACTATCCAGACAATTTAATATTCAATTTAATATTTTATTCTTATAAAATTTTAAATTGCATATTCATATTTATAAGTTTTAGTTTTATTTTATTTATTAATAATTTTATATTTTATACTATGATTAACATTTTATTTGAAACTCCAATTTTTAAAAGTTTTAGTTAGACAAAAATTAAAACTACTATAAAATTAACATTTTATAAAATTAACATTTTATTTGGCATGTTAAAAACATAATCAAAATATATCTTAACTATTAATTTATTAATTTACTTTATGTGTTAGATGGTGTTAATTGAAAAGTAAAAAAAAAATTGAAAGTAGTGAAAATTTCTGCAGTGTAGAACTAAGTTCTACACGTTTTGCAGTATAGAACTACAAAATATTGTAATTTAGCCTCTCTAAAAAAATAATTTATTATAATACGAATAAAATTATAATTTTATAATACTAAAATATAATATTTTGAAATTTAAGATTTCAAAATTTTTAAATATTAGTACTTAGATATTCTACCATCAAAACTATTTTAAAGAATTGAATAGTGTAGCCTTGCTTTATTATTTAATATTTTTATATTTTGCTTTTGCTCATTCCATGTGGTTCAAAGTTTGGTGGTTCTGCATAGTACAGAACTATTTTGTGGCTTTGCATAATACAGAACTACTAATACTTTTATTTAAAAAATATATGATTACACAAAAATATAAAAAATATTTGAAATAAATGATATATCTCATTCCCTGTGATTTGAAGTTTGGTGGTTCTGCATAGTACATAACTACTTGAAAGTTCTACGTAGTACAGGACTACTATAGGCCTTCAAAGCGCAGTACATGGTGGTTCTGCTTAGAGCAGAACTATTTGGTGGATCTGCATAACGCAGAACTCCCAATGCTTTTATTAAAAAAAATGAATACACTGAAAATATTAAGATTATTTGAAATAGATGATGTATAATAAATTTGCTATAATATTATAATAACGTAAAAATTAAAATTATTGAAATATTAAATTAAAAATATTTGAAATTATTAAAATATTTTAATAAATTAAATAATGTGGTTTTGGTTTATTATTTAGTATTTTTACATTTTTGTTTTGCTCATTCTATGTGATTCAAAGTTTGGTGGTTCTGTATAGTGCAGAACTGTTTGGTGGTTGTGTATAGTACAGAACTATATAGTTTTGGATACTTTTTATAACTTATCTCCTCAAAGCATGCAATTTCGGAATTGCAGACAAAATTTTAAATTTGATGGTTCCCTTAAATTTGATTTTTTTAATTAATAAATTTAATTTTGAAGACAAAATTTTTGATATTAAAAAAAACCCACTAAAAGTAAGGTGTTGGCTTGAAATACTTAAAAAACATCTCCAATCTTTCATCTTCCAAGACTCTCCCCGCTTTCCGTCATCTTCCCCTGTATCTCTCTCTCTCTCTCACTTGTGATTTATATTGTCATTAAAAACTCATAATCGACTTTGAATTGTAGACCTTAGTCATACAATTTCAGAAATAGAAATTAATTATTTTGAAGTTTAATCTACTTTGAGATAGTTTAACTTTGAAGAGAAATTCATTGTTCATATATATCATTTTTAATGGTTCATAATTTTGCTTATTCCCCTTTACTACTTAGGTTTACGCTTGTGATGTATGCCTTAATTTCGAAACTAAACCAAGTAAGACACACCATTGACTGCATCAACTCTATTCTACGTTGCTTACGTCTTAGGTTTATTATGCTAGAGTTAACTTACAGTTTAGTTGCCTCGGACCAGATATGGTTTGATCGTTTGTCGACCCATTGAGCATATTTTCCTTTCTATTTAGTGTTATTTACATACTAAAGAAAAAAATGATAATCAACTGAGTCACTAGATTTGTTTTCTTTCTTTTAATTATTTAATTTCTTTTATGATGTCTAATTTAATATTATATTATTTTAATTATTTAATTATTTTAATCGATTTATTATTATGTTATTATTTTTTATTTAAAATACTTAATTTCAAATTTTATTAATATTAATAAAAAAATAATTCAATGATATTATTCAAATATATCAAAAAAGAAAAATTAATAAGGAGTGAGGTAAGATGAGAAAAAGAAAAAGAACCAACACACTGTGGGGTGGCGGTCGTTGGTTCTTCACTATATTTTAATATTACAAGAATGTTATCGCAGAACCACCAATATTACAAGAATGCCATCTCAGAACCACAAAACCACTAATTCACAAGAATACTATCACAGAACCACCAATATTACAAAAATATCATCACAGAACCACCAATATTACAACAGTGCTATCGCATAACCACCAATATTACAAGAGTGCCATCACATAGCTATTATGCTTTTTTGGACATAAACAATATTTAGTTTAGGGTTTAATATTTAACTCAGATAAAGTGTTAATTTTATTGTTTATTTTTTCGATTTACTTTTAATATTATATAAATATTTAAATATTTAAATTAATTTTTAAAATTTTTATATTTTATAAACTTTTAAATTAAGTATTAATATTTATGACTTTTTTATATTTAAAAGTTTAAATTATTAAAAATAAAAAAAGAGTTACCAATATTATAAAAATACCATTATGTTAAAATATATAAAAAGTTACCAAGAATACCATTATAAAAAAAATTGAGAAATAAAAAATAAAAAGAGAGAATGCTATTATAAAAAATTATTAAAAATAAAATATAGAGTTATCAACATTACAACAATGCCATTATTAACAATTATTAAAAAATAAAAAAAAATTTCTTGTGCAAAACTACAAAATTACCAATATTACAAGAACGTCATTATATTAAAAAATAAAAAAAACTACTATTGCCATTATAAAAAATGAATAAAAAAAAAAGAATGCTATAATAAAAAATTATTAAAAAGAAAAGAGACTTACTAATATTACAAGAATGCCATTATAAAAATATTAACAAAATAAAAAAAGGGTAGTAGTTCTGTAAAACCGCAAAACTACTGAAAGTTGAAAAAAATAAAAAAAAATATTCTTGTGCAAACCTATAGAATTATTTATATTACAAGAATACCATCATATTAAAAAATAAAAAAAAATATAATTCTGTAGATACAGAACTATCAAAAAAATAATGACATTATAAAATTTTATAAAAAAAGTGGTTCTATAGCTACAGAACTGACTGTAGAAAAAAATTATAAAAAAAATAAAAAAAAAGTTGTTCAGCAGAACCACAGAACTACCAAAGTTAGAAAAAAAATTTTCTTCATTGTGTAGAACCACGCAACTACATTCTATTATTTTAAAAAATAAAAAAAAATATAACTCTACAGCGTAGAAAAAATATAAAAAAGAGAAACAAAAGTGGCTCTATAGAACAATAGAACTACCGAATATAGAAAAAAAAATTCTTCGAAAAAGATATTTTTTAGGACAAATTTTTCGATCTTTTAGAAATAACATTTGAGAAAATTTAAAAAGTTTATGAATCAATTTATTAAAAATTTATCTTTATATATATACAAACTATATAAGCAAAAAAATAAAAAATAAAAACAAAATTAAAATTACTCTCAAAACCTCAAATTATATATATATATATATAAATTTAGGTAGTTTTGTACGTAGAATTTGGTTCGTTCTGCTTGCACAGAACCGAGTTCTGCACATAACTTAGGTAGTTCTGTGGGCAAAACGTGCCAAGTTCTGCACGCAGAACCATGCAGGTTCTGCTCTCTTACTTTTTTTTAGGCGGATTAAACTGTACGGAACAAAGTTGAAAGCAAGAGTCATCTCATTGTATCTATCTTGTAGCACACTTGTATCTGTGTTTCATACATTTGTTGGGAGGCCTATTGGTATACGTGTCATCTCATTGTGCATCTCAAGAACAATTAGACAAATGGCCTTTGTACGCATGACAAATCCTAGGGGAAAAATGGATTTACATTAAATATATATTTAATTTAATATATAATTTAGATAGTTTTAAATAAATATATGCATATTTACATTAAATATTTAAATATTTTTACTCTAATAAAATTTTAAATTGCATGTTAATATTTATAAATTTAACTTTTGATTTGTTATTTAATATTTTTATATTTTATATTACAATTAACAATTTATTCAAAACTCTAATTTCAAAAGGTTTTCAATAGATAAAAAATAAATCCATAAAACTTTTACATAAACAATGGTTCTTAAAATCATTGAAACTCTGATCTAAAAACTTTACGATTGAACACCAACCAATGCAATACTTAATTTATTCTATTAAATATTTAGTTTTGCAAATTACAGAATTATTCTACTTTTTTGGAGAAAAACAATATTTGGTTTAAGATTTAATATTTGACTCAAATAATGTGTTAATTTTAATTTTTTATTTTTTAAATTACTTTTAATATTATATAAATATTTAAATATTTATATTGATTTTGAAAATTTTTATATTTAACTTTAAATTAAATATTAATATTTATGAGTTGTTATATTTAAAAAGTTTAAATTATTAATGGTTCATAAAAAAGAGAATGGTGTTATAAAAAATTATTAAAAAAACAGTTACCGATATTACAACAATACCATTATTAAAAATTATTAAAAAGGAATTATTAAAAAGTAAAAAAAAATGGAGTAATAGTTCTGTAGAATCGTAGAACTACCAAAAGTAGAAAAAATAAAATAAAAAATAAAAAAAATTCTTATATAAAACTGAAAACTACCGATATTATAACAGTATCATTATAAAAAATTAATAAAAAAAGAGTGGTAGCTCTACACAATAGCAGAACTACCAAAAGTTGAAATAAATAAATAAAAAAATCTTGTGTAGAAATGCAGAACTTTCAATATTATAAGAATAACATTATATTAAAAAATAAAAAAACTACTGATATTACAAGAATATTATTATAAAACGTTATTAAAAAATAAAAAATAAAAAGAATGCTATTATAAAAAATCATTAAAAATAAAAAAAAAACTTACCAATATTACAAGAATACAATTATAAAAAAGTAGGCATACATAACAAAAGCAAAAACTAGAGTCAATGAGATAATTGGGCTCGTTTTCCGAAGTTTGAGTACCTAAAATCATCTTTTGGACAGAATAGTCTTATCTCTCTCTGTCTCCCCCTCTCTCTCCCTGTCTCCCTCCTACCTCCCTCCACCCTCTCTCTCCCCGTCTCTCCCTCTCTCTTTCTCCCCACCTCCCATTTAACTAGTTCTGTAAATTGCAGAGCTATTCTATTTTTCTGAAGATAAACAATATTTGATTTAGAGTTTAATATTTGATACAGATAAAGTGTTAATTTTAATATTTAATATTACAAGAATACCATTATATTAAAATATATAAAAAGTTACAAATATTACAAAAATGTCATTATAAAAAAATTTTGAAAAATAAAAAAAAGAATGCTGTTATAAAAAATTATTAAAAAATAAAAAAAAGAGTTACTGATTTTACAACATGCCATTATTAAAAATTATTAAAAATTAAAAAAAAATGGAGTAATAGTTCTATAGAACCGTAGAACTACCAAAGGTAGTAAAATAAAAAAACAAATTCTTGTGCAGAACTATAAAACTACCGATATTACAACAATATCATTATAAAAAATTAATAAAAAAAGAATAGTGGTTCTGTACAACAGGACAACCAAAGGTTGAAAAAAATTAAAAAAAAAATTCTTGTGCATAACTGCAGAACTATCAATATTACAAGAACGCCATTATACTAAAAAATAAAAAAAACCTAATATTGCCATTATAAAAAATTATTAAAAAAATAAAAAAATAGAATGCTAGTATAAAAAATTATTAAAAATAAAAAAGACTTAAAAATATTACAAAAATGTCAATATAAAAAATATTAACAAAATAAAAAATGAGTAGAGGTTTTGCAGAACCGCAGAACTACCGAAGTAGAAAAAATTAAAAAAATATTCTTGTGCAAAACTACAGAATTACTAATATCATAAGAATACCATTATATTAAAAAATAAAAAATGTAATTCTGTAGCTATAGAACTACCAAAAATATAATAAGATTATAAAAATTTATTAAAAAAATAAGTGATTCTGCAGGTACAAAACTGACTATAGAAAAAAATTATTAAAAAAAAAAAAAAAAGTTGTTTTGCATAACCATAAAACTACCAAAGTTAGAAAAAATAAAAAAATATTCTTCACTGTGTAGAACCATGCAACTACATGCTATTTTATTAAAAAATAAAAAAGATTATAGCTCTGCAATGTAGAAAAAATATATAAAAAAGAAACAAAAGTAGTTCTGCAGAATAACAAAACTACCGAACATAAAAAAAATAAAAAAAATTCTTCCAAATAGATTTTTTTGGGGACAAATTTTTCAATTTTTTAGAAATAACATTTGAGAAAATTTAAAAAGTTTTTGAATCAATTTATTAAAAATTTATCTTTATACATATATAAACTATATAAAATAAAAAATTAAAATTAAAATTAAAATTAAAATCACTCCCAAAATCTCAAATTTTATATATAAATAAATTTGGGTAGTTCTGGACGCAGAACCTGAGTCATTCTGCATGCAGAACTTGGGTTTTGCGAGCAGAACGTGCCAAGTTCTATGCCCAGAACTAGGTAAGTTCTGCTCTCTTACTTTTTTGGGTAGACAAAAGTGTACGGAACAAAATTGGAAACATGACACTTTCCAACGGCATGTTAGCAAAACCTTAAAAGGTAAGGTGAAACAAAATATTAACTACTAAGATTTTCCACAATCTCCAACGTGGCACTAGCCAAAATAAAGGTATGGATTGAATGCAATGGTATACCAATAGGATACTTTTCGATGCACTCTCTCCCTCTCTCTCTTCATTTATTACTCTTCCTCTCTCTCTCTCCATTATTTAATATATTCATTAAATGCATACATTTAGTCTTTCTCTCCGTCTCCCCCTCTCTCTCTTAACATCTCCCTCCTACCTCCCTCTCACTCTCTCTCTCTCTCTCTCTCTCTCCCTCTGTCATGCCTCTCTCTGTTACATTATTTAAATGCTAAGCGTACAATCTCATTACGGTTCTGCGAAATGCTAAGCCATGTCGTAGTTCCGAGAACCGCATAACTAATTTGTGGTTCTACTTAGCGCAGAACTATTAAAAAAGTTAAAAACAATAAAGACGTAAAAAAAATTAACCAATAATATTTAATTTTGTTTTAACAGATAACTTTTAATATATAACATACGTATTACGCATACTATATTTTTAATATAGAAATTTAAATGCAGATGTATTTAAATAAATAACTCAGATCTAAATATATTTAAATATAACATACATTTTCTCCCATTCTAATATATTTTTTATTGTGATATAATATATTTAATATTAAATAAAAATCTAACTATTTAAATTAAATATCTTTGTATTTTCCTTCTTATACGATTCTAGATTAGATAAAAATATGTATAAGTCTACTTGAATTACATTAAATATTAAATAATAATATAGTTTTTGTTTATTATTTAATATTATCACATTCTATTTTAATTTAACGTTTTAATCCAATCTCAAATATCTAAATATATATATTCAAATATATCACACGTGGTTCTACCAAACGCAGAATCACCTTCTGGTTCTCCAAAATGCAGAACCACCTTGTCGATCTGCGAAATGCATAATTTCGTTGTCGTCTTGCATAGTACAGAACTATTTTAAAAAATTAAAACCGAAAAAAAAATCGAAAAAAATGAAAAAAAAACATATTTAATTCTGTTTTAAATATTTTTTTTAGCTAACATATAACTTTTAATATATAACACACACACACACCATGCAGACTACATTTTTAATATATACATTTAAATTCAAACGTATTTAAATAAACAATTTAAATCTAAATATATTTAAATATAACACACTTTTTTGCTAATCTAATGTATTTTTTTTATTTTGATTTAATATATTTAATGTTAAATAAATATATTTAAAATATATTTCTCTCGGTTTTTTTTTTTGTTTCATTTTTTTGATATTATAAAAAAAATTATAAGTGTTCCAAAACTGAAATTAATACGAATTTTACTAAACCACACCAGGTAACTTTCCTCATTTTATAATTAAAATCAAAACTTTACACTGCGCAGCACGCGGTATACACCTCCTAGTATATATATATATATATATATATATATTTTTTTTTTTTATCGCTCGTGTGTAGTATTATTGGGAATGTGGCTTGTTGGGCTCTGTGATCATGGAAAAGAACACTTTCCACCTTCAACGATCAGCAAAGCTTGTGGCTTCGATTTTCCTTATAATACTTTTAACCACCACATGACTACCCCAATTGGATTTGACATTTTAGATAAAATCACTACAAGAAATGCAATTGCGACGAGCTGATTCCAATAATGACACCCGGGATGTGACATAGCAATGGCAATAGAAGAGGCGACTCAAAACTCATCACTATGCACCTATCTGGCAATTGGTGTCGTTAAAAGTGACATGAACGAGATTGCAAGCAATGACACATAATGGTGTGAAGCTTAGCAATGGCACACATTGTAGGAAATGGTGTTTACACTAGCAAAGCATTATAACCCGATGCCAGAGTGTTGTCACTAAGAGGAGGATGTAGGCTGAAGTTGCAACACCATAAGCGACCGCTCGCATCACATAGCATCGCAAAAAGTGTCGCTAAAATTTTTCTATTTTTCTATTTCGCTAAACCCAACAATTCATTAGGCCTTTCTCACCTCTCATCTTTCAATATGTTGTGACACTGTTAGCGATGCCATCCATGTCATATGGCGTTGCACATTATACGGTGTTGCAAAAGGCGTCGTAATAGGCCTTTTTCAATTTTCCTATCTTTTTAGTATGTTATGTTAGCATCAGCAACGGTTTTATGCATCACAATCTTTTTTTGGGCAACAACAATAGCGTCACTAAGCTTGTCATATGATTTTTTTTTGTTACACAAGAATTTGAATCTTAGATTTCAGGATTGAGGGAGAGGGATTATGACTATCAGGCTGTCCCCTTGAAGACAGCTTGTTATATGATTGTTCATAGCATTGCAATGCTCTCATGTGTTGGCTGTGGCATCGCTAATTCACACTACAAATAGGTTACCCTCCCGCACACTTCTTGCAACTCATCTACACTCATTCTCTGTGTTTCTTTTCCACTACTAATAAAGTAGCCAAATGTTGTTGGTTTTGAAAAATAATTGTAATCAACAATTTTGACGATTTTTGTAGGCATGAAAGGTTAATTAACGTTGTTTTTGTTCAAGAAATGTAAATACCCAATAAATGTAAATACCCAATAATTAGTATTACATTTTTTCACTCTTACTTCTAATATATCTTTAATCTTATTGATTCGCATGTCTTTGATCTTGAGACTAGTGGTTGTTTATTGATATGAACTCGAGTAAGTGTATTTTTTTTTTGTTTTTGAGTTGATTTAAAATTTAAATTTAAGACAATTTAACTAAATAAGAAAGTTGCAACAATTATGTATACACTGCATATGTAGGAACAAATAGAAAAAGATAGGCGTTGAATGTACAATAGAACTTAGTCTTCGATGCTTTACTTCTGAATTTACTGTGAGCTTACTAATTATAGAGTTTGAAACAATTAACCCAACTTCATGAGCAGTAATGATATTTGATGTTAATGAAAAAAGTGTAGTGATTGTAAACTTTTGTATACAGAGATAGTTATAGACATCTTTACAAGTCAAGGCTCATTGCTTATGATAATTGGATATGTTATCGAACCAGTTTTGTCTTAGGAATAAAGAGGTAAGCACATTGTTATGATAAGGGAATAATAGTGCCCCAACTATAAACAACTAAACCCTTAATAGAGAATAATTGCTGATGTTACTGCTAGTAATTTGTTTTACCGTGGGACCATGCAACTTTACCGTGACATCAAATATCTAATAGTTTTCTTCCAACGTTTGATGGGGCAGGCTCCATGCCCGCAAAAATAGTTAGGATTGGGTCACATCTCGTCAACCGGTTAATAGATATGTTAAACATTGTTGATAAAACTTTGTACGTCGATATGTGATTCATACCGTATTACTAATGACGGGAAAATTGTTAACTAAGGTCGAACACAAGTATTTCAAAAAAGGGGTTAAACGCAATATTAAAACTCATGGGTGAGACCCAACCTCTAATCCATCACTTGCCCCCAAGAGTTGGGGCTTCTTGTTCAATGGATAGGTATATTGCAAGGAGGGTTGTATATTGTTTTGAAGGAATGAGATAAAGTTTCAAAGTTGTAAATTTGTGGCAATCTAACGTATAAACCTATGAAAGAGTAGAATAGCTCATTCAAGGATTCGTTTTACATTACAAAACAAATGTCCTATCTAAACATATGAAAACTGTCTGCTAAATCCACTTTCAGTTGGTTATATATCAGTCGGGATAAATCTATCTTAATAGTTTTGATCACTGTTGGAGCATGTCCTGAATCTATATTGACGATTAGAAAAGCATTGGTAAAAATTATTATTTTTTATCATCGGTTTTAAAAATATGGATAAAAGTTATTAATTTTTATCGTCAGTTATCATAACTGTTAAGAAATATTACTGTCATTTATCGTTAGTTACTATATCTATTAAGAAATGTTACACATATTATCATCTGTTATTACAACTATTAAGAAATGATATTACCTTTTATAGTCGATTACTATAAATGTTAGGACATGCTACTACTTTTTATCGTCGGATACTACAAGTATTAGAAAATGCGCTTTTATTGTCAGTTATCACATGTGTTAATATGAATTACTGCTTGTATTATCGGTTACACAAATATTAGAAAATGTTATTATATTTTATCATCAGTTACCACAAGTATTAAAAAAAATTACTACCCTTTATTGTCGATTAAAAAAGCATTGGAAAATGTTACAATTATTTACTGTCGATTACCACATGTATTAGTATAAGAAATTGTCATGTATCGTCGATTATTACAAGTGTTAAGAAATATTATTTTCTTTTATCGTCAAATTACCACAAGTATTAGAAAATATTACTCATTTTTATCATCAGTTATCACTAGTGTAAGAAAAAAGTTATTACCTTTTATTATCGATTATTATAAGAGTTAGGAAAATTATTGCATTTTACCACAAATATTAAAAAATGTTACTGTATTTTATCATCGGTTAGCACAAGAAATAGAAAAGTTTATTACCTTTTATCGTCGGTTGCCAAATGATATCAATAGTGACGGTTTTGTTAAGATATTGTAGATTTGAATTACCATAAGTAAATAAAAAACTGAAAAATGAAGAAATTATAAAAATAATGTAAACGTAATAAGTATTGTATTAATATGCGAGAATGATTAACACATTAATTCCTAAATAGAATGACGGATACATATAATACCAAAAAAAAGAGAAAAGATTGCATGTTCCATAACTGCATGTTTTCTGAGATATTCCAAACAAAAACTATTCACTTCGATCATAAAAAAAATATTGCTATTACAATTTGAAGACATTTTTATTCACAATCTTTTGTGTCAATTTATTTATTAAAAACCAGTAATGAAATAGTGAAATGAATATAATTATATAGTGACATTGTAAAAAATAATTGTAAATAAAATATTACCTTTTGGGATGGAGTCAGATAGTGATAATGATGGTTGGGTTTTACATGCACTCTCAGTATCTAGTATTGGATAAATCTAACAATACAAATAATTTGAATTATTATTCAAAAACAAAAATAAAATTAGTATGATTATACTAAAAACCAAAGAAATAACATTCGTACATAAACACCAATAATAAGTCTTATTTCATTAACCAGGTTTATCAATTCATTTTACTGTTCATTTTCAACATACACATGCATAAGAACATTACTCATCAAATTAGTAAGATTATGATTTTATTCCATTATCATTCTATCATAATAATCATATCTTCATTATTAGATTTGATTGAATACACATGTTGTGATAGAGTTGTAACATTCCCTGCACATCTAATTCTTCCCCTTGAAATTAGGTTTTTTAACTTTAGATACAATATCATTTTCCCAAGACAAATTTGAACTTTATACTTGCCCTTCTTCACTATCAATAGACTCCATTCTATTTGTTATTTCCTGTGAGAAGTAAAATGCATCGAATGTCAATGTCCTATAAACATAAAAGATAACCTTTCTCACAAATCTGATTCTTCCTCTTTAATCAAGCTCTTTAATTTTAAACACGATATCACATTCCGAAGACAGATTCAAACTTTCTACATGCCCTTCTGATCCATTTATCATTACCCATAAGAAGTAAAGTAAATCAAACATTAATGTCTCATAAATATATCAATTAAAATTATATAAAAGATAATCATCCATACCACAATTTCTGATATTTTTGTATAAATTAAACTATTATTTGATCATATTCTACTTATAATATAAAGTTCAGTTCTAAAAGGTTTCACCCCAACTTGTGTCATCTGTAATAATAAAAATAAACTATTTTGAAGTGTTATGTAGGTAAAATTAATTGCAAGTAAAATAAAATATGAATTTTTTATATCTTCTCATATATATGCTTGACAAATGATCTCGATTCTAAACAACATGGATCAATCAACTTTACATGACATTTAGAATTTCTTTTACTAATTTCCTAACATAGAGAAAAAAAAAGTATTAAAATAATAAATGGATTGAATTATAGAATACTAGTAAACTTGTATCTCTCCTTTATTACTCAACCGGAAAGTAATAACCTCCTTATACTGATTTGAATCAACATTTTCATCTTCCATTCTGTTGATATTTCTATCTATTTTAAGTGAATCATTGAATCACCTTGATTTCAGAGTATTTTTAAAACTCTTCCATTTGTCATAAAAATTTTCAATAACTCATTTCTTAGTGTCATTTCTGAATAGCTTGAAAATAATCTTTGACTATAATTAAAATAAAAGAAATATATAAGATATAAAATTAGATATATTAACTTTTCATCTGTGCCATTGAACAATAAAGTTAGACACCTGTACAATCCTCCACATATCATCTTTATACTCTATTGGCATTTCACACCAAGTTCGATAGTTTATCAGAGCAATCGAATACACTTTGACTATAGAGCCAATGAATCTGATAAAAATCGTACCATCGATTTCTATTGGTTGATTTAATTCGTTCATTTCAACCATCATGCATTTTCCTTTTTTTTTATGTCCTAAACATCTTGACAGTGTATTAGATCTCTATATTTCTTGACAACTGCTCAAAATAAAAAATTAAAAATGGATAATTAAGAATTACTTGATAGCATATTAATATTAAATCTCAAATTAAAATGATCTGTTTATTTTTAAAGCTGAGGTAACATTTTGGGATGATTGGGTTTCTTCAGATTGAACTTGTTCTTGGATAGGTAGTGATTCTTCATGGTCAACTACAATACTCATCCTCGTTTAGTTCGTCTCATATTTATAATTAGAAAATTTTAATGTTTTTTCATTAAATTTTCAAATACTCATTCCCAGCACAGCCAGCAAAACCCTTGAGTGACTTTTTATCAAAAAAAATGTGATTAGATTTTGTAAAACATTGTAAAGTGAGTGAGAGGTTTAGATAAATCAGGGGAGAAGAGTTTTCGAGAGAATGAGAAATTTTGATGGTTTTTCGACGAATAATTTATAACATATCATTTTCATAAAAAAATTTTCAAGCCCATTTTTTCTTTTGCTTTTTTTTTTCCGCCTCTTTTTTCATTACCTGTGTGGCTCTTAATTCCTCACTTTTTTTATACTTTTAGGCAACACCGCCACGTTTCTTTCCATATACGTTATTTATATTGTTGAAAAAATCGTTTACTACATTTCATATAATTTTTATTACTTATTACCCTACATTACTACATTTTATGCGAGCGCATGCCTCTGCGGTCCCCTACCATGAGCTCTGTACTATACTAATTATATCCATTTGATTAATAAAAAATAAAATGTACTCCATGACATTTAGCATAAAGTTATTAATATTATTAATTTAAATAACGTAATAACATATAATTAGTAATTTATATAATATAATGTTATATTTTTGAAAATTTATTGATTAATTATTAGATAATGTAGTATTATAATTTGAAATTATGACAATATAATTTAATGGTATAATTAATTATATTGGTATAATTAATTACATGATATTTAATAATATTTAATTATATTGGTATGATTAATTATGTTAATACGTTATCATTTTATTATGTTATTGAAAATCACAAAAGCAATCTTCTTTTTTGTCAATCCCATAAATCACATTTTTTCTACTTGAAACATTTAAATAACTCTGAAATTACTAATAAGACACATTATTTAAATTATTTAAATTACAAATTTGATTAATTATATTAAATTAAATTACATCATTCGAACAGTGGAGGAAATTGGAGAGGAAATTGGAAAAGGTAGGAGATGGCCAAAAGACACTGTTTTTCAGCTCCTCTTATGGCCCGACTACCGAAAAATGAAGAGTACTAAATCTTGTATATGTTGTATTAGTAGAAATTGGGTTTTGTGGTTCAAAACTCATATTAAGCTATCTAGCACCGGCTCTCATAACATGACTCGACTTCGAGGTAATTCTAAGATCTCCTTCATATTTATAATCACAAAAGTGTAATCCTCGCAATAAATAAAGAATTTAATCTTTTACATTTTCAGATTCCACACAACTTCCACACATACAATTTTCACACATGTATCATTTATTGAGACCATTTATTTAGAACTCACCTTCATTAATACCATTAATACCTCAGCATGACCCTTGTAGTTCATCATTTGGAGCCACCACCTCCAATCTAACCTCTAACCCTACCTCAACCACTAATATTTCATATGTAATATTAATTAAATTATTAGATAATTAATTAAGTTATGTAATATACCAATATTGATAATTATATTATTTAAATTAATATTGATAATTATAATTTTATATTGCGAGGAAACCACTTGATTCAATGGTTAAATGGTAAATTACAATGCGCCACCGTATTAGATAATGTAATTTATAGTAATACATATAGTAATATATAGTAATACAAGATTGATATTATTATATTATTAGAAAATAATGTATTTATATTACAAAAGCAGTGCCAATGGCATGAAACTAATCCCAATTTTACATGTTATCGGATAAATCATGTTTCATTAATTCAACAGTAAGGTAAACTTTACATATCACCAATTAATTCAATCGGCTAATGTCATTTGAGCTAATGTCATTTGACCATCATTTTCATAAACAAATTTTCAAAACTCGCGTTTTGCATGCTTTTTTTATTACACATTTTTTCTCAAAATTTTTCATAGTTTTACTCTTTTTCCACCTCTTTTTTCATTACACACATGCGTTATTCTTAATTTCTCACATTTTTTCGTATTTAATACCTACAATGTGTTTTTCCAATATTTTTCCCATATGTGTTATTTGCGTTATTCAAAAAATTGCTTACTACATTTAATACAATTTTTAGAACCTGTTACTTTACTTTTATTACATTTCATGCAATTTTTGCGATTTGTTACCTTATTTTTGTTTTGCAACGGATTATTTTTAAATTTAATTTTTATTTAAATTTTCATCATCAAAATCTAATTAAAACCTAATTTTTGTGAGATAGAATGCACTTGATCTACCGATACAAGCGTTATAAATGGTATAAGTGTAGAATAGTTATAAGTATAGTGCATTTCGAATTTGGATAAACTAATTTTTTGACATTTTCAAATAATTCATGAAATTTATCATACGTTACAAGCATTAGAAGTTGGTTCGTGTACGTTGTGTGGATTATGTAAATGTGTGAATGCATCATATAATATGCCAAATATGTCATGATCAAAAAAATTATCATTACTATTCGAGAGATCATCTAGGTTGGATTCATTGAATGTATTGGATACATGAAATGTAGATTTTCTATTACTCTTTTTATGATATATCCACTTGTCATAGTCACGTTGAAATCCATGACATAACAAAGTGATTGAATACCGTCTATATAGGAAATCTCAATATGTTAAAATATTTAACTTAAGAATATAATATCTTACCATTGATGAATTGAATATTTGCAAATACAAATTCAGAAAATATATGAATCCCATCAATTGATCTAGAATACATCCATAACTTGTCCATCATATTTACAAATGCAAATGTTTTACACAAGCTAACAAAAAAATATTTGCATAAGTTAATAGAAAAATAAATGAAATATACACGGAGCAAACAGAGTAAAAAAATGTTTTTGGCGTAAAAAGATTAAATTGGTGTTAAATAAAAAAATATAATAATTTTTACGCAAAAATTTGATTAAATTGGAGTTAAAGTAGAAAATTGTTTTTGGCCCCAAAAAGGGAGGTCATTGCCTAAATTGTCTAAATGTTAAAATGTGGTAAATGTTGTAAATTAAATGTCTTAATGTTGTTAGTTGTTTTTTTTGAATTTACATAAAATTATATAATGTTGATAATTAATATATTATTGTTATAATTTCATATTATAACAATTTATTCTCTAATAATCAAAAAATATCATGACACTATATTATATAAATTGCTAATTTTATATCATTATATTATTTAAATCAATAATATTAATAATTTAAATTTATAATATGGTGCTCAAGGTTGGTCGTGCAGTATGGGATTGTGTTTACCTCCATGGTAGAGCTGCGCGGGCATGCCCGTGCCCCGGGCAGGGGATCACACATCAGTGTTTTGAAATTCAGACCGAATCGGCCGGTCCTACTAGGAACTGGACTAATAGCTAGTCCAGGTTTCCTAAATAACTGGATTTTGAGAAAATCGATCAAAACTTGTTGAGACTCGGGTTGGATTGGGAATCGGATTGAACCGGCCAACCTTGATTTTTTTCCTTTTCTTTTTTTTTTGTTTCAAAAAGTGTTAGCACATGGGTTCGAACTTGAGACTGCAAGCAATATTTAAGTTATAACAACCAATAGACCACAATGTCTTGTCCGTGAGTGGTTTTTTTTCTTTTTTTTTCTTTTTCTCGTTTTTCTTCCTATCTCACTCTTACCTTTTTTTTTTCTTATCTCACTTTCACCTCTATTTTTTTCCTTCATCTTGGGGTCATTTTTTTTTCCTTTTCTATTCTCATTGAACTTTTCTTAATGTTTAAATTAGATTTGATATATCAGGGTTTGCTATATTTGAATGATATTTCATATTGAATAATACATAATGCTTAGATAAATGAATTATGATTTATTAATATTATATATTTTGAATATGATTTGGTAAATATTTGTAATTAAATATATAGATTTTTTAAATTATTAATATATTATAATTTAAATTTATTTATGATGTCATGATAATGTCATTTGGTTTTTTCGTCCGATCCGATCGGTTTGACCCAACAACCCATTTACCCCTAGCGTAACTAGTTCGTACTTTGGACCGGGTTTCAAAAAACTACAGTGAATGCCCATGACCCACGCTTGCCTATACAATAGAGCTGTGCGGTAGCATGGGGGACCGCACTTGCTTTGTGCAGTAGGCCTACGTTTGAGTTGTACAAATAAATTCTATTTATACATAAACAGTTTTGCATAAATAAATTTCATATAATGTGTATTATACAAATAGAAAAAACAAAGTAGAGAGAATTAAGTAAAATACAAGTACAATGAGAAAAATGGAAAAAAAAATTAGAGAGAGAGAGAAAGCCAAGTAGAATTAAGTAAAAAGAAACTACATGTTCACTACGATCAGGTCAATTAGAAACTTGGATTGGAGTATGTAAATACAACTGAAGTGTAAATTCTAATAAATTGATTCATATACTTAATCATATATTGTACTATATAGTTTAGTATCAAATAAATCTATGTGAAGTAATGTTTAAGTATAAATAAAAATAAAGAAATCAAAAGATTGAAATTTGTTGCACCCCGAACTCTGGTATCATGAACTTACCACACTATGTTACCACACTGTATATCCACTAGTTATCGTAAATTTATCATAATTTATAGCAAAACACTTATTATAGTAACCCGCCACCTATTATCCGAAAATATCTACTATCATTGCAGCTTACCGTTAGGTTTCGCAAATGGTTAATACTTTAACCCTTAAATTTTTAAATTATTTCTAAAAACTATACAAATGGTAGGGTTTAGTAGTCGATATAGATGATATATATAGAAATTACTTTCAAATACTCCTTAAAGAGTACCACTTTTACTGAGAGTATTTATAAATAGTACAATATATGAGTTATCTTAATCATAGATTTATAGAAACATTATAGTATAAGAGAAAGTTTAAATTACCAATATAGAGTCTTTCTATCGCATAGCATAAATTATCCATATTAATGGATAATATAAATTACCAGGTTCCTGTAATGTACGATAACAATTTCATTCGAAATATTTTTTTTTTCGGTTTATAAGAAACAATAATAATCTATATTAATAATAATATTATTATTATTAATAATGTTATTACAATAGGTATTTACCATTGTGTACCATGTTACCATACATTACCACATGTTACTAATAAACATACAATTATGCACAGCGTTACAATATTTTACTATGGTGTATTACAATATTACGATGCAAACTAACCATAAGTTATCATCTATTTACACGACTTATTTAGCAACCTTACTCGTAATCTTACTATCTTTATTTTATCACATACTTATTATCTTTTACAACAATTTTATCACTAGATATCGCAACTCCAATATATAATAATATTATCAACTTTACCACCCATTACCATACTTTATCACCTGTAAGTAGTAATTTAGTAGCTGTTACATATATCTCATACATACTATATTACCGCTAATTATTATAAGTTATCGCAAAATTACCACATGTTATAGCAATGCACTACACCTTCTGTTATAGCAACGTACCACTTATTATTCCAAATTATCCCTTGTTATTAAACTTACCACCGGATATTGCAAATGACCTTAACTGTTAAATTTTTAAACCGTCTCGGTACCCAGTATAAATGGCACATACAGAAACAATTTTCAAATAATCTCTAAAGAGTTCCACATTTGCCGATAAAAACTAATAACCGTTAGAATAGTATATAACATTTACAAATGTCACATGGGTTAGCATAGTGATAGATTTATACAGATAGTATAATTCAATAGACGATATAAATTACTCATAGAATTTGTTTTTAAACCATTCCTAAAGACTAACACATTTATTGATAAAAAGTGATAATAATCAGAATTTATAGGTTAGCATAACCGTAGCCAGTAGTCAATAAAAAAGAGTTATATATAGAGACTATTTTTAAATCGGCCCTAAAAGAGTGCTACATTTATTGACATACCGATAACTATTCTAATTGAATATCACAAATGGTGGAATTTATAGGTTAGTGTAGGTGTAAACCTTGTGTAGATGGTATGATTTAGCAGTTAGTAAAAAAGACTCCTATAGAAACTCCTTCTAAACCGTCATGAAGGCAAAATTGTAGTCAGCAAATAGCATTTATAGATGGTGAAATGTATTGGTTAGCATAGATGTTGAATTTATGCAAATGATACGATTAAGTAGATACTAAAAAAATCATATATAAACATTTTCGAACTGTCTCTAAAAGACTGACATATTTATTGACTACAAATGATAACCATTAAAATTGAACATAGTTTTTAAAAACAGTGTAATATATGGGTTAGCATAGATATAGAATCTATGCAAACGGTATAATTAAATAGATAATAAAAATCAATTATATAGAGAATACTTTCAAACCGTCTTAAAAAATTACTACATTTATCGACCACAAGAGATAACTGTCATGCTTTTATAGACGATTGTATTATCTTTACTGACAGTTGATAAATATTTCCTAACGGAGAATTTATACTATAGGAAAATATTTATATTTTTCGACGATTTCATATATCTTTATAGGGTATAAAAAATCATCATTAAATGTTACAGATAATAAATGTTACCATCAGATATGATTTAGTATTTTCTCCTATTGACTCAAATATTGCAAAGACTATATCAATTCAATGTTAGAATTTCAAATTCAAAATCAACATTTAATGGGAAAAATGTAACTGAAATGGGTTAAGTATGAATAAATTTAAAAGGGCTTTGAATGATAATTTATGTGGCTGAAATTATGTGATCCATTCAAGCCTTCTCCTACATTCCCATTTTTTTAATCCATTTTTAACTGTTTAAATTCTTCCCTAAACGGATCAATATAGAATTTTGATGATATTTAAGGAGTTTTAAGATTGTTTGATGGGACAACACTTATAAATAAGCTTTCCATGGGCAGAGGTCCCATAAGTTTGAAATTTGGAATTCCACGCCATCAATTGAAGAATTTGAGGGTTAAAAGGTTTTCCCTCGTCTTAAGAAATATTTTGGAGTATTTACTATCGTCAAAAGGGAAAAAAGAACAATATGACCGGAGGAAACCCAAAATCCCATTTTTAGCTTCCGCTTTATTTTTGTCTCATTTTTGTATGAAGACCGCTATGCACTCTAACATATAATATAAGAGCCAATTTTGCCTTTACTTACATTTTTTTTGATGAATTTTGAATTTTGAATTTTTTCAAACCTTATTTTTTTTTTATAAAAAAATGGCTCAAATTGCCCGCTTTTGGAGTATTTTGAGACTCTCACTTTTGGAGTATTTTGACACCATAAATGGATTGGGCATAAAGTTTTACGTAATCCGATATTTTTAAAATGAAAAATAGAGGTTTTTTTGAAAATTTTCGATGATTTTCCAACGTTCAAAACCACCGGAACTTTCTAGATTCTAGTTGGGACACTCAAGGTCTTTCCGAGCAAGAGCTATGCATCACAGGCTGTGGGAATAGCAACCACCACGTGGGGTCAACAATCAATTTCCTTAAATAAAGAAAAAGAAAAAGAAAAAAACAGAGAAAGGGAATATGCTGGAAATCTTGTCCACGTGGGGTGAAAACATTTTGAAAAATATTTGTGGAATCAGAGTAAATACCACGTGTGGTATATGATTGTCCATACGTAAGCATACTCATGCATGGAGTAGCCGGAAGAATAAACCTCATGCACGGTCATTCAATTTTTTTTCCAAAAAAATAATAAATTCAAAATAGATTTCTTAATTGATGTATAAGATCATTGCATGAATTTTACATTTTTAAATTTATGAAATATTTTTCATACATAATTTTAATATGAATTATTTTTACATAAAGTATGCACGATGGATAAAAAAAATTATATAAATCATGAAAAATATTTATATTATGCATGAATTAATTTTGCCATAGTATTTTTATATAAGGACACATAAGAAATTTTGTATATATATATATCTCAAAATGCAAAAGGAAAAATTATAACATTTTGCATAAATTTTCAAAATATCTTAATGATCAAAATAATTTCTTATTAATTATGATATAGTTATAGCTGTCATAATTTTGATAGCAATTGTTTGGTTTGTTGTGAATCTTAGTTTTATGTGATGAACTTTTAACCCACATGAATTTTTGTTGTATAAAATAATAAATTGGAAATAAAATATCAAGATAACTAAAGTAGTCTATCTGATTTTAATGTTCCCTTTTATATGAAATACTATAAGTACAGTTGATTCAATACATGTCCAGAAAGGTTCTGTCAACAAAACGAAATAAGTTTAAGATCACTAGTTTTTAAGCATTACCAGGACTCTACTTGGTGCCAGCGATACAAGAAAACACCCACCACATCACATTTCACGTTTTCAATACATCAGAACATGAAACCGTATATAACGACTAAAATATGTCTCCACCCGTATCCTCCCATGAAACTGTCAGATAATTTTCAACTCCAACCCAAATTCTACTTGCAATTTCATGATGTAATTGAAGACAAACACAAACTTATAATTTAATAAACCTTCTGTGAAGTTCACAATTCAATCTGCATTTGTGTGAAGGCTGAGAGAGTACTGTGAAGAGGCTTCTAATTGCATTTGCATTTGGTCTGACCAGAGTTGAGAGCAAGTCACAATTCCTTTCTTCTTCAAAGCCGAGAGAGACACACTCAGAACCCCTTTCTTCTTTCCCTTTCAAAGTAAGTTTAATATAATAAATGTCTCTGCTACACGTGTTGTCCTGAATCTTCCATTTATATTTCATTGAATTTAAAGGAGATTTCATTTATAATGAATTTGCATCGTGTTTCCTTTACATTTACTTTACATTTTCTTTATGTTTACTTTGAAATTGAAATTAATTTTATGATATTTTTCTTTTAAATTTTAGATTTTAGATTTTATATTTAGAATTTTAATTTTATAGTTTTATATGTAATTTTAGGAAAAATGATTTTCTTAATATTAATTTAGGTTTTAATTAGATTTTAGGATTATTTAGAGGCTAATAATTAAAATCAGAAATTATTTAAAATTGTTATCATATTAGCAAGTTAATGGTTTATATTTTTTTATTATTAATTTAGTTTTTAACATTTTTATTTTATAATTAGAATTAAGAATTATATTTATTGTTTTTATTTAAATTTGATTTATTATTTATTTAGTTGTTTAATTTCTTTTTATTAGATATATTATAAACAATTTATGTTGATATTTTTTAAAAAATTTTAATTTTTGAATCCAAATATCTTATTTTTTATTTTTTTCTATCAAATTATAATTTATTTCATAGTATCTTCAAATTTTAATTCTAGTTCAGTAGTAGTAGTGTGCCTTCCTCAGCATAGAAAGATGAAGGCAGTAAATTTTTATGGAAATATGTGACTAAAATTGAAAAAATAGAAAATGACGTGGTTGTGTAATTTTTGTAATGAAGAAAAATAAGAGACATGCATGAGAAGGACTCATCTTCTAAAAGTTAGTGGAAAAGGGATTGATGATTGTAAAAATGTGACACTTGAAAATATTTCAAATATGAAGAAATTTGAAAATGAAGTTATAAAAAATATTTCACTCTTACAATCTAAACGAGTGTTTTACCTAATACTTCTAGTGATTTGGGTCCTTCATTACATTTAACTAAATAAAAATCTTTAAAATTTTTAAAGACGAGAAGAGTCGAAGATTCACTTATTGATAAAGTTTTTGATATGTGAACATGAGCAAAATTAGATACTGATATTACTAAAATGTTCTATACCGGGGTTTTATCATTTAATTTTATTAAAAATTCATATTATATGAGTGCTTTTACATTTGTTGTTAATCAGCCCTTAGGTGGATATTTGTCTCTGATTTATAATAAATTGAGAACTACACTTCTTCATCAAGAGAAAACAAATATAGAAAGATTATCGGAACCAATTAAAAATGAAGAAAGGTGTTAGCATTGCCAGCGATGGACGAAATGAACCCCCCAAAGAAGACTATTAATTAATTGTATGGTTGTTTTTGAAAATGGACTAACATTTCTCAAAGCCTTAAATTGTTTAGGTGAAGTAAATGATAAATATTTCATTGTTGAATTGATGAAAAACGTAATTAATGAAGTTGGTAATGAAAAAGTAGTTCAAATAATTACTTATAACACTACCGATTGCAATGGTGTCGAAGAAATCGTTGAATGTATATTTCCGCATATCTTTTGAGCTCATTGTATTGTTCATATGCTGAATCAACATTAAAAAACATATACATAGCTAAAAACTCGAAAAATAATCACAAAACGTACGATGAATGTCATTGGATCATTGTTGTGCATAGAGATGCTTTAAAAATAAAAAATTTTATAATGAATTATTCCATAAGATTGATTATTTTCAACCTGTTTAATCCTTTGAAATTACTTTCAGTTGCAGATACTTATTTTGCTTCAATTGTTATGATACTTAGAAGATTTAAACTTATAAGGCATATACTTGAACCCATGGTAATGAGTAACCCATGGACACAATATCGAGATTATGATAAAGGGAAAACAAGGTTTGTTTGTGAGCTAGTGGTAGACGAAAATTAGTGGGAGAAAGTTGATTATATCATTGCATTCACTATACCTATTTATGATATGATTAGAGTTTATAATACAGATAATCCATGTTCTTTTAGTCTATAATATGGAGATTCTATGATTGAAAAGGTGAATATGGTTATTTATAAATACGAGCAAAAGTCGACACATGAGTTCTCTTCTTTCTATCATCTGATTCATCATATTCTTATTGCACGCTCGTTGGGTAAAGAATAAAACTCTAGTACATTGTTTAGCTCACTAATTGAATCCATGGTAATTATTTAGTTAAATTTTTAATCTTTCTAATTCATTAACTATTTTTTTTTAACTTTATAGTGAATGACTTTCTCTAACATATTATTAATTTTTTTTTAAGATTTTATGATGATAAGTGGTTTCAAGAGAGAGAAAATAGAACGACTCCTCATATGGACAGAAAAGTCTCAATTGAACGAAACAAGTGCTTTAGATAATTTTTTCCAAATGAAGATGAACATATTAGCATTTATAACGAATTTGTTGAATTTTCTCTAAAAGGTGGATCATTTGGAGATTTAGATTCAATTACAAGTAGGTATGATACAGATCCCAAAAAAATGGTGGGCATGTTATTGTTGAAAGGCACCTTGCTTTAAAAATTGGCTTTTAAAGTTTTTGGATAACCTAGTTCCTCCTCTTGTTGCAAAAGGAATTGGAGTACATATTCTTTCATTCATTCATTTAGAAGAAATAAATTAAGTTCAAAATGTGCAGATGACTTGGTATTTGTCCATAACAACTTTCGTGCTTTGTTAAGAGCCACATCTCAATATCATGATAAAAAGGACAAAATTGTGAGATATTTGGGAGTGATCAATTTAAGAGTATGGAGGATGTTGGTATTCTTGAAATTGCTAATCCAACATTGGATGAATCAAAATTGGAGTGTATTTTTTGATGAAATGCAAATACGAGCCGGGAGAATGAGAGTGATAATATAGAATTAGTTTAATAAATTACATTTGTTTTTTAATTTATTTTATGTCTAAGTATAAAATATATATATTTAGTTTAATGAATTATTTACTTATTTAATTTAATTTTTTATTTTATTTGTCTTATAATTAATGATTGAATATTTGATATTTTTTATTTTTATTATAAAGATATTATTTTATTATTTTTATAAAATAATTAATATTTATATAAAAAATTTATATTTTTAATATGTATGCATTTCCTATACATTTCCGTTTCTTATATTTTTATAAAAAAACTATTTTTGTTTTCCATCTCTATTTCTATGTAACATAGCCTGGTGCACTAGTGATGTAGTCTTATAGAATCTAATAGAAAAGAATAAATTGATAAGAGATAAATTAACTATATAGTAATTTTCTAATTAACTCACAGGTATTAGGGTTATTTTGCTAATTTTGATGATCATATCATACGGTTAAATAAATCTTATAAAATTAGAAATTAAGTTCACATACAATTTCTATATCATATATTTATTCATTTTATGTTTGCATTGGTAAACATATCAATAAAGGGATGTAATGTAATCTCTCTCTCTCTCTCTCTCTTTCGCTTACGCCCTCGACTGCTCACTCCACCCGGATCTCTTGCTAGATAGTTCGAGCAGCTCTCTTACACTGCTCGACAGGTAAGTAGTCTCTTACTCTCCGTATATCCCTCCCTTCCTCCCTCCCTCTCTCTTTCTCTCTCTATATGTCCCTACCTACCTCCCTCCGCTTCTCTCTCTACCTCCGCTTCTCTCTCTACCTTCGCTTCTGAACTTACCTTGCTGCTTGCGCCTAGATTTGAACATCTACCGATTTAGACCCCCGATCCATACCTCAGAAACGCCCAAGATCTGCCCCCCAATTCAAACCCGTCATTCGCAAGCTCCAACTCCGTCAGATCTGCCCCTTGCCAACCCAGATTTAAGTAGTTTCCTCCTCTCTCTCTCTCTCTCTCTTTCTCTCTCGCTTCCCCCTTTCGTCTATTGCTTGCTACGTTCTTTCTCTATCTTCTCCATCTCTCTCTTCTCATTTTCTGTATACCTAGATTTGTTCCTGTCCACCCAAATCTGTGCTCTTCGCATTCTCGCCGCCTCTCTCTCTCTCTCCCCTGCTAAATCCATCACTGTCTACCTCTGGGTTGACCTTGCTCTGGCGATATCATTCCATCGCCTTCTATCCCGTGGAACTCTCTATCTCCCCGTCAGTGCTACCCCCTTCCCCCTCCCTCTGCCCATTAGTATTATTATTACTTTCATTATCACCCTTCATACTATTAGTATAATAATTTATTAGTATAATAATAAGAACTAGTATTATTATTAGTAGTAGTAGTATCACTACTATTATGATTATTATTATCTTTATTACCATCACCATTAATATTTTTGTCACTCTTATCACTATTTTCATTAATATTATTACTAATAGCATTAGTAATATAAAATCTATTACTTTAGTATTACTATTTCATATATATTTTTATGATATATATATTTTAGTTTATTGATTCTTCCATTTATTTATTTATTCTTACTTATATTTTCCTTAACTCATTTTGTATATCATTATTTAGAGAACACCGCCATGGCCAGTCCCAAACCTGGGTAAACGAGTAGAGTTGTGATAGGTTGACAGCCAACGTAAAATCTTTTGTCAAATGAAAAATGAGAAACAAATATATAAATACTTTTGGGGCGTTTTCCCCTCAGCGATATCTTACATCGGATCCCGAATGTAGCGACAAATTAATAAGGGATCCTGGAGTACGGGTAAATAAGTTAGTCTACGAAAATAGAATGTGTTTAACCACTTGGAATATAGAATCTTTGACTAGTAAATTAGGAGAGATAGAAGAAACAATGAATAAACGAAAAATCCATATCACGTGTATTCAAGAAACTAAGTGGATCGGGGAGAAAGCGAGAGTAGTGGAACTTTATGGCCATAAGTTTTGGTACACAAATAGAGATAGAACTAGGAACGGGGTCTGAATAATTATATATAAGGATCTATTAGATGATATAATAGAAATAAGAAGGAAAGGAGATAGAATTATACTCTTCGTAGAGGGAGAAAATATAGTTAATATAGTCATTATGTATGTGCCCCAAATAGGTATAGATGTGATTAGTAAAAGATAATTTTGGAAGGATTTGGATGAATTCATATAATCCATACCTAGCAGAGAAAAGATATTTATTAGAGAAGACATAAATAGACATGTAGGAGAGATGAATGACGGATTTGAAGCCGTATATGAAAATTTTGGATTTGGTAGTAGAAATGAGACAGGAGGTACCATTTTGGAGTTTGCCACAACATTCAATCTATTAGTTGTAAACACTATTTTTAAGAAAAAAGAATCGCACTTAATTACATATAGAAGTGGGTCTAATGCTAGTCAAATAGATTTTTTTCTCATTAGGAGATGTGATAGAATGGCCTATAAGAATTGTAAATTTATATTGGGAGAGAGTGTGATAACTCAGTATAGACTCTTAGTTTTTGATATATGTTTGTCTAAAGAAAAAAAGAAGTATCATCCATTTATAGAGTTTAGAATTAAGTGGTGGAATCTAAAAGGAGAAAAAGTGATAACCTTTAGAGATAAATTAATTCAAATAGTAAATTGGTCTACTAATAATAATTTGAAAACAATGTGAAAAGAAATGTCTACTAATATTAAAAAAGTAGGTAGAGAGATTTTGGGTGTCTCTAAGGGTCGGGCCCCAATGGGCAAGGAATTATGGTGGTGGAACGAAAAAATACAAACTGTTATCCGGGTCAAATGAAAGTGTTATATAAATCTTAAAGGTAATAGTAGTAGTGATGCATATGAAAAATATAAAAGTGCAAAAAAAGAGGTGAAAAACATTATTCAGGAATCAAAGAGTAAGGTGTATAATGAATTATACAAGAGATTGGAAACTAAATACGGAGAAAAAGAGATCTACAGAATTGCAAAGTTAAGAGAAAGGAAGGCAAAAGATCTAGATGGTATTAGGTGTATTAAGAATGCAACCAATAATATATTTGTAAAGAATGATGATACATTAAAGCGTTGAAATGATTATTTTGATAACCTCTATAATTTTGAGAGTACAACAGATATAGAAAGTATTGATATACATATAGAAGAGATTAATAGAGATTTTAAGAGTAACATTCATCCCTATGAAGTGAATGAGGCTTTAAAGAGAATGAAGAACAATAAAGCAATAGGTCCTAATGGAATTTCCATAGAAATATGGAAATGTTCAGATAAATTTGGTATAGTAATGTTAATGGATATTTTTAACAAAATTTGACAGATCAAGAGAATACCTCAAATACGGAGGAAGAGTACAATTGTACCGTTATATAAGAATAAAGAAGACATACAAGATTGTTTCAACTATAGAAAAATTAAACTTATGATCCATACTATCAAATTATGGGAAAGAGTGATAGAGTATAGATTAAGATTGAAAATAAATGTGTCTCAAAATCAGTTTGGATTTATGCCAAACAGATCCACCATGGAAGCAATCCACTTGTTAAGACATGCGATAAAGACATATAGATTACATAAGAGAGATCTATATATGGTATTCATTGATTTACAAAAAATATATGATAGAGTTTCTAGAAATGTATTGTGGTGGGTGTTGATGAAAAAGTAGATTTTCTTGAAATATATTAATCTCATTAGAGATATATATGAGAAAGTTATAATCAATATAAGAATTTGTGAGGGTTTGAGTGATAGTTTCCCCATTAACATTGGAGTCCATCAAAATTTAGCATTAAGTCTCATTCTCTTCAAGATAGTAATAGACAAAATTACAAAAGTATCCAAAATGAAATACCATGGTATATGCTTTTTACAGATGATATAGTGTTAGTTGATGAAATTAAGGAGGGTATCAATGTTAAATTAAAGTTATAGAGGGTTACACTAAAATCAAGAGGGTTTAGGTTGAGTAGATCGAAAACTGAAGATATGAGTTGTAGGTTTAGCGACAATTATCAGAATGATAAAAAACAATTAGATTAGATGTACAAACAGTATCTAAAAGTAAACTATTTAGATATTTAGGTTCTTTCATTCAAAATGATGGCAATATAGATGGAGATATAAATTATAGGATTCAAGTGGGTTGGATGAAACGGAGAAGGGCATCTGGAGTCCTCTACGATCGCACGATAACACTGCATTTGAAATAAAAGTTCTATAGAATCATAGTTAGACCTACACAACTGTATGGTACTGAGTGATAGGCTATTAAATATCAACAATAACAAAAAATTGTTGTAACAGAAATAAAAATATTTAAATGGATATATGACAAAACTAGAAGAAATAGAATTAAAAATGAAAAGATTCGTAACAAGGTCAGAGTTAGTTCAATTGTAGATAAAATAAGAGAGTATCGTTTGATGTGGTTTGGGTATGTATAAAGAAAATCTAAAAAAGTACCAGTTAGGATAATTGAAAACTTAAATATAAAAGATCCAGTAAAACGTAAAGGTAAACCGTTGAAAATTTGGATACAAATTATAAGTAAAGATATGATAGTGAAATATTTATACGAGAAATTGGTTTTTGATAGAAATGAATAGCGTAAAAAATTCGCACAAATTAAATCTACATGTTTTAGATATTCATTTATATATTTATCTATTTATTTATTTTTGTTATATTTTTATTTTTACTTTTACTTTTTTGGTACTATTTTATTTTTATTTATTTTATTATTTTATTATTTTCATATTTTTATTTTTATTTTTATTTTATTTGTTTAATCACCGTAAAATTTGTCTCTCAAATGACCGGCCTCAATCATTAGGATAAAGACGCAGTTTGTTTTTGTTATTATTGTTGTTATTATATATCATTTTCTTTGTAGTAGTTAAAGCCATTGATATCAAATCTGATTTTTTCTGATTAAGTGGGAAAAACTATAAAGAGTGGAAATAGATGGTCCTTTTCTATGTAGAATGTTTAGACATTGACTATACTATTTTGAAGAACGAATTATCTCCGGTAACTTATACAAGCTCTGTGGCAGAAAAGATTCTTTATAAATAGTAAGAGCAGTATAATCACATAAATACCATATTTATAAAAAACAAAATTTCGGTTGGTATCCATGATTCGGTCAATTAGATTACCGATGTCCATATTCTTCTTAAGACTGTTGAAAAACAATTTTAGGCATCAGAAAAAGTTTTTGTTAGCATACTTATAATACAGTTTTCATTCTTAAGACTCACTACTATTCACGTGTATATGAGCATATCATGCGGATGCGGTTTATAATGGCTCAACTAAAAAATCTGAACGTTCAGATGTTCAAATATTTCCTTGTAAACTTCATTTTGAGCACTCCTCCACAATCCTACGGTCCTTTTAAGATCTCTTACAATACATAAGAAGAAATGATTTGTTAATGAGTTGATGACCATTTGCATACAGGTTGAGGTAAGCTTGCTTATGGAAATGATTGAGGGATCTACAAGTATACATGTGGCAGTACAAGAAAAGAAAAAAGACAAATCCAAGCCGACACAAAAGGGTATAGAATTGAATCTAGACATCAAAAAGAAGTCCGAGTGCTTGTTTTGTGAAAAAAAATGGACACATGAAGAAAATTTGTGTCAAATATCAGTGATAGCTTGAATCTAAAGGTACAGAAATCTCACTTTTCTGTTATGAGTCTTGTATTATTGAGATTTCTCATGATACATGGTAGATTAATTTTGGTTGTACAATTCATATAACGAATGTGATGTAGAGTTTACAAAATCTAAAGAAACCAGTGAATCACAAGTAAAGGTCATTAGTGATTGTAAGCTTACATTAAGTAGTGAGCATGTTTTGTGATTGAAAAAGATATTTTATGTATTTAAGTTTTCTAGAAAATTAATTTCCATTCCGAAACTTATACAATTCGGTTATTTTTTCTAATTTAATAACAAAATCACATTGGCACTAGTCCAATATTTGACGAACTATACATAAGTTATTACAAAAGAATACTTGTTTGAAAGCAACACATAGAGGGCATAAAAGAATTGTCATTAAGGAAAATTTCTCTATATTATGGCATTAGAGATTAGAACACATCTTCATAAAGAGAATATAAAGATTGATAAAGGATAAGGTATTTGATGTTCTAAACTTTAGTAATTTTGAGATTGTATATACTACATTATGGTTAAATAAACCAATAAGTCTTAAAAGGGTGTTAAGAGGAGTTTAGATTTACTTGAGATCATACATACATATATTTGTATTCCAAATATGAACTTGTATGGTCTAAATTAGTTCATCTCATTTATAAATGATTACTCACAATATATATATCTCAGCCTGTTTCATAGTAAAGATGAAGCGTTAAGTGTCTTTAAGATCCTCAAGACTGAGGTAGAGAAATAACGTGGAAAGTAAATAAAGATCATGAAATCAGACAGAGAATCGACTACACGGAGACATTCTCTCCAGTGTCTACGAAAGATTCTCTCTATTTCATTCTAACACTTGTTACATATTATGATATCAAGATGCAACAAATGGTTGTGAAAATAGATTCTTTAATTAGGAAACTAAAGAAAGAAGTTTACATGCATAAACCTAAAGGTTTTTCCTATAGTGATGGTGAGCACTTGGTATACAAATTTAGGAAATCCACATGTAGATATCCCACCAATGGTATTTAAAGTTCCACAATGTTGTCACCACATTCGTTTTCAAGAGAATATTATGGATCAATACATCTACCTTGAGATAAGTGGGAGTAACTTTTGTTTCCTTTTCCTATATATAGATGATATTTTATTTGTAACCAATAATAAAGAGAAGTTATATGAGGTGACATAGTTCTTCTCCAAAAACTTTGATATAAAGGATTTAGATGATACATGTTACACTGCATGAAAATAAGGCTTTAGTGATGATCGAAAATTGTCGATTAAGCACTAAAAGTCATTATTAAAGGCTTTTAGTGATGACTTTTCACTGATTACTACCTCGTCACTAAATCACTGTCATAAAATGGTCTAATAGTGACGAGTTTCAAAATTGTCACCGAATATACCATATAGTGACGAGATTATCTATTGTCACTAAAGTAATGATGACATGATTTTGTCACTAATTGCAATCCAAAATTGTCATAATATCGATTTATATTTTCACAAAACATGACAAACCACAGAGCATTTTTTACTACATTTTCTTGTGACAACGTTCTAGTCATCATTAAAGGTACGATATAATGATAACATTTTGTCATCACTGATATAGTGACGACATGATGTTATCACTAAACGTGGTAAACTAAAGAGCAGTTCTGATAATTTCTTGTTGTGTATATAGTGACAACATTAGTAGTCGTCATTAAATATATCATATAGTGACAACTTTTTGTCGTCACTAAGACAGCGATGACAGTATGTTGTCACTAAACATGATAAATCACATAGCATTTGCAATGATTTCTCTCTGTAACAATAGTGACATCTATTAATGTCGTCATTGAAGATATCACATAGTGATGACTTTTTTGTTGTCACTAAATCAACGACCACATGAATTTGTCACTTAAGATGGTAAACGATGAACCATCTATGACAACTTTTTGTTGTGATAATTGTGACAACTTTTAAAATCATGATTAAAAGTACCATATAGTGACTACCTTTTTGTCGACACTGATTAAATTATAATTTTTTATATTATTTTATTCCTATTATTATTATATTTATACAAACTAAAAATTATAATATATATTCATCAATGTACGCTTGATGTAGAAATATCTAAAATTATCATCACGCATACAAAATGAAAACTCATCAACATGAATGTATATACATATATTTATAAATACCAGATATCCAAATTCATATCGATACAAAATCCTAAAACTGCAACTCTACCAAAATGCCATACATTAACTTAAAAGGTAATAAAATTTATCAAATTACAAAATATTGTATCATGTACGTACAAAAAATTACATAATCTTGTTAACTCCAATATTGTAAAGGAACCACTTAAAACTAATATGAAACATTGCAAATCCACAAAATCTAAATGAAAAATAACATTTATGACTACAAAAATTTCCATATGTAACAGAGAATTTATCCTTTATTCAGAGAAATCAATATAACTAAATTATAATTATCCAAAATAATGAAATAACAAAATACAAGTAGCAAGTGAACAATGAAAGAGTACATACATTAAGAAAAAAAAATTCCATTAGCTCTCAAGAATGCAATAATAATAACCCTTGCATATCCATAACTTTAAGTAGAAAAAAACCAAGTTAGAAATGTTAAAAACTAAAATGAATCCAAACCCACATTTTTAATGACAACGTTGAGCCGCTAATTGTGTGAACATATTCATCATGGATTCAAGAGAGTCTTCGAGTTACGCTTCTTTCTCTCTTGGCACAATAATCTCATCATTCATTTGAGAAGATCTCTTTTCAGCTTCTTCAGCTTTCTTCTCAGCTTCACAAGCTTTCCTTTCAGTTTCATCTGCTCTTTGCTTGTACTGTATATCAAGCTTTTTTCTCAGCTTCACAAGCTTTCCTTTCAGTTACGCTAATTTGTTTGCTTGTTGATACATGCCCTCTATAACCTGGTGTGTTCTCAACTTACATAAAGCAAATTTCTCTACGAGTCATTGATGTAGTTTTTTCCATTTTCCTCATCGCTTCCTGAAATAAAAAATATATTGTTAAGAACCTTAAATGAGAAAAAAAATTTACAAAATTATGTCATTAGATATTTGTGTATAACCTACAAAAGTTTCTTTTGCTTTCTCACTTCCCCAAGTACTTGTCTACCTTGAAAAGTGGCCATATTGATTTAAGTCAGTAGGAGAAACTTCAATTCCTTCAGTTCTTCGCTATTGAAATCATGAATAACATCAAAATATTACTTTTCTATATAAATTGATGAAGGAAAAATATAAAATGAGAGGCTCATACCTTCTCCTCAGCAACCCTTGCTAGAGATTTAGTACCACAAAATGTTTTGTTGTCATTATGAGCTCGATTTTTCTTATTATGCTCACTTATTTTCTAAAATCATCCCAAATAATGTCCTATTAGAATACTACAATAGTAACATTTACAAAGTATTAATACACAATATAAATATTTAGCAAAATATTGTATCTTGAAAGCATCAGAGTCAAATATTCACAAAGCCTATTCCAGTCTTCCTCAGGCACTTCAGTAGGTGGATGTCTTAATGCATCCTCCTTTGATCGAAATGTTTGGAAGTACTTGTAGAGCATGTAGCGATGAGTGCAATACTATGCATTGAGCTGCTTGTTCATGACTGATTTTAATACTATCATCAACACAAAATCAAGCTTACAATATATTAATAACAACTGTTGTAAAATATGATTTATATTGGACATATGCTTGAAAAGTGAATTCAAAGTATTTTACCATAGCAACATTGTAGATGTTTTCTCAGTCACTCTCATCTATCTTTGACCATTTAGATACATTATGCCTTCCAAAGTTTTGAACAACACACTCAGGTTCACTAATGAAAAATTGAGAATCTACTCTTATGATACGTTTGGCTTCTACATCTAATACAATATTCATAGACTCATTAGCACTTCTTTTTCTGCACAAAGTTATGCTCCTAGTAGGTCCTCTTTTAACAACTAATGCCAAAGAAGATTGGCCTAACTTGAATGTGTAAGAGTTAGAAAAAATAACTTACTCCAAGTTTAATATTTCAATGATGATAGACCAACAACAATCAAAGTAATTAAAATACGAACCTGAAGAACAAGACAAATGTGTATTTTGATGGAAAAAAGGATAAATATAAATAAGATATAAAAGATTTTAGAAAAAATAATATACTCAAACACAACAATTAGAACACTAACATGGATCACCAGATATATGTGTGTCTAATAAAAAAAATATAAATTAGATATAAAAATAGTGGTAAATGGAATTTCAAATTAATAACAAACTTTTAACGCACCTGGATTAACACTTTCTTCATTGTTTACAAGAGACATGTCTTCATCAACAAGGTTAAACCTTCTAAAATGTCGTGATCTAGAAGAATCTGGTGTGATAGTTTACTATAAGTCTAGAGTACTTCTTTCTTGAGTAGTTTGTTTGATGCCTTGGGATGATAATTAATCTCTTGATATGTATGAATCAATTTTGTTTTTCTTTGAAGAGTGTCCTCCCTTTCCTAGACTAGCCATCCACAAATCAAGAAAAATTTATTGAATCCAGATTACCAAAATTTATATAAACAACAAAGACATGAGATATGACACATATTCGTACTTAGTAAAAGACACTAACTGTTCAAACACAAAATAAACAAAATAATAGGTAATTATATTTATGACAAACAAAAAATTAGATCAAATGATTAAATGATACAAATAGTTCACCAAATACACAAATATAAATTTAGGTCTATTACAAAATTTTTTCAACAACAATTTAAATGTATATGCCCTAGAATGAACCAACATTATTATCGGTCAGCAACTCCTCCTAATTTGATATCCTCAACAAAAAATACTTGTTGAACTTTTTAAGCAAGCACATATTGCTGGTCTAAATTCCATTTGTGAGAAACAGTTATTTTAGTGATTCTCAACTCTTTATCTAATTGTATTCCATGAAAATCCCCCAAGTTAAACCATTCATACTTAAATATCAAGACCTTTTTCCTATCTATGAAATACTCTACTTCAAGAATATCTATTAAGACACTATAGAAGTCTATAGTGTTATTTCCATGTTCCCTTTTAACTATAACACCGTTATTTTGAGTCTTTCTTCATTTTGACGATCTTTTGTATGAAACCTATAGCCATTGATCATGCAACCATTGTATCTTTTAATATGGCTATTTGGGCCGAAGGCCAACAACTAAATTTCTCTATTGCATGGCAAGGAAGACTTCAAAACCTATTGCAAAACATTAAATATAAAACAGATTAACATATTTTATTAGTTTCAACAATCAGATGTATTGTACACTTAGTTAACACTCTACTTACACGTTGTTGGAACCATGAAAGGAATTCGCTATCATGTCATTGATATATGTTTGCACTGCTTAGTGCCTCAAGTTTTAACTTATACTCACTAAATTGGAATAATTCATAAATTAGCTCAAATCTCAGTATTAAATAAATGGTACAAAGACATTATGCATAATAATATTGAATGACTTTAAGGCAAAGAAACTCAATTGATATAGTCCTCAATCTCGTCACAACTATTGAACACAAATATATGAACTTTGGCTAATTCCAAGGCACTTAACTTACTATATTGTGATCTACCAAATGGTCGAACTTTTGAAAAAAACACTGACAGCTCATTGCTGGCTTTTTCCATTTCATCATTGTGCTCTTCCCAACTAAAGTTTGACTCAAGATCTTGTAAATACATGGAGCAGAAGCTCAAGCACTCATTGTCAATATACCCCTTAGCAGTATAACCTTCCGGTCAAGCTTTATTATCCATGTTACCCTTTAATGTATCTATTTTCCTACAAGCAAGTAAGATGGAATCAAACAGATTGACAGAATGATACCAAAAAATTTATATACTATTATAGTTTGGCGTAGAAACCTAAAAGTTATTCTAAAAATGGTTTATTTACCTCTCAAAAGGGAACATCTAGCGATATTGAGATGGTGCAAAAATCTTAGCTTCTGCTGGCAAGTGCATCTACAAGTGCACCATGATGTCAAAAAGGGAAGGGGAAAATTCTCTCCAAGTTATAGAGGATAACTGTGATATTTTTCTCTAGCTCCTTCAACACATCTAGATATTGTGTTTTGCAACATAACTTTCTAAAGAAATCACTTAACTCAATCTGCACTTGTCAGACCAATATCTCAAGACCAATTTAGAAAGGAAACAGATGTCTAGCTACCCATATGTTTCCATGCTTGGAAGTTTTATATATGTATAGGTCTATACAAGATCTTATGTAGCACATAATGTGGAAATGTTAGAAAGATATCAAAGTAACTCAGGTCTGAAACTTTTGAAAGCTACGAAGAAGTTGTTGAGATATTTGCAAGGAATTAAGAATTTCATGCTTACATATAGAAGAACCAATAATTTGAAAGTGGTCGGATACTCAAATTTAGATTTTGCCGGCTGTATTGATTTTTATAAATCTATTTTAGGTTACATCTTTATGATAACTGATGGAACTGTATCGTGCAAGAGTGCTAAGCAGACATTGACTACGAATTCCATAATAGAAGTTGAATTCGTGGCGTGTTTTGTAATTACATCATATGTGATGTGGTTCAAGAGTTTCATGTCTAGATTTAGGATTTTAGGATATGTACCTAAACCATTATGTATTTATTGTGATAATTCAATTGCTGTATACTTTGCTAAGATTAATAAGAGTGGTAGCAAAATAAACACATCGATATAAAATATTTAGCCATCGAGGAACGTTTAATGGATAATAAAGTTATAATCCATTACATTATATAGAATGTATGTTAATTGATCCCGCATGTCATCAAGTAGGTTCATGTATCATATTGTAAGTATAGACTTGAGACCCTATTTAAAGGAAACTTGGGTATGAATTTTTCTCAATAAACTTATGCGCATATTTTGGTTTTGAGATAAATTCATAAATATAGGCCTTGAATAAACATGGGGTTTATTCGTAAAGTAAAGGTCACCATAAATTTAGAACATAGAATTTATTGCGATACACGGAAAATAATACTCGATTTTAAGGGACTTATTGTCATGACTCATATACTTTATTTTCATAAAGTTATGATTTGGGAATGTCCTCAAGTCGACTTGTTGGACCAAGTGGGAGAATGTTGGAATTTCAAATTCAAAATCTATATTTAATGGGAAAATCATAACTAAAATGGATTAAATATGGATAAATTTGGAATGATTTTGAACAAGAAATTATGTAGCCAGAATTATGTAACCTATTCAAGCATTCCCCCTCATTCCCACTATTTTCCATTTTTGAGTGTTTAAATTCTTCCCTAAATGGACTAGTATTAAATTTTGGTGATATTTAAAGAGTTTTAAGGTTGTTTGATGGGGCAACACCTATAAATAGGCCTTCCATGAGCAAAGGACCCCCAATTCCAAAATTGGAAACTCCTTACTATCAATTGAGTGAATTTGAGGGGTTTAGAAGATTTTCTGTAATCTTAAGAAGTATTTTGGAGCATTTGCAATTGCCGGAGGTAAATAAAAATAGTATGGTTGGAGGTAACCTAAAATCCTCCAACCACACTATTTAGATTTTAAATTAAGTAAATAAAAATAGTATGGTTGGAGCCAAAAATAGTATGGTTTACTTAATTTAAAATCTTTTTTTTTTTAGATTTTCTATGATCCAAAAAAGTTGCTGACAAGGAGGCAAAGGTAAAATCCTTACAAAAATATCTAAGAATGCCACATGAAATCATAAGGTTACAGAATAATATGTGAGATATGTCGGTCATGTTGTTTTAAGGGCCAATGGTTCTACTCTTTTAAAGTGACTAGGGTGCATCAAATTCACTCTTATTAGCAACTATCTAAATGGTAGGAGTGTGACATAGACAGTGACACCTCGAACATTGCAAAAACATCGACGTCGCCATAGCATGGGCACTTTATGCGTTTTTCTCTTCTAACGACATCGTTTTGGGCAGGTCCCACACACTGGTGCTGCTGACAACGATAGGCACTTGGGATTCCCAGTGCGCGGGCCATCGTGCTGACAACGGAACGCCCCCATGTTGGGAACCACAATGGACGCGACTGCGTCGGCAACCTCTGCGGACCCGATGTAAGTTTTTTTTGATTACATAAATATTTAAATCTTAAATCTCAGAATTAAAATAAAAAGATTATGATCAGCAGATTATTATTCGAAACACGCACTGTAACCTTCATCCTCTCCGGTGATCGACTAGGATTCATGCGCCAATCCGTGAAGCTGTTGTGATTTGTTTTAATTCTTTAAAAATCCACCCCTTTGCTTTCGCTTTTAAGTGGGCCGCACATTGTTTATTATTATTTTTTTAAACTTTTTTTAACTTACAAAATTGGTGTGGAGTCACCAAGACACCACTTGTGTGATCAGCTTGTTCAATATTTTTTTATTGGGTACAAAAACTGAGCAACCATGTTTAGTTTTACTTTCTCCTTTTCAACAATTGTTTTTGCTCTTTTTTTAATCCCTTTTTCCTTGTTCTCGACATCTACAATTGATGGGTTTTCAATCAAAGAGGCAACGGTTGAAGATATCCAAATTGCTTTCCACAATCACAAGCTGACTTCAAGACAGCTAGCTGAGTTCTACTTGGAACAAATAGAGTCTCTAAACCCTTTGCTTCATGGGGTCATTGAGGTGAACCCAGATGCACTTGAGGAAGCTGATAGGGCTGATGAAGAGCGTAAAATCAATAGTGGGCAAGAACCCATGTTTGGATTGCATGGAATTCCGATCCTGCTCAAGGATAACATTGCAACCAAGGACAAGCTCAACACGACCGCTGGATCTTTTGCTTTGCTTGGGTCAGTGGTGCCGAGGGATGCTGGTGTGGTGGCCAAGTTGAGGAAGGCTGGTGCAGTCATACTAGGGAAGGCTAGTTTGACAGAGTGGGCTAATTTCAGGTCATCTGGTTCACCAAATGGTTGGTGTGCTAGAAGTGGCCAAGGCAAGGTATGCTATTCTTCTATGTTGCTTTTGGTAAGAAATTTTTAAGGTCAATGCAGCATTGCTTTTTTTATTTGTTTTACTGTCCATCCAGTCATATTTCATTATCATGAATTTGGAAAAACCAGTACAGTCCAAGTGATGAGGACGGCATTGTCAATTATTTATTTGCGCTGTTGACTGTTTGAGACTGCCCTGTCCTGTATCTGTATGCTAGGACTCTTAGAATATCCAAGCATTTATGTCCAAGAAAGAAAATATCTTAACAAATATCCAAGATATTTATTGATTGTTTTTTCCTATAGAAAATAATATTTGAGAGCTTTTGGATTTCCCCTCTGGGTTCATCCTTCTCTTGGTTTTAGGTATCAGTATGTTATGGAAATAAGTGTCTTATCTTAATTTGGATTATTAAATGAAAGTGGAAGAGATATTCTATTGCCCCAATTTTCACTTCTAACAGATTATCCTGGAATCAGAAGAGAAGCATCTATATTTGTACATTTCTTGCTTAAAATATTAAAATTGCTGGGTTAAACTTATTATTTTTCTTTAACCCTTTTCTTTGACATATCTGAAAAATTGTAGCAGCCTGTCTAATTTGATTGGCCTCGAGAATGAACATTTAAGTCAAAAAGTTAATGCAAGTTTATTGGGTTTGATATGATATATTCACTCTCTAAACTCCTATCCTGCTTCAGCATACAAATTTCTTTGCCACGGTATGAATCCTTCTTTTGAAATGTGATCAGGGAAGAACACAGAAATACTAGCATGTACACCTTTTCCCTTATTGGCATCTTTTGAATTTTATTTGATTGGCCTTGAGAATGAACATTTAAGTCAAAAAGTTGATGCAACTCTAAATTTGTTGGGTTTAATATGATAAATTCATTCTCTAAACTCCTATCATGCTTCAGCATACAAATTTATTCACCACGGTATGAATCCTTCTTTTGAAATGTGATCAGGGAAGAACACAGAAATATTAAGCACACCTTTTCCCTTATTGGCATCTCAATAGTTATGCTTGATCCCCTAAATTTTTAGCAATAGCAAAAGAGTTGAGAATTTGATGGTTATTTGGAACTCTGCTTTGTGTAGAATCCTTATGTGTTATCTGCTGATCCTTGTGGATCAAGCAGTGGATCAGCAATTTCAGTAGCAGCAAATATGGCCGCTGTGTCACTTGGAACTGAGACCGATGGGTCAATTATTTGTCCAGCAAGTTTTAATGCTGTGGTGGGCATTAAGCCAACCGTGGGACTTACTAGTCGAGCTGGAGTTGTCCCAATCACTCCTAGGCAGGATACTGTTGGGTAAGCACTGTATAATGAGATCATTCATCAATACACATATCCGTATATCATTTAATATTTTTCCAATATCTTGCGATGCAAAGTGGAGACTTCAGATAAAATAATTGTAATGTTGATGAAACAGGCCCATATGCAGAACAGTGGCAGATGCTGTCTATGTTCTAGATGCAATTGTGGGTTTTGATCCTTATGACCCCACAACAAACAAATCATCCAAATACATTCCTTCTGGTGGCTATAAACAATTCCTCAGGACTAATGGGCTCCAAGGGAAGAGATTGGGTATAGTGAGGAAGCCCTTCTTTGATTTTAGCAGTGAATCTGTTCTTCCTCGAGTATTTGAGAACCATCTCAACACATTAAGGTAAGAAAAGGAAAGCTTTTAATAGCTTCTTTATCACAATTCACCATCTTTTCGGACAGGCAGAGAAAAACAAAGAAGGAACGATGAGAGAAAAGAGAGGACATGTCATAAGACAACCCTTTTTACATCACATTCAAAATTTGATGGGGAGCATCTTATATAATAAAGAGTAGCCCTATCCAAGGGGATGAATTGGACTATTTTATTTCTTTCTCGTCATGTTGTTAATTCAAATTCTTCCACGACTTCTCTTTTATTCTGAACCCCGAATAGAAATGGTTCATCCTGTTGCACCGCGTTTAGTGTTTCTGAGCCCTGCAGCCTAGTGCTATCTTGTGACATGGGAAATGGAATTTATTATTTCTATTGTGTGACATCAGGCGGGAGGGTGCAATCTTGATTGATAATTTGACCATAGCAAACATTGATGAGATTTTCGGAGCAAGCGGTGAAGAAACAGCAATGCTAGCTGAGTTCAAACTAGCTTTAAATGCTTACCTAAAAGAGCTGGTGACATCTCCTGTACGGTCTTTGGCAGATATAATTGCTTTCAACAAGAAGTTCTCCAAATTGGTGAGTACTCATTGTCGCTGATTGTCTTCTCAAAACTCATGCCTCAAATACCCTACACATAACAAGAATAAGGTATTTTTTCAGGAAATGACTAAAGAATATGGGCAAGATATATTTCTGAAAGCTGAGGCGACAAATGGAATTGGGCATGTAGAGAAAATGGCCTTGTCAAATCTGAAAAAGTTAACACTTCGGGGGTTCAAGAAGATGATGAAGAAGTACAAATTAGATGCTATGATAGCTCCTGGTCCCGATGCTGCTCCTGTTCTTGCTATTGGAGGGTTCCCAGGAATCAGTGTCCCTGCTGCTTATACTAGCAAAGGGATTCCAGTTGGTATCTGCTTTGGGGGATTGAAGGGTTCTGAACCGAAATTGATAGAAATTGCATACAGCTTTGAACAAGCTACCAAGGTCAGAAAGATCCCAGAATTTCTACCATGAAACCTTTAATTTGTTACTTCTCATAAATCAAAGAAAATTTCATTTAGTAATGTTAATAAAAGGTTGACGATCTGCTGTTATCTGTCTTAGGCTTTTACTGGTTCTCTCACCAAACCTTAGTGTTTCACTCTTATTATATCATTATGTAATATTGTTAGTCTTGCTTGCAAATAAAGCTAAGGAACATATATCATCCATAAAGTGTTAGAGGTCATGCTATTGAAGAAAGTGTTGTTGCGTATTCATGCACCACAACGAAACGTTCCAAATCAGATATTCTTCTTGGTGTACTCAGGTTTAACTTTATTAGAGTCACACACGTGGCAAAGATATCCTTGTTATAGGAAGTAGGCTCTGGCAGCCGTTGAGATCTTAAAAACAAAACAATATGAAGGATAATCGGATACAAAATTATACAATATTAACAACAATAAACAATCCTTTATCGTATTAATCGGAATAGACTATATGGAACTTTTTATGTCATTTTATTATATTCTATATTGCATGTTCATTTATATGATTATTTTTTTTATACGACAATAAGAATTATATTTTTATCTCATTAAATATGATTGGTAATATGGATACGTTTATGTCATTTATAATATATTTTATATTTTATCTTTATCTATATCTAAATAATTCATATTCTATTTTATTATTGTTATTTAAATTTTTTTTTTATCTTTTTCTCTCTCAATTAATATGAATACTTATCACAGTGTCGCATTCAGTTAATTGAAGCCTCTATTGGTTGTTTATATACATGTTCATACCATCTTAATTGTGTATTCCTCAATTTTTTCTCGATAGATACAATCTCAATTTTCTCTACAATAAACTCATTTCTACATCCAACTTAACATTATCATCTCTACAACTTTATCTTCTGTTCATACTTTTTGTTTATTGTCCAACATTTAGATCTATATAACAAAACAGATCTAATCGTCATCCTGTAAAATTTTTCTTTAAGTTTTAGAGGTATTTTTTGATCACATAAAATACCTAATACATTTTTTCATTTCGACCATCGTGTTTATATTCTATGTGATATATCTCATTCAATCTCTCTATCTTTTTATAAAATTGATTCTAAATAATTAAAACTCTCACTTATGGATAATTCATTATCTTCTATTTTAACCATTACCTTGTTAACGCTAATATTGCTAAACTTAAATTCCATATATTTTGTTTTTGCCATTTTAAATTTAAATCCTTTCACTTTTAATATTTCCCTATAAGATCCGAGTTTAGTATTTACTCCTTCACATATTTCATCCATGTCATTTGCAAACAATATGCACCACGGTATCATATTCTAAATTTGTCTGGTGAGTTCATATATAACTAATATAAAAGGACAAGAACTTAACACTGACTCTTGATGTAACCCTATTTTTATTGGAAACTCTTATGTTAATCCACATGATATCTTTACTTTTGTCACAATGCTGTTTTACATGTCCTTTATTGTTTCAAAATTCATTACACTCTTCTTTTTTAAAGTCATCCACATAATTTCCCTAGAAATTCTATTATATGTCTTTTTTGTGTCGATGAATACCATGTGTAAATTCTGCTTCTTTTCATGAAACTTCCCAACTAATTGTCTAAGCATGTATATTGCTTGCATCATCGATCTTGCAAATATAAATTTAAATTGATTTTTAGTCACCTTGATCTCCTTTCATAGTTTTATTTCAATCACGTTTTTTCAAAATTTCAAGGTATGGTTCATTAGTTTAGTACCCTTATAATTTAAACAATTTTGTGTGTCACCCTTATTTTTAAATGAAAGTATTAAAATACTTTCTCTCCATTGATTATACATTTTCTTTATTTTCAATATCATGTTGAATAATTTCATAAGTCACCTAACACGCTGCTTCCCTAGGTGCTTTCATACCTCTATTGAAATATCATTGGGTTCAATTGATTTCCATATTTCATCCTTTTTAAATCCTCTTCAATTTCTGAGGATTGAATTTTTTGATAAAAGTTTATATTTCTATTCTCCTATGACTTACTTGATTCATCTAAACTAACTTGATCATCTTGATTTTCATTAAGTAGTTGATAAATATATATATTCTATCACTTTTTATTTCTCCATTATTCACTAACACCTTATTTGATTCATCTTTAATACATGTTATTTGTTTAAAATATCTTATTTTAATCTCTCTTGCTTTAATTATTTTATAAATGTCCATTTTCTCTTCTTTTGCATCACGTTGTTAATAAAATTTTAAAAATTTTCATTACCGGCTTCACTCACTATTTTTTTCACCTCTTTCGTGGCTATAGCGTACTTCTAAATTTTTCTCATTCTTACTAATGTAAAGTAATTTATAGTCGGTTCTTTTTACCTTGACTCACACTTATATCTTCTTTTTTCACCACTAAATTTCTTTACTTAGAGATACACGTCCTTTCGGCTCACAAAATACACTCTTAGTCACTGTTTTCATATAAAATGTCATCTTCTCTCATGACATATTAGGGTCATTATATATTTCTCCTAAGTTTTGTTCTCGTAATCTCTCCTTAAATGTTTTTGCCAAACAATTATTATTTAATACAGATAATTTGGCTTTACCAAACAATCCCCAAACATTTCAAAGGCAATTGCCTTCATTAGTTAAGGCGTGGCAATCTCTCATGCTTTAAGTTTCATTATTTAATACGGACCTAGTTTATGTCCAAGGTGGATAATTACACTCCTAAATTTTCTAAAGTTCAATTAGTGTTTTTTATTCATATTTATTTTACATCCATTTAACTATATTTTTATATCCTTATCCATGTTTGTTACTTGAATAAATATCTTATAAATTTTTCGCATCCTCTGCCTCTAGATTCTATATGTATGTATATATATATATATATATATGATTGTATGTATGTTTACATCTAAAATCCAGAATTTTAAACCTTGTTCTGTTATAATTAAATTTTTTGATTTTACCAAAAAAAATAATTAAAATTTTTGAATTTTAAAATTTGAAACGATAAGGTCATTTGACCGGTGCTATTAATAACATGGACATTATATGCACACGTTGCATATTTTGGTAATTCAAGTGGATGCTAACGTGGACATAAGATCCTAACGTGTCCGATGGCACTTCAAAAAAAAATTTCCATTTCGACATTATCAATCCTGTAAAATCAAGTATTCAATTGTTACGTATTTTAAAATTTAATAATTCGATCGAAATAAATAAACTTTAAGAATTTAATCGAAAGTTTGGTCGATATTTATTTTCTCACTCTCCTCGTCAATGCTATCATTTAATCATTATTTTTTAAAATTAGATAGATTTAATTTATAGTTATTGAGATTTTATAAAAAAAAAATAATAATTTTTATTTTAATAAAAAATCAAATAACATAAATTAAAAAATAAACTTTCAAAAGAAACCATAAATCTAATCACTATTGTACCGTTTATATATTTTCTTTATAGTTGTGCAGAAAGCATTGTTGAACTTGCTGAAAGACAAATATTTACAAAAGAATATTTTTGAGCATTTTGAGTGTAATTTTTATAAATAATATTTTTATAAGATTTTGAATTTTGGCCACAGATCGAAACCATTCTAACTCTCGCAAGTTTTCTTGAATCTAAACTTACCTTTTTTTTTTCATTTAAAACTATCTTTCTCTTGTCTTCGACATTACCGGCTTTCTTAATTATACTATAGGTTAACTCCACTAACCATAGGTCCCCTATCAAAACCCCAAACCCTTGGCTAGAGGTAACATGTACATTACATTATTACTATTGACAAAGTAAAATTTTGATAATGATAGAATGAAAAAAAGAAAATTCAAGATAATCAGAAATATAACAATAAATCAGAAATCTGCACATCACGTCGACCTAACTCAAGAACACGTCGACCTGCATTATAGGTCCACCAATTTTAAACCCTAAGTCGATCAATTCCATTTTGACCATAAACATATCCACCTGTTCAATTGACCTTGTCGACCTAAGTCATAAGAATACCAAACAAACAACTAAGTCTGAATATATCGACACACATAAAATCACATCGACCTATTTCTCACTTCAACCTGAAAAAGAGCATACATAGACCTAAACAGTCATAGATGAACAAATTTAAAATGACACGTTGGTGTGTCGTCAAACAGCCAAATATAAAATACCTATTTCAAATGATACGAATATAGCGCGAGTAGGGTCGTATCCACAGAGAACGACAGATCTATTTCTTTAAAAAAAATGAAAATAAAATATGGGGGATTTTGATAAAATAATATAAAATAACTAAGCAAACAAATAACTGAAAATTTACTAAAATAAAATTATGAGATAATATCGATTGAAGGAAAAGATGTCAATTAAGATAAAACCTAGCCAAATGAGTTATTTCAGCCTTGATATGTTTGATTGATCATCGATACAAAAATTACTCGATATTATGCGAATAAATTGGTTATAGTCACTAAGTACCACGAATCAACCAATCTCTCCGTACTTATTCGGTAATCAAAATACCATCGTTAATTACTTCCCTAATCGAAAGACAACCCAAGAGACTATCGTTGGATTTAATGTTCCGACAGCATTACGATCTAGAGAGACCTAATTCTAATCAGTAAATTCCAACATTGATTTATTTAAATTAGATTACCTAATCTCTTGACATAAATCCTATTGCTTGCGATGCCATAAAATTATGTCAATTACCACTCCATTAAAAACACACAAACCTTGCTATTTTTAAATGGTAGTAGACTATTCTAGGGTTATTAAACATAGACCTTTATTTAACAATCCCAAAACAATCATAAATACTAAATATAGAGATTAAATAAATACCCACAAATATCAAGCAAATAAGATCATTTAGATCTCACAATCATCATTCATCAAGGGTTCAATAATCCTTTGACTAGAAAAATAAATTAAAAACAAAGTATAATAAAAGGAAAACTCATAAAAAAATAAATGTTGCTTCTAAGGAATGAAGAAAAGAACCAAGAATTTCTTCCCGGCTGAAGGCAGCAACCTGCTGTTTTCCTGTTTTCTGCACACACCTCCAAAAGTCACTAATACAAAGCTTAAATATCTCCTCTCGTGGGTGTGCGGCTGGAACCCTAAAGGAATAGTAATTCCTACAATTTTATCTTAGTAAAATTACTCCATAATATTCTCTAAAATTGAATGAAATATCCTAAAAAATAAAATCCTAAAAATTTCAAGTAAAACAAAATAATTATAACGATTCAAAATTTCACATTCCTAAATATTAGGAATGAAGAATAAAATCTTCAAAAGTCTTGTATTTCTCATTTTATTCAGCGCGCCCACGTGCTAATGAAAAGTCATTTCTGTCTGTTCTTTCATCCTTGCATAATTGCTCCAATTAAGTCTCTTTTTCTTCATATTTCTCCCCGTCTTTTGTCTGACTAATCTAACCATCAATCACCACAATTAGTGTAATATTTTCTCAAAATAATACAAAAATCAATTACAAATATTGTACTTATTTTGTTCCTATCAAATTCCCCCACACCTAGATGATGCTTGTCCTCAAGCATTCCTAACTCATCTGAAACGAAAACTAAAAACCTACTTGTTTTCTTCCAAGTCCCCAAGTCAACAATCAATATTAAAAAGTTAAGCTGAAAGCATAATCAAAACAGCAAGTACTTCACAGTATTCCGTACTAAAACAACCACTATATATCCCAACAATCACTTATGAAATCCAAACAGCAAGATTCGACAATCCTCTCCAAGGGGTCACTCTAATGCACTCGAAAGGGTAAAGAATATTTCAATAACACTCAAATCAACACATTGGAATTGGCATTACTATATGCTTGCAAATATATCAAATCTCCACCACTTAAAAATTAGAATTTCATACATCAATCTAAAAGTCTTTCATTTGGTTGTAACGTGACTAGAGTTAGGGGTAGGATAAAAGAGAATATCAATGGTTAAAATCATACCAAATGCCATATATAACTAACCAAACAATTTTTTTATAACATTGATTGATATTTACCTCAACAAATAGCAAACAAAATTGAATTCTTGCTCTTCAAATGAATAGACAATAGCAAACAACATACAAAAATATCAAATGTTTTCTCAATTTTGTATGACTGAAGTGTAAATGAATTTTCAATCAAAATACAACGCTTCTTTTTCTCAACAACATTTTTTTTCTTTGTTTTTTTTTCTTCTTCATTTTTCATTTTTTTTTCGAACATATTTCATCTTCATGAAAATGTCAACATCAAAATTCTAATCATCATCTTCCTATTGAGGTAAACCTAAAACCAAAATCATGCAATTAAATATATATACCTTTGGTACAAGGGTTTGAAATGAAGACTAAAATCAAAGGCTAGGTGTTGTATTGAATGGTTTTGAAGAAAGAAAGGGCCTCAGGCTCAATTTGGTTCACTAAGGGGATTATAAATCAGGGTATGGATTTTAAGAAAGCCAAAAATGGGGTAAAACCTAAGTGTCTTTATCATTTTAATGCATAAAATCCTATATGTGGTCTCGAAATGCATAACAATGCAAGTTCTAGAATGTGCAATCTAAGTGTGATAATCACTCACCAAGAAAAATAACGTCGAGCACAAAGAATGAATTTGCTCGTTTATGGCTCAAAACCTCACTTTTTAAGTACAGTTTGTGTCAAATCTTGCATGTTCATCATTCAAAGAAAACTATTAAAAACATGAGCAGCCATCTCAAGCACAAAAACACCATTGATACAAGCCATTTGTCATACATCTCCAGTCACTCAAATAACATACATTAACAAAGGGAACTTGAATTTTTTTTTTTTAAATCAAAATGCCTATAAAGAATGCTCATATGTATGAATCTAAAATAAGACTAACCTCCCCCACACCTAAATCATACATTGTCCCCAATGTATGCCGAAATGAAGAAAGAGCAAAAGAAAACAAGAAAACATGCAAAAATGAAGAAACAAACAAGAAGGCAAGATAGAACAATACTTCCCTACGGTGGAGGTGGAAATAGAGAACGAAAGCCTACGAACTCGAAATGTGCCATAAGGTTGTGTTCCATGCGAGACAAACGGTCGTCGATAGATTGAAGTGTGGGTATGGAAAAGGGGACTGCAGAGGGATGAAGGATTGCCTCAGGGATGGGAGAACCTGTAGGAGGACAAGAAAAATGCTTCGGGCATGCACCCGGAGGGTTAAAAGTGTAATGCCCATCTGAAACCGATAAAACACCCATACGTACTAAACAATCTAAATCCAGCGGTTCTATGGGGCATGCTTCATGTAGATCATGATTAGTCAAATCCAACACACCCAAATTAACGGCCAGAAGGGTAATGAGGGAGCCCAAAATTAATGGTCGTTTTGGCTTATTCACATAAGAGAGGAATTGAGAGGCTACCCAATACCCGAAATTAACTCGTTGGTTGGTGTGCATGCACCATAGGAAAAAAAGTTCAGGTTTTGTGCAAACGGCGGAGCTATCCTTGCGGCCAGAGAAACTAAAGGCCAGGACCCTATGAATGAGTCGCAATGCATTATCCTTCAAATAGTTACCCTTAGAATGACTAGGGTGATAAGGAATAGGATCAACAGTCAGCTCAGTCCAGATGCGCATGTATGTAGAGTTAAAATTAGGAGGGAAATCACATAAACTAGTCTGATATGCAGAGGACTGGGCGTGAGCCTCACTGAGGAATCCTAGGGCAACGTTAAATTCAGTCAAGGAGAGATGAAATGAGTGATTGATCAAGCGAAAGTGAATTAAGTTAGGGGTGTAGACAGTGAAATCCGTGGGTGTGTGAAAGCGAAAAGTGGTGTAAAATTCATAAGTTAGCTCAAGCAGGGCAGGGAAAGTGCAATTCAAGTATTGCTCCCAGCCAATAGCAGAGAGATATCGGGCAATGGAGTCATGCAAATTCAGTACTTGCAACGATGGAAAATGAAAAGATTTACAAGGAATGATACATCGAACAGAAATAGCAGAGTACCTTTGTCGCGCTTCAGCAGAATGAAATCGCAGACAGCCGCGAAGGTGAGTACGCGGCGGGGGAAGGACAGATTTCCCTCTCGCTACCCTTGAACGGACGCGAGGCCTTTTCGGAGTGGAAGAGGAGGGTGCGGCTGCTGTTGCTGGTTCAGGAACTTCAGGAGTCGAAGAGCGATCGATAGGAGGTGAGTGGGGAGTGCGATCACTCGAAGGAGATGAAGATGGAGATCCGTGATGGCCCGTGGGTGGATTGGAGGGTAAGGGAGGACGGGATTGAGAGATGGAAGGCGAAGGGTTTGCGGGAGGCGATGAAGGCGATTCGTCGCTATCGGAGGAGAGAGAGATGCGAGATGTACCTTGACTCTTCGGTCCCTGGGGCCAACGCGGGCGAAGGCCAGAGCGACGACGGTGGTGGTGAGGGTGGATCTGCTTCTTGGCCATTGGTGGCGGCAGCGGAGATAGCGTCGAAGGCGAAAGAGGAAAGAAAATCCTAGAAAACAAAGGGCGAAAGTTAGAGCAGACAAGGTAAAGTGGATTCTTCTCTTCGTCCTCTTTTTTTTTTTTTTTTGCAGAAGTGGGTTGAACTTAAGGCTTGGGCACGCCTTAAATGAAATGAGATTCTGTTTGTCTAATGGTTGAAGGGCCAGACGTGGACGGAGCATAAAGCGTGGTCACGCCCTATCGTGGGAGTACATCTGCCAGTGGGAGTGAGATGGACAGATGTGAAAAGTGATTATGGTGTGGGCATGCCTTAAGGGAAAATGATGTCTGTCCGTGTAAATGAGGTGGGTAGATATGAGTAGGAGATAGGGCGTGGGCACGCCCTATAGTGCGACCGCTTCTGAATTTTTTTTTTTTTTTGAATAGTCACTCCTAAAACAAGTTTAAAGAAGGAAAATAAAGAGAATGAATAATTAAAATAAAATAAATAAATAATAATAATAATAATAACGAATAAAGAAATAAAAATAAAAATAGGACTATTGGGTTGCCTCCCAATGAGCGCCTTTGTTTATCGTCTTTGGCTCGACATTGTCTTCTCGTCTTACTCCTCCTTGTATGTGGGATGTGCCAAATGAACTTCCTCCACTGTAGAGACATCAAATCTGTCAATAAATGGTTTCAATCGTTGTCCATTCACCTTAAAAGTGTTGTTAGTCTCTATATTTTTAATTTCAATAGCACTATGAGGAGAGATACTTACTACCGAATATGGTCCTATCCATCGAGATTTTAACTTACCGGGCATAAACTTCAATTTGGAATCGAAAAGAAGCACTTTTTTTACCTTCAAAGAAGTGTTTTTGCCGACGAAGTTTATCGTGAACAAGTTTAGTCCTTTCTTTGTAAAGCCTTGCATTGTTGTAAGCTTCCAAACGAATCTCTTCCAATTCCTGAAGTTGAAGCTTCCTCTCCTTTCCAACTTCCTTGGCATCTAAGTTGCATTGCTTAACTGCCCAAAAAGCACGATGTTCAATTGCAACCGGTAAATGACATAACTTACCAAAGACTAATCGGTATGGTGACATTCCAATTGGGGTTTTGAATGCAGTTCGATAAGCCCAGAGTGCATCCTCCAATCGTAAACTCCAATCCTTACGGTTTGGATTTACTATTTTTTCCAAAATGCTCTTAATCTCACGGTTAGAAACTTCTGCTTGCCCATTGGTTTGAGGATGGTATGCGGTAGCTACTCGGTGATTAACTCCGTATTTGCGCATTAAAGCTTCCACCGTACGAGTGCAAAAATGTGTACTTTGATCACTGATGATCGCCTTCGGTACCCCAAACCTACAGAAAATGTTAGATTTAAGGAAACCTACAACAACCGTAGAATCATTAGTACGGGTAGCTTTTGCTTCTACCCATTTCGAGACATAGTCTACTGCAAGCAAAATATATAGAAAGCCACATGAACTAGGAAAGGACCCATAAAATCCATACCCCATACATCGAAAATTTCACAAAATAAAATTAGGGTTTGAGGCATTTCATCCCTAGAAGATATGTTGCCCATCCTTTGACAATTCACACAACTCTTACAATATTGGTATGCATCCTTGAAGAGTGTTTCCCAATAGAAACCACTATCCAGAATTTTTCTAGCTGTTCTTTTGGGACCAAAATGACCACCACATGCATGACTATGACAATGAGCAAGAATGGAATAAGTTTCATCGTTGGGCACACATCTACGAATGATTTGATCAGATCCTATTTTCCACAAGTACGGTTCATCCCAAATGTAGTACTTCGAGTCATTCCTAAGCTTGTTCCTTTGTGCAATACTTAGGTCATGAGGAAGAATCTCAGTTACAAGAAAATTTACAATGTCAGCAAACCAAGATTCCTTACCTGTCTTACCTTGTAGGGTAAACAATTGCTCATCAGGAAATGTTTCAGATATAGGTAAGGATTCTTCTTCTCGCACCAAGTGACTCAAACGATAAGCTACAGAATTTTCAAGTCCCTTCTTGTCCTTAATCTCCCAATCGAATTCTTGCAAAAGCAGTACCCATCGGATAAGTCGTGGTTTTGACTCCTTATTTGAAAGCAAATATTTCAAGGCTGCATGATCAGAGTAAACGACAACCTTAGAGCCTAACAAATAAGATCTAAATTTCTCAAAAGCAAAAACTATGGCAAGAAGCTCCTTCTCAGTTGTGGTATAGTTGCATTGCGTTGGATTGAGTGTTCTTGATGCATAGTAAATGGCATGAGATTGCTTCCCTTCCTTTTGTCCGAGCACAGCTCCCACAGCATAGTGACTTGCATCGCACATCAATTCAAAAGGTAGATCCCAATTGGGTGCCTGCAAAACCGGAGCTGAAGTTAGCAAAGTTTTCAATGTACCAAAAGCTTCCTTACACTCATTTCCAAAATCGAATATAACATCATGTTGCAACAATCTCGAGAGTGGTTGAGCTATTTTCTAGAAGTCCTTGATGAATCGTCGATAAAAACCTGCATGGCCAAAAAAACTTCGAATTTCTCGCACATTAGTAGGATATGACAAGTTAGCAATTAAATCCACCTTGACTTTGTCAACTTCAATGCCTCTTGAAGAAATTACATGACCTAACACTATTCCCTCCTTCACCATAAAATGGCATTTCTTATAGTTAAGGACTAGATTAGTATCAATGCATCTCTTAAGAACTTTACACAAATTATCTAAGCATTGATTGAATGAATCACCATACACCGTAAAATCATCCATGAAAATTTCGATGCAATCTTCAATTAAATCAGAAAATATACTCATCATGCATCTTTGAAATGTTCCCGGTGCATTACAAAGTCCAAAGAGTATCCTACGATATGCAAATGTTCCAAATGGGCAAGTAAAGGTAGTCTTTTCCTGATCTTCTTAAGTTACAACTATTTGATAATAGCCTGAGTACCCATCCAAGAAACAGAAAAACAATTTACCAGCCAATCTTTCTAGCATTTGATCAATGAAGGGTAAAGGGAAATGATCCTTCCGAGTGGCGGTATTTAATTTTCTAAAGTCAATGCACATTCGCCATCCGGTTTGAAGTCTCATTGGCACCAGCTCATTATTCTCATTTTTTACCAATTGAAATCCACTCTTTTTGGGAACAACATGAACTGGACTTACCCATTGAGTATCAGAAATAGGATATATAATTCCTAACTCTAACAGTTTCAAAATTTCCTTTAAAACAATTTCTTTCATGGTGGGATTGAGTTTTCATTGAAGTTCCCTTACCGGTTTGGAATCGGATTCGAGTAGAATGCGATGCATACACACAGAAGGGCTGATACCTTTTATGTCTGCCAAGGTCCATCCGATAGCCATTTTGTATTCTCTCAAAACCCGCATTAAGCTCTCTTCTTGATTTTCGGTCAAGTCCTTGGCTATGATTATTGGTAGGGTTTCGTTGTCACCCAAGTATGCATACTTAAGATGTTCAGGTAAAGGCTTCAACTCGAGCTTTGGGGCCTGCATTGTAGAAGGAAGAATTTTCTCGTTAGAAAGAGGTAATGGTAGGAAATTACTGACTTGCCTGAGGGATAACTCCGGTGTAGACTGCAAAGCCATGATAGTCTCCTTGGTGTCTTCATCTCGAGTTACCTCGGTTTGTTATCTGTCCAACTCTTTTTCAGCACAAGATCAAGTTTATCAAGTACCAAATGTTGTTCAGCATTCTCATTCACAACAGAGTCAATAATGCTAACATGAAAAATGGATTCCGAATCATTTAGATGTTGTATGGCATGAAAAATATTAAATGTGACAATCTCATCATCAAATTCAAATGACAAGGTTCATTTATCAACATCAATCTTAGTTTTTGCTATTTTCATAAAAGGCATTCCAAGCAATATGAGAGCAGGGTTTGGTGAACAAACATCATCCATATCAATGATATAAAAATCAACTGGAAAAATTCATTGACCTTGTAAGACATCTTCAACAATTCCCTCAGGATATGATGTGGACCTATCAGCTAATTGTATGATTACATTAGTCTTCTTCAAAGGTCCTAAATTCAAGTACCTAAAAACAGTTAAGGGCATAATATTGATCAATACACCTAGGTCAAGTATTGCTTTTTCTATACTCTTAACTCATACGATTATTGGTATGGTGAACATACCAGGGTCCTTACACTTAGGGGCTAATTTCTTTAGATGATGGCTGAAACATTCTCATTAACACAAATCTTATCACTGCCCCCTAGTTTTGTCTTCCTAGTGCATATTTCTTTGAGAAATTTTGCATACCTTGGCACTTGTCGGATCCCATCCAAGAGCGGGATGTTGATTTCCACTTTTCAAAAAGTATCTAAGATTTCCTTCTCCTCATTCTCTTTCTTCGATCTTGCTAACCTGTCAGGAAAAGGGGGTGGAATTACAACTCTAGTCTTAGAAGTATCGGTTTCTTCACTTACCTTTGTGGCCGATTCAGTCAATTTTGATATTTTATTTTGTTTGACCTCTTTGTCTTCTTCAATTGTTGATGAGTCGTCCTGCATTTTCCCTTCATTCTTGACTGCCATAACACTCATGTTTTCACTCGGGTTGATTTCTACTTGAGAGGGTAGTTTCCCATTGTTTTTCTCCATTCGATTTACGGTTGTTGTCAATTGCGACATCTGATTTTCCAAGTTTTTTATGCTGGTTCTTGTCTCTAGTTGAAATCGTTGGTTCTCCTGTTGAAACAATTAAGTGCTGTTAGCCAAACTTTTAACAAATTCTTCTATAGACATACCTTGATTTGAGGAGGATTGATGCGATTGAAATTGTTGTCGAGGTTGCTGTTGAAACCCTTGTTGTCGATTCCCATAACTAAAATTTGGATGATCCTTCCATCCAGGGTTGTAGGTGTTTGAATAGGGATCATACTTCCGTTGTGGTTGTCCCGGAAATCTCCCAATTGCATTCATTTGTTCATTGCACTCCTCTTGAAGAGTAGGACACATATCGGTTGGGTGTCCCATGTTCAAGCAAATACCACATGCTTTCACTTGTTGGCTTTGTCCTACAACCAACCTTTCCACAATAGAAGTTAGAGAATCTATTTTATGTTCAAGAGAAGAACTACACACGTCATTGACCCATTTTGGGGCCTCTTGTCTCCCTCCGAATTATTGGGCATTGGCTGCCATGTTTGAGATCAAGTTTCTCGCATCATCGGGTGTCTTATTCACCAATGCTCCTCCGCTCGCAGCATCGATCATGTTCCGTTCCATTGGGGAAAGACCTTCATAGAAATATTGGATCAACAACTGTTCTGGAATTTGATGTTGAGGATAGCTAGCACATAGTTGTTTAAATCTTTCCCAATATTCGTATAAGGTTTCTCCATTGTACTGCCTTATTCCACAAATTTCCTTTCTAATAGTAGCTGTACGAGACGCTGGAAAAATTTTTTCTAAAAACATTCTCTCTAAGTCAGGCCAAGTAGTAATAGAGCCAGAAGGCAAATAAAAGAGCCAATCCTTGGCCTTATCTATCAAGGAAAAGGGAAAAACAACAAGTTTAAGTTGTTCTTCGGTTACTCCCTGTGGTCTCATGGTGGAACAGACAATGTGGAACTCCTTAAGATGTTTGTGAGGATCTTCCCCTGCAAGACCATGAAATTTAGGCAATAAATGAATCAGTCCAGATCTTAATTCGAATGGAGTTGTAATATCAGAAAAATTAATGCACAAAGGTTGCTGATTAAACTCAGGGGTTGCTAACTCCCTTAAAGTCCGTTGAGCTGCCATGTTTGTTTCTTTGACCTCCTTCTCTTCAACGTCAACGTCTGAGTCTAAGAGTTGGTTAGCCAGATTGTTTCCTAGCGATGAACTTGCTGTCTTCTTTGCTTCTTGAGTCTCCTTTTTCAGTTTTCGGGCTGTTTTCTCGATCTCTGGGTCAAACACAAGTTCACCTATACGAGCAGAACGAGGCATATACCAAAAAAAATATGAAAGTAAAATTTTAAAAGAAATAAATCTATCAACACCGTTCCCCGGCAGCAGCGCCAAAATTTGGTGTGTCGTCAAACAACCAAATATAAAATACCTACTTCAAATGATACGAATATAGCGCGAGTAGCGTTGTATCCACAGAGAACGGCAGATCTATTTCTTTTAAAAAAATGAAAATAAAATATGGGGAATTTTGATAAAATAATATAAAATAACTAAGCAAACAAATAACTGAAAATTTACTAAAATAAAATTATGAGATAATATCGATTGAAGGAAAAGATGTAAATTAAGATAAAATCTAGTCAAAGGAGTTATTTCAGCCTTGATATGTTTGATTGATCATCGATACAAAAATTACTCGATATTATGCGAATAAATTGGTTATGGTCACTAAGTACCATGAAGCGACCAATCTCTCCGTACTTATTCGGTAATCAAGATACCATCGTTAATTATTTCCCTAATCGAAAGACAACCCAAGAGACCCTCGTTAGATTTAATGTTCCGACAGCATTACGATCTAGAGAGATCCAATTCTAATAAGTAAATTCCAATCTGGATTTATTTAAATTAGATTAGCTAATCTCTTGACATAAATTCTACCGCTTGCGAGGCCATAAAATTATGTCAATTACCACTCCATTAAAAACACACAAATTTTGTTATTTTTAAATTATAGTAGACTATTCTAGGGTTATTAAACATAGACCTCTATTTAACAATCCCAAAACAATCATAAACACTAAGCATAGAGATTAAATAAATACCCACAAATATCAAGCAAATAAGATCATTTAGATTTTACAATCATCATTCATCAAGGGTTCAATAATCCTTTGACTAGAAAAATAAATTAAAAACAAAGCATAATAAAAAGAAAACTCATAAAAAAATAAATGTTGCTTCTAAGGAATGAAGAAAAGAACCAAGAATTTCTTCCCGGCTAAAGGCAGCAACCTGCTGTTTTCCTATTTTCTGCACACACCTCCAAAAGTCACTAATACAAAACTTCTCCTCTCGTGGGTGTGCGGCTGGAACCCTAAAGGAATAGTAATTCTTACAATTTTACCTTAGTAAAATTACTCCATAATATTCTCTAAAATTGAATGAAATATCCAAAAGAATAAAATCCTAAAAACTTCAAGTAAAACAAAATAATTACAACGATTCAAAATTTCACATTCCTAAATATTAGGAATGAAGAATAAAATCTTCAAAAGTCTTGTATTTCTCCTTTTATTCAGCGCGCCCACGTGCTAATGAAAAGTCATTTATGTCTGTTCTTTCATCCTTGCATAATTGCTCCAATTAAATCTCTTTTTCTTCATATTTCTCCCCTCCTTTTGTCTGACTAATCTAACACATCAATCACCACAATTAGTGTAATATTTTCTCAAAATAATGCAAAAATCAATTACAAATATTACACTTATTTTGTTCCTATCACACGTTGACCAATTTCTGAAGTACATCAACCTACATTTGTTAGACATCGATGTACTAAGTAAAAATATAATAGGACATCGATGTCTCCAAAAATATAATAGGACTTACATTTGTTTTTTTTTTAATAAGGAATAGGTACATATCGATGTATAGTCAAAACATATCAACCTGAAATAAAGTGTCTTAGATATAACACATCATGACACATCGACTTGAGTCTATGACTTGTCGACGTACCTAAAACACATCGACCAATTCTAGATAACAGGTCCACCTATTTTATTATTAAATAGTGACACATCAACCAATGCGGAGAATATGTCGATCTGTAAGTCCTTGTTTCTAAAGCACATACATTGACCCACCATCATATTTGTCGACAAGTAGAAACATATCAACTAATCCATTTTAACAAGTCCACCAATTTTTGTCTTGCATGGTGATATATCGATATATGCAGTAAGACCTATCGACCTAATAATTATTTACCTATTGAAATCACATATCGACATGTTCTCCTTCTTGTCGACATATATACACACAACGACCAATTCAAAACTATGCATCTACTTATTTTATTTGGTACAGAACCTTATCGACCTAAATACAATATTATCGACTTGTTTGTACAAAAATACACTATAAATTTTTTAATACAGGTCGATAACCCTCTTAAACTTGTTGACCTGCATGTATTAGAAACCAAATCTGTGAAACAGATTTGAACTAAACGGAATTTTGTTTCTTTGATTTACGAAATAATTTCATTTCTATCAAAATTAACGTTTAAATGCAGCACAAGCATGTTCTGATTGGACTAAATAAAAGTGATGCCAATAAATGAGTGGAGGCCCAGTGCGAAGAAAGGAAATTGTTGTAGAACATTAATGGTAGAAATTAATTGCTCAATGTTCGAATGCAATAACTCTCAACAACCCTCAACGGATCTATTCAATACTTCAATAAATATCGAAGAGTTAAAGAAGAGAGGGTTAGAAGAATTGAATGCTCTAAAAAATCTCTTCTGTATTCTTTCATGTTTTTAATTTTTCTTATCTATCTCAAAAGTTTAAAAACCTGCACATACTTTGTCACATTTGAGGAAAGAAAGCATCAACTCTTGACATTCATTTTCAGATTCCAACAAGTGTCAAAAACTAAAGAGTGTATTACTATTTTAGGTCTTGAAAGTGAAAAATCAATCTGTGAAAAATTAAAACGGAGTGTTGGGTAGAAACAGTATAAAAGTTGAACTTCAACCTATAATTAAGTTTGTATTCCTACACAATTAGTGAAAAATTTTGGGAGAATTTGAGAGTAGATGTAAATCGAGTTTGATGGAACTACTATAAAAAATTTTACTGTTCTCTATACTTAATTATTTATTTGTTTCTGTTACTAGTTCAACTTTTAAAAAGTCATAAAATTTAAATTTAACTATTCACTCATCTCTAATTGAATAACAATTACATAGGTATAATCACAGATAAATTCACTGACCGTAAATTTAAAAATGTATGAAATGGGTTTCTTTACTGTGTCCAGAGACCTGGTCTTCATAGCAAACCTCTAACTGTCTTGAATGAGGTATTTGTGCTTAAGTCCTCTAGCCATCTCAAGGGGGGTGGTTTAGCACTTAGAAAAACCTTCCAAAATGGGTGTAGTGATACCTCAATTTCTATGTTCGCTGCTCGACCCGAAAGATATTGTGATATAGAAATTCAGAATGTTACATTCGAACCTAAAGTTTTTTTTTTTGGGGACGGGGCGGGGGGATTCCACAAACAACTAGTTTTTCATGGTTGATTTAAACCTAACTTATTGGCTTATGCTACTTTAAAAAATACACTAGTGCCAGTGAATTGTTATTTAATATTGCATATAAAAAGGTACAAATATTATATTTTGAATTTAAAAATAAAAAATAATTCATTGAATGGAATGGCTTAAGGAAGAGGAGGAAACCAAATCCTTCTTTGTTCTTTGGGAATTAATTCAACTAAGGTCAAGAAAAAATATTAATTTTTTGTGGTTGATTTTAGCCTTACTAATTCGTTCAGGCCACATAAAAGGAAAAAAAAAATCGCTAGCGCCAATAAACTAATGTCGTGTCAAATACTAGTTGTGTATAAAAAAAATACAAATCTTGTAATTTACATTTAAAAAAATAATTCATTTAATAGAATGGCTGAGGAAGAGAAACTAAGCAAATCTCTCGTTATGTTCATTTCAAATTCAGATCAATGAAGGTCGAAAAACAATATTTTTTCATGGGTAATTTGAACCTAACTTATGGGTTCATACAATATAAAACAAATATATCAACGATTGGTGGTTTAGTTGGTTCAGAAATTGATACCTTTCAACTGTGATCGGGATTTTGATTCCCATGGGTACGGAAAAATCAATATTGGGAGATCTGCCTATCTTTAGGTTCTACAATAATTGATCCAAATTAATCAAAATCGAAATTTTAAATACCGAATGATAGTCAAGGTATTAAAAAAAATATAAAACAAATATGCCGGTGCAAATGAGTTATTGCCCTGTCAAATCCTAATTTGTATACGAAACAATACAAATATTGTATTTTACATTTAAAAAGTAAGAATAATATATTGAAGGGAATGGCTCAGAAAGAACGGGTAACCAAATCTTTTCTATTCAAATCAGTTAATTGTACTTTTTTGTCTAAAATCAAATGAAAATCAATCTAAAAATTGCGTATTAAAAGAACAAAATCAAGAATATTGAAAATTTGTAACACTGTGACTAATTATACTATTTTGGAGATTCATAAGCTTGAGCTATGATTATCAAATTTCAATAATTCTTATGTTGTTGAAAAGCTTGAAAATAACAATACATCTTTTCAATTCATCACTTTGTCGAATTTAGATCGCAGATATGAGAAAATTATAGTTGATCTTGGGTGTCTAATTAGAAAATTAAAAATTATTTTACTTTGACGGGACAATTTTTAAATATCATATCTTGAGATGAGAATTTTGATTCATGTGATTCAAATGGCACTAGAAAAAAGATTTCAAACTTTACAACTTTCATATTTTAAGGAAAGCTAACAGCTATGTGAATATGAGTTAATGGTTCATTGAATTGACCTTGGCTGTCCCTGAGGCTCCACCCTTAAGACCGTAAAAGAAAAACTTGATCTTTTTTCTTGACCCTTCAATTATTTTTCATTGTTCTTCAATTATTGCTTTTAATCTCTGTTTTTGCTCTTGTTCTATAATTGCAATCTTCATTTTACAGTCTTCATTAGCCATGGTATGTGTTCATTGTTTCATCTTGGACCATCAATTTCATGGCCCCATCGTCTCCATTCGCACTTTGATTGCTTCCTTTGTTCGCAAGTTCTCGATCTTCAATCATATTCTGTTAATATATACCATAATGGGACTCATTGATTGATTTAGTCAACCATCATAATTGATTTATTCAATCATTATAATTGATTTAATTAATCATTCAATTATTACGATTGATTTAACCGATCATTGTATATTTGATTGATTTAGTCAATTATTACAATTAATTTAGTCAATCATTATATTTGGTTAATTACTAAAATTGATTTAATCAATTATTATATATTTGATCAATTTAGTTAGTTAATCATTATATTTAGAAAATTGAGTTTATTTCGATTACTTTTCTTATCTTTGATAAGTGATATTTTCTTTTTTTTTTAGTCAAACATTTATATTTCTTTTTTATTTTAGACTGAAATGTGTATATATATATAGACGTTGTATCATTCTACAAAGCACACCGAAAAGAAATCCAATCTTCACTTCTCTCTCTTGTACTAACAATCTTCTCTCTCTCTTGTAAAGGGCAATCATCCCCCTCTTTACAAATATTTTTTATCAATTAAAATAAAAATTCTTTTGTTTTTTTTCAATATTCTTGTTTCGAAATATTCAAAATTTCCACATATTCTAATCTAGAAATTGCCACCATCATCGCTTATTCAACAACTTTTCTTTGTTTCCTCTTAAGCAATTCAATGAAGGCCAAGAAAAAAGATAAGTATTTTTTTTTTTTTGTGATTGATTTGAACCTTACTTATTGGTTCATGCCTCTTAAACAAATACACCAGCACCAATGAACTATGTTGCATTTCATGATTGTATCTAACAAAGTACAAACATTGTATTTCACATTTTAAAGGAAAAAATTAATTTATTGCATAGAACGGCCCAAGGAAGAGAAAGTAAGCAAATCTTTCCTGTTCGGATCAAAATCGATTCAATGAAGGTGGATCCAACTTATTGATTCACTCCACTTAAAGGAATAAGCTGTGGATCTATAAATGAAGAGTAATTTTTTTAAATATTTTTTTATACTATATCAATCGATATCTGAAATCATTTTTTATATTGAATGATATTATTCAATGTTTTTTTATACTTTAGTTCTTTTTTTATTGCTTTTTAGTAGATAATAGATGTTTGTAAAGAGTCATGTGAGAATTTTTATCAAAAAAACAATAAATAATCCTTTTAGAACCAAAATTGTTCGATGAAAAAAATTATGAAATGGTGAAAGCTTTAATTAATAATTAAGTCCAAAGGGTTGGATACATTGTTATTTTATTTCATTACTTCCTTTTTTTGTTTTTTTTTTTTATTTTTTTCTTTTTGCATTAGATAAATATCTTATATGCATCTTAGAGCAAAAACATACAAGCCGATATATAATATAATCACTTCAAAACATTTTATATAGGAATCATTTATAGACCGATATCGGATGCTAAGAGTTTATCGAAATTATTTTGTCAATTATAAGAGCAATTTACGCAAATATGCTTTCTAAAAGATTGCATGCATCATAATTGTTTTTGATGAAATCATGGTCTTATATGATAAGCTCTAGTTTGTCATTCAATTTTGCATAAATAAAGATTAAAATTTTAATAATTTCATTTAAACCAATGTTAACTTTTTCAAAAATGGATCTCATATAAACATTTTTTTTAATATTATTATATTTTACGGATTCAAATATACTATTTTGCAGCACTATTAATCATGAAAAAAATCTTACCTCTTGTTTCTATCAACATCGTAAACTTTTAAACCTAGCGAACAGCTTATATGTCAATGCGTGTACTATGTATATATTTTGTGTTTTGTAAAGAGGCTAAGCAATAGGGGTTTGGTTACGGTAGGGGTTGAGGTTTTTAAATTGTCGTAATTTTATCATTTATAATATAGTCAAATTTGAAATAGCAAAATTTTATTTAAAATTATTCTATCATTTCATAAATATTGATATTCAACAAAAATAATGATTATCGAATGGTCATAAGTCGATCGTACAAAATTTTTAAAAAAATTTTTAATAGTAAAATTTTGAATTATCCGAATGAACGATTACTTATGTGGGCAACAATCGCTATGGGATAGTAAAATTTCTTAATTTGTTATCATATAATAATTAATGTTATTAAAAAAAGGAAGGAATTTGAGTAGGGGAAGTGGATGTATGAATTGAGATTTGTAAAACCCACCTGGAATAAAGAGAGAATGCATATAATACCACACGTTTCCAAGTAAGGTGCGTGTAGTGTATTACCGAAGACTTCATCAACCCTAAGCTTGGATGGGCTGATTTGGGATGAAAATAAGAGATCAGCAGAGAAAGTGGTTGTCTTTCTTTCATTTGGTAGTTTTATGTGAAGAAAAAAAAAGGAATGATTTTTTATGTGAAAATTTTTCTTTTCAAAAGTGAAAAGAAAAAGAGTGAAGAGAAAATTTAAGTCATTTAACTTTTTTTAATATATCAAATTTATCCATGTGGTTTGTACCTACCCGGTTGGCTTATTTTTTGCACCAGTCGACCGACAGCATTTTGCACCACCACAGAACCTTTGCTGGACCCCCTCGCTCTCCCCACTGCACCCATACGCATTTCCATGTCTCTCTCTCCCCAGCACAACACCTCTTATAGTTGTTTTCTCACCTCTGTATTTTTTTTCTTATAGCTAGCTGCTGTTTCCTCACGTGGTAGATTTGGCAACTTCTTGTAGCTGCTCGGTTAGTTTTTTTTCTCCACCGATCGACCAGGGAGCTTCCTATAGCTCCTCTCGGTTGCTATTTGATTGGTGGCTTTTTTGTGGGTTAACTAATTCTAATATATGTTTTGTTAAATAATTTAAAAGGTATTTTTGTAGACATGAATTATAAATAATTTTTTTTAGTTTTTTTACTCTCAAACAAAGAAAATTCCTTTTTTTTCTTTCCTTCCCTAAAACTCCTAAACTAAATAGAAAGGAAATTTCATCATTTCCGTTCTTTTCTTTTCTTTCCTAACCTCTCTTTTCTTTTCTCCCCCCCAAACTCCCAAACCAAGCGCAAATACCAGTCGGAGACGAGTCATCCATTTCATTTTCGGTAAAAAATTATTTAAAACCTATGAAAACCCCACCATCGCTTCTCTCGCTCCTATCTCTCTCTCTCTCTCCCCCATCCTGATCTGAGGACCAACTTCCCAGCTGTATCACCAACTCTGCAACTCTCTCTCTCTTCTTTCTCTCTCTACACAAGCGCCGACAGATCTTCGAACCACTTGCACTTGGTTGCTTTGTTGCTTCGCAAGATCCAATTCTCTCCCTCTTTCTCTCTGATTTCAGATTCTGATATTTCTTCGATGATCGTTGAGCGTTGATGCTATGTGTAATCTAATTGATATGCGAATGTTAAAATTCTTCAGAAAATTAGACGAAGTGTATTTGGTTTGAGTGGGTTTAGGGTTAGAGTTAAGACTAGAGGGGTTTTAGGGCTTGGTTGTTTCAGCAATGGCGACTCAGGACGTTGCTCATAGCTGGAGAGACTCTTACAGAGGCATGTCCTCTGACAACGTCAAAGGTTTGGTTCTGGCTCTGTCTTCCAGCTTCTTCATCGGCTCTAGCTTCATTATTAAGAAAAAGGGTTTGAAAAAGGCTGGTGCTTCTGGTGTCAGAGCAGGTACATTCACTCAACTTTTCTCTCGTTCCACTTTCACTTCATCCAAAATTTTCCTTTTGGAAGTACAATTTTAGTTAATTGATGTGGTGAATGATCTTCATTCTGTTTTGATTGTCTTTTGTCGTAACATGGGAGGAACTTGGTCTGAATTGGGGTCTATTAGTTTATTGTTATGCACTTTATATTTGGCAATAATGTCATATGTACTGAATACATAAAATACTGATTCTAATGTGGCACAAATTCGTTTGTCACTACTCTATTTATGACGCCATGCCACATCAGATTTCGGTGTGCTTTTGGTTGTTGACTTTTTCGGTACAGCGATGATTCCTTGTATAATGGAGTGATCTAGTGTTAGTGGTATGGAGTGTTTCCCTGAATGAATCATTAGCTGTTTATTTATTTAGTTTTTTAATGTAATTATTGGTCGATGCATCTAATGGTTAACTTATCCTGGAATGTGATGCATTGTTGCTTTGGCAGCATTATTTTAACTTGATTCCGGGTCTGTTGTTAGATTGAAAGTTACGTCGAATGCCGTTCCAACGGTTGCTTTTGAAAAAATTATAAAAATTTAAAAGATTATTACCTACTTGCAAAAATGGCAGTTTATGTTACCACATTTAGTAGCAGATGTGGAGTTTCTTCACCATAAGATTTGGCTTTCAATAGGTGACTTTAGGTCTCTATATCTTTGACCAAAGGATATGCAATCAAGTGGACACTGACATAAGTTGCGCCATCAGTAAAGAATCTCAGCACCTATTAGAGTGCTCGTTCACTTTGGAATTGTTTTAAATTTTAGATTCATTATTCCACGGTGATAGGATTTATTTTGATTTCATACATTCTTAGTGACTAAATATTTTGTTGCCATTCAGCAAATAGAATAGAATAAAATAGAAGTTGTGCTGCTACAAATTCAGGAGCATTTTATTTGGTTTGGTTCTTGATAGTGAAACTGTGAACTGATGAATGCATATGTGAGAGTGAGAGAGAGAGAGAGAGAGAGAGAGATTGACACAAATTCATGATGATGATACCGTGGTTGATGTAATGAAATGGAACTACCAAGACACAGATAATCAACTGTGTGGGAAATGCTCTTATCCTTGGTTTTTCTTCCGGACTGTGGGATTTAAAGAAATGATAAGTCACATATACATGTCAATATCTATATCTAGGTGCGGAATTTGTCTATGTTGGTCTTAATCATTAATGGACTTCCCTTTTATTATTTTGCTGACACCTTTGGTATGGAGTAAAATTTCTTCTTTTTTATTTTTATTTTTTGTCTACATGTTGTTTCAATGCACTACCCATTTGGTAAGATAAGTCTTTTCCGCTTGAAAAGTTTGGCATTATTTGCTTTTGTGCAATTTAGCACCTTATTTATGGAAGCTCTACTGGGTGGTATATTGAGGCATGCATTAATATGGTTGTAGTGGTTTGTCTGGTATAACTTTAAAGCATCTTGGAGTTTCATGGCATATCTTATAAAATGTTTCATGATAAGAAATTAAAATTTTAAAGACTTGTTTTTGACTGAGGAATTAGAAGTTTCTTGTTGAATGTGAGGATCTTATTAGAGACTTTAGGTTCTGAGTTTGATTGTGGTTCCATTTGAGGGAATTGTGTTTAATTTTTGTTGTACATTTTGGAGAATAGAGGCTTTGGTATTAAATGAGGGAAATGGATGAAAGGTTATCAGTATGACCCTTTTCCATTGTTGTTAACAGATGCCGAATATGATTCATCCATTTCTCTAGAGGTTCCCTCAAGTCTAACTAAGGAAGGGCTTACTAGAAAGTTGAAGTTTGAGAGCTTGGTGGGGAATGTGACAGGTTTCTATGTGGGTGGTTGTAGTGGGACAAGATCTTTTTTCCTGCCTAAAATTCAAACATGACATTTTCTTTTGGGAGGTAATGCAAATTATGAGATACTTCTAAGATGCATCGTGTGTAGCTTTGAGAGAAATTTTTTTTTTCCATTTTTTTTCTTTGGAGGGTTGAGGGAGGGTACAAAGAAAACAAAAAGAAGTATGTAATTCCCACAGAGGTTGAATGGAGATGCTTTCTACCTATTTTCCACTGCAAGGTCTGTCTTTTAAAATGAGAGTGGAGTAGCTTGTTTTAGATTCTTCAGTGGATTAGTTTGAAAAGCTGGCCTAGGTGGTATTACAACTGTAAAGAAGAGGTGGTGCTTGGGAAAGTAGAAGTTGTGTAGGGAAGTGGTTAGGTCGGGTTTTCAAAGCAAAAAAGTCATTGACTTAATGAGAAATCTAGTTCTCTATATGTAAAAGTTTGTCTTTTATTTGTAGATCCTTTATTTTCTCTCAAAATTTTTTACTTTTGTTCACAACTATAACAAGTTGAATAAGCCAAAAGAGGGAGGAGAGGTGATAAAAGGCTTCCCAAATGGGGCTTAAATACATCAATTTTTTGAGGGCAGTGCAACTGTATTAGAAGAGAAAGAATAACTTATGGTGGGAAAGCTGTTCAGGTGGAAAGGTGCAAAATGAGGTCCTCCGATGTCCCTTGCAGTTGTTTCTATAAACAGGGACATATGTAACGGATTGTGTGTTTTATATTTTTTATGAACATTGGATTTGTTCAAGGAGTGTGATTAATATACCTTTCATGGAGTTCGCAGGATATGGGTGTAAATGTAATAAAGAAGCTAAACTCAGCGAATATTGCAAAAATGCCCAATCTATGGTGCATCTGGCTGTGATTTACTAATAGCTGTTTTTTTTTTTTTTTGGATACTTGAACATCGGTATTCGAAAATCTAACTAATTCGGTTTGAGTAGTTGTGGGGCCCAATTTAGGGGGTTAGATCTCTCAATGCCTATTTTTCTATTCCCAAAACTTTAACTTGAGATCTTGGCTAAGGGAGTGTAGTATCCTGCCACTAAACCCACAGGTAGTTGGTACTAATAGCTGTTTTGTATGAGTGAAGTTGCTTCTTTATGGTCCTTTATAAGAAACTTGATTTTCAGAGAGTAAATATCAATTTCAACAGGAATGTATGAATTGAAACGGGCTCTGTACTAACTATTTTGGCATTTATAGACACTTGCATTCCCATGTCTCAGTATGTCATTTATCCTGCTTGTATCGGCACCATTCACTTAGTTCATTGGAGCCAATATCCATTAATGTGATGATTAACTGCATCAACATACGTTTTATATAATAAATTGAATTATATTGCCAATAAATAAATGCATTTTTTTCCCCTTTAGTTTCTTCTACCGTGTCTGTTTTTCACATTTAGAAGCTTTTTAGTTTTATAATCTGTTTAAGTTCTTGCACATTAATCTCCTTTTGTTTTACTCTACTTTCACAGGTGTTGGAGGATATTCGTACTTATATGAGCCACTTTGGTGGGCAGGCATGATAACAAGTGAGCTCCATATAATATATTTCTGGGCTTCATGTGAAATTATTAGACTAAAAGCTTGTAAAAATATTTAGAAAGTGGAATTCATTTGTATTATTTCTTCTCTTGAATACATTTCATGGTATGGGGATGTAGTTTGATAACAATACATAGGATGGAACACTATTTTCATTTCTTACTTTTTCTCCAAATGATTGATGATTTATTTAGTCCATTCAGTTTCAGCCACATGTAGATCCTGTACACCACAACAGCACAGTAATAAATTGATGGATGCCATAGGAATGTCATTAAATGAAATGTAACACCTAATTTGTCATGCTGTTAGGAGGTTCATTATTCTGTATAGACACCTTTAGTTTTGCCAAAAGAAATGATTGGAAAAAGCCTTTGAAATTCTGCAGTAGGCATGCATTTTGTGAAAATAATATTATCTGATAAAGAAACTTCAAGACACTCAAAGATTTGTCAGTCCTGGGTGTTTTGACATTTAATGGAACCTTCAGTAGAATTAAATTTCACTGAATATGGTAGAGTTGCATAAAAAGCTTGGTAACAATTTTGACAGTAAAGCTTGCCATGTGGCATCTCAAGTGCCAAAATATCTGATAAAGAGAAAGGGAACCAAAATACATCGATAGAAATTCAATTTGTAACATACCTTAATTGGTTTCATAATTTAGAAAAGAATGCTGCTCAGTGTTATAAATTTGAAGTTAAATATTCATGTGAAACTCTGAAGACTGATATTAGAAGTGTAATGGTTTCATTGTCCAAGTTACTTATTGAGTACAACCAGTGAATTCTGATTTAAAAAGTGATATATCTTACAACTTAAATGTTCAGAATATACTTATTTCGGTGGTGGATTACAAACAGGCCAAAACTTTAATAAGCTTAGCAGTGGTAGTCGTGAAAATAAGGACCTTGAACAAGACTTATGGAGTGTTCTTACTTGAGAGTAAATTAAAGTAGTTATTATGTTCCACTTATATACATGGCTTTGGCTTTTTTATGTTTGAAATACTTACAGGAAAAAAAGATCAATAAGAAAATGGATATTATTGCAATTTATGTTGATACATGATTTTAATGTTGTCCTAGCTGTGTCGTGTCAGACATTTAAAAATTTATTGCCATGTATGTGTCACGGTGTGTTTGTTTCCAATATGAGAATCTCGCTTCATGGTGCATTCCATAACTTTTAGAAGTCCAAGGATCCAGGATCCCTAAATGTCAAGGTTTTGGTTTGGAATGTGATCATTATTTGAATTAGATTCTTAACCTATGTGATGCAAGGAAAGAATTTTTCTGTGAGCCAGGACAAAGTTCCTTCTAAAACTAACTTCTTTCTCACGGATTCATTATAAGATCAATATAATGACCCTTTTACAGATCAGGAAGCTCAACAAGGCACTGAGAAGAGAACTGATTGTATTAAGCTTGGTGTTAGTAACAAGACTCATAGTTGTCTTCTGTATTTTTTTCCCTTCTTCCATTTAAGAGGTTGTTTCACTCTCTAATAAAATTTTCCTCAATGAAGAAAACAATTACTTGCGGTTATTCTCATAATAACCTTTGTTTTGCATTTATTGCATCTTTCTTCTCTCTCTCTCTCTCTCTCTCTCTCTCTCTCTTTCTCCCCCCCCCTCCCTCTCTTTCTCTTCTTTATCTGTTGGTGGGGGTGTATTTGTATGGGAGTTTGCTCTGTGAATTCTTTGGGATGTTGTTACCATGGGTTTAAAGACCAGCAGGTTTTCTGCCTTTAAGTTTAATGTATTCTGTGGGAGGAGGAAGATCATTCTATTTTATGTAATTGGGATTTGAACTTATTTGGTGCACTTGGTCATAGAGGGATGTGGGGAATCATTGGAACTGTTTCTTGCTTATGAAGTTGCTTCTGAATAAAATTGTTTTTGGGGCTTCTTTGTTGGTGTTTTCTGGTGTTCCCGAAAGTTTTATCTTGAATAATGTTGAATGGGATTGGAAAGTAATTCATTCTATTTGTATTAGAAAGAAGCCTAATTTATCTTTATTGATGCTATTATATGTTTCTGTGCCTTGGCAAGTTGGTAGAAATATCTTCCTCCTACTTTCTTGCCTAGAAAATTCTTAGTGAATGATATTTGACCTATGTAGGTTATGCTTTATGTGTAGTAGATTTGCTTGCACTTTACAACTATATTTTCTTTTTTTCTTTTCTATACTTTGGAATGGCATATTTTATTTCTTGAATGCTTGAAATCCTTGATCTCATGTTTGCATGTTTAGTTGCTTAGGGAAGTTATCTTTTGGACCTACATACGTGACCAGGTCTGTTTTTTTGTTATTGTTTGGCCGAGTATTATATGTACCTTCTGTATGAATTGGCTTTTTCCAATTACAAGATATTCTAGATGTGATTTGTAATGGATGTAAACTGTTGCAACAGTGATTGTAGGGGAAATTGCTAACTTTGCAGCATATGCTTTTGCGCCAGCAATTCTTGTCACTCCCCTTGGTGCCCTTAGTATTATAATCAGGCAAGATACAAAGTCCAATTCAGTACTGTACAATTCTATCTTACTTAGAGCTAATGTCCATGTATTTTTACAGTGCTGTTCTTGCACACATAATTCTAAGGGAAAGGCTTCACATCTTTGGAGTACTTGGTTGTGTTCTTTGTGTTGTGGGCTCCACCACTATTGTTCTGCATGCTCCTCCAGAACGTGAGATTCAGTCGGTGATTGAAGTGTGGGAATGTGCTACCGAGCCTGGTAACTATGCTTTTGCAACTAAATTGTCAATGCTTTCCTGGCTTCACTCTTTTGTTATGTTTGTTTTTTAGAAATGCCTCGTGAATTTGAAACCATAAAAAATGATCTAAAGATTATGCTTCAACTTGTCACACTTAACAACAGTAGGATCTAATGATAGTGTGATTTGATTTTTCTTTCTGCAGCTTTCCTCTTTTATGCTGCTATGGTGATAGCAGCAGTATTTGTTCTCATATTTCATTATATCCCAGACTACGGCCAGACACACATAATGGTTTATATTGGAGTATGTTCTCTAGTAGGTTCATTATCGGTAAGCGGTGCTATGCCATGTACTTTCTATTTCTTTAATATACTTTCTTTTCCTGGCCCAGTCCTTTAAATTTTCATTTTATGATAGGTCATGAGTGTGAAAGCACTTGGAATTGCTTTGAAGTTGACATTATCAGGAATGAATCAGCTCATATATCCCCAGACATGGTTCTTTGCTTTAGTTGTTGCAACTTGTGTAATTACCCAAATGAACTATTTGAACAAGGTAACAGTATGTTTTTTCTCTTCCTTCCATGGATTGAACTGGGATGGTGCCTTTAATATTTTCATTTCTTCTAAATTGACATCATACCTTAGTGTGGATGACATGCAAAAAGCTAAAAATTGGAGTTCTGAATACTTTTTTTTTTCACAACTTTTGCTGTCAGCTTTTATTTCAGTTCTTGGTTCATAATTGTGGTTCAGTTATATTATTTTTCTTCCTCCAGATTGTTTTGTTGCCACAAGTGGGCCATAACTTCCAGTATGTTTGTTTTTCTGTGTCTGTGTTGTAACAAATGTAACTTTTTTCTCGTCTTCAGTTGAAGATATTTGGTACCTAGGCTTGCAGCCTGTTTGGGAAACCTCATCTCAACTCGGCTCTCCTTGCCTAAATTTTGTCTTTTTCTACTTGTAACGTTTTTCAACTAAAGTGAAAAAGTTTTAGTAGGAAATATTGGATTTTGTAAGTAGCAGTCAATTCTCTAGGAGAGGACTAAAATTATCATTATATGATTGTTTTTTAGGCATTGAAATCCCCTCCCCTAATCTCAGTTGAGTTTAACCTCAACTTTCCTAAACGGCACTTTGAAGTCTATGCAGCCAGTTCATTCCTTCAATTGTCAACCCTTATGATTTTCTAATGGTGCAATGAGTTAAAATAGAACAGGAAACATATTCTTTTATGATGTCCATGATAATTTACCTTTGACTTCACTTTTTCTGGTGTTGGACAAATTTTTTCCTCGACTTCTCTTTTATGTGAAGCTGTTGAACTCATGATCTCCTTATTTGCTAAACAAGAAGTGGATCCACTGTTGTATGTCTTCACTGATGAAATCTTTATAACCAACTGTTATTTGCGATGCTGATTTTTGGAACATCTTGCTATTAAATTTGTTCTGAGTTTGCATAATTTTCTTTGTAGGCTCTTGATACGTTCAACACAGCTGTTGTATCTCCCATATACTATGTCATGTTCACAACTTTCACCATTCTCGCAAGTGTGATAATGTTTAAGGTATTTCCTCTTTTACCTTGTAGATAAGGTTTCTCTGTAGTCTTCCTGACACATTTGCACAATGACCAGTGGCCAACAAGAAAAACTAAGCCCTCCTAGTCATGAATCGGGAATATGCTTGGACTATTAATCTTGTTTCTATCATTTAAACTGAAAAAGCGAGGCGCTGTCCTTTCTTTGAGCACCCATTTATGAAACAGGAATATGCTTGGACATAATTAACTTGTTTAGATCATTTAAACAGGAAAACCAAGGCACTGTGTGTTCTCTGATTCAATTCCTTCATTTAGCTGATTCTACATTGCCTATGTAGCTTCTATATTGTTTGTTCTTGATGTCAGCTTTGTCATGGATTACTGGGGTGATTGAAGCATGATTCAAAAAGTGGCTGTGGTTGTAATGGTGTTCTGTGCGATTAGTGTTATGCCAAGCCTCTTGGACACTTAATTGGGTTGCAGTGTAAAAGCCTCTTTTAGGGGCACTAGAGGAGCATAGTATAATGGTTGTTCTGCTAGGGTTTCATAATCCATCAACACAAGTATCATACAGGAATTTTATTTGCAGAGTCCACGTTGGATTTGAGTACATGTAAATGCTCATATGTCAGGTTCTATTCATTCCAAGAGATCTTTATATAAAATTGGTGTCTCGAGTACATGACTATAACCATTTTGACTCATGATGATATGACATGCTTGTAGCTGACAAAGGTAAAGATCCACCCAGTCGATCCAAAGTATTACCCTCTAATATGAATGCTTGACTTCTTCAGGCCATCATTCTAGTATAAATTTCTTTTTTCATCTCCAATTTTTGTTAATTAGGAAGAGGACAGAATACATGAACGGTATTCACATGAAGATAGAATCATGAACGAATCATGAACGAATCATGAACGTCAACCTTATAGAAGATATTAGAACATATATTATTACCATAATGTTAACATTCTATGGCTTCTCTCGTAGGTGAGATTAGAAAGATTCCTTCTTTGCTGTTGTAAGGCCCAAATGTATGATATTGGTAGGGCAGTGATTCCTGGAGGGGTATAGTGAAAAGGTGTCACTTGCCTGTGAGAAATTGCAAGGTGTTTGTAAACTCTGCTTAAATGAATAGGATCAACATGATTGGTGGGACAAGTTGCACTACTCATGTAGTCCCGTACCTTGCAGATGATTTTTGGCAATTATGTTCTTCAAGGAAACCTTATCATTTATGTATTGTTCTCATTCGGCAGATGTAATATGACATCCTTCCTTTAGGAATAGTCTTTAGGTTTAGAGTTGACTTGACCGCAATGTTGAAAGATGACCGCATATATGCAAAAATTGTTGTTATACTTTAAACTCTAGTGAATTCCTTTGAGTATCTAGCACTTATAACATCTCTTCCAGAAGGTATGATGATTCTAGATGTAATGAGATTGTTGGAACTTTTGAAAGGATGGTTATTGGTATTAAAGTACTAGTCTGAACCTTGACCAAGTAAACTAGAATAACTTGGTGAAATTGTATGTTTTTTAAGCAAATATGACTGGATATTCATTCTTTTATCGACGATTTTGATAGATAGTGGTGATATCACAATTGTGGAGTCTCACCAACCTTTCGCCGGGTTTAGAATCTTTGAGTTATAACTTGTCTTCTCCTCAGGTATGATAGTTCTTGAAGAAATTTCCCAAGTTCTAGTGCTTTTGTTTGCTGCTAGTAGCCCAAAAAACCTGCATTTTTTTAATGCCATATAAAAGGGGTTAAAGATCAATTCTGGATTTGAAACAAGTCTTGCACAAAATGTCGATCTTGGTGAGGGCTTTGTGAGATATTCAAAACTTACATAGGATGGATCCTCATATTTGAGTTTCCACTTTGGCTCTACCATGTTAGCTGTTTCCACATATGAAATCAAGCAGCCTTTTTTTGGAACCTGTATAAGTAATTAGAAGAGTCGTCGAGAGCTAGGGTGGATGATCAGGTCTTTGATAGGATTTATGAGGATGGGACTTGGCTTTAAAGGTCTTTCGCAGAAGAGGAGATCCTTTAAAGAGTCGGTAAAAAAGATGTCTCCCTTAGGCCACATGGCTTCTTATTGGCTTTCTTCAAGTAGAATTAGGCTGCAGGGAGAGACTATAAATTGAAGTTCTTTGAAGACTTCCATCGAAATGGTGAGTTTGTTGAGATGGTGAATCTTATTTTCTTGGTTCTTATTCCGAAGAAAGTAGGGTTGTAGAGTACAAGGAATTTCTGTCCTTTCATAGGTAGTGTGCATAAGCTCTTGTCTAAGGTGTTGGCGGCGAGGCTGAAAAAGTATGATTGGAAAACTAACTGGAAAGTTTGAACACAATTTTATGGAGGGATCTTAAACCTTTTAAGCTTTCTGATAAGGGATCAGGTGGTGAAATCGAGACTTAAGAGAGAAGGGGGCGTCATATGTAAACTGGATGTTGAGAACGCCTGCTGTCATGTTTGTTGAACTTCTTACTTGACATCTTGGGTGAGGTGGGTGTTTCAAAGATATGGAGATGTTGGATTAGGAAATGCATTTCTTCCTCAACCTTCTCCATATTGTGTAATGGCTCTCTAATGGGGTTCTAGAGGTTAGAGTCAACGGGATTTTTTACCACCTCTCTTATTCATCAGTGATGGAGATTTTGACTATGATGAGATCTAAAACTGTTGGTATGGGCGGTGGAGGTCACGGGTTCGAGGCATGGAAACAACCTCTTTGCAAAAATGCAAGGGGAAGGCTGTGTATATATACACCCACCCTCCCCCTACCCCCGCACTAAGTTAGGGAGCATTTTGTGCGCGGGGTGAGCCCTTTTATAATTATCTTTGCAAGGCCTTAATGAAGCAAATCCTGTTTTTAAAATAGGGTTAAAGGTAAATTTATCAGAGCGAAATTGTACCCTTCGAGGCAAATGTGGATGAGATGGTGCTAGCAATCATGTGGATTGCCTTTTGGGTAATTTACCTCTCTTATTTGGGTTTACTTTTGGTGGTGAAATACAATGATAGCATTCTTTCAAACAATGTGGTGGAGAGTTCCAAATGGAAGTTAGCTGGTGGAAGAAGCCTTTTTTGTCTAAAGGGTGTAGGAAAGCCCTTATCAAGAGTGCCTTTTCAGATCTCTTCTTCCTTTTTTTTTTTGGTTATTGTCCCCAGCTCTGGTCTTGATGGTCAAGAGACTATAGGCTTTGCAGAGAAACTCTTTATGGGGTAAAGTAGTGGATGGGAAGAAGAAATTCTACCTAGTTAGTTAGGTAGTGGTTCAGAACGAGATCAAGCAAGGTGGCTTGGATATCAGATCTCTTATAGAGTTCGACAAAGCTTTGGTAAGGAAATGGTTATGGAGGTTATGAATGGAGATGACATGATACTGAGCGAGTTGGAGATGAATACCATTGGGTGGATGTCCTAGAAAACCTTCCACTCTCTTGCTGTGGGAGTATGGAAGGAGATTAGAGGGTGGATGAGACTCCTTTGCTAAGCAAAGTGGGGAATGGTGAGCAGATCTTCTTTCTGCATGATGTATACCGTGGCCAGAGTACTTCAAAGGAAAGACTCATGAAGTTATTAGTGAAAATTATGGACAAATGAGGCCTTTGCAGGGTTGGTTCTTTCTTTAAATGGGAACAATAGGCAATTAGGGTGTCACCTTTGTCAGGTTTGCGAGTCTTGAGTTGCTTGGGGAGGTGGCTCTTTTGCCAAGCAGGGAGGACGTGGTTGTTTAGAATTGTTTGGACGGTGTTATGATGTTAAAGGCTCATATAGGGCTATACCTAAAGGGCCTATTAGATTCGGAGGAGGGGGATCCCAGCCATTTAGTTTCCTTTGTCTCTCTCAGAAGTTGCTTTGTGTGCCTGTGCGTGTGCTTGTGAGAGAGAGAGAGAGAGAGAGAGAGAGAGAGAGAAGCAGCAATTAGGGTTCTCCTTTGTCAGGTTTGTGAGTCTTGAGTTGCTTGGGGAGGTGGCTCTTTTGCAAAGCAGGGAGGATGTGGTTGTTTGGAATTGTTTGGAAGGTGTTATGATGTTAAAGGCTTATATAGGGCTATACCTAAAGGGCCTATTAGATTCAGAGGGGGATCCCGGCCATTTAGTTTCCTTTCTCTCTCTCAGAAGTTGCTTTGTGTGCCTGTGCGTGTGCTTGTGAGAGAGTGAGAGAGAGAGAGAGAGAGAGAGAGAGAGAGAGAGAGAGAGAAGCAGCATGGAGGAGGATCTTAACTCCAGATAACCCTCAACATAATGGTGTTATCTTGGTTAATAGGTGTCCCTTACATAAGATGGCCTTGGATTTGGTGGATCACCTCATGCTTCATTGATATTGGACTAGATGCTTCTAGGATTTAGTGTTATCTATTTTTCATACAAATAATGCCTGTTAAAGATATTTATATTGAGTTGCAGGCTTGGCGGTGTATAAAGCATAGGTCAGGTGGTTTGCTTCCTCTTATCTATTTTTTGGTGGGGAATAGCTGGAGAATATTTATGAGGGTAGAAAGCTCTTCCTTTGGTCCTGCAGATCTTTGGGTTAGGATGCTTCATTTTTGGTTTTATTCTTCTCCTGTTAATGATTTTGATGTAGCCAACTTTGTAAATACTATGTCCTCTTTGTAATAATGAAGTTGCTTTTTAAAAAATAAAAAAATAAATAAAAAATTAGAAAAATAAAAGATAAAAACCTTTTGCTAGTTCTTCTCTTACTGTACTATCATGGCTGTTGGGTGTATTAATAGACATTCTCTTAAGCGCATCTATCATCTTAACCATCATTGGTGTGGTTAATTGTTCCTTTATTGTGTATGCCCCATTTGGCCTTTTTATTTGGTGTTCTTTTTTGTTTTGGGGGGGGGGGGTGGGAATGGCCTTACTAACCATGCTATAGTGGCAAAATTTGAGTTATGTATAAGGCACATAAAACACTTACCTTTTTTTGACCACTTATTTGGGAAAAGATAATTGGAGGGTACTTGTCGTAAAAAGGCATCTAAGGAATGTGACCATGAATAATGTGATTAACTGTAGAAGCAGGAGTTCCAACAGATTGTGGCATTTTCACTTGCTGAAAAATTGTCTTGGAGTCATTTTTTTGTTCTCGTCACAAGTGAAAGAGCCTTGCATTTACTATCTCATATAGTTTTGGACATGGCTCTAACTCATTTTACATTTCGTTAAATACATGCTTCACTTCTTTTTTCTAGTTTTACCAAAACTGCTTTTAAGAATTTTTGCTAATTCAGTTGAGAAATCTATTCTTTTGATCAGGACTGGGATAGGCAGAATCCAACCCAGATAGTGACAGAAATGTGTGGATTTGTAACAATTCTTTCGGGAACTTTTCTGCTTCACAAAACAAAAGACATGGCCGATGGTATGATTTCTCTTTGACCAGACATTTTTTTGCGGACTTACAAATCATGCGTTTTTTTTTTCTTTAATTTTTTTTTAAACAAAAATCTAGTTGATGTGATTTGGAAATCCCATCAAGCGATTTCATATGAACTATAATTTAAGAAAAGGTAAGACCGTTTGGCAATGTTCACATGGCAACTCCTCAATTTCATAACTTCATTGTTCACCTGCTTCAGTGGTTAATTATTCATAATCAAATTATTTGCAGGTCTATCAACATCTATGTCAATTAGACTATCTAAGCACTCGGAAGAGGATGGTTTTGTTCCCGAGGGCATCCCTCTTAGGCGGCAGGAGTCCTTAATGAGATCTTCATGATCTAATTGTTCCATTCTTTCATCTGTCAGTCCCCACAAATACATGAATTCTGGGGAGGGGGCATGTGAAACATGTATCTATTTTGTACCGAATTCTACCCCACTGTATTCTTTCTACGTAGAATTTGAAAATCAAGGGAAGGAGGTTACACCCTTTTTTTTTTCTTTTTCTGGGGGAGGCTGGTTCTTTTTTTTTTTCCCCCTCTTTCTTTTGTTTTATATTTTTGGTTCAGAAGACTAGTTTTTTGTTGTAGCTTGTATACCTGTCACAGAAGAGACATTGACAAATGTAATTCTGAGGGAACTCTGTTATACATAGTGTAATTTGGTGTCATATTTAAAGAAATCCTTTACTTTCTCCGGATCTCCCCGTCTCTCTTCCTCTCTCGCTCTCTCTTTCCAAGGAGTCAAACCTCTGTGGAAGTTCTATCTCATGTGCTCATCCCATTGTATTTATGTTGGCAATTTCAGTAGATAAATGCAGAGTTGACCTGGACCATGTTGCTGAGAGCGGAGGGCATATACCGCAAGTAATCAGTGAAAGAACAAAGTGCTTTCAGGTTTGATCAGTGACTATTCTTTAGTTGTGGTGATTCTTCATGACCTTTTGAAAATGAACTATGGCATAACTGAAGTCATGATAGGTGTCCGCTCTGCCACTGACCTTTGAATGGAATCAAATGTTGCATTCCAAAAAAAAAAAAAAAAAAAAAACACAAACAAAAGCAAAAATAAACTATAGGATCTCTGAAAAAGGATCTTTTCAAAAGCAAACATCACGGAATGCTCATTCATTATATAATTCAATCCAGTGTATAATCTTACAATTGTAGGCCCCCAACAACATGAATATAACACATAGCAAAGCAGGTAGATAAGAAAAAGTACCTTCATAATTATTTTTTTCAACAGGGTTGTTTTAATTTTTTTTTTTAAGTTATTTATATACAAAACTCCCGAATTTAAGCAAATGGACAGAGGCGGTGGACCAGCCCCTGCCACCTTTTTTTTTGTCAAACAAAAATTAGAAAATCTCTGAGATACAGAAATATTATTTTTCTGTGTACCAAAATAAAAAGAAAAATAAAATTTAAAAGTAATGTAGGGTTGCAAATGGGATGAGTAACATTGATCAACAGCTTGACATTTTGAGCTGTTAAAATTTTAACTCAAGTGGTTGATTTAGCTAAAGAAGTCAAGATCGGTGGACCCGGACCGCTTGATTAAAGTGAATCGAAATAAAGAATCGGATTGAAATCTATATCATTTGTTTGGATTAATAAAATGAAAATGAAATTTAAAAGTAAAATCATTAAATTACGGGATTTTGAAACCCAAGGAGAGACATGAATTTCTAATATCCATTCTAAAAATTTTTTATTTCAAATCCAATTTTGATTCTTGAGTGTACCAAACAACTATGAGTTCATTCCATTAATTATTTTAATTTATATTAAATTTATTTTATTTTAATTTCCGAAATGAAACTTGACTCATTTAGAAAATAAATAAATTTAAATAATTTTTGATTCGATTATGTTTTTTTGATTCAATTATATTCATTTCATTTATGACTAGCCTAGATTTATCTTAACGTTAATTCTAATTCCCAATCAAATCATTATTTTTTTTTTGGCCTTTTATTCATATTTAGCACTCTTAGATGGTTAAAAATCTCCGAATATTGTATTATTAAAAAAAAAAGCTTAATCCATAATCCAATGTATATGAAGAAAGATTTTTTACTTTTTTTGGTTGGTTGCAAGGGTTATATCTTTCCTTTTTTTCCCAATATTATCATAATCGTTTAACTCCGGAATGATATATATATATATATATATATATATATATATATATATATATTTCTTATTGTGGTTTTCCCCAGTTACCTATGTCTTTGTGGCTCTATGCGTCAACCTCTCTTTCCGTGAGCACGTAAACCACTCACATTTCTTCCTGACATCCTTCCAAAATTTTCCCTAGGGTTTGGTTGCTTGATCCATAATGAGGTGAGCAAGAATTGAAAATTTCCTGAAATCATGAGTATTGAAAGTGCGAGTCGTTTAGTTTTGTTTTTTGGTACCATATCTTGAACATCACCCGATATCCAGAATTTCGTCCCGATTAATTCGAACTGACCGTTACAGTAGCTCCTTTCGGAGGATGGGTCTCTCAACAGGGAACGTTCCATACACACAAGAACCCGATACTCCTAACGGGAATCGAATGTCGGTCATACTTAAGGGTATTCAACCCTACTTCCAGTTGAACCAACTCACGTTGGTAAGTCGTTTAATTTTGGGTACTCGTTAGCTGATTCTAAACTGTGTGGTCATGATGATTCGGTAAAAATGTCCCATGAGGGCTTTTACTACAAATAAAAGTTTAAATTTTGAAATGGGTAGTTAACCCATGATGAATAACTCCCCTAATGTATCTCTCCCATTATCCTATTTTTTATGGTGTGTGATTGAATGAGTACGTGAGTTAATTTTTTGGAAGTGTGTGAATTTGAATGCGATCAAACTCTTTGCACATATTTTCTAGAGAGGTTGATTGAGGGCTAAGGAAAAATTCTGAGCAGAAAATTTTTTTAGGTTATTTTCGTCATCGAATTTAAAGTTGTGGCGTTATGACATAACGGTGATAACTCATTTAGCGTAGTTATCATCTCGACTATGAAATTATCGAGAAAGGTATCATGATTCTCAAATTGTCGGTATATATTCATTGAAATATATCTGTAAACTCAAATTTTTAATTATTTTGAGAAACTATCGTACTTTCACTTTATGACAATTAAATTTAACATGAAGATTATTTGATATCACGCTTCATGGTTTTTCATCAATAATAGAGAAGAGAAAAGGGCTGAACAAGTAGAAAAGACAAACAAAATGATATAAGTCATGCTATATTACATAAATTTGAAAAAAATTTAATTGAATTAATTTTAAATCGTATAAGTCATACTAAATTTGTCTCATATTATTAGTGCAACAACTTGAACGAATTTCCTTTAGGATAAAAAGAAGAAATTGTTTGATAATATTTACACTAAGTTAATCAAACTCAAAGAACAAGTGTTAAAAGAAATATTTTTTTTATAGCAAATTGTAGGGATTTTAAGGGAAGTTATATTCAACCGATTTAATTGGTATCTTTTCATAATAACTAATAACGGAAATAACGGACCAATGAATTGGTGTGTTTTCATAATAGCTTATATTCTGTTATTCAAATTTGTACCTTTTCAATTTGTATAAACATTCTTTCAAAATTTGAAAATTTCTAATACAAGAAGCACAGGGAATCGGTGGAGAGAGAGAGGACCTTTTTTTTTTGGGAGAGGGGTTCGTTTTGAGTGGTGTGTGACCTAAATCTTTTTTCATTATTTCTAGATTTTTAACTCGAAACTAAGGGGTTAAAGTACCTAACACTCAATCCAAAGGAGTTTGGTGTAGAGAAATTTACCCATTGTGAATTTTCTTTTTTTTTTTTCTTTTTAATAAACCAAAAGCATTCGATAATTACTTTTAACCGGATTAAATTCGGTTTGATATGAATTGAACTTTTAATAAATAAAATTTCTCCCAAAACTTATTTTTAATATACACAAAACTCAAATTTAAAATTTTATTTAAAAAATACAGATATCCAGTTATTAAATCAATATCCGATCACTTTACCGATACCCATATGTGAAAAATATTAAAGCGGGTGAAGTCATGTTACATGCGCATTTTTTCTTCTATCTATTTGTGTACATTTATGCGGAATCTTACTCGGACAACATAAAACTTTAAGAAAAATATATAAAATAATTTTTTTTTATTAAGTTGATAGTTCAACCTAACCTAATTCGACTCGTAAATTGGTGAACCACCCTCTTTAGAAGTTCACCTTTTGATTTAATTCTATTAACATTATTCTTTTTTACAACTAGAAGAGGAAAATTATATGATTTCAAAATCTCGAAAAAAAATTCTTAATTAGTAAGGCAAATAATTCATATTTTAAATCTATTTGAATTGCATTTTAATTCTAAATCGCAGAAAGTAGAGAAAAATTAATTTCAGAGACCATAAAATTATACTCACATTCTCATAATCAAATCATTTTTTCATGTATCAATTTCTAGTATAATTTTTTTATATTTGCTTCTTCAACATGTTCTACTATGATGCAATTGAAATATTATTCAGAAAAAGACTTGACTATAACCGCAGCGTTTGGAGCTGAAAACGGGGCGTTTTGAAGGATGCCGGAAAGCAGTGTGGATTTGAGTTGATCGATTTGATCAAGGAGATTGGTCCTCCCTCTCTCTCTCTTTCTCTCCCCCATGAAAGTAAAGAAGCAATGTCGTCAATGGAACTTATGAGAGCGAAATCGAAGCAAGCATTATTGTTGTGGCTCGAAGGTTTCAGGGAAGCTTGTTGTCTTCACCGTGTCGTTATCTATTGTCTCCGGTTCTCTCTCTTTCTCTCTCTCTAATTCTCTCATAATTGTTCTTATCTGTACTTAAAATCTGATAATTACAGGTCCAGAATGCTCCTAATTCGTACTGGACAATGTTTTCTCTTAAACGGCTTCATCTTTCGTGGAAGGTTCTCTTTCTCTCTCTCCCATCCCCAACCAAATTCTTCAATTTGAAAATTTTAGTGTGTGGGGGTAATTTGCCAATATTTCTTCTGCTTCACAGTATGAGACTTGGATGGCATTTTTTTTTAAAAATTTTTTGTATAGCACTTTTGATGTATACATTTGTTCTTGTAATGTACAAGATATTAGCCCAACGCTCTTCTTCCACGAGCTTTGTACGGATGTGGCACCTTTTAAAAAGAAAATTTTTAAAACATCACCTGCTGTAAATTAATTCCGAAAATGTCATAACATGTTGAATCTTTAAAACTCGACATGCTTGAAAAACGAAATATGTCGAGTCTTCAAGACTCGACATGACACCTCTGCCTCTCCCCAACACTTGTACAATTTCTATGTCAACCCTAATTACAAACTCCGAAATCTGCCAACCCAACTTTGAAACAGAAACTCCGAAATCTGCCAACCCAATTTCGAAACAGAAAAAGAATTTAGGAACAATACAGCCCAATCATCTCCAATACCAAAACAGATCGATGAAAATGAATAAATTACAATAAAATATAAATAACAGAAGAGATTTTATTAATTACAAAAATGTTCATAGTACATAAGATCAACGATGTCCTTTTCTTTTAGTATAATATCTAACACCTATATCAGGTCTATTCTCAGTACAATTAGAGTGAGATACTAATCCTAAGTCATTTATCTGTGAGATCTGGGAGGGGCCTGCATCATGCTAGTGGGGTCAGAGAAAACTGGTGGGGTGACATGAAACACGGGTGATGCATCATCTCTCTCTACCTGTGTCAGTCCCTCATTCATAAAACTATCGGGACAAGCCCTCCTCTGAGGAGCCCTCGGAGTGAAAACTTGAGGAAAATCATCAAATAAAGGTGTGTAAAAAGATAAAGACTCACCGAACGTAGTAGAAGATCCTACAATGTTCTCGGGCTGCTGAGACGGTGGCGGTGACGCATGATCGGGTGAGAGTGATGGTCTCGTACATCGTCCTTGTCCTCGTCGTTGGCCACGTGGTCGGTCTGCATCACCACCATCGTCGCCATCTCTAGCGGATCTACGTCTCAAAAGATAAGTCATATCATCTGCTAAAACCGAGATGGCTGAATTAGCAAGATCCCGAACAGTGGCATCCGGAGTGTCTCGTAGCTCGTGTAACATATCGCACTGCAATAAATCATGTTAAAGTTAGTTAAAAAAACAAATTAAAATTATTGATTGATAAAGAAAAGGAAGATGTAGAGGAGTTACCATGTAAGTCAAAGAAGCTCCCCGACGATCGACAACCTGCGAGAGATGGTGCGAAACCAAGCAGAGTAGGCATGATCAATGGCTGGTCTGAACGAAGTATCTAGTAAAACTAGATTGTCATGTCGGTACCTCCAAAGATCAACGTAGACTGTTTGCTCCATTGACCAATCGACCTTCAGCATACCTCGAGTGTTCGTATCGTGGAGCTATCCTCTGTGTCACAATGAATCGGAATGTGCTGATATGCTCCAAACTGTCGTAACACTCTACTGAAAAGTGCCACTCCACAATACTAAAATAGATCAATGGACCTGCACGTGCCAAATATCCCTCCCTTCATGACAGTAGCCGGGGAGGGATGCCAGTAAATCCTTCGTGTACGACACCCAGACGACCTGATCCATCACCTGCCTATCTAGTGCCTCCCTATACATTGAGACTACGTGTGTAGGGAAAGTAGTGACGTCAAAATCTACTCTCCACCGCAAAGCAAGCGGGCCATCCTTATCTCCGTGCAGCGACCATCGAATAGAAACCATATAAGGGAACCGTTCCCACCCCCAAATCTGTAACAAAACTAATGCGCCACCTATCTCACGTGAGTCTGGATGCGTGTCAATACAAAGTTGCCTATACAAATATACCAGGCACGCAGAACCCCAATTATAACTACTCGAAACCTCTAAGTCCTCTAACAATATTAAAAACTATAAATGTACATAATTTGCTGTTTTATTACAAAATAACACACCTCCTAACAAAAGTAAAATATAACCCCGCGTCCACTGTGCAATATGTACATCATCTTCATCGGGCAAATAAAAAAAAAACTCAGACAACCACGGTATACTCAAAGTGTAACCTCTAAACGAACACCGTGGAATTCTAACACCTAAGAGTCTCTCACACACATCACCCCATGATACTCCCGTAGTCCTAGCGACTACAAGATGCCCATCCATAGGTAACCCTAGGAGTACCTCTATGTCCTGAAGTGTGATAGTCAACTCACCGTGGGAGAGGTGAAAAGTGTGGGTCTCTGGTCTCCGTCGCTCCACTAAAGCCGTGATCAGGTGCCAATCTAACTGAATAAATCAGAGTCGCGCAATGCCCAAAAATACCGACCGCTCGAGAAAAGGAAGAACTCACTCGTCGATCTGACCATGCTCCCAATGGTGTAGTACGACCTCACGTCAACAACCAGTGAGGGAAACGGTCGTGTCATCTCCTTGCCAAACCATAAAAGAATGGTGGCGTTGCTATAACCGTAGAAGACTTGGATCAGAATGTCATGGATCCATCTGCAATAAATTTAAAGAGAAATTAAATAATATTTCAAATATGTAACATATATTGTGCGTTAAGAAAAATATACGACATTAATAAAGACATATGGAAAGTCAATGACACATATAAGATCTGCAAACGTGCATTAACCATTAAAAGAAAAACAAATGATTCGAAAGTTTGACAAATTCGAAAGTTTGGTCGTCATGTACCCAAAACGAAAGCCACCGTTGTGCGAAAGGGTCCACTGTTTAGGGGCAATGTTCGCAAAGTACTCGGGGGTATCATCTTTTATCTCCTTTAACCTCGCCATATATACATCAAATTTCTTGCATTGTGGTTGTAAAACAGCAATAGTGGCGACTCTCTTATAATCTTGACTTTTATGATGGGTGTTAAAATTACTAACGATATGTCTCATGCAAAAGCGCCACACACAGCATTCGGAGGTGACCATCCGAACTTCGGCCGAGCAACAGTTGCTCTTATCCCTTTATGTCGATCTGAAATCAATCAAATGGGACCCTGCCTATCTCCAACAACATACTCTCGCACACACATCAAAAACCACGACCACGACGCAAGTGACTCTACATCCACCAAGGCAAATGCCAACAGGATAATGTGATTCGCCTCGTCCATACTGCATACAATCAACAACTTGTGTTTGTATTTCCCATACAGGTAAGTCCCATCTATACTAATCAATGGTCGACAACTCCTAAATGCGGTAATACTAGGACCAAATGCCCAAAACACAGATTCAAAAACTCTTTCACCATTTGTTCATGGCGGACCTAACTTCCATGAAACTTGTGATCCGGGATTCCTTTGAACTATTGCATCCAAAACTCAAGATAGCTCTTTGTATGATTCCTCCCAATCTCCGTATACCATCTCTACGGCTCTTCTTTTCGCAGCCCAAATATGTTTTCGGGAAACTGCATATGTGGTTTTTTCCGTCATAACGGTTTGTACGAAAGAAACTTTCACACTTAGGTAGTCTCGTACGTAGTTAAGAAAATGTCGGGCCATCGATTTGAATCCAATTGCCTATGATCCTGCGTCAACCTAGCATTAACACGTGTGCGGTCCTTCTACAATAGTTATCACAAATGCGCTAAGTAGTCTTGTTTCATGTGCACACAACCTCCACCTACAACCATCATCCCTTTGAGTACATATCGCTGTCCACAGTGTAGGGAATGATCTCCGAACACGAAATTGATAGTGATACTCCATATGATGCATTATCACAAAGCGTATAAGATCCTTCTTCGACTCAAATCTCATTCATTTCTTCAATTTATCACTAAAACTTCCACTATCGTTTCTCGATCTACAATCTTCCTCAAAAGTCACATAACCATCTCCTCCTGGTGCAGTTCTCATGAAAGGAATTGAGTCATCAAGTCCGCTATAGACATATCTCCGACCACCACCAATGCGTGGAGGCCTTGTGGAGGACCCCAATATTATCTGGTTTGCAGAACCACCACCATTATCACGACCAATTTCTCCAACATCTTCTTCATCATCATCATCCTCTTCTCCTGCCTCTTCTTCCTCCATTTCTTCCTCATCCACATTGTTTTCCACATCTGCGCTAGCAAGATCCACTCGACATTCGATATGTGGATATTCATCCGTATAATCGTAATCTTGTTGTACAGATATACTAGCATTGTATGTCTTTATATACAATTCATGCGTCGTACCTACTCCCATAATCACCGCAAACTCCATCAAGTTCAAAATATCGTCGTCATAACTAATTGGTACCAATTCATACTGTACATTCCCCCTTGCATGTATAACATGGAACAATAATGATAAATCTCTACATGTTGTCTCCTGAAATTTATCTGAAGACCCTTGCATATCATGGACACCAACTCATTAAAAGATGCATTCCTCCTTACCCAAATCAACTTCGAAGGTTCACGGTCATAACTGACTCCATTCTTAGCCGTTACAATTTCCCCATTTGTGTAACATAACAATCTCACAATCTCTGCTATTTCTACTCAACATCAAAAAACAATTTATTACTGTTATATGTCAATATCCATTTAACAAAATACTAAATTCAAATCAATTTTCAATTTAAAAAAGTTTTCAAATTAACCCAAAATTAAAAGGCTAAAGCCTAGACCCTAATTTGGTCCTAAATTTAAATTTCAAACTAATCAACAAATAATTAACTAAATTAGTTAAATAATATTAATTGAACTACTAATATTAACTTTTCTTAAATTACAATTAATTTCATTTTTTTTTAAAACCCTAAACCCTAATTCGGTGATAAATTTAAAAAGCTTATACTAAATTCAATTCATTTCTCAATCTAACTATAAATAATAAATTCAAATATATTAAACCCTAAATTTCACTATACATAATAAATTTACTAAATTTTTAAATTTAAACCCTGAATTTAAATTTTAAACAAATCAACAAACAATTTACTAAATTAGTTAAATAATATTAGTTGAACTACTAATATTAAATTTTTCAAAATTACTAATAATTAAAATTTTGATAAAACCCTAAACCCTATTTCGGTCCTAAATTTAAAAAACCCTAATCCCTAAACAAATCAATATGACAATGTTAACCAATCTAGGTAAATAATATTAATTAAAATATAAATAATAAATTTACTAATTATTAAATTTTTGAAAAAATCCTAACCCTAATTTTATCCTAAATTTAAAAAACCCTAAATTCTAATTTTTCTTATTCAATCTACGCAAAATCTTGTTTAGTGAACGAAGAACACATTAATTTAACAATGTACATAAAAATTGAATCAATATAAACATATCAAATTTTCAAACTTTGCAGAGGATAAAAAGATTTTACCTTTTCAAAAATTGACCGTGCAGATCTTACAAATGTTTGGATCGTGCTCAGTTAATTACCCCGAGGTTGTAGATCTCTTTAGATGTTGCAGATCGTCCGCACGGTGGGAGAATCTGCTGTCATCCGTGGCAGAGGAGGAGAGGAGAAAAGCAGAAGGGAAGAAGAAGGAAAGAAAGAAGAAAGAAGAAAGAAGAAAGAAGAAAGAAAGAAGAAGGGGCGGGGGGTGTCTTATGGCAATGTTGCTTGAAGACTCAACATGTTGTGACACTTTCAGAATTAGTTTGTCGTGGGTGATGTTTTAAATTTTTTTTTTAAAGGACGCCACATCCGTACAAATCTCCTTCTTCCACATGCCTAAATAGCTTCAATAAATGTTCATCTCTCCGTGTTTGCAAACATATTATCCCTAAACATTTTCTTGATTACCTTGTAAGTTATTTCTGTTGATGCTAGTCTTTTGTCCAATCAAAGAGACATGATTCACTGGGAAAATAGATTTTCGAGTGTGTTAGAATGCATAGACGACTTGCCTCATCAGAAAAGAAGCATGCACCCATTCTTGCAGAGCTGTGAATGAATTGTGTAATACTTCAACTCCTCTTGGAGTGCTTATAATTTTATATCATGCTGGAAAAAAAAAGTCAACAAAATGCTTTTTGAGGATTGATCCCATTGCAGTTTAAGAGTCCTTTTTCAAGGTAATCCATTCCGGCTATCAATCTATGCAATGCAAAGATTGGAAATTAATTAGATGTTTGGATGGGGGCAGGTCTGATCAGACCCAAATACATTACATAGTAACTGTTTTTTGGTGGCAAGAAAAATAATTTGAAAGGAACAAAAAAGAAAAATGAAAGAAATAAAAAAGTTGAGATTTGCTCGTGATGCATAGTGGACCATGAGGAGAGAAAGGGCATGTTGTCAAAATTTTGGAAAGTGGCTGCAAATAAGAATGATGGAAGGAGCATAATCATTGTAAACAAGTTATGCGAAGGATAATTGGTAAGTATCTTGGATTGTGAGAATTGTAGAATAATCAGGATAGCAAGTTTTTAAAGGAGTGTCTTTGGTACAAAATCACTGCACTCTAAAATTGGGTTGTCAATGTCATAGCTTGGGGTGGGGCTTGAGAGAGGCTTACCAAGGTGTGGGTGGTCCAAAGGTGTTTACCAATAGTGTGGGTGTAGCCATGTTGGTGCAACATTTCCCCAACACATATCTATGTGGTGCTCCTATTTTATCTTTTGTTGTTATTTTGCATTCCAGTAAGGCTGATAGAGATTGGAATGGCTGATAAAAGATTTTTGTTGTTCTAGTTGTGAGAGGCATATGGACCACATGGTCAGTTGGAAAGGGTCTTTAGTTTGAGAATAGAGAGGGATTATATTTTGTAAAACTTGATCTCTAAACACACTGTGAGCCAAACTCACCCGGCACAAGCTGATCTGAACCAAGAATGGCCTCCATCAACTTTATCAGGCACTTGCCCTTTCTTTTCTTTTATAGCGGGTAATTATATTTTCATTTGCTCTATGATGATAATTGGCACAGAGATGTTCCTCTCTTTGTTTTTGTTTTTTGTTATTTGTTATTTGTTATTTGTTTTTTTATTTTTATTCATAGCCTATTTCCTTCCACAATAATTCTTATATATCTTTCTGTGAAACAGTATGTAGATATTTCCAGTCTCTGTTCTTGTGAAGCTAATTCAGTATCCTAAATTTATATATTCATTAGTTATTTCATAGACCTTAGTGATGCTGATACCTCTTTCCAATCAACATCGAAGAGTTTATCTTTGCCTCTACCAGCTAATGGAATGATTTAGAGCATGAGATTGCAGGAAGTTTTCTCACTAATCTTTCTTTGATCGTTTTCTGAATGCTGTGATTCTTCTTCCATTCCATTCCATTTTCTGTGAATGGTTTCATGCCTCCGTCAATTTTTCATTTTAAATACAAAATTTTATAGCTCTTTTGCAAAAATATATTTGTTTTGTGCTGCAAACAATGGGTCTAGCCTAGGGATTGACCATTTCTCTCTCTCTCTCTCTCTCTCTCTCTCTCTCCCTTCCCCTTTATGTACATTCTATAGGATTGGAAAAACTATGAGAAGGGAAAAAGTTGTCCTTTTTCTTTTGTACAAAAATTACTTTGGAATACTGCAACATGATTAGTAGCAGAGTAATTCAGATATTATTTTTCCAAGCACAAGTCTCTTCACCCAGTGTGAGGATTTGTTCAACTTAGGATATTAAGTTGTCCTCGAAGTTGCTTTGTTGTTAGCAGCATCTATTGGTAGATATCCTGGGAATTAAGTTTTTGTTGCTATCCATCTCTAGAGTCGTTGGACCATTGTCATGGTTGCAAACTTAATCCAAACCAAGTTTTACAGCCACGTGGACACTATTGGGTTGGGAATCTTGCATGAGCCACATTTTTGATCTCTTCTTTTCTAGGCCTTCCCTTCTAATGGTTGGCAAGAATTACATGTATAGTAGTTATTGTTGTTGCAGCAATAGCAAAATAGTAAAAATATACAAAATTGGCTTCTCCTAACGAACACTAACGAATGGAGTGCATTAACTATATGTATCTTGGTATCTTTCCTCTTCTTTCATTCTACTGTTTAGACGAACATCTTTTATACAGTTTTTCTTTTTAAATGGAATGCATGATTTCGTGGTATTGCAAATGATTATATTTTTGTGCCTTTGCAGCATCTTTATTCTAAAATCTTTTGTGGTTCCACCATTCCAGTGTATATCCACTCCTAGACTTGACTTTAAGTTTTCAATCCACTATTTGATCCCCAAATAGTACAACCAACTATGTTTACCAAGTCCTAGTCAAACCTTTACAAGTGTTGTGCCCAAACACTCACACTAGATTTCATAGCTCTAGCAAACCCTAGTTTGTCTTTCACAGACAATCAAATCCTAGATCAAGAAGACCCTCTCTTCTTGATCTCTTGAGACAAAACAAAGATTACAACCTTGAGCCTTGATGCTTAGATGAAGACTTTACAGCCCAGAAATAAATATAACCCAAAAGAATGATGAATAGAGTATCGAGTGAATGCTTAAGCTCAAAGATGTTCAAAGTTATTTCAAAAGATTGTTTGATCTTCAATGTTGATTGTATTTATAACCTCTCTTTACAATTTGACAGTTGAAACTCATTTAATGTTGAGAACTAGCCATTGGAGGTTGTTGTGGCTCATTAAATGCTCGAAATGCTTTTCTAAATACTAGCCATTACTTATGCAATATTCGACCACTCCTTTAGGCTAGTTGACTACAATTTGAATTATGCATGTGTTGCTCCATGAGTGAGTCGACTGCTTCTACCTTCCTAGTTGACTTCTTCTTGACTTATTTATAACCTCTCTTTACAATTTGACCGTTGAAACTCATTTAATGTTGAGAACTAGCTGTTGGAGGTTGTTGTGGCTCATTAAATGCTCGAAATGCTTTTCTGAATACTAGCTATTACTTATGTAATATTCGACCACTCCTTCATGCTAGTCGACTACAATTTGAATTATGCCTGTGTTGCTCCATGAGTGAGTTGACTGCTTCTACCTTCCTAGTTGACTTCTTCTTGACTTAGTTCAATGAATAGTTCCAGGTACCAGTACTCCAAAGGTCAAGGATTGGTACTTGTCACTGTGTTTCCTTTCGGTTCTTTGGTGAGTCGACTGCCTCCACTTATGCTAGTTGACTACGCCTGTTGCTCGGGTCAATTCTTGGACTTCAATAGTGCTGAGAATCAGTACTTGTAGGGATCGTTTGAGGCTTTAGATTGTCGACTCCCTTATTTTGATGAGTCGACTTGCACTTGAACCTACTTTAATGTATGTGCATCGTGTAGGTGCAGGGTGGCTCGGTGCATGTGGCATAATGCTATGGGCATGTGGCATGTTTCACGTGGCATTATGCTTTAGGGTTGCTTGGTTCTAGGTCAGGTAATGTGTTTTTGTTTTGAGAGCAGCGTGAGTCAACTTCTGCCATTATGGCAGTTGACTTCTCATGTTCAATACATGAGAGGATCGATCCTTAATCATCCGAGGATCAGTATTTCACCTCCAAACTTAAAAATTTTCTAAGTCAAGAAGAGGTGAGTCAATTATTGTAAAACCATAAGTCGACTAGGCCATTTGCTTATCGTGAACATATGTGTGCTAGTGCCTAATGCAATGGCTTTATGGCTTGTGGCATGCTAGTGCTCGTGTCATGCTCATGCGATGCTAGTGCCATGCTAATGCCATGCCAGTTCTAAGCTAATGCAATGCTCATGCCAAGCCTGTGCAATGCTCATGCATCATGCCAAGTACTCATGGCTCAGATTGCCTCGATTGACTTGATTGCCTCGATTGCCTCGATTGCCTCGATTGCCTCGATTGCCTCGATTGCCTCGATTGCCTGACACCTCTTTTGATTGGCTCAGTACTCTCTTGATTAACCGAGAGCATTGCTCAGTCGACTACCACTAATGTGCAAGTCAACTAGCCTCTAATCTCTGTCTTTGGCCAACTAATGTCAACACCTTAACCTTTAACTATCAACACCCATACATGTGCTTACTTAGATCTTCTATGTTCTAAGTGGGTGAGTCAACTTGGGGTATATAGTGAGTTGATTGTGTTGACACAGGCTTGTGTGCCATAGGCTCTATGCCTTGTATCATGGCTCGTGTCATGGCATGGTGTGGCCTGTGCTGTGGTTCGTGACATGTGCTGTGGCTTAGTGGTGTGTGGCTCATGGCTCGTGTGAACAGTGTCAAGGATCGGTACTTGAAGAGTTGAGGATTGGTACTCGCTATGGTAGTATGTCATACGTCCAGTGTCATGGCATGTGTCCTGTGTTATGGCATGTCACACTCTTAGTGCTCATGAGCTACTTAGTGCATTTAAGGGAATTTCGATATTTGGTGCCGAACAATATGCAACATTCTAAGGATAATTCAATGGAAAAATTCGGCTAAACTTTTATTAAGGTTGGCTCGGACAAGTAGAATGACATAGGAATTGACATTAGGTGGCATTTGGTTGAGAACACGGGCAGCTATGGGCGGTTATGATTATTTTGAAACTCTAACTCGAGCAATCATCAAATTATCTCAAATGGCTCATGGATACTAAAAATGATGAAGTTTTATTGAGATTGGTTCGGAGTTGTCACCATCGGTGGTGAAAGAATGAGCGCTCAGGTGAACAAGTTGACTTGGGTTCTATCAAGCCAACTATGGAACACATCAAGTCAATTTACACACTTCCATAAGTTGACTTATGGTGTTATAATCATTTTTGTAGGTGTAGAACATGCGGTGTCCACTTTAAGTCTCTCCGTGTGTAAGTTTAGTTTAATATGGTTAGTCGATTAATATTCTTTCATGAATCGATTGACTTATCATTCTGTCTAAATTTATAGGCTTTTATGAACTTAGTGAGTCGACTAATATTCATAGGTAAGTCGACTATTCTAGATATGAGTTTCATATCTGTGTCTGTCATCATTCATAACTCAACCTATTTTCTCTCAAACTAATGTTTCATTAGTCTAATCTATTTTGCTTATCATAAAACTTAAGCTTTGTTCAATATCAAATTTTTGCTCATTATAATTCAGTCCATCACTCAAGAACAAAGCACATTGAAGTAAGACATCACTTCATAAGAGATCAAATTTAGTTTTGTTCATCATCAAAATATATCTTGCCAACAGCTTTTGATATCATGTATGTTTGTCAAGTGTAAGAAAATATAATATGAATTTGTGTTTCTCATTGTGTGATATGTATGTGATTCTCTAATTGCTTGGACTGATTTTAATTTTTAATCTTTTCTTTTGGTGCTCTTGTAGGTATTATGGTTCTACCCTGGGTACATATTCAGTTTCATTTTGAGTGGTATCTGGTATCATTCTTCTTTATTATTATAATTATTGTTGTTGCTGTTGTTGCTGCTACTGCTTCCATTGTTGTTGTTATTGTTATTATCATTGTCTTTTGCTTTTGAGTTCCCACAGATTTTGTTAACTACTCACTTTTTCCTAAATTCATGCCTCTGTTGAAAACCTAAAAAGGAGATTTTTGTGTTCAAATTAAAATGTCCAAGAGGAGATGATCAAGCCTATGGTCTGAATTTTTCGGCACATTACTGGTTAAACTAATAACCCTACTTGATCAGTCATTGTCCAAAATGAGTTTTCACATAACAGTCTTCTCCATCCTTATAACTTTTTTGGATGAAATTTCTACCTTTTGTCATATTTGTACTTGATTGCTGAATAGTTTCTGCCACTTTTTCTTGTTAGGGTCAGCATTGGCATACCAGCTAAAGTACCTATGTTTCTTTTACATGCTGTTTTTTGTCCAGTCACTTGCTAAAACCTCTCACACCTTTTGAAGATCGTAAAAAGAAATCTGTTGCTGCTTTGGCCTGGGAGAATCCACTGCTTGTAAACTACTTTGAAATAATTGTGCCAAACTTAGCATGTAATTTTGCACTGAATGCTAAAAGGACTGTGTCAACAGCCATAAATGTTATGTGCATTCTGTATGGTTTAAATGCTCTATCACTCATGATTGAGGACATAGTCATTCCAAATTTGTTTGAAGATGTAAATTTACTCAGGAACATAATTTATCAGTCCACCAAATGCCTAAATTGTGTGTGCATTTTGGTAGGTGGTTTGTAGGGGCTGGCATATGGAATCAGGGAGGGCAGCCTGCATTTATCATTTTGTGCTGTCTTGGTGTCCATATTGGTCATGCATTCTTTGTCCTTGGCAATTTCATGCTATATGTTCTACACTTTATCACAGAGACTTTACATGGTTCTGAAAGACTATTTTTCTAATCAGCCTTGGTCCTGCAGGATGACCTCCACTGAATTATCAGCAGAATCGGATAATGTACTTCTATCTCAAATAGGATGAGAATTTTTATTGAGATTTTTTTAATATGTTGTTCTAAAATTCACCCTATCTTAATTGCAAGCATCTTGTTATTTAGGTACCTTGACATAGCTAAGCATGGCTATATTGCAACGGGGAGTGACAGGCATGCTGATGCAACAACATCAAAACAAATGGTCTTATTGACCTCAAAAACTGTGACACAGAAGGATAAAATGGATGGCCTTGAGGGGTAAGTCTCACATTGGTATAGGTTTCTAGTTTCCATTGTAGAATTAGTGCTACTACTATTAATGTTTTCTGGAAATCTATTGATTGGTATACTGTTTTATGTTTGGTGAGCAAATTTTTTCTTTTGTAACTGCAGAGTAATGATAGAGATAGGAGAGCAGATCTACTCTGTTCTCCATTTGATGTTCTTCTTCTTAGGGGTGCAGATTTGTTTTCTGTCTAGCTTTTATTTATCAGTTCAATCTTGTGCTCTTTTTCTTACTTTATTTTCTCTACAAAGTCATATACTGCAGGATTAATTTCTCTCTCATGGACTCAGTTGTGTTATAGAGTCTGATGCCATGAATAGTTTTTATGGTTCTTTTAGGTGTATGCTACCGGATTAATTCCTTTTCTTGGGAAAGGACTCAATTTCCTGCTTCTTTCTTGGACGTATGCATATTGTTGTTTTGAGGAGGTGGTGGAACTTGACCGGTTAGATTGTAATATGCAGTTTGTGCTTGCGGTAGAGAATCACTGGGTCTGTTGCTTATTTTCTCCAGGTACAAATGGAATCTGTCTGGAGTGAGTTTGGAGAAAAGGCTAGACTTTGTTGAATCTAAGTGGGCATTTTTTACTGGCTTTGGTAACATATTTTATTGTACTTATTTTCTTTGCTTATTGTGCTTAGATCTTTCATACTGTCTGAGGGTTTTATGAATTTTAACTTTGAGTTCATTTTATGCTTTACACATTTCTTTGGCTGTCTTAAAAATAGCAGAGTCTTAGGTAGACAAGCTTGCCATTTTATATAAAAAACTGTAATCATCATCTTTCTGTGGTTTAAGAAACATTCCAAGTCTTGGGGCTTGTGTTCAAGTCTGCAGCAGTTAAAAACCAAGATATAGTCACCTGACATGAACATTAGCATCATGAACTGCAACTCCATGAACCATGTGGTGTTGTAACCTAAAATTTAATATTGAATTGGAGAATACAATTCTGTATAATTCTGATTGATTCTGAGTGGGGCCAAGCAGTAGTGGTTCTCAGACTTGAAGCAGAAGCTTGTTAAAAAGCTTGACTAACCTCTATTCAGCCTGTCAAAAAATCCTTAAATTGTTGTGTCGAGAAGACAGAGTGCCCTTTTCTTTTCAAAAATATATTTTGTGGTTCTCATAGTTTGAAACCACAATATGTATGATATTTATCTATTATTGAGACAAAATAGTGAAAACAAGAATGAAGGATTTGCTTTCCCCATACAGATTCTTCCATGCTTTTATAGTGCCTTACATATGTTAGATGACATTATCGATGTAATGCACTTTCAGGAAATCCATGTGTATTGGCTAGTTTCTTCTTCTCTCCTCTGGTGGGTTATTGGGTCATGGCTATACTCTTTCCACCGATAGGTATCTTAAACAATTTTTGATGTTATCTAATGTGTTGAAGTGATGTTATCCTGTAGCTTCATTGTATCCTAATGTTCCTTTTCTTCTTTCTAATGTGTATTCTCTTGTATGCATGCGCTACTCTTATTTTTGCTTTGTCTTTAGTAATCCTACTAGAAATGGTGTTAAGAGTAATGGTTAGAAATTTATGCCCTAAGGTCATCTAACGGTGAAATGGTCAAGGTGTAGGAAAAAGGAGACTTGTAGAAAGATAAGGTTTTGTTATTACCCTAACACATGCACTTTTCCTCTTGGAACCAGTAAGGCTAGACTGGGAGTGGCAAAGAGTCAACATTTATTCTAGCCACTTACTAGCTAAGGACTACAAGTGGATATGAAGGGTACCTTTTTATTTACTTTCTATATTCATCACTTGATGTCGACCACTAAGAGATCCTATTGCATGTTTTGTATATGCATGATATTGATCTGGAATTTTTGTACTATCATCTCCAAGATTTAAGAAATGGATACTGAAATTAGATGTTATTTATTTGATGGCCATATCATGAGCTCCTACCATGGATATTAGATATTGTTCATATAAGAGACACTATCTTTGCAGCAGTTTTTGTTATGTACATTTTCCAGTTCATCCCATACATTTTCCTTAAACTAAAAGACTTCAGAACAGTTTCCAGTTTTTTCACTCATGTCAATTGGCATATGCATTCTCCAGTTTGTGCTGACAGCAACAGGTTCGGATGCTGAGCTAGTCATTGGTTCTCAACAAAGTAGATGGAAGGGTGCAGGTTTGGGAAGGCTTCCAATATTCTATGCAGCTGATACATTGTCGTATGCCCTCTTCTTCACTTCATCTCTTTGCCTTAAATATTCCTTGCATCTTCATACCCATTAATTTACCATTGTATCCCTCGCCCAAAACAATGAACAATATTGTCACACTTTCTTTGGTACTACAGTAGGAACTGGAGTGATGTCTTTGCAGCCAAATGTAGCATGGAAGAGGCTTGTCCTGAATATGTGATTCTATTGTGATAGATGATGTAAAAACATGATAATTAGTTTCCTTTAGGTTTTGAACTCTTCTCCTTTTTTGATATGGAAAAGGATAGTTCGCATCCTGAAATGATTACCTATATAAGTAAATGAGTTACGAGTACCAGATAGTTTACAGGACATCAAACTTCTTTTGGTGACCTGATCCTGATGGAACATCAGCTTGTCTTCTATTCCAAAATTTTGTTGTGGATGATCATAATTATGGTCATGAAAACTGTGTGCAGACTTGTTAAAGTTTGCTGATATAAAGGCCATATTCGTTTTGGAGGAAAGAAGGCAAGGGAAATGGAGCAGGCAAAATAAGAAGGAATCCTTGTTGCTAGGAAATGTCAATTTCGTTCCTACATTTTCCTTTCCTTCCATATCGGAAGGCTTAGCGTCTTTTTTCCCCCCTTCCTCTTTTTATCTCTCATTTTTTACTTTGTTTCTTCTAACCAAACAAAATTAACCTAAAACAAGATGGGGATATTCACATTGTTCTTTACTCCCCCTCCATTCTTTCCTCTCTATTTTCCTTCAACCTATACCAACCATACACATACAAAAATCTTTTGTTTTAGGGAGTAGTAGAACCAGACATAATGAAAGTGCAATTTCCTTTATTAACTGCCACTTGCTTTTGCAGGATGATGGCCTTGTCTCTCTTGCCATTGGAATCTCAAGGATAAGGGAAAAAGTGGGTTGAAAAGCATCATAAAGGTACATTAGAAAGTCCTAGTTTTAGTGGCCGTCGACATACCTTTATGAGTGTACACTTGACAACTAGAAATGCTAATATCCCCCATTCTCTCAGATTGCAGCCAGATTTGATCTGTCGCTAATGGAATCTGGTAGAAGATATGCCTTTTGCTAATGGAAGTGTACACCTCAAGGTATACTCTGTCAACTACCCAAGATTGCAAATGTGCATTTTGTGTACGATATGTGTAAATTATGGGTACTTTTGTACAGCTATAGTCCTCGTGGCAGTTTCAAATACTACTGCAGTTATGGTTGTTGATCAGATTATTAGTTTCAGATTGATAAACATTCAGAGGGTTGTCAAAAACTTCAAATCCCATGTGAATTTTACTGAAGTTCTGATCCTTTTGTCAAAACCTTGGCCGATCGTATGATTGTGCAAATTTTGCATTATTTTTCCCGAATCAAAATATGTTTTACACATCCAATCATAAATTCTAAAGACTCCTACCCTTTTGTAAAGAAACTTCTCCCTTGTGCTTGGCTATTTAGAAGGTTGGAAGTTGGAGTCTCCCTTCTGTGTCCAAGGCCTTAGGCCTCCACCGCTCAAAACCAAGAAAGAAGGGATTCGTGATTCAGATTACTTAGTCAACCTATCCATCTTTTATTATTTGCCAAAAGTAAAATTCTAGTGCTAAAATAACAAGCTTCATCCCCTCCATGGAGGATAGATCCCCATCAAGTGTTTGATTGACTCTTCATATTAATTAGCTAATAAGATGATAATAATATTTGTACTGCTAATTTATGATTTTTATTTTAATATTGTGGATTGATAATATTTTTTTTTTCTATCAATGTTTTGTTTCCGAAGAGAATTGTCAAAAAAGATAATATTTTTCTTCTATAAGAAATATATATATTAACAATGTTACTATTATAATTTGAAAAGGGTTAAGATACGAATGATGAAATATGATATGGTGCAGTTCCATTTGTTGAATAAATAAATAATTAAATTATCTAAAATTTAAAATTCTATGATGGTGTCATCATAGCAAATGGCTTTGATTTATTAATTTTTAATGCCATTTGGTACCTTTCATTGTTTTTCAATCACATCACTCGTTGCCTGTCCCTTTGTTTTTGTCAAAATGTGTCCTTTCCATCTTCATAGAGCTCTTTCATTTCCTCCTAAATTCATGTAGTGCAATTTGGTCTCTTTTGGATTTTTTATCGACGCCATCCTTGATGTTCATAGTTATATTTTATCTGATTTGATTTAAATATTTATAAAAGTTTTATTTAAAAAATAATTCTTTTAACATAATATTTTTTATTTTTAAATTTTAAATTTAAAAATTAATTAAAAAATTTAACATTTAATCTGAACGCTCCGTGTTTGTTTTGAATTTTGATGCAAAGGACTCACCAATCATTTTGGCTTTCCACAATCATGTCAATTTCTTTCATGTAGTCAACTTCATGATGTGATTAAAAGGAAAAACAAGATAAGGGTAAAGGCCTGTACCCAATGTAATACTTTTGCCAAGATAAGGATCTATGATGCAAAATATATTTTTTTAAAATTTTTTATGAAGGACAGAGCATATATTCGGAGATCCAACATGCATATTTTAGGTTTTCTAGTGGGGCCAAAGTAGAAACTTATAAAGGACGCCCATGAAAGATTGTACAATTATCATCAAATTAATTAATTAAGTTGCCTTGGTCAAAATAGTATAATTAGGTTGTTAACCCATTTCTCCAAAGGAATTTAACCTCTGACCATTTGGGTCAAATCCAGTGATCACAAAATTCACCATCCCTATTTGATTGAAATTGTTTTACTTTTTGAGAGAACAACGTTGTTGCATGACTTTTAAAATTCGGAATCATAGGAAAAACCCATATAAATATGCCAAATTTGTCAAACAAAATTTACACAATCAAAACAATCATCATGAATAGAGGTGACTGAGGATAGACCCAATTTTGTCCCCCATGCATGGAAGAAACCAGAGGGGAATGAGAGAGAGGAATGCTCTATCTCTTGCACCAAGTCAAAAACCCAATGTTTTAAATACCAAAACATTATTTGAGCAACCTATTAGTTTATTAGTTCATTGATAGAGCAATTTAAACCATTTTACAAATCGAATGATATATCATAATGTCATCTATATAATTTATATATTATATATTTTAAAATAAAATAAAATCTATATATTTTTTTGGACTGATTTGAAAAATTTATCGATTTTATCGATTTTAAATAGTTTTAATTAAATTTGATTTCATTTAGTTTAATAATAAAAATCAAATCAAACTATAAAATGAATCCCGAATGAAACAGTTGACTGACCAGTCCACTCCGGTCAAAACTATCAAAAAAAAGGGAAGATGGTAGGAGGTTTAGTGACTTAACTTCATGGATGAGACCCTGTGAAAGGAACTTCGATTTAACCTTGAAAAATACACAGTTCACAGCGGAGAGAAGGCCTAAGTTTTAGCTTTAATATCATGTGAATTGTTAAAAAAATGTTATAACAACAATCGTAACAACCATCAATAAAAAAATAAGGAATAAAGGGAGAAAAAAAAAAGAGATTAGATAGAGAGAAAAGGAAAGATAAGATAAATTGATGATTATTACAGTTGAAGATAAAAAGAAAAAAGAGAAAGCCAAAAGGAGATGACAAGATAAAGAATACAATTGTTGTGAGTAAATTATACAAGATGGAGAAATTATAAACAAGGATCGGGAGAAATCAGGCAAGATAAGTCGGGAGACCTGTCCCTTTGGATGTCAATTCAGATTAGTTGAGGTGAAATTTTAGATATTGGGTGATGATCAAGTCAAAATACAAAAAAAAAATATGTAAAATTAAGATTGTCGGTGCCTCTGAACTTTATAGATTCTCACATAATTTTTTCTATTTTCATTTATCACAAAAAATAGAAAATGAGAAATTATACGTAATATTTAAATAAAAGAATGATATCTTATTAATATTATATATTTTAAATAAATATTTATGATTAAATATTATATTTTTTAAATTATTAATATATTATAATTTAAATTTATTTATGATATCATACATGTTTTTATTTAATTCGATCGATTTGATTCAGCTATCTATTAACCTTTAGCGTGATCGGTTGGTATTTCAGACTAGATTTCAAAACACCGACCAAAAGTTATTCCTTTTTTTCTTCTAAATCATCAATTTTGGTATGTTTTTTATTAGGTGTGAATATATGACCAAATGGAGATAAGAGTCATCAATGACGACAAATGGATTATCCTTCATTTGGCCGCATGCTTTCTGCATGTCTCGATAAAGGAAGGAAAAAGCCAAAACCATAATCTCTCTGTATCTCTCTCTCTCTCTCTCTCTCTCTCTCTCTCTCGCCTTCCTTATCCTCGAAACACAGGGTACCTTAAACATGTGTCTTATTTTCCTTTTTACTGTCTTTATTTTTATTTTTATATTGTTGTGTTTGAACCCAACGTGAATCTTCTTTTGGGCAGTACAAAAGTCAAAAATGTGAAACATTTCAGCACTTTGTTGCGTAAATGCCGGGAGTAAAGGATGATGACCCACAAAATCTAATTGCTTGACTTCTAGGTTTGGGATGCATTCATTAAATAATATAATATTTAAAATGCTCAAAAAGTAAATTGGATCATATGGGTCATCCTCATTGCCTCTCTCTTTGAAAAATTTATAAAAATCATCTCTTTTCTTCTCTCTGTAATTTTTTAGGTTTTTTGTGCTCATACCATTACTCCATCTTCAGCAAGTATTATTTTGAGAATAGAGAGTAAATAGACATAATTTTTTTTATATAATTCTTATTATTGAATTACTTTTCATATAAACTTTTATATTGTTTTTTCATTTGGCTCGATAATACCAAGAAAGAATGAAATTTGAAGTCGAGACCTCATTATAAGTATATCTTAAGTGAGCTAAGTAATTATTTTTAATTGCAGAAGAATATCATTTCAGAATTACATACATACGATTGTGAGATTTGAGTGGGAGTACGTTTGTGACGTCCTAAACATTGGCACAAAAATGTGATTTCCAATGTCTCTTCATAAAGTGCACCTTAGCCAACTGTGAATTTCGGGGTCCGGAGGTTTTCTCTTGTTGTGAAATTAGGAGGCATTGTGAAACTCACACTCTTGTGGAACATTACTAAGGAAACTGATATTACTGATGTTGAATTTTGCCAACATCCTATAGTTGAAATATCGGCAAACGTCCGATATCTTTTTGTGAAAGCGACGAAAATTTTATTTACACTCAGTGACATTTTTTTATACTAAATGTCGGAAAGAATTACTATTCTTTTGAAAAATTTGTTTCCTTCAAATGGTTCCAAACATAATGATTCAAAGATACTTCATCCATAATTCATATTTTATCTGCACATAATGATATAACTTATTTCAAATATTTTATTTCAAATATCAAATAAACAACCATCAATAATAAATATAAATTATAAATTCAAATATTTATCAACCACATAGTGTATATAATATAACTTCAAATATACATCAATACAAACATAATATCAATACAATTTCAATCACAAAGAAATAAAATAATCCTGACCAATCATTTAAGTAAATTAAACACGTTTATATATAATAGTTAAAATATATTCATATCAATATTTTAAAAAATACTTTACATACAATATCTCATCACGAAAACTAGTTTCGAAATATATGACCCTTGTACATATAAAGAGCCGCCACCATCACATACTGCTTATGCATCATCAATAGTACATCATTTTTCTAGTTTCTGTAGACCAATTTGAAGAGCCTATACAAATCCATAATATATAAGACCAGAAAGTCTCAAATAAGATCAAATTACAACCAAAACGTACAATATAATAATAAATTAAAAGATAGCTTAACAGAGCTTTCAACCTTTCCCAAATGGTATTGCTTTGCATTTTATTTGTTTCTTCCGTTGGATTTTCTTTGCAGGTTATTTGCTGAGAGTGGTGGCTATTTTATGTGTATGTTTCATCTTAGATAACTTTAAAATTATAAAAGAGATATGTCTTTCAATGCATATGCTATGTTTGCTGCTTTGCTTGAGATATTGTGTGTGTGTGTGTGTGTGTGTTTTTTTTTTTTTAACTGCTTTGGTTCTTAAGTCATTATCTGTTTTGTATATTTCTCTCTATACTTTTGTGTTTTATTTAAACATCTGTTTGTATTATTCTTTGCTTGAAAATGAAGAGAAAAAGAGAGCTTGAAATAAACAAGGTTGATACTTTAACATGTAATCAGTTATTCTTTGATATATTTGTTGGCTATGCTTCATGTGAACTACGCAAGTTGTCTGTTGAGACATTATCAATTCCTTTTAAAAAAGCTTTGTGCTTATCATAGGAAAACTAATGACTCTTGTACCGAAGGAGTTATTCCTTTTTCTGTCTCTCAAAATTCTAATTTTTCGGTGAGATGTGATGAAACAAGATTTCTAATAAGAGATAACAATTGTGATCAAATCATTGAATATTTTGAACAGTGAAATATAACCTCCATTGATCCAACAAATATTGGATTAATTAGGAAGCTTTTCGTTAGCATCAACTAATCAACTATCTTCCAATATGAGCACTTCTGAAACGACTAGATTTTTTTATGGAGGTTCTCATATTTCCCCTCGCCTTTATCATCATACTCAAGAATTTGTACCATATCGATTATAAAACTATGATGTAATGGAATATAAAGCAATACAGAAGACAAGCTTATCTAAGGTGGAAAGCAAAGAAATTACATATTAAAGCTATCCGTATATTGAATACAAAACAATAAAGAAGAAAAGCTTATTTAAGGTGGAAATCAAAGAAGCTGGGTGTTGAACCAGTGTGTATGAAAAAAGCAGCAGTTGTGAAAATAATAATAATAATAATTTACCAGCGAGAGTTAACTCCGGAGATCGGTTGGACCCGAAGTGTCGCTGTTGCTAAAAGAAAAATTACAGATTATTTAAAAAACACTATTATTTAACATTCTAATGCTATTAAAATATTAACTAACAATGCTAAGCATTTAAATCTTGATTTGCCGTAGAAAAGTGTCGTTGAACAAGAAGAGACTTATTGGATATGATTGTTGATACACCAGATGTCCTCCCGCGACAATAAGACTGTCACCATGGTGATGCAAACAAATTTTATTCTGAAATGGTAAATTTTTATTGGTCATAAGGTGTTGTAGTGTTACCTCAAATTAAACTACCTGATATTTCAAAAGAATTGTTAACTTCATCATCATCTGAGGAAGCAACTGTAATGACTATGATTAGTAATTAATTATAATTAGAAATATTAGTTAATAGTTAATATATTAGTTGATAGTTAATAGAAATAATTAAATAATTAATAAAAATAATATAAATAGGAATATAATGACATATATTGATAGGAAATTAGATAAAAAGTAAATATAATCTTTCTTTCTCTCTTATATTCTCCCTTTCTCTTACTCTATAGTCTTTCTCTCTTTCTTTTTATCTCTCTTATACATTTTCCCTCTTTAGAGAGAATTGTTACAAATTAGTATCAGAGCTTTACAATTCTTGGACGTGTGAAGAAATTGATGGCAGAAGGCATTCAACAGAAGGCAACTGATGATCGATTCAGGAAAATTAAAGCCAGATTGCAGGAAATGACAAATGAAGCTAGAGAGCAACGCTTTCAATTCAATAAACAAATGAAAGAATTACGCCAAAGTCTGCATGAGCAAAATCAGAAATGGAAGTCGATCTTGAGCAATATGAACTCTCGAATCAATGCTTTATCATTGAAAATTGATATCAATGAGGATACGAAAACTTTTATGGAAAGGAGCAAGAAAATGAAAAGAAATCGGAAAACAATGAAACAACTCAAGTGACAAATGAAACAATATCAACACACATGGAAAAACAAGATATTGATATATTTTTTGAATCTTCAATTATATCCACTTCTAGTGAAAAAATGTTAAAGGTGGAAGAAAGATCATAAATGATTAATGAAGAACTCATTAATGAAGCAAGATTTCAATTGTCCAAATAAGAAGTTCTTGATTGTGGATACTTGCCAAACTCTCCAAATATTGAATTTCCATTATTCGTAGGGAAAAATCATTCACCAAAAAGAAATTCAAGAAATATCTCTATCAATCTCTTTCATTTTTATTTTTCTCTCACTACTCTTCATGTAACTCAAGTCATATCGATTGTTCGTTTTTATCATCTTATTTTTCAACACAAATACAAATCATGGTTCAAAATTCATGAATTTAAATTCAATTCTTGATTTTCCATTCTTGAGGACAAGGATGTTCTCAAGAGAGAAGTATTGTAATGATTATAGTTAGTAGTTAATCATAGTTAGAATATTAGTTAGTAGTTAATGTATTAGTTGGTAGTTAATAGAAATAGTTAAATAGTTAGTAAAAATAGTATAAATAGGAATGTAATGACATGTACAGAAAAGCAAATGTAATATCTCTTTCTCTCTTGTATTCTCCCTCTCTCTTTCTCTATAGTCTTTTTCTCTCCGTCTTTTAATTCTCTTTCTTTCTCTCTCTCTTTCTATCTCTCTTTATATATTTTCGCTTTTTAGAGAGTATTGTTACAGCAACATCATTTCGGACATGTATTTTTTTTTTATTGTGTTCATATTGGGGTTTGAACCCGAGCCTATTACATGGGGAGGGGGAAGGTGCCACTTGAGCCAAAATTCATTGGCATTTCGGACATGTATAAGGACATACAATAACCATTTTAGATTCATTGTATTTGGTATTAAACGTGACAAAAATCTATGTAAAAGAAATAACGAAATCTATACTTTTAAAGTTATAAGACAGGTTTATCTCTTCTTGAATGATTTACAAAATAATCATCTTCAGCTATACTTTCATTATAATGAAAATGAGGTATTATTTAATTAGTGTATTTTAAGTCTAACTATTTAGTGGACCTAAATAAAAATGATAGAAAATTATAGAAATTTTTTAGCCTCGGCCTCATCTTGTGCGGCCAGAGCCCACCTAGTGCGTGTGTGCGTGTGTATATATATATATATATATTTGTGTGTGTAATGCATATTTGTGTTTTCTTTATGCAATGGCATAATAAGATGTGTGAAAGTTGGAAACAAAGCGCTTTTTGGTACCGTTCTTTTGTCAAAATCTTTTTGAAGATGATGGAAGGCTAAGAGAAAAACCATTTCCATGTGCAGTGGGAGGACTCCAAAAATACTTTCTACTTTGTCTGATTAATTTTTCAAATGAAAAGAACAATTACCACTTATCTCTGAGATTTCTTTAGTCATTTAGAAATAATTCATTTTGGGGTCCTAGGATTGTTTATTACTAAGGATTTGGGACTCCAATGTGCAAACCAACTGAATCTCTCATGGGTAAAAAGCAAAAACAAACACAAAATTGAGGAATACTGAAAGGATATAAGTGGAATTGAGTCAATTAGTGATGAAAACAAGAAAAGTCCAAATCAATTTGACCCTACAAGTCAACAAAAAGTTGGTGGTCTCACTGTCACCCCCTCTCGATGCTCAATAAACAAATGCACAGAACCGTATGGATTTTGCAAACATCTCTCCCTCTTCCATCTTGATGTTTTATTCAAAGATGCTCTCTCTCTCTCTCTGGATCTCTCAGTAAACAAATTTTGAGAAGTAAGAAACTAATAATTTGAGTTCTCCTCGATTGTTTTTACACCCTTTTTTCCTTTTTTTCAATTGATTTTACAAACAAGGCAACTGATGATATATATATTTAAACACAACAAATATTCCTCCTATACGATCACTCTCTCCCACACCTTTTTCTGCTTTCTTTTTGTTCCCTTTGGACCAAACTGAAATAAATTACATTACACACATCTCCAAACATCAATCTAGAAAAATTAAAATAAAATTGAAGAAAACCAAAAAAAAAATAAAAAATTAACAATAAAAACCTACAATAATGACATCTGAGTAGAGTAGTTGTTCATCAAATCATTCTAGCCCAAATCTGCATAAAAGAAAAAAAAAACATTTAATTCCTTCATTTAACATTAAAACAATGTAAGTACTATAGTAATGAAAAGATGATAGTAAGCATACCATAGTTGGTATAATTAGTGTGTCATTGAGAACTATTTGGGTCTTCATCACCGCTGTCATTATTTTGAGTTTGTTGTTGTTGCTGCCGCTGCCGATGTTGATGATGATCCAATGGTTGATTTTGTTGTGAATTAATGTTCAATCCTCCTCTTGAATAAGCATTGAGAGCAGCCAACATCCCCAGATTAGTCTCCGAAACACTTAATCCTAAATGTTGCGATGGCGGCTGCTGCTGCTGTTGCTGTTGCTGCAACAACATTGACCCCAATTGTAGTTGCCCACCAGCTCCTGTTATTCTATTATTAACACCACCATTCGCACCCCCACTTTGAAACTCCAAACTCCCCGGAAAATTCACTCTCGGCATGAACAATGGCGCCTGAATTGTACTCCCCGAGGCCGTAGCTGTTGGAAATGGCCACATTTGGGGCTGCTGATCTGGCGGTCCGACTGCTGTTGTGCCCGCCCCACCAGCTCCTGCATTCACCGGTAGCATCCAGAATGTGTTGCCTGTTGCGCCGCTTGTGGGTGCAACTGCCCACATGGCGGCCGCTGGCATTATATTGGAGGCTCGAATTATGCCCGCGGCGGCAGCCGGAGATGGAAGCGATGATTCTGAAGGTGGTTTGGACAAGTGGATTCCTGCCGACTTGAATGCTTTGCTCGGCCCACCTGTCGGAGAATTTTCCCCGCCTCCTCCGCCGCCAGATAGGTCTTGTTGCTGTTGTTGTGATTCTTCTTTGAACAAATCCTCTCTGAATCTTTTTCTCAAGTAGTTCCCGGACGAGTCACCGCCGGAACCGCTCGTTTCTCCGCCGCCACCGCCGATTCCGGGTAGTGCTTCTGCAATCTGATCTGCAGTTAAAAGATGCGGTTGTTGGTGATGCTGCTGTTGATGAAACCCTAACAAAGCACTATGAGAAAATCCCTCTTCATAGTGCGGATGGTGTGCTAAAGCCAAGGCGCTATGAAAACTAAGCGGCGCAGACTTGGAAGACGGAGCAGAGATGGTGGCGCCGCTGCTTCTCAAAGACACGTTCAGCGTCGAGAAGTTGGCAGGAATGGTACCCGTGCCAGTGGCGGCGATAATTGCCGGCTCGGCTTGCTGGAGGAGCCACTCAATTGTCTCGCCGTCTGACTTATGCCCCAGTTCTCTAGTCAGTTGGAAAACCCTAGCCGCACAAGTGGCCGGCATTCGGATTCTTCGCCCTCTCCCTTCAACCTTGGTGTGCCGGTCCTTGGTTGATCTCTTGACCGGAGGGTTTGGGTTTGTGGTGGAAACTGAGAGTTGTTGATTTGATCTTTTAGAAGTATCGGCGGCGGAAGATCGAGTGGCGATGGCGAGAGAGGCGTCGACCACGGAGGTGGAAGTGGTGGAGGAAGAAGAGGAGGAGGAGGAGGAGGAGGAAGTGGTAGAAGTGGTAGTAGAAAGGAGGATATTAGGAGAGATGGAGCCCATGAATGGGGTTGGAGATGGTCCTCCTACAAGTAGACCTGCCGCAGTTGCACCACCGGCTGATCTTGAATCACCAAAAGGGACCACAATCTGATAAGGCTGCTGAGAAGAGGTTTGTTTTTTTAAGTGGTGGGGTTGTGAATTGTTGTTGTTGTTTTTGTTACTTTGCTTGTTTCCGCTCTGCAAATCTGTAAGTTCCATGGGTGTGGTGGGTATCCCTAAAGACCGGAGAGAGAGAGAGAGAGAGAGAGAGTATTTAGGCTTGGGTTCAAAATTGATCACTTTTTTTTTCACTCTCTCTCTTAGAGATATGGTGATAACCTCATCATGTTCATTCACACCTTGAATTCAGCAGGATTGTTTATTTCCTCTTCATCTGCCATTTTAGAGAGAGAGAGAGAGAGAGAGAGAGAGAGAGAGAGAGAGAGGAGGGAGAGGGAGAGGGAGAAGAGAGGGAGAGGGGGAAAGGGTTTTAGATTTTTAGGCGAAGTAAGGTAAACTAGTGCAGGGTCTCTGGACCTAACTAAGACTAGGAGTTTGTGGGGTTTCTTCTCTTTTTGATTGACTCTTGTCTTTGGTAGAGCTGAAAGAGGAAGAGTGTGTGTCATGAGATAGAAGGGGCAGGTGGGGGACCTGAGAAAAGTAGCAGAACCCCACTCGTGGGGTCTCGTAAATGAATGTTAAAATGTTAAAATGAACTTTCTGTTATTTTTAATTTTATTATTTTTTTAGTATTCAAATTATTATTACCATTTGGTCCTTTTTTTCTTTTTAATAACCCATTTAGCTCATTGTTTTATTTTATTTTCCATTATTATTCAAATTAAACAACATACTCAACCTTACCCTTAAAAGGATTATAGAATCTATCTAATTTTGAATAGGAAAAATTGTAATATTATTATTCTTCTTTTCACAATATTGGCCCATTTGAGAAATTGAAAATAATGATTAGGTAAGAATTATAAAAATGTATTTTACGCTTATAAAATTATTTTAAAAATATAAATAAAAAAAGGTTAAAACAAAAATAGAATTCTCTCTTGAATGATAGTAAAAGTCAATAATTACCCTTAGATCACAAACAAGTAAGAGGGCAATGTTGTCATTTTGTTAAACAGGGCATGTTAAAGAACATCGCGATGCGAATCATAACCAAGATAAATTCAAATTTTACCTCGCATGCATAGCCCCTGAAATCATACGCACACGGTCCTCTCTCTCTCTCTCTCTCCAACTTTTGAGTTCACAATACGTGCAGGGGCAGAAAATTGCAGCGCAGAATCCTCTCTTTGAAACAACCCCATCTTTCTTTCTCCTCTTAAAGAGAGTTGCTTGCACCCCTCAAAAAATGTATACCCTTTTTTCGCCTTCTCATTTCAAACTAAGAAAGGGGTAAGTCCACAGAATTACACTGAAAATATAATAATAATAAACTAAAAACAAAAGAGAGAATGAAAAAATGGCGTACTAGGAATAATGCTTAGCTAGTTTTAGTTTTAGACTTGTGGTGTTAGTGTTTGGTAAGGCTATTTATTTATTTATTTATTTTTAGCTAGAGAGAGAGAGAGAGAGAGAGAGAGAGAGACCTCCAGGGTAGCAGCTAAGAAGGCAAAGGTAAGCATCGGATAAAAGGGCATCTAAAATGCAGTCAGACAGCTCATCCCAACCCAAACCCCACACTTTGGTATTGCTCTCATTATTTTATTTATATTCTTTTTGAGTTGCAATGCGCTTTTGGGCACCCCCTCCAAGTTTAGTTACTGTTGTACCAAGAGTAATTAAATTTCCAAAAATACCCTTTCCTTTTTTCTTGACGTTGAAAATACTTATAAAAAAACTACTTTTATTATATAAAAATCATAAAGATTATAAAAATATATATATTTATAAAATTTTAAATACTAAGTCTTGAAAGAAATATTTAAATAAGAGTTATAGCCAGGCAAAGTGCATGACAAATGTTGTACTAGTATTAATGTTAGACAATGTGAAACAAGCAAAAACAAAATAATAATAATAATAATTGTTGGCATAACTACACAAATTCAAGGAAGCATGTACGTTTTGGCTGATAAATGGCACACCTACCATCCTTAACCACATTATGTGTTGTAAGGGATAAAGCAAAATGAATAAATACAACAAGGGCAGAGTATTGGTAAATCATTTACGTCGAGAAAAGAATAACATAAACATAAAAATACAAGAATATAATTATGATACCGTATTAGAAAGATGGAAACAATATAAAAATAATATGAAACCTGACTCTCTATTATTTCTATTAATTATTATAAAAATAAAAATAATTATTATAAATATATAAATATAAAAAAGGAAATCAAATTTGTATCAAATCAAATCAATTTTATTTGATTTTAATATATAATATATTTTTTAATATTTTTTTAAATTTAATGTTGAAAAATGTAATAGGTGTATATTGAAGAGTAAATTTTTCAAAACGGATCAGGAATCTTTTGGAAGTATGTGTGAGCACGTATTAAAGGGCAACCTTTTCAGAATGATCAAACATCTTTTGGAGATACATGCGGATTCTAGAAGCATGAGATAACCATTGTGGAAAAAAAATTGTGTTATGAAGACTATGTGGTATAAGTCAATTGGATTAGTATAACCAAAAAAGTGTGTAACTGTGTGTTAAAGGAGAATGATTGATTTTATAGTTAAACGAATGATGATTTAGATAAGATTGATGGCGAGATTTGTGGGATATAAATATATTCGTTGAATTATTATTGTATGTTAATGTGGTGTTTGAATATTATTTATGATAAAAATAATTTTTTTAAATCGAATTAGTCAGTATATAATTTCAGATATCGATTGATATAATATAAAGAATAATAATAATTTCGTGGTGTGAGAATTCCATGTTTTCGCTAGAATGGAAGAAGAATTTTCTTGATAGTTGAGCGCTCGTGGGATGCAAGGTTCTGAAGATTTGATCAACTATAACTAATCATGAAAACTTTGTCAAAATATATAGGATATATATATATATATATATATATATATATAATAATTATATAATTTAAATTATATTTTGATAAATTAAAATAAACATTTGAATATTCTTAATCAAAATGGGTTGATGGTTTGGTTGATGTCATTTTCGAGGAGTACGAATTGGGAATTTTGAAGGCATGGAAGGACAATTTAGTCTATTCATTGGGAGTAGCCAAATTTGAAAGTTCGGAGGCGCCCAAATTGTTCACATCGACTACCACACTTTTGTATATTTGTGTAAATTTTCAAAGACGCCAATCAGTTCCCAATTGGACCCACCCTTCCATCTTAGAAAAATTGATTAAAATTTTGAACAGATAATCATCTATCATAATTAAGTCATTAACGACATAAAGCCCCCCAACGCAACCCAACCCACATCCTTATCTCTATCTTCCTTGTATTATTTAATTCAATTACTATATTATATTAACCCAATCTCTCTCTCTCTCTCTCTCTCTCTCTCTCTCTCTCACTCACACACACACACACACACACACACACACACACACACACACACACACACACACATGTGGTTTAATTACACCGACAAAAAAAGGCATAAATAACATATTAATCTTTTTTCTATTACCGGTATCCGAAATCATATTTTGATTAATTCGATTTGAATGTTTATGGACTATTCACGGAGCGACTCTTCAAACGTAATTTTTTCCATTTTTAAGTTTTAAAATCGAGATTTGATTATAAAATATAAAATTCTATCTCATTAAACCGACTATTTATTGATATAACATAATTAATCATAATATGCTTATTATGATGATCAGAAAATATTTCAGAGATTTGTTAAAAAGAATTATTTCTTTTATTTTATATTGTAGTAAGAATTTTTAATAATATTAAATGAATCAAATGAATCATATGTCCAATTTTTAGATAATAGTCCAATTCATAATATATTGATCGATTTTTAATTAAATTTTTAATAATATTTTTATAGATTCAAATAAATATTTAATTAATAATTAAACAAAATATATTAATATGAAGTGTTATACAAAATTCAATTCATTTAATTCATATACCATCACACTTTTATTGATGAGATACGTGATGGAATGACTTGTAAAAAAGATATTGCATTGGGTTGTTGTGTATTAAGTCTGAATAACACTATTTAGTGTTAATTATGAAATTGTAGGTTAATTAAGGACTAAAGTGAGGAAATTGAGAGAAGAAGGGTCAAAGGTGTAAAATGGGAAAGGTGGAATCTACATTATTATTACTGCAGTGCCTGCTAAGCAAAGGACAGAGGTCACAGTAGAATTACAGTTCCTACATCATACCCTCTTTGTTCGGTTCTCCTTATAAAAAGGGGCTCTTGATAGAGACCTCTCCTTTCCCCCCCCTCCCCCCCACCTCCTCTCTCTCTCTCTCTCTCTCTCATCTCTCCTGTTCCAACCAACTCAATTTAATTAAATTGACATCATTATTGTCCCCCAGCTTGATATTCTCACACTTTTGTGAGAACCCTTCGTCCATCAATCCTCTCAGAAACCCCACAAACATGATTGGTTTGTCCATTGACAATAATTCACAGACAAGTGAGCTTATCAAACCCCAAGAATAATAATTCAAATGTTGATCCTCATTTCTTTCTGTTCCCATTAACTTTCCATTTATGACCTTTAAACCCTCCATTTTTCCTAGCAGTGAAAAAACCCACTGTCATCGATGATAAAAGCCTGCAGCTTAACTGAATTATTTATTTATTTTTTAATTTTTTTTCAACCCCTAAAAAAAAAGCCCCAAGAAAGCTGCATATTTTCCCTGACTTTCTCAGTAATCTTAATTTCAGTACCCTTATAAGAAGGAGAGTAAAAGTGAAAAAGAAAAAAAAAAATACTTCTTCTCTGGAAAACAAAAAGGAAAAGTTAGCTTTTCAGTGATGCCCTGGAGTTTGATGGATTTGTACTAAAAGTCGCACGCGTCCTCATCAACATCGCATGTATTTAGGTGACAAGGATATATAATCTTAGAGTTCTATTCCGTTTTGTACGATGAAATTGAACTGAAATTTGAAACTTAATCCGATAATCCTAAGAATGAAAAATAAATTAAAGAAAAATTGAGATTTCTAAAAGCAATCGTATTGAGTTGATCACGTGAAGTTTGTAAATTTTAGTTTTTTTTTTTAATATAAATCATTGTATTACGTAATTATTTTGATCTGATTAAATTCGACTTGATTTAAATTAGATTTTTAATGGATATAATTTTTTTAATATTTATTTTTTTATATAATTAAAGATTTTATTTAAGAAATATTAATATCTTAGTATAAAAATTCAGAGATGGAACGAAAACTATACGTGACCCATTGCTCATCTCAATCTCAAGTCAAGTCACGAAAATGAAAAATCTGCCTCCAAGTTCGACACAAGGCAATGGCAATGGACTGCTCAATCACTACATTTGTACTGTTCTATGTCTCTGAATATAAACTGTACTTAAACCTCCACAATCTAACTTAACAATGTTTGAATTGCCCATCTGGTTTTTATTTGGAGGAGAGGCACATGTGACACCAAAAAGTGTTTCTTTGTCGTCGACGTTTCCTTGTCTTATCATAAAGAAGTTTTACAATTAACCAATGATAACCAACTTAATTGCGAAGGCTTGTAAAAGGCCAAGACATTTGTCGATTCTCATTGATTGTACTTTCCTTGCCTTTTATGATTACACTCATGCATCTCCTTTATAATCGAAAGAAAAATCGAATGACCAAGTAATTGCTTGTGCTGCACTCCTTTCCACCATAACAACTAGTGATCTTCAATTCCTAATAGTCAAAAGCACACGAGGGTATCGATGGAAAGTTGTCTTAAATAAAAAATATTAAATTATTTAATCAACATTCGAATTTAAATTTTAAAAATATAAAGAATTATATTTAAAAAACTCGTTTCTACATAGAGTTTGATAGTAATTTAAATCAAATTAATCAAAATTTGATTTTAAATAACTATTGATTAATTATAAAAAAGAAAGAAATACACGAGAATGACTAACTCCAAACGGATATCTATTTATGTACTTAATTGTGGGATATGAGATGTACTAAGGTTGAATACTTTATAGATACCACTCAATCTCGTCCGAAAGAAAGAGAACTCTTCCCTCCCACCCCAGCAATTCTTCAAATTTTGTCAATTTAATTATCTATCTATGTGCCTATCTATCTAATACAAAGTGGGAAAGTTCATGTTAATTTGGAGAAACTGGCTATTAGTTGCAAGCAAGTATTTTGGTTTAAGTCGGATTCTAATTTATTGGCTAAGTTAAAGAGTTAAGTAAAGCAGGAATTCATCAGTATAGTTAGCTTAATGATGGTTCACCAATAGACTAGTTAACTTAATGATCTTGGGCACGTTACTTCCCCGTCAACCATTTGAATAGTCACCTAGCCAATTTCCATAGATTAACATGGAGTGGTGCCTATTTTGCAGACAAGTAGTCAAACTGATAACAAACAATGGCGACTGCATATGGCTCTTGCATTGTATCAAATAACCAGTCAGCCGACTTCTTAGCTCATTAGCAATCAGTGTAAGCTACCTATGCAACCAAAAATGTATCAACTAGCGTTCAGCCAAGCTGACTAACCAATAATAGTCGATTTCAACCAACGTCTGAAGAAAATGTTGGTCATGACCGGTTGATTGTTATGGCATCCTTTATAATGCAGTAGATGATGATAGACATGACTGACTTCATACAATGGTTGTCTTACTTGCTAAGAGAAACAAAAGTTCATAACCCAAAATGAGTTACACATTGTACCATTAACAAACAACGATCAGTTTGCATAGCAAACAACTCCTGTTTCAAACCCCTCATTTACGGTGGCATTAGCTAATCCCACAATGCTAATATCAACTGGGGGCAATTTTCAACTAATGCAATATGGTAGCCAATAACTAATCTTGCAAGGCAGCCATCAATTAACCTTAGAAGCAGTTTTTATCCAATCCATCGGCTAGTGTAGCATTCTTTAGCAAATTACTCATCGGCTAATTCAGCTAATCTATTGCCTTATGTAGCCGACCTACTAGCTAATTCAGTATGGCAGCCATCAGTTTATCCAACATGGTCACCATCGGTTGATTCTCAAATGCAACAACCACCAGAATCAGCCATCTTGATGGAGCTATCATAGTGTGGGTTTGACCAAATGGCTGGGAGACTTCTAAACATATCTTGTAATATTGGTTTGTTTATCGGCCGACTGTCCTGGGAGCTGTACCTCCCCCACATAATACAACTAGTAGAGTTGAAGGTCCTTGGTTTGTCAATAATGTTGGATCTTGGATTCAGTTTTATCTATTTCATTCAATAAATCAGATATAGCAGCCGAATAGATAACAATCTCAATGAAAAATAACATATAAAACATGATATTAAAAATAAAAATAATTTACTTTTAGTTTTGCGATTTGATTAAGTCTACTTTCCGGTGAGATCTATGAAACTCCAAATCTTTAATAAATCTTTTCTAAGACACATATCTGTAATCAAAGACCTCAAATCTATATCCTTTTCCCTAAACTGTAACTCAAACTCTCGTACGTTTATCTCGGTAGGTAGACAGAGTTATTGTCCTTCCATCTTCTATGTGTGTAAAGAATTTTAAGTATTTTAATTAAAGAGTTTTGAATAAAAAAAACCCTTTATAGATTGTACTTTTAAAATTGTGAAATCAGCACTCATGCTTTTTGAAATTATAAAACAACTCCCAATAATTCAAAATTATAAAATAAGATAAATAATTTCAAAAACTATAAAACATGATAGATATGTTTTTGAAATTATAAATCAGAATAAAAGGTTTTTGAAATTATAGCTTGGTCTTAGAACTTTATGAAAAATTATACTCCAACCCTAAACCTCTCTCTCTATATTATTCTTCATTTTCAATTAATTTATCACAAGGATAGTTTCATATATAATTAAATTATAAATTCCAATTGAATATTTAGAGTGGAGAAGAAACTTATAACATATTTATCATTTCTTCAAAATAATTATATGTAAACTACCAATTTAAAATCTATATTAAAATATTTTAACTCTAATTAATTTCACTAAATAATTAGAATTATATTTCAAAATAAATATCATATTATTTTGTCATTGACCTATATTTATTTCGATATGTGGTCCATTTATCTAAAACCTATGATTGAAGATGGTAGACAAGATTATATGATTTTTTTTTAATAATCAATCGGTATCTAAATTCATATTTTAACTAATTCAGTTCAAACATTATTAAACTCAATTTAGAGAGGAGCTCCTAATATAATTTAATCTATTTCTAAATTAATTTCACTCTCTTGATAAAAACTAACAAATATACTAACTCCCACACCAAACTATATTGACCTGTAGAGGTTACATGCATTTTTACAGGATCTTTTCCTATTCCACACAAGAAAAAGGGAATCTAATGGAAGCAATGTAGTAAAACAATAAATCAAGATAGGCTTCTGTAGACCATAGCATTTAATAACACCAGGCCGATAGAAAACAAACTAGTTGATAACCCTTTAATAGGACTGAACTCGTGGTGTGGAAATTAAGGTATGAACGTGTTGACTTTCTTTACCCCTCTGGATGTAGACAAGCCCCTTTGGGCTAGCCAATCATATCAACCTAGATTCAACTACTCACATCACTAGAATTTTGCTTTCTTCAAACCGAAGTTTCAAATTCACCCATCCCCCTCAATCCCAAACTTGAGAGGTTTTTGTCAGATAAGGGCTGTCCAACAGACTTGGGTTCTTCGTATGCTCCTCCCCAATGACCTCAAATCATATCTAGAATTTAAGCATTTCATTAGATATTTTAAAAAGCATTTATTTTTTTTCCATCACACATAGTCATATTCTTACTAATTCGATTCGAATATCTGTAGGGCCTTATTTAGCGATAACTCTCCTAATATAATTTTTTTTTTATTCCTAAATTTCGAACGTGAAATTTGATTAAAAGATTTAATATCTTATCCCACTAGACTAATCGTCCATTGATAAAGCATTTATGTTTTCTTTTCTTGCTAAAGATGTTTTAAATGTGTGTGGATGCATGTTTCCTTTGCTTTTTGTTTTTTAATAATACATGATGTTAAAATTTCCACTAATCTCACATCGACTCTCCAATTTAGAGCATTCTGTTAGGTTTAAGTCATTCCGTCGTACTTATCTCCACCTTAAATTTAGTGATATCATTCTGTATTTTTGTAAAGTAAGTCAATTTATGTAAGGGATCTTAAAATATCATATTGACTAACTCAAACTTTCAATTGTAATATATAAATACGAGAATCTTTTACCTTAACAACTAGTTTGTAAATAGGAATCACCCAAAGTCTTTATGTGTTTTCCCACATTCTTTTCGTGAAAATATCGTATCCCATGTTTTTTACAACGGAAAAGAAAATTCTCTCAAATTATTTATTTGATTCGTAAATAACAAAATTATTTAGGTGATATACAGCAACATTCTTTTTTTTTTTTTTCAGTTATTCAATATTTGCTAATTTTTTGTAACAAGAAGAAAATATCTAAACTATGATGGCTAGTCATCATGTTATGGCTAGCTATGATCATATTATCAAATTAACAATTTCTTTTTCCATTTTTTAACCGTTCAATCCTAGGTGAAAAAGAGAAAAGATTTACGTTTTTTCATTTGGAATTTGGCGATTATCGATCATATCAGATTAATAGAAATATTAGATCAGATAGAGTTAGTAAACCCGTTATATGTTTCTTCTATAACACTCTTGTCCTGGGACATCTCTTTACCATTCAATGGGATCAAAATGCACCAATTCGCATCGACAAATTTAAAGTTGTGTAGCTGTTTGAATTTGGCCAAACCCATTTCTACAATTTACAAAACGAAACTGATTTTGGATTGTCAACTAAAGAAATAGAAATGGGGGCAGTCCAGTTGGTTCGTTCGACCAATGTGGCAGTGGGTCGGACCAAATTTTGTTCAATAATTGAAGTAGAAACATCGGGATGACTCTAACCTTGATTTGATGCCTCAAAACATAGTACTCTCCCTTTTAGGGTTTTGATTTTTCTCAAAGTTTAAGGTTAATCACAAAAGTTTTGATTCGATGAATGGTATTTTCTCATTTGCTTGTGAACAATTTGCATTATTTTGGGAAAGAAAATCATGTGTAGCACCCAACATATAAAATAGCAAATTATTATTATTTTTTTCATATGGCGAACTTGTATTCAAGTGATATCGAAAGTTCAGATTGTGATAATGCTTGAGATCTTGACCACTTGAACTTGATCTGGTGCATGACACTTTAAGTGGGCCAACTCAGACTTACCGGGGCCCATATTACCTGAGGTTGGCTCAATCCTTTCTTTTAATAAACCAATAACCATGTTGAATCAGACTAAATTCAGTTTAAGTTGGATTAATCCCTTAAGAGATAAAACTCTCCCTATACTTATTTTCTCTATATACAAAATTCAAATAAGAGATTTCATTTAAAAGAAACCGGTATCTAGCTACTGGATCAACTAGGCTTCGGTTGCACTTCCTCTTCCTCCTACACACCAAGTAGATTTCCTTGGATTGTGCCTAATCAGGATACGATAGGACACATGCCCAGATTTTGCAACTCGTAGACAATTAATAAGTAATTTAGTTATACAATATAAATATGCCTTTCTGTTTCATATCCATAAATCTTTTATAACCCGGGCGGAATTGATTTCCTCCTTGTTTAGTACATTTTAGGAGCAAAAGAAGCTCATAGACCAAGAGTCATTTAGTTACCATTTCTAGGTTTGCCCTTTTATAATTATAAATGAGAGAATCATTTTTTTTTTGGTAAAAAACATTCGAGATTCAAAACAATGGTGTAGCCTTTAATACCATTGGATCCAATGACAAAGGATTGTTAACTGACTCAAATACTTTGATGCCCCTAATCAGTTGAGTGAACAATAGAAATCTGAATACTTTCAAAGATGTTGTTTGGTGAGTTATAATAACATGTCTTTTCTCACCATCTCACCCAAACTTCTCAATTCTTATATCTCTTTCTCAACACTTTGGATATTGACCTTTTCTTTTCGAGAAGGAGAAAATCTCAATTCAGTATTCCTTGGGCTTATAGTTGTAAACTCATAAAAAAAATGCACACTAATCCTATAAACTATATACACAAAGATGAGGACCTGTAGAATGTCGGCCTTCACAAGAGATGAGTGGTTATGGTAGTGAGAATAGTTCATACTAGGGGTGATTATGGGTAGGTTTATATTAAAAGAAAATAATTAAACTTCATCTGACTTGAGCTGTGTTTGAATTTTCGAACTGTGCCTACCATTTTATTATCTCAGACCATACATATCGTATAGCAACAAAACTCGTAAATACTTGTTTGGAATTAAGTTAAAGAGAAGGAAAACAATAATAAATCTGAAAAATTATAATAAAACTAATAATATATATAATTACATATACAATTAAAATTGACAAATTAAGAAAAATATAACAAGTAACATATATAATTTTATAATGAAATATATATGGGGTGTATGGGTCATGTAGAGGCCACAACTCATTCGAATACGGGTTGTTAAATTCTATTGTGTATGGGGTCTCCACGAGACCTTGCAAGTAGTGATATTGTTGGCATAATTTATCAAACTCTTTTTTTGTTGATTGGTCGAATACTCTACTTTGTTAACTAGAGATCTCGAGTTCGAGTATATGGGAATGACAAAAAAGAATTTAGTAGAGTCAATCTCTAAAATGAGTCTCACAGTACTGAAACCTGATTAATCAGGTAAAATCCGGATACCGACGATGAAAAAAAAAAATTGTTGGCGTAATTTGCTTGAAATTGGCTTTAAAAATGGAAAATGTTGGCTCAATCGATTAAGGTTGGATTTCATGATTTCATAGCCCAATAATTCTGAAATATTGAAAGGGCCGATTTCTTAGCTCAATCAAAGAAAGGGCAAAGGCCCATTTCATCAAATTTTGAGCCGATTTGCCATATTTTGCCAGATAAACTAATAATATTATAGAACAAAAATGTAGGATCGGAAAAGTTTTATTTCTTAAAAATATAATCTGTCTCGAAATAAATTTAGTCAGATTCAAAATGATTGTCAAACTCATGTGGTTTATACAAAAAAAATGAACGGCTACAATTACCTGTTTTTTTTTTTTCCTTTTATCCAAAACATCTGAATTAGTGGGATGTTGGCATTTGAATGTGGTTTTTGGTTACATGGCATGAATAATAAAAGAAAAAAATGTACAAAAAATTACTAATGATGGTAGAATGAATAATAATAATAATAATAATAATAATAATTGAATAATAAAAGAAAAAAATGTACAAAAAATTACTAATGATGTTAGAATGAATAATAATAATAATAATAATAATAATAATAATAATAATTCTTTCAAGTTTTGTTATAAATATTTTGAATTTTAATTTATTTAAATTCTAAAATATAACTCAAACAACGTCATCTAATCATCACATTAATATTTTACCTAAAATTTATTAAAATATAAAATAATAAATAATATCTCTATACAAAAATTTAAATTTTTGAAAGAGTTAATAGTTGTACAATAAAGATAATAGGAAAAAAGGGAGATACTAAATTCAAATCATATTATATCCCTTTCACTCTATTTAAAAATCTAATATGTGAGGAGAAGTGTAAAATATATAAACTAATTAACAACACATTCATTTATTAACTTAAATATTTGGAAGAAATTGTAGTTATGGAAAATATAAGAAAAGTTCTCTTTAAAAACTTTTTTATTGTGAAATTCAAAAATGTGATAAAGTCAAAAAAGAAAATTAAATAAAAATGATTTTATTTTCTCTATTATTATGTTGCTTTTGTGTGTATAAATGAAATTATAGGGAAGGCCTATATATAGTCACTCCAAAGGAATATGAATAGTCGCTCTCATTAAGTGCGACAATTCAAAAGTTAAAAGTCATCCAAAAACCCAAAAGACAATAGTTATTCTAACACAGGTTAAATATATGTAACTTATAAAGTATGTATTAAATATTTTATAATCATCCATTCAAATTCTCTACAATATTGTCATAACTTGCAACACTTTGCACTTTTTATCGGCTTTTATATTATATATAGACTTTCTTATTCTTGCTGATTAGGAAAAATATATATTTATGACCAGCCGCTTGAATATTAGATTTTGTCATATTATTTTGTTCGGAACAATATCTTATATTATAAATCAATTATTTCTTTAAAAACTTTTACGGTCCAAAACTGAAGCGACATTTTATTGAAGTAAATTTATATGCATATATGTATTAAAATAAATTTGAATACGACTTTGATACTATACTTTTACTAGAGCAGCTGTTCTTATCTGAGTGCTTTTATCGTTACTCTTATCAGAATTTTCCAATCGCTACACTTAAAAGTTTTGGTAGTCTTGGTGAAGTCAATAGCCCTTCGTGGTTTATCGCTTTTTTTAAATTAAAATAATTTATATCACATTAAATTTGAGGGGATATTAGAAAATATCATGTATAAAAATCAAATCAATTATTAATTAATATTATGTATTAGAATAATCAAAAATTGATTTGATTTTAAAAATATTTGATTTCATTTTACTTTTATATTTTCATATTTGCAAAATTGATTTTTGCATACAGATCCAACCTAGTGTAATATTTTACTGAAATAATGAATTATTAGAATTTCATGTTGTCATATTATTTTCATTTTTTAATATGATATCAAAATCATATTCAAATTTCTTTTAATATATATAAGAAAACACATTTTTTTTTATTTTTTGGATTATTATCGTGTTTTCATTTAAATGTACGGATTTAATAAATTTATTAAAAGATGCTTGAAGGTGGATTATGTTGTAAGGTACTCTTAGGCTTTTCTTCTGCAGTCCTCTTCCCTCTTGGTGCTACTTCGTTAACACCAAATTCTAAATCTTTTTCCTAATCAATACGTGCATGAAATTCTTTTAAACATAATCTTTTTTTTTTATTAAATCTCTATCTAGAAAAAGAAATTTTCTTTTTTTTTAAATATATTTTTTCTCATAACGGGTTTTACTTAATTACTAATTTTTTTTAAATAAATAGGAATTACTAAACATCATATTTTGCTTTTAAAGTGAAGAGTTACATGGCTTGACTACAATTGCATGGTTTTTGATTTAAGTGAAAAATAATTTTTTTTTCATAATATAGTAAATTGAATTTCATAGATGTTCATCATAATATGAATAACTTGGATGTTTAACCCCTAAATCCTTTTTTAAGTTTTGTTATATTTGATTATTGTCTCTATGTTTATATTTCAAGTTTGGGATTTTAAGAGATTTTACTTGTTTGTATTTGTTTAAATATTCTCATTCTATACAAAAATTATATTATTATATTTTTAACTTGTTAATGTTGTTCTTGTTGTTATTTTTTTTCTATAGCTTATACTAATTCATCATCGAATGTATAAAATAAATGGTAAAAAGTATCAATATCGAGTTGGTTCAATGGTTAGATATTAATATCTATTAAATAAAATCTTGATTTCGAGTCGTTCTATAAAGAAAACAGATATTGAAATAGTTTTATTTTTTAAAAGTTTAACATATCTCGAATCAAATTTAGTTAAATTTAAAAAGATTATTGAATACTGATAATTTAAAAAAAATAAATGATAGAAAGATAAAAAGAAAGCATAGACAAAGTGGAGATGATGAAATAAGATACTAAAAAAAGTATATGGCTATTTTTAAGATAGAAAAGGTAAAGTAAAATAAGTATTATTAGGAATAAACTGTGTTTATCTGTGTCAATGATGCTCTTCTTTTTGGCAAACCATCGGCCCTTTTTCGTGTTCTTTCATTCCACGCTGATCTTTTAGAATCAAACCACATACTACTTTCTAGATTGTTTGATTCCTTTGAGCCATTGATGTGATCTTTGTGTCAGGGTGTCGTAGTACAAAGGGTATCTTCCCAAAAGCTGAGGGGGTAATAGAGGTCCCATGGACCAACCTAGTCATAAAAAGATGAGCATACCCCAACCCCATCTCCTCGGCAATATGTATAATGATAAGCAAACTTGTTACAATGATGGCAAAAAATTTTTCCCAAAATTCGTTTAGATTTGGGAAAAACAAGAAGAAATACTTAATTTTCAGTACAAAGATGTTAAAATTCATACAAAATTGTTAATTTTTATTACATATGCAAGATATGTTATCGAACAAATTTATCATGTATGTATCAGATATTTTTAGCGGATTAATAGATTTTTATTTCTAAAAATATTGATATATAATAATTATGTTTAATTTAACTAAATTTATTTTGAGTTGCTTAAATATTTAAGGGTAAATCTCTCCCGATTTTTTTTATATATAAAATTTGAATTTAAAATCATTTTCAAAATTACAGTGTTCTAACTAAAAGTTGGTGTAACAGAGTCTTTTTACTAAGCAAAAAATGGCATTTTTTTAAACTTAGATTTAGACCATTATATTCGTATCATGCCTCTTTAATAATTGTGATAACATAAATAATAACCATATAAACATTTGGTACCGATTTGTTTATTTATTGGCAACTTTTTCCTTGATTTAATAAAAGTTTTATAGATTTAGGGTTATAATGGGGTTTTAAATAAATTAAAATTATTAATAGAATTTAAATTTATTTTATGGAAAGGAGATATTGAATATATTATATAACATTTTTTTATTAAAAGATAACGGAGTTTTTCATTATCGAAAGAAAGATTTATTTATTTTTGGTTGGCAAGATGTTTAGCTGACACTTGTTACTCTCTCTCTCTCTCTCTCTCTCTCTCTCTCTGTCTCTCTCTTATGTGCTTGGGACAAGAAAGAAAGAGGGACAGAGGGAGGGACCCAGCAAAGAGGTAACGTGTAGCGTCTCGGTCCATTGTTCGTCGGAAACTCCTTTTGCCTTTATCAAGCACTCCCCACCACCCCCCCTGGGGGCGCTTTATTTCCATCCACTTTCCCTTCTCTCTCTCTAACTTTTTATTTTTGAAATTTTTTTTCCCTATTCTATATATCACCGCAGCCCCAAAGCCTCTTTAATTCTTTTCTTTTCTTTTTCGGTTTGTAGAAAAGCTTTCTTCTTGATATTCGAAACTCTTCGAACTTGGATGGTACCAAAACCAAAGCTGTCTCAAGTTCACTTTTTTGATATCCTAAAACTCCTCAACCCCCAAAAGTTCTCTCTAGAAGAGGATCAAGAAGGAGAAGAAATGGAGGAATTTCACTATGAAGAACTTCGAGAAGCAACGGAAAACTTCTCTCCGGCTCGACTCATAGGCAAAGGAAGTCATGGCTCCATCTACAAAGCCACCCTCAAAAATGGCAACGTTGTAGCCATCAAAAGGGCATCTCGTGACTACTCCAAAAAGCTCGAAAATGAAGCTTCCATACTGTCTTCTCTTCCTCGTATGCCTTCTTTGATACAAGTCATCGGTACAAGCCATGACTCTGCCATGAAAAAGCTTCTTGTGATGGAGTTCATGCCAAATGGCTCTCTTGAAGACTTGCTTCACATCTCTCTGAATCCACCAACATGGCCCAAACGGGTCGAAATGATCTTGCAAATAGCTAAGGGAATCCATTTTCTTCATCAAGCAAAGCCCAATATCATTCATAGAGATATAAAGTCAGCCAATGTATTGTTTGATTCATGTTGGAACCCAAAATTGGCTGATTTTAGTCTAGCCATCGTGCAAAATGAACGTGATGATTATGACCGAGTTAAGACTCAACCCGCGGGAACCATAGGGTATCTAGACCCTAGCTATACATCTCCATTCAAATTAAGCACAAAAAATGATGTTTACAGTTTTGGTGTTCTGGTTTTGGAGATCATTAGCCGCGGAAGGGCCATCGATGTGTTGCGGACACCGGCTTCCATCGTTGAATGGGCAATGCCGTTGATTCAACTAGATCGGACGGCTCAAATTTTCGACCCGAGAATTCCCGGTCCGGGTTGCATGGCGGATACATTACGTTGCATGCTACATATGGCGGCCCGTTGCGTGTCGTTGGATGAGAAATCTCGACCGTCCATTGGAGAGATCATCATGGAAATACAAAGTTGTTTGATCCAACGTGTGAAATTGCCTGTGTGGACAAGTATAGGAAGAAGTTTAATTCTTCTAAGGAAGAGGAAAATGATTAGAAGGCGACATGGTACCACGGTGACATGTGCTGGCCAACAAGGGGATGTCAAGGTTGATCTTTTAACACCCAAAAAAGTATTGTTAAGGGAAATTTTAGCTGACGTTACCCTAAATTGATCAAACAAAGTTATTGGTCTACGAAGAACTCGACTGAGTCTAGTACAGAATGGGCGGGTCAACTCGAGTGACAAGAAGTTATTTACATTTTTCAACCTGCAGAGCATGCACTCCAAATAGAAGTTCACAAAAGTGGGTGAGGGAAAAGGAATGTACACAAACGAAGATCACTTTGGTGTTCTGTCATTCGATAGATCTTGATAAGTATAGTTTGCTTTTGTTATTTAGCTTTTATTTTTTAGGCTTTTTGGGAGGAAGCCCTTGTATTTTCTCCTAATTCCCCCATGAATGTCATATGTCGTAAGCATTTACTTGCTCCAAATTGTGATTGTATATTAATAGGGGGGATTATTTTATCTTTCCCTCCTCTTACGGACCCACTATAAGATAGGTCCAAATGTGATAATTGGAACCTAATTATTATTATTATTTTTTATAAATCACGGTATTACATAATCACGTTAGATCCAACTAAACTAGTTTGAGATATGTTGCACTCTTAAGAAACAAAACTCACCCTATATTTATTTTCGTTATGTATAAAACTCGAACCTAATACCTTGTTTAAAGGGTATCAATACCTAACCATTGAACCAATTAAGTATTAGTTTATTTCACCAATATATATATTTTCCATATTTGACAAATGATATTTGAATGGATTTTGCTGTATTTTTTGTATACTCCAAAAACTTGTATTGAAATGAAGTTCATATGGGTTGTAATTTGCCTGGAGGAATGTTGGCCACAGTTGGTACTTCACAGCTTGTATGTTTTATTCCAAATAGCTCAATTCTATTTTCCTTGATTTGATCAATGTATGGAAGTGAAAAAGCATATATAGACTGCATTTTTATTTGGTCTTTGGTAATGTTACAGAAATATTCTGAGTTGCCATGTGTTAAAAATTTTTGAAAATTTTATGTGAAATGGTAAATTTCAATTCTGATTCTAATTCTTATTATTTGAAATTAAAGAAAAAGTATAAAATTCAATTATATCCATATGAAAATTATATTTGTAAATCATACGATTTGAAAATAAACCCTGATGGAGTTTGCAAAAGCCGCAAAAATTGTATAATTAATATCGTTAAATACTGAATCTAGAATTAGACTTCAAGACTATTTGATTGGTTTAAACAATGAAATTCAATTGAATTTCAAATTTTATTTATTTATAATTTTTTATTTTTTATATTAATTTTCTTATGATTATAATTAATAATTACACATTTGATCATTTTTAAGTTTTATTATAAAAGATAACAATTCGATTATTTCAATAAAATAATTAATATTTATATAAATATCTTATATTTTTTATATTTACATATTTTTTCACATTTCTATTTCTTTTATTTTTACAAAATACCATTTTTTGATATCGTTTTCATATCCTTTCTGTTTTTCATTTCCGTTTCGATTCAACCTTACTAAATACTACCTAATAGGTTGCTTAGGCTTATCATAAATAAACTATGATGATATTTGTATTACTAATTATACTATTTTTTTTTCTGGGATACATACCTTATACTGCTACAAATTCTATTATAATAATCAAAACCAAGCACTAAGATTCACCATAGAAACAACTTGGGTGGTAGAATTACATAGGTAGTACAACTATCGTTATTTTACCACAAAAATTAAGGAATTTTTAAGTTTTTCACCATTAAGAAAAATAGGATAAAACCATAAATTTTTAAAAGCCTTTTGAATTATTATTATTATTATTAATTTTTTTTTGGGAGTTTATCCACTTAAAAGACTCAGTGGCCAAAATGCAAATTGCAATAATTTAAGAGACCAAATTCCAGTGAGAAAAAGAAAGAGGGCAGGATGTGTAAGTCCTACTCTATCTTTTGTTAGGTGTGGAAAGAAAAAGGAGAATATGAAACCTTGAAAATGAAAAGAAGAATAAGAATCAAATAAAGCTGCAAAAAGGAGATTCTAAGGAAAAGATAAAACCGCCACACATGAATCTAGAATGCTATCAATTTCACTGGTCCAATAAAATAAGATAGCATGCCCACCAGCATTTTTTTTTTTATTCTTTAATTCTTTTCCAACTATTTGTATTATATCAATCAGTATCCAGAATTATATTTCGATTAATCTAATTCGATCACTTGTCCAAATCATTTTAAGGACAGATCTTCCAATATAATTTTTTACATGCTTAAATTTTGAATCTAAAATTTAATTAAAAAATTTAGTATTTTTTTCACTAAACTGAGTATCGTTAGTATTCTTTTCTAACTATCTTTTGCATCTCTCTATAAGACTAACCCAGTTTAACGGATACATGATAGACACCAGGCAACCATGAAAATTTCCCTCGTTATTTTTTTCTCCATGAAAAAGAGAGAGAAAGAGAGAATATATATAAAGTGTTCATGAATGATTTTATATTTTACACATACTAATTTATTAATTATGCATACTGTAATAAATTCTATGTATAGATTTAAAATTTTTATGATATAATTTCTAATATTAAATCTTTTTTATTATATAGGAGGAAATTCTTACGAAAAATAAATGAATATTCGAATTCAAGATTTCAGATCAAGAGAGAACTTTTTGATATTATTGGATCTCAAGGTTATGGGTTCTGATATTTAATCTTGATCAGAAAGAAAGAGATATATTTCTTATTAGTTATATTGAGATTGAAGGGTTCTGAGTAAGTAATTGAATTCGGCTTTGTAGGGTTTTTTGGAAAGCCAAAAAACTTAGTTCTAGGATTTAATCATTGATAACACAATTGAACTTTTGTGGCCATTAGATGTAACACAATGGCAATACCACGCGCAAAGAACTCAATCCAATAATCTTACGTTTACCAAAAAATTCATTTTTCTTTCTTTTTATTTTTCTGATTGTATGTCTCACGTAGAATGCATGGAAATGAAAACAGATAAATAGAAACGAATATAAAACGACATGAGAAAAAAGACACTTTGTAAAAATAACAAGGAAATATGGTAAAAAAAAGAAAATATAAAAATATAAGTATTTTTATATAAATAATAATTATTTCATAGAAATAATAAACTAGTCATATTTTATAATAATAATTTAAAATGATTCAATATGTAATTATTAACAATAAGAAAAATAAGATAAAAATTATAGTTATAATTAATTAATAAATAATTTATTAAATATGAAAAATATGTAAATATAAAAATATAAAAATATTTATATAAATATTAATTAATTTAGCGTGTCGAGATGTTTCATAAATAAAAAATATTTTAAAAATAAAAAAAATATTAGTGTTGAAAAGTTTCGGTTCACTTGTCTCACTGCGGTCAATCCAATGGCTTTTCATCTGAGCCATAGGTCTTAGATCTCAGTTAAGAGAAGTTAAAATTAGAGTAAGTTAACATTAAGAGAATTTTCAATATAAAAGCTATCATTATTTTTAAAAATTAATAACTTTTATTTAGAAACACAAAGAACTTGGAGTGCTCTTCATTAAATAAGGGTCAATATACATAGGATGGTACTATCATTTAAATAAATAACCATTTTATTCTTTTTATTAACAATAAAAGATATATTTGTAAAAATATTTTAATCCTTAGAAAGGGGGTTAATATTCACACCGTACACACATATGCCAAGTTGTAGGATGTTGTGTTCTACGGTATTCTGGATATCTTACTATTACGTAAAGAAACAAGTGGGGGAGGAGGGAGGGGGGAGGAGGGAGGAGGGAGTGGGAGAGGATGCTATCTCCAGGAATTGTCGGCTATTATTTCCTCTTTTTTTTTTGGGGTTTTCTCTTTCTTTTTCTTTTTTTTTCTTTTTTTTTTTTTACTTCTTTGTTTTTTTCATCTATTTATCATTTTTTTACTTCTTTTTTTTTTCACCCTTCGTCTTTCCTTTTTTTTTTTTTTTTTCTTTTTTTGGATTTCTTCTTTTCTTTTTTCACTCTTCACCATTTTTTTTTCTCTCCCTTTCTTTTTGGTTCCACTCTTATCGGTTTGTTACTGTTTCTTTTTATTTACTTCTTTTTTTTTTCACCCATTTATCCATTTTTTTTGTTTTTTTTTTTTACCATTCACCCTTCCTTTTTTTATTACTTTTTTTGAGTTTCTTTTTCTTTTTTTTTTCACCGTTCACATTTTTTTTTTGCTCTTTTTTTGGGGTTTCACTGTTATCAATTTGTTACTTTTTTTTTTACTTCCTTTTTTTTCACCCATTTAATCCTTTTTTTGCTTCTTTTTTTTTACCCTTCACCCTTCCACCCTTCCTTTTTTTTTTGGGTTTATTCTTCTTCTTCTTGTTTTTTTCTTTCACCCTCCACCTTGCTTTTTTCACTCATTTTTTTGGTTCTACTGTTACCGATTTACTACTGTTCCATTTTTTTTTACTTCTTTTTTTGGGGTTTTTTCTTTTTCTTTTTCTTTTTTTTTTTTCTGCCCTTCGCTCATGAGGAGAGGGGAGTGGGAGGGTGTAACACCAAGAAAAGTCAAGAGAAAAAAAAAAAAAAAAGAAGAAGGAAAAGTCAACAATTTAACTTTCCCAACTTTCTCAATTTCTCTATTCACCCGAAGCAAACCCACCCCCTCCTATCATCTCTCGTCTCTCGTCTCTCTTATCTCTCGTCTCTCTCTCTCTCTCTCCCTTTCCCCTAGGGTTTCCTTTGTTACCGTGTTTGGTCCTTTGTGCGTGTGACTATGGCGCAAGTTCATAACAGAGGATCGGAAAAGGCAATGATGTTCTTATCTGTGAAGTCACACTAACCTCTCTCTCACTCTCTCTCTTTTTGTCCTTCTCTTCCTTCCATCTCATTTTGTATTTCCTTTGCCGTTGCACGAAGCTGTTGTCGCCGCTGATTCCCCTTTACCTGTTGCACGACCACAAACTGAGAATCACGACCATCTCCGGGCAGCAGGAATCTGTGAGCATTCTCTCTCTTTCATCCTTTTTCATTTCAATCCGTGACTGTCTCGTGTTTAATTTCTCATATTTTGTGTCATAGTAGTGATCCGAGACACATTATTTGTTTAGGTTTATGGTTTTTCCAAATTCGCGAATTAGATATTTCAAGAAATTATGAATTGGGAACCCATAGTTGAAATAATTGAGGGTCTCTATAAGAGACCATAATTTAGGATTATGTTTTGACACTGCTAAAGGAAATTTGCTGAACAAATATTGAAGGGAGGGTTTAATAGCAGATTTTAAGTTAAACTCTGGACACAAGCAAATGTTGCTTATTCTTGGTGGTATGTGGTGGTGATATTTTACTTGTTGATCGTGTGTTAGTGAGAATGTTAATCTTGGATGTCAGTTCAAGAGCATTAGCTATGTAGTGATGCTCTCTTGTGTGGATTAAAATGTATGAGGACTAGTTTCATAAAAAATCTCAAAAGAAAAACGGGTTCGCTTTTTCATGAGCAGTTTGAGTACATTGTGATCTTTTATTCATAACTTTCTCTACATTAAGGCAAACCAAGTGAGATTTTTTGCATATGAATTAGACTCTCATATCTTGAAAAAGAGGTACGAATCGTTGAAATCGGCTAAGAATTGCGTTTGTTATGATTTTTCAAAACATTTTCGTGGTGTTGTCCTATCCCTGTTCTGTCTGCTCATTTCCCCTTAATTTTGAGATGTCTTTTAGACTGAATTCGGCTAAACTCTGACATGAAAGTTGTAGATCTATGTCTTAGATTTAATTTGAGTTAAGAATCATGTAATTTGGATATGTGTAGTGAACGTTATAGACATTTTCCTATAATTGCGCAAATTAGAAAATTTACTGAAAAATTAGAATTATGAAAATATTAAGGAAAAATAATTTCTCTAGTATTGGTATGTGATTTAATGATTTAATCATAACCAATAAATTAGGTTAAGGTCTTGAAAGAGCGGAATGAGGGATAATTCTTATTTAGTTAGAAAATTTGGGAGTGATTACCCTATCAAGAGATGAGTGGATGGTCCGTTATTTTGTAAATGAGTAAATTTATTTTAAATATTTTATAAATGATTTTGAATGTGTTTTATATATTTTATATAAGTTTTCTTTGATTGTGGGATGTCTGAAATGAAAATTTGAATTACGAATGTATCCATTATATTTATAAATGAATCTGTACCACATATTGTTGAATATTTGATTTATAAATGCCATTGTATGATTTGATAATCGTTTGTTGAAATTATGACACATGAAATGTGATTTAAATATTTGTGAAAGGATGGTATATGAAGTAAATGGCTATAGTCATTCCCTCCACAGAACGACCCGACGAGGTGACGTGGTTAAGGTTGGATGTGCGGGGGAGGCAGATGTGGCTCCCTTTGTCGAAGTCGTGCTATATCTAAAAGCACCCCGATTAGGTACGAGTCAACGCTGAGGAAGGCGGAACTAGTGTTATGAAACAAATGGATTGAACCTTTGGTGGGTTTTCGTCCGGGTTCGGCCAAACCTGGAACGGGAGTGAATTCTTAGGGAGACCCCATGATTTTGGGAAGATTAAAATTTATGGATGTATATTTGTTTGAATTATTCTGATTTGTTGAGATTATTTTATATTTAAAGAATTCTTTATGAAATATGTTTTGACTTCCCCACATTTACCCACATTTATTGTCATAATATTATTGCACTCCACTCGCTGAGTATTCACAATAGTCACCCATCTCTTTACACTTTTCAGAGGATACTTAGCAGGAAGATTTCACTTGAAAGCTGCGGAAGAATTATTTTTGCTGATTTGTATAGGTATTTAATGATATAGGGTTTATTTTGGGTTGATTTGTAATCTATGGAAGGGAAAATTTTGTATTAATCTTTTGGTTTGGATTTAATCGATACATGTCTTATGACAAGAGGCAAGAATTGATAGAATCCATACTTGTTCATTGTAAAATTTGGTTATTTTCGTTTAAATTCTCCTTTTACAAAACTTATTGTTTTAAATAAGACATTTGGAATTTTAATTTGAATTTTTAGTTGTATATGGATGAGAGGGTGATGGAGATTGTTTAGAAGGTTGGGTTGGCCAAATTGCATGCGTGCATGTACAGGGATGAATCGGTGGATCCTCTATTTGTGCGTCCTTGCATGTTTTTGATAATTGATGATGTAGGAGAGTCATTTGAATGTTATTGAGTTGTTTTTAAAATAGGTTGAACATGTGAAATGCCTTGCGTTATCCTCGTACATGGGGAGATGCTGTCCCTATGCAAAAATAATGCGACGGTTGTTGCGTACTAGACTCGAGAGTCGGGGCATAACAGAGGGAGTGCCACTTCGGATGGGAACAGTTTGCAAAGATTCTTTTTAATTTTTTTCCCACCCTTCACTCTTTATATATATATATATATCTTATTTTATCTTAATTTTAATCTTTCTTAATAATAATAATCTTATCTTATAATATAATAATAATAACAACTATATATAAAGTAAAAAAAAAGGGAAGGGGAGTTGGAGGGATTGCCACCACGGATGGGAATAGTTTGCTATTGTTTCCTTTTTTTTTTTTCTTTTTCTAGAGTTTTTTTATTCTTTTTTTTTTTTACTTTTTTTTCTCACCCTTCTTTTTTATTGCTTTTTTTTTTCCACCCTTCACCCTTCCTTTTTTTTTTTTTTTTTTTTTTTTTTACTTTTATTTGGGTTTCTTCTTCTTCTTCTTCTTCTTCTTTTTTTTTTACCCTCCACCACTTTTTTCACTCATTTTCTTTTGGGTTTTATTATTATCGGTTTGCTACTATTCTTTTTCTTTTATTTACTTCTGTTTTTTTTGTTTTTTCTTTTTCTTGTTTACTTCTTCTTTTTTTTTTTACCATTTATCCTTCTTTTTTTGTTTCTTTTTGTTTTTTTTTTACTTTTTTTCCCCACCCTTCCCCTTTCTTTTTTTTTATTACTTTTTTTTTGGGTCTCTTCTTCTTCTTCTTCTTCTTTATTTTATTTCTTTTTTTTTTCATCTTTCATCCTTCTTTTTTTTACTCTTTTTTTTTGTTCCATTGCTATCGTTTGCTACTATTCTTTTTTTAATTCCTTTTTTTATTTTTTTTATTTCTTTTTTACTTCTTGTTTTTTCACCATTCACTTTTTTTTCCTTATTAATCTATCTCTTCCCCTCTATCTCTTTTTTTTTTCATTTTTTTATGGGTTTCACTGTTTTCAAACTCTCTTTGAAAGTCCCTGTTTCTCTTTATGTCACTTGGTACAACTTGGTTTTTTCGAGCCATTTCTTTTTTTTGGGCCCTTTTTGATTGTTTAATTTATTAGAATACCATCCGATAAAAAAAACTGTGTGCATATATAGTTACACACCATTCAAGAATTTTTTTTTAAAAATACAAGTGGAGAGGGGGAGGGGGAGGGGGAGAGGGAGGGGGAGTAATCGCCACCTTGGATGGGAATAGTTTCTACTGTTTCCTTTTTTGGGGTTTCTTCTTCCCTATTTTTTTACTTATTTTTTTTTTTCACCTTTGTCCTTTGTTTTTTTTTTGTTTCTTTTTTTTTTAACTTCTTTTTTTCACTATTCACCCTTCTTTTTTTTTTCTTTTACTTTTTTTGGGTTTCTTCTTCTTTTTTTTTTACTTCTTTTTTTTTCACCTTTCACTCTTTTTTTTTTTTAACTTCTTTTTTTGGGGTTCCCCTACCAGCTTCCTACCATTCCCTTTTTTTTTACTACTATTTTTTTTGTTTCTTTTTTTCCTTCTTTTTTTTTACCCTTCATCATTTTTTTCAATAATTATAAAACACACAAGAAAAAAAAAAAACAAACAAACCTGGGCCAAGGCCGCACCTTGTGCGGCCAGAACCCTCCTACTGTTCAAACAAATAATATTTTGTTTCACACATGGTGTGTTCAAAGTTACTTCCCATCATGTGTTGGTCAAATTTGGAGGGACAATAATTCATAGAAAATTGCAATTTTGATCGGCCTTAATTAAACTCTTTCTTTTTTCTTTTTTCTTTTTTTTTGTCACCATGGAACACTTTCTCATCTAGTATCTAAAGTCATATTCCAACTAAGTTGCAGTCAGATCCCTTTTTAAGGAAGCTCTCCCAATGGCCCAAACTCTTCTTTATGTTTAGGTTTTGTGGTGTTCAAATGTATGAAATCAACCCATATCCTCTCTTTTTCAAAAATTTATCAAGATCCAGTAATTCTTCATGTCTAAGGATGGTTTTGCATGCTTTATTATAGATCACGACCCTCAAAATCCTAGCATTACGCCTCCTCCTCTCCATGAGAATGTGGCACTCTACAAGGCGAGGGACTTGTTCTCTCTTGTTTTTGTGATGTTCTCTTGGTCATGAAATTTACCTTGAGGCATAATTGGAGTATAGTCCTCGCCAAATTTTAAGCTTGAGCATGTTGGAGATTGAGTTTTCTTAGGTAAAGTTCAAAATTTGGAGATAGCGGTTTAAGTGTCCCCAAATTTTTAATGCATATATCAATGCATGATTGTGTGATTTTGCCTTTTTAGGTATTGGATCTTGTTTAAGTGTATTCACTACAAAAAAACACGGTTTTAGCTACGAATTTTCGTGACGAAAAAAATTCGTCGCTATTTTGCGACGGATTTAGCGACGAAAAAGTTTTTCGTCGCTAATTTGCCACAAAATTTGCAACGAAAAAAAGTCGTGACTAAATTAGCGACGGACACATCATTCATAGCAAAATTCGTCGCTAATTAGTGACGAAAAAATTTTCGTGGCTAAATTTGTCGCTAATTGGGGACGAAAAATTTTTTGTTGCAAATTTCGTCGCTAAATATGGCAAAATTTTGCCACGGATTTAAAATTCGTCGCAAAATTTAATCTTTTTTAAATAGAATTTTATTTTTTTATTTTTCTTTTTATTTTATTAATATGTAATATTTAAGTTAAAAATTAATTTAGCAACGGATTTGTTTTCTTGGCCAGACGAAAATCCCAATCCGTCTTTTATATATAATTAAATAAAATATATCCAGGAATTTAGCGACGGCTTAAAATCCGTCGCTGAATTTAATCTTTTTTTTAATTAATTAGAATTTTAATTTATTTTTATTTTATTTTAATAATTTCAGCGACGGACTCCAAATCCGTCGCTGAATTTTATATTCTTTTAATTATAATTTTATTTTATTTTATTAATTTATATTAACAAATCATATTATTATTTTATAATATTTTAATTTGTATTTTATTTTATTATATTATATTTCATTTTTTAGAAGAATAATATTATTTAATTCTTAAAAAAACCATATATTTTATTTTATTTAAATTATATATATTTTTTAATTAATTTATTATTTTTTTCTTTTTTTGTTTGATTTAATATTTTTTATTATTGTATATGTAATTTTATTTTATTTGTATTATTTTATTCAATAATATAAATTTTTTAATTAAATATTAATGCCTGCGCGGGCGCAGGTGCCGGCGCATGCACGCACGGGCGCCTACCTGCCTGGGTGCCCAGGCAGGCAGGCGCAATCAATTTGTTCGGAGTTCACGTGTGCGTGCAGGAGTTCGGAGTTCGAACCACGGTGGAGGCAGAAGGCGCGGCATTTTCCAGCAATTAAGAGTTGACGCTGCGCGGGGGTGCTGGCTCGGGCGGGCAGGTTGGTGCTGGCTCGGGTGGGTGGGTGGGGGTGCTAGCTCGGGCGGGCAGGGGGGCAGGTTACATGTTGGTGCTGGGGTGGGTGGGCACGTGGCTCTGCTGGCTCATGTGCAGGGCATATGGAATCAGCAACGGATTTGAATCCGTCGCTAATTCAGCGATGGATAATTTTTTGACGGGATTTGTTTTCTCCTAAATTAGCGACGGATTTTAGCGACAAAAATTATCTGTCGCTAAAATTAGAGACGAATAATTTTTCGTCGCTAAATTTTGTGACGAATTTTAGCGACAAAAACTTATTTGTCGCTAAATTTAGCGACGGATTCCAGATTTTCGTCGTTAAATTTAGCGACGGATTTTTAATTTTCGTGGCTAAATTTTTGCGACACGTTATTAGAGACGAAAAATTTTTCGTCGCTAAATCCGTCCCTAATGTTTTTAGCGACGAATTTTTTTTAAATTTTCGTCGCTAAATTTGTGGCTAAAAGGCTGTTTTTTTGTAGTGATTTTAATATTCTTCGATGGTTATTATGTATGCCATGCTTAGATTTACAATATATATATTTATATAATGCTCAATGTATTAAAATCTAAACAATTTAAATTGGTTAAACAAGAAAATCTTACTATATCAGATTTTAGCAATATTTAGTAAATTCTTTTTGTACTTGAATGTAATCAGAACTTGAGATTTCTTTGCGGTCAACAACTTGAGATTTCATTTAGGATTAGATATTAGCTTTTTTTTCCTAAATTTAGAAAAACTTTTGCAGTAATTTCTAACCCTTTGATCACTTCCAACTGTACTATATCCTAATTTGAGCTCTTAGATTTGATTTGATGTTAGCTTTTAAGTAATATCAGTGAACTAATGATACAAAAAAGAGGTTTTACATACCCAAAACACTTGAATCCTATGTGAACTAATGATACAAGAAAGAGGTTTTACATACCCAAAACACTTGAATCCTATCTCACACAATCCACTTCCTTTCTACCAATTTAATCAAGAAGAAAAAGAGAGTTTTTTCCTCTTTTCTTGGTTTATTAAGTTATATTATTTTTGTTCAGCATTTTTCCACTAATGCAATGATCTTTGTGTTTTTTATCTACCTTCTGTGTTGCAATTTTCGACGAATCACAGGAAGGTTCATTAACAAAGTTGCTATTTTGCTTAACAAAGCTGCTATTTGTGAGACAGATTCTTATGCTTTTGCTTTATTTAAATTTCCTTATTTGTGTTTGCGCATTTGCCTGTAAGATTTTTTGATCATTCGCTTTCTATTTCCAATGATTTTCATGATAGATGTTGGATTATTTCATTGACTTATGATACGAGGGGTTTATATATCGGTCGAAGAAATAGCACAACCAATAGTTTATGTTGGATTTAATCGCACATGCGGAAGCGTGAAATAAATAGATCGGAATTTTTCGGGATAAATATCTCTATAGGGCGGTCTCCAAAATCCACCGTGTCATGATGTCCCTCGAACGGATCGCACGGTCGGATGGTGATCACGCAATCGAACCACTACCGCAATTCCACGACGCCACAAGCCTTATGTCCGGTGGATCGCTTGACGATGAGAGATTTTCCTACGCGAAAATCTCCATCCCTCACTCCATTTTCTCTCTCTAGAGAATGTGCCATCATTGCCATTTTTTTTTCTTTCTCATGGTTACTATTCAAGCCAGAAGGAAGGAGAGCCTAATTCACATGGGCATCTATTTTATTTTTGGGCTTAATGGGGAGTTAATTAGGTGGTTAGTGGGATAATGGGAGTTACCCCATTATCCCTAAGGTACCAAAATGCCCCTCTTGGGCACACTAATCTACATCTCCCACTTGCACATGAGGGGATTTCACTTCCATCAATCACAAGATCGCAACTCATGCGATCTATCACATCACTCTACTAGACTTTCATACAGGATTGGGCGTCGTGCGACCGGCGAGTGCACCTGCAAGCAAAGACTTCTCGATACACCTGTTAGGATGATCGAGTAGTCACCGTTAGTATAAAAATAACTCGTTATACCCCAGACTCAATGCATTTACATCCATCGAGCCACTTTCCTCATCGAAAGTGATCCCCAATCAATTTGCTCGACTATGTATTCATTATTATGTTTGAATCCCAACATGGATTAACATAATAGGTCAACCTATGAATACACGACAATGATGTAATGTCTATTGGCTTTCCTTTTCCCATACTCGAATCTATCAGTCTCAATTCAGTTGGTTTCCTAGACCTGCCCCTTAGACCTCAATTTATCTTCCGGGCCATAGGTAAACAGACTAAAGTAGTAACACTGAATCAAAACTTCTAGAGACAACAGAAAGTAATAAGGGTATAAGAGATCCCACCGAATGGATCTCAGGTCTCACACAGTAAGAACGGGGATCAAGATCAAACTATCGTCTCAAATAATAGCTCCCACTATCCCATGGTCGTCTCATCACACGTGTTTCACGTGGTATGAAACACATGCCAAAGTGTTATTCCCCCATCTCTCAAAGGGTATATGTCAAATTTCTCTAACACTGTACAGGTATGGGACTCAGTCTACACATAAGACTTTACCCAAAGATCTCAGAGAGAGTATCTCAGAGACTATCACAAATCACAGGTAATATCTGAGATCTCAAACCTGGCTACTTACAGGCAACATGGATGTGGGTATTTTCATGTCGGTCATATCGCATATGACTTCATACTGAACACATATCAGGGCGACTTATGTTCTAGAAGGGCTACTTTCAAAGCCTCTTACAACTAGAATCCGTCTCATCTTCGCTCACTCAGAGTCGGAGGTGGTCACTCGTGTGAGAGAGTCGACCACGCCTGCCTGACACATCTTTTATCATAAAATCACAATATATGACAATAAATAGTGCATGAAATACATATGTGACCCAATAATGCATGCAAATCATATATTTCAATAAGCATCTATAACAATATATAATGAGAAATGAAAGTACACTAAATCCAATGATTTCTTATCTCACAAAGGAATCTTTCACAACGGGTTTTCTGAAGGGATCAGCTATCATACTATATATCAAGGTGTACTTAGCTGTCACAATATCCTTCTCGGTAATATCTCTCACAAAGTGATCTTCGGTATCAATGTGTTTGGTTTTATTATAACACCTAGGGTCTCATTTGTTGACAATGTCGATCTGATTATCACAATAATCATCACTGATCTCCCACTATTTGCCATAACCCCTAAGTCTTCCAGAAATTTCTGAAGCCAACCATTCTCATGAATTACAATTGAGCATACTACAAGTTCAGTCTCTATCATAAATAGAGATTTACAGGTTCTTTTCTTACTGCGCTAAGAAGATAAAATCTTTTACGTTTATTCAGATCACTACTCCCAGTCAGTATCTGAATCCCAACGACAAAACGCAAATCACCTAATCCGTAACAGATGGGAGGTCCGCAATTCTAATGAGATATTACAGAATCCTTTTTCACTGCTCTACAGTGATCCCTTCCAGAATTCTATTAATACCTACTCACCAAATCAACCGCAAATAAACTTCTGGTCATGTACGCCTCATCGCATACATCAAACTGTATATTGCACGTGTATACTTCATCGCATACACTAGAAATGTATTTTGTACTGGAATTGTGTCAAAATTCAGGTCTTTTTACCTTTAGCGATAAGAGTGTCTTTTAGGTTGTCATCGCTCTTCTTGAAATGCTCAAGAATCTACTTTATGTAAAACTCTTGTTAAAGAGTTAACACCATTCTCAAGCGATCCCTATGGATCCAAAATCTGAGAATGAACTAAAACCTTATAACCATATTACAATGGTCATTGGATACTCTCTATTGTTCCCGGTCAACAGAATGTCACCTACATATGAGAACATGCTCATAAAGAAGCTATCGGGACGTATTAGATATATACAATGATCTTACTCGATCATTACAAAATCATAAGATATCACCTTCTCGTGAAATCTCAGGCGCCACTGTCTGGATGATGGTTTAAGGTCGTTTTTTGAGTTCTAAAATCAACAGACATTTTCCACCTGATCTACTAGAACGAACACAGAGGGATGCTCCATGTTAATCACCTCATCTAGACTTCTACTACAAAAGCGGTCTTTACGTTCTTGTGATGTGACTCTAGATCCATGTTCGTGATAATCGCTAAAAGATAAACAAATCGAGATAAATTGGACTATGACTCCTCGATAGTCCACCCCTCAGTTTAAGTGTAACCCTTGGTTACTAGACGGGTTATTTACCTTTTCATCAATCCGTTGACTTTTATCTTGACTTTGAGAACCTACTTGTTCCCAATGGTCCTTCCGCCCTCAGGCAAATCAACTAGGTCCCAGACCCTGTTGATTTTCATCAACTCCTTCTCTTCATTTATTGCCTTCAATAAATGATCTTTTGCATCTTTTGTAGAACCTTCGAGAGTCTCTCAGACCGTTTTAGATTTCTCATCATCCTCTAGAATCGCAACGAGGATCTCACCCTCAATCGAGAAACAACGTTTAAATACGCATTCTCGATGCTCTTAGGAGGAGAGAAAAATCTTTACCTCTTGAAGGATCGCTCCCACTGAGATCAAGATCCGTAGTGGATTCTTGTATCCTGCCGCTGGGCTCCTCGAGCCACTAGGCTCATCCATCGCATAAAGGGTAGGGTCCAAATTGATTTCACCTCTCTTAGGGAAATCATTATCAAGTAATGTGGTATTACGAGACTCAATCTCGATTATAGTGCTGTCCGTGTTTGCCTAGGAACACGTATTTTCTCGCGGGCCTAACTCACCGTGTGAATGCGAAAAATCATGGCATAGCCCCATAACCTCAAGTGACTAAGGTCAGGCTGCCTCCCTGACACAGCCCCATATGTAGTTTAGACGAATACTTACATTCTCGCTCGGTTCTGAGAGTCTCTACTCTTAAATCTAACTGATTCTCAATCTCGCTTATGAACCTCCTGAAGCAGTCTAATGCCTCAGACTTATGCAAGATCAGATAGATGAACCAAAACGCACGTAAGCATCTATAATTATCTACACAACTCTATTTCCGGCTCTCATGCTCATAAGACCACAAGAAAAGGAAGGCACAATGGTTTAACTGCAATGGAGTCCCAGCTCTCATTGCATTGCCAAATGGTTTTCTCGTTATTTTGCCGGCTAGGCAAAATTCACATACGGGTAACTCGAATCTGGTCAGCGGGTCTAATAAACCTCTCGCTACTAACCGATTCATCATCGCTTACCCTATGTTTCTAAGTCTACTATGTAATTCATTTATATCATCATCTACGCAATCAGATGTAAAGACAATAGTAGAACGACAAGAAACCATTAGAAGGAGTAGCACTCAGTGCATACAATCCATCATGGATTAAAACCAGAATAATTCAAAAAATTGTCGTATTAAAAAAAAGGAATAATTTCACGCATATCTTAGTCAATTTTAGACAGGGTGCTAAATTGTAGATTCGTCGAATGCCTACAGTATTAAGAACGTCATGGCATGTGTCGTTTCTTCTGACAACGACAAATGCTTTGTCCTTAACGTAAATCCTCCAAGCTTAAGGATTCACTTGACGGAACTATATTTACGCACTCCTGTCTCGAGTTACGTGGTCATTTGCTCCTGATTACAAAGGAGAGAAATCAGCGAGCATTATTGTGAATGAGACAAATCTCAAACCACGTAAAGAAGAAGGATATGGATTTCTGCTCGTCACATTCACAAGCGAAATGACCAAATCTACCTCAAACGTAGCAATTTATATTGGTCTAATCAAATTCCTTCTTCTTGCGTTTTTGTACCTCATTGTCGGTTTTCTCGAATGATTTTATTACCTTGATCTCGAGTCTTGTTCACATGCTTATGCTATTGGCTTAGCGTCAGGGAAGTCCTTACTCGACTCCTCTGAATTAGCATGACTCGAATGTGGCCTACTCGCTTCTAAGTGCTCCTCATCAAGCTCACATTATGTAATCACGTCAACGAAAGTGCGAATACTTTCGTCAAATGTGAGATAGGATTTCACGGTTTCCTATGAATCAGGTAAAAACTGAATCACATCTAGTATCTAAATTCCATCCAAAATTTGCTCGTTCTTATATCTTAACTCAGTGATTATACTTGACTTTTGCATCATTGTATGATCAACCATTTTCTTCTGCATCCTCATATTAGGAGCTGAAAAGAGCAACACAATGCTCTTATGGGGCGAGTCGAACCGACATGTCCATAGGATATGTCTCGTAGAACGAGATTAAGTCATTGTGCATGCCACTGATAAGGATTGCCCTAACTTGGCAATTCTTTTCTACCATGCATGATAAATCTCTTTATCTCGTATATCCTGAGGCGCGGTGCCCACCCTAGGGCCTATCATCTCGTGCCTCAGATTGCCATTAGTTTTTGCCTCTCAAGAATAAACTGAATCTATTGATGTGAAATTTCGCAGATTACATCATTCAGTTTACTCTACTTGCAAAAATTTAATACGACAGTTCTCAACGCATTAAGAAAGACATTTGTGACTTGGAGATGCTTATTATCACATTTTTGTACGCCCTACGAATCATCAAGACCAAAATGACTTGAGTACAGACCCCAAAGCGAGCGTATGAATCAACGGACACCATACACAACAACCCGGAATCGCATCTTACCATTCGGACTTTGATTCGGCATACAAAAATTTACAAAATGCCACATTTATGGATATTGGACCCCAAAGAAATTGAAAAAAAAATTCAATTTTAAGCGACCTCACACGCCGCCCGGGGCCCACACGCGCCGCCTCTCGCCGGCGGTGCACTCCACGCGCCTCCACGCACCGGCAGCAGCCTGGCGCGCCTCACACGCTCCGCCACGCGCCTGGCGCGGCTCGACTCATGTGAGCCCAGTCGCGGCGTGCTGCTCATGCGCCGAGCCGCCTTGAGCCGGGTCATACCGGGTAGGTCAACGGGTCAGGGTTGACCCGACCGGTCAACGGGTTGGGGTCCAACCCGGTCGGGTCGGTTGCGGGTTGGTCCGGGTTAGGGTCCGACCCGAACCGCTGCCTAACCGCTTCACGTGCCTGTGTGGCACGTGTAGTGCTAGACGCGCCTGCTAGACGCGCCTTATGGCTCGTGCGTATCACGCGTCCGCGGGTCTGGACCGGTTCTTCGCCTGACGGGTCCTGTAACGGGTTTTTCGACCCGGTTGCTGGAAAACTAGATTTCGATTGCTTTTTCTTGCATTTTTCGACTGGAAAAAATTTGTGGGCATCCTCCAAACATCCTACACTCGATTTTAGGAGGATTCAAGCCCAAAAATGGTGGAACTCAACCACCCCAGTCACGGCCCTCCGCGGCCATTCGGAAATCCCGGTTTCCGACATCCAAAACTCACAATAAAAGATATGAAATTGTAGATTTAGATGCAAGGAACACACTTATAACATTTTCATGCATCGGTCCGCCCTCTAAAGCCATAGATCTAAGGTTTTCATGTTCGTACGGTCGCAAATTTCGACCGGACGTTTCATGGCCTAAACATGCTCCGAAAATTAAACAAAAAATTGTTTTGTAATCCCTGGGCCATGAGTATTCTTACGGTGTTCTCGGATTCACGAAACTCATTCGTGATCCGGACCCCAAAATTTTAAAACCCCAAAAATAATTCCGAAAATCATTTAAATTAAATCCAATGATCGCTCTGATACCAATGTTGGATTTAATCGTACATGCGGAAGCGTGAAATAAATAGATCGGAATTTTTCAGGATAAATACCTTTATAGGGCGGTCTTCAAAATCCACTGTGTCACGATATCCCTCAAACGGATCGCACGGTCGGATGGTGATCACGCAATCGAACCACCACCGTAATTCCACGATGCCACAAGCCTTATGTCCGGTGGATCGCTTGACGATGAGAGATTTTCCTACGCGAAAATCTTCATCCCTCACTCCATTTTCTCTCTCCAGAGAATGTGCCATCCTTGCCATTTTTTTTCTTTCTCATGGTTACAATTCACTCCAGAAGGAAGGAGAGCCTAATTCACATGGGCATCTATTTTATTTTTGGGCTTAATGGGGAGTTAATTAGGTGGTTAGTGGGATAATGAGAGTTACCCCATTATCCCTAAGGTACCAAAATGCCCCTCCTGGGCACACTAATCTACAGTTTATTATTTTTGCTTCTGTATTCTGTACTCTTCATGTTTGTTAGTCCATTCTTATCTTTTATTTGAGAAATATATATTCAGTTGGTTGTTTGAATGCCTGTACTTTTTTGTGGAGTGGTTGACTGTTTAAAATGTATTTGAGAATTATTTGATGAGGGTCGTGTGCCAGAAGGACAATGATTGATGAGGGTCGGAGGAGGAAGGTGTTGGCCATGGGAGGTAGAGAAATTGAGAGAGAGAGATTGAGGGAGACGGGAGAGAGAGAGAGAAACAGAGAAACAGAGAGGGAGAGATTGAGGGCGGGAGATGAGAGAGAGTGACGGGAGAGAAATGAGGAAAAAAAATTGGGAAAGTGATTTTGGACTTTTTTTTTTGTCGGTGCCACAATACTTAACCCCCTAAAATGATATTTCGTTCTCGAAAATTAAAAAAAATTTATACATCAAACAATTAGGGGTACTATTTTCGTATCAGCTCTTTAGT